>CM032064.1:388497-1044342 GCA_018831715.1 Matsumurasca onukii | reverse complement strand
CAGCAATGAGTGGGTGGAGAGTGTACGATCCGATAATAATGAAAGCTAAAATTGGTGCTAGTTCGTTTGCTACATGTTTTACTACATCAATTGTAATATTGGCATCCCCAGTAGACCTTTTATTCTGTAATCTGAAAATAATTTGTTACACCTCGCTTTCTAAAACCGGATTTATGACAAAGAAGTGCGAGTAGGCATGTAGCGGTGGTATATTGTTGTCGCTGACTGTACTGGGGTCAGGTATCTGATAAGACTGTACTGTGATGAGATGGCCTGGGCCACAGCTCCGGGCTCGGTGACTACTGTCCCGTCATCCAACTCAACCTTCGAGCGTTCAATTGACTTTTTACTGAACGGACTGAACTGGTTTTAGGAGAAAAATATACAAATCACAAAAACTGATTTTGCCGCTGAACGCTTTTGAAAGCTGATTTGACAGATAAGTGAGCTGACAGCATGATCTAGCTTGTTGTCTGACGGTCTGTGCTGTGTTTGCTACTACAGCTATTTGTTTTATAAGATCTAAAATTGGTTACACCGCGTCACAGTTAAATACAATTACTGCTAGACGTTTCGACCTCGCTGTGGAGAGTCATCCTCAGTAGCTTGTTGACTGGCTGAGACTGGATTGCCCGCCGTGGCGTCTTCCTTATATACCCAGTGGGGGGTCCTGTCACCTGATTGGCCGAAGTGGGCGGAGCCTGTTGCTCGTTGTCGAACTGGATTGGCTGGCTTCAATAGGACTTCTGAGAACTGGCTGCCAAGTTTTGATAATTTTATGCTATCTTCTTTGTTAAAGTTGTCTTCATGCTTAAGTATTTCTATGGTTTCTCTATTTTCCTTGGATAATGAGTGTGAAATTTTTGCCAAGACTTTGGTTTTGTCAAAATCAATTCCATGCTTTGTCTTGTAGCTGTGTTCTGCTATTGCCATTTTCTATGTCTTCTTGTTTCGTGTGCCATTGTATTCTTTGAAGTCGTGTAGAGATTAGCCGTTTCGTTTCACCAATATAGACTGAGCCGCAACTGCTATCTCATAAACTCCAGGTGTACAAAGATGAATGTTGTCTTTCACGGGTCGTAAACAGTTCCTGATTTTGTTGGCCGGCTTAAATATGGTTTGGATGTTATGTTTCTTCAGAATTCTCCCAACCTTATCTGTAGTCCCCTTGACGTGATGGAATGTAGGCTCGTTTCGGTGGAACATTATCTTGTATTTGTCGCGCACTTGGATGGCGGCTGAGCTTCGGATCTTTAATCTGTCGATTGTAATGCCTTGTTGATTTGATGTGTATAACCATTTTCTTGCAGTGTTTTCTGTAATATTTTCTTTCCTGAATTCCAACTGTCCTTATCTGATATGTGGAGGGCTCTGTTTATTAGTGTGTTCAAAACCCGTTCTTCTGTGCTGGATGATGGTGTGATTGAGCGTTCAAGTATCTGTTTTGTGTAGGCTCTATACACTGGAATGGCCCAGAGTTCCATCTTCTTTTTCTTGTAGTAAGAACATCAGAAATGGCAACCGCCCGTCAGTTTCCACTAACAGTAAACTTGATGTTCGGGTGACGTTCAGATGTTGAAGATTCTTCTAAGCATTTTCTTCCATGAGACCACACGGCCCATACATCGTCTACGTATCGTAACCATACTTTTGGTTTCTTCGTTGCTTTCAGTGCTAAACCTTCGAAATGCTCCATGTGCAAATTTGCAGCTACGGGCTGGCATTGACCCAGGCGCTCCATCCATCTGTTCGTAATACTTTCCGTCGAAGAAGAACCGTTGACTGAAGACATAACTCTGCCAAGCTCGCTAATTCTGGTGACGTCATGTTCTACCGGCTGCATTCTATAAATATCTTGAAAAACCATAAAATACAGCTCACCAACTTCCTCAGACGAAATAACCTTATATCACCACATCAGAACGGCTTCAGGAAAAATAAATCAATAAATTCTGCTCTATCTCAGCTGTGCGACTCAATAACACAGCTATGGGAAGAAAAGAAACAAGCATCAGGACTCTTTCTCTGACCTCAAAGGCCTTTGACAGCCTAGATGTGAAATTCTAATTGAAAAACTTAAACAGTAAATGGCCAGTAGCAAAGCCCTTCTCTGGATACAAAGAAAATTACCTCTTAGATGAGGTGCTCTAATGGTGGAAATCGAACAACTACACAACAAGCAAAGAAACCAAAATCAGATCTATTTCAAAGAATCCAAATGCGGAGTCCCCTCAAGGCTCAAAGATCCTTGGACCTCTCCTCTTTCTCACATATATAAACATTTTCCAGACAGCTACCACCCGGGAAACACATGCATCATGTTTGCAGACGATACCACTATATAATTACAGAAATTAATGAAATCATCATCCCTTATGTAGTCAAGGGTGCTTTGAGGAAGCGCTAAACCATTGCCACAAATATCTACAATAATCTCAACCTTAAAATAAATAAAAGAAAAAGACAGTCCATATTAAATTCAACTAAAGTCCCTAATTTAATTTCCATTCCATCCATTCCGCTCCATTTCCTTCTTCCTTCCATTGTATTTTCCAACTTTCCATCCTTCTCCACACTCCACTTTAATTGTGTTATTGCCTGGGGAGCCACTGCTGAAACTTGACAAAAATCTTTATACTAAGAAAAACCCTAAAAATCATTGAGCCACATTATAGGAACCTTTTGAAACCACTTTTAGAATAAGATCCAAATGCCCCCTGACATACCTCTACATCCTAGAAGTCATTAATTTTTCAAAAACTATAAACAAACGTTAGATCAGACTGTCATACATATAATATAAGAAATAAAACCAATCTAAATTCGAACTTTCACGTAAACTTTAAACAAGAAGAACCCTGCAAAATGGAATAAAATTATATAACCTACTACCCGAAAATCTAAAATCCATCAGGACGGAAACAACCCAATTTATCAAAAACTAAAAAGCCTACCTACTGGATAATCCATACTACAATATCAAGACCGCACACACTGCAGCTAACCGGCATTTTAACTGATTAAAGCTTCTAACAGAAATGCACAAGTATAATCACGCCGACTTGCACAGGTGCAGTAGTTGACCTTGAGACGCTCCGCACAGTGTAACGTGACCGCTCTGCTCGAGAGACTGATAACGACTGACTTGTTTATGAATGTACCACGTAAAGCAACACATAACTTCCATTACCCAATTATTTCAAACTGTTTATATCATTTTACTGTAGGGTTGTTTTTGAAGTCGGTTCAATTTTGTTGTAAACAGTTTTTGTCGGTGTCTGGCTACCTTGCGAGAGTCATAGTTACTCTCGCCAAACCCGTGAAGTGCTTTTACCCTTAACTTGAACTACCCTTAAACTTGAAATTTGTCAATACCGTTTCTTAGTGGGTGATTTTGGGCTACCAGAAATAGGTGTGTAAAGTTTCAAGTCTGTAGGCTTTGTAGTTTAGGATGTGGTCTGATTATGAGTGAGTGAGTCAGGATACTCCTTTATAAATATAGATATCAATATTATTTATTAATTTTACCCTCAGGGCCATATCACCTTTACATCACATACATATGCATAAATACAAAACCTCTTTCACAGTTTTGGTTGGTAGCAATGTTTAATTTAAATATTTAATAAAATCAATATAAATACACAAAATAATCAACAAATCCATGTAAATAGCTTGAAGTTTAAGAACACAAAATTTGCTTAAGGTGCTCCAACCCCCTATGTTATCATAAATAATGTAGCCTGAAAGCGCTTGTCAAGTTCGTCAATAAGAGTGGCAAAAGGTGAACAAAGGCCGCTCCTGAGGTGTAAGGGTTGTGGTTGGTTGTTGATTAACCAAACCACGATTGATTCTCATGCATGCATATTTACAATTGATCATAGTTGGTTGCTTGACTTGGTCAAGACTTGAAATGCGTTGCCGCGTTTGACACCTAGAAGCATCGGTCCACCCAAACGCTGCATCTCACAGCAGTGCTTATATTCCGAACGTATACGCAGACTTACCACCGAGAACTAGCATGTTCACACTGTATTTTTATAGACTAAAAACCTTTTATAAGCATTTTAATAAGTGGTATCCTTGGTTTTACCATGGGAAAAGACTGTTAAATTGTAAATAATGATTATAACTTGAGGATTAATTAATTGTATTTCTAACTTTACTATTAGCGCAATCTACGTTACCATTAGAGCGTCACCAATGTGCGTTACATAAAGAGCTAAAGAGAGAACTGGTGTTGGAACATAATATTCTCTGGGTTCGTAATACACACGTTGTTTAGACTCTTCTCTATTAACAAAACATAACCGACACTTAGCCACAAGTACTCCGGTGAATCTTAGCGAATGTCCAATAACATAAAAAAGGGTTTTCATTTATTTTCTTTAAATTAGAAACTACTATTTTATACAATACTAGCTGAGAGTACCCTCGCTTCGTCTTGGGGCTTTGTTAACATAGCTGTGTGTATATTTTAAGAAAATTGGAAATTTAAAGAAAAAAATAGTTTTCTATATAGTCTTAGAAAAACAATTTAGTTTACCTGTTAGTTCTCTTTCCTAAGAAGATGGCTATTCAGTCTCGTCACGGGAAGGCTGGCAAACTAAGAGACCATATAAAAATACTTGCATACTGTATTAAGAATGTTATAAACTACTAGCTGTGTACCCGTGCTTCGCCACGGATAAAATATTATAGTGATAACTTTAGAGTCTTTTTGTCTAAATGCAGGCTGTTGCTCGGGTACTGCCATCAAACTACTGATCCTTATACCTGTTCCTGCATTTTGAAAGTGAGCTTAAAGTTTCCTCTGATAAATACCTCTTCCTCGCACGGTTGCTTTGATGTTATATTATGGCGATAAGGTTTAATTTAAAGAAAGGGGGTTCCGGTTGACTGGTTAACGAACTTGACTGGGATATTTGTCAAAGAAACATTTGTACCGAATTTGAAAATGAGACTGTCACAACTTATGAAAGTTTTTATATTGACATATACATATGTTAAAAAGCACAATCATTATATCCATTTGTAGTAAACTTTGGGGAGGCACAGGAGTTTTTTCCGCGGGAAAACTGCAATTCAAATCAATGACTGACATAAAAATACTCTTTAATGCAAACTTTAACTGTTTATTTGGTCAATCAATGTTTGAGCTTTTTTATAGCTTTAAAAATAGTTTTTTATAAAATACAACAGCAAAACGGACATACTATATTTGACACTCTTAGGATTAACTGGTTATGAGACATAATACAAGTGTGCACTTACTTTATTGCCTTGCTTCACTGACATTAAAATGAGGTATGTTAGGTGTTCAATCAATTAAACTCTGATGCATTTTTTGAATATTTATTAAGGTACTAACGGACCCGACAGACTTCGTCCTTCAAAAGATTGTAATGTGGTAGTTTTTGTTCCTACGCATTAATCACTCTGCACAGTACACGATATACGAATTTGTTTCATAGAATTAGTTAACAAAAAGCAAACTCAGTAGATTAGTTACAGAAAATCCAGAAAACAAACAACACGTACAACGGCAAATCGACATTGACAGTTTTTTTGATGGTTTCTTTAGCCACTACATATGTTTATGTCTGTTAAATAGGGATGTCAGCTGGCAACGAATAGCAATAAGCTCATATTGTTTTACATTTTTAGTTATAGCACGTTTGTATGGGAAAAGAAAGGGCTGTTTAAGTTTTTCAAAAATTATTCGAATATTTCGATGTAATAACCATCCTTGAACTCAACGAACATTTTAAAAAAGGATTTGGCTAAATTGGTCCTGCTACATTTGAGTTATGCACTTAGCAACATTTTGCTGATTCATTTTTACATTATAGATAACAACATGAGAAGATCACTATGCAGTTTATAATTATATCATTTACTTTTGTCAATCTACATTCTCCTTTTTCCGAGTTTGCATTGTTGTAGGCTGCACGGATGTAGGTGTTTTCTTAGGCATGTACTCTTCATCCTTGACTTGTCTCCTTTTATTTTTACTTTCATCCAATGGAGTGTTTTTCTTCTTTGTTTACTTCCATTCATACTACAGTAATTGCAGAGCGTAGACACTTTGGTACGCTGTGTCAACTCTGGAGACTTTTCTGAAATGGCTTCGTCGTCTTCAACATTGTAAGGGGCAATATCTAGCTTTAGCAGAATGTAGAATACTAGTTATACTGTCTGTGTAGCAGCTTGGAATCACACCTGTTTTTTAAAGCGACAAGAGATCTTTCTTCTTTGCTTCTGAGACTGGGATTAAACCATCATACTTCGGTGTTATTTGTACTTTGTCCCAAGACAAAGGCTTACTGATTTAAGTTCACTTCCAGCTCTTTGAAGGGTATTTCAGTTCGAAGTTCGTACTTGAATTGGATTTTGTTCGGTTTGTTTTTGTCAAATCTTAACCATTTTATTTTAAGCCATTGGATGGTATTTCCTTCAGTGTCTACCGTTCTGTTCTGCATAACGTTTCTAATTTAGTTAAATTCCAAATGTCACCATAATTTAATACTTTAACTTTAAATGGTTTCGGCTTCCTTGCCATTTCAATGAGCAGGCTCCACTCTCTGTTGTATAAATTTTCTTATGCTTTTCGTGCACGTTCAATATGTAGCATGCATGGAGTCAGCTTCCAAATATGTGTGGCAGACTCAAGAATTTCATCAATTAGTGTGATGTGGGTTTTTGTTAACTGTGTATAACAGTGCAGAAGAAATAATACTGATTTCTATTTTGTCCTCCGCAGGTGTCTGAGTAAGTGATGACATGGGTTGTACTTTCAGGAAAGACTCTGCATTTAAGATATTAGCCCTGTACCTATCTCACAAGACCCTTTCATTCCATTACACTCGTCCCATACATAGCAGAAACCATTCGAATTTGAATCAAAACTGTGAAGTTGTAGACTGATAACTTCGCTTTGTGGTATATTTGGCTGATCTCCTGCATAAGGTACGGATGAACTGCCTGCAAATCAAAGGTAGCTGTAGCTTGATTTTCATCTTTTAACCTCCATGTCCTTTTCTTCATGTCCATTGCCTCAGTTTACGGCGGTGATGAATTTCATACTCTTTTCAAACACAGTTTGATCTTCAGCGTTATGTATTGTTACACTGTGCATTGGTCCTTTTTTGGGATATAGGTAGCCAATAGAGTGTCGTATGGTTAAAAATAGAACGATAAACAGGCTCTGAAACTGGGTTATATTTTTTTCTGGGCAGATAATCCTTAACGTAAGTCTGTAGAGCTCTGATACATTTAGTTCAGGGAGAGGTAAGTTTTCTTGTGTGTTTCTGCAATAGTGTGATTCCATAGAGAAAACTATCAATATGTTTTTTTACCTCGTCAATCACTTCAGGTTTGGTTTTATTTGGAACTGTCTACCTTTTTCGACCATCGATTCCATCAAACGCCCACTTGATGTTGATCGTCGTAGAGACAAATCAATGTTTGGAAACTTATTTGAAAAAACTCACAGAAAATTTCAAGCAAACTCTATGTTTTTCTTTTACTCTTCACCAGGTAAATAATAAACACGTGATTTACTTTGACTTAGATTCAACCTCTCTCTTTCTACGTCGGGCAACAGGCAACTCATCAACTAGTTTTGAAATAAAACCTTTTGCCGGTTAGAGTCAGCTAGGTCCAGTATTCTTGGAATAAGCTTTTATGTTAGTCTGGCGTTATTTTGTCACACATTTGAATTTACAAGGGCAATTTATTTTCTATAGCAGCAAAAAATCTTTTCAGGAACTACAAGCCCTTTAATTGTCGTATATGACTGGCCACTCATTCGATTCTTTTTCGAATGTTTCGTTCTAGAATCAGGATCTGCTTTACGTTTCTAGTTTTTTTTTTGCATTGTTTTTCAATCAGCCTTTCCGCATAATTTCTCGGTAGTTCTAAATTGTTTTCAGAAACTATTCAAGTTCTGATACCTGCATAACTAAAGAAGGTTTCTCAACTTAAACCACCAAAGCATGTTCTGTTAAAACCCAACCTCAAACTGGACAAGTTATGAGTTTTGTGTTTTGTGTGGGTTGAGTTGTGTTGTGCACAGATGTTGGAATGTACTCACATAAAACATCTGATACCTGAAAAATAACAGATTAACTCATTCTTAATAATCAGTTGTCTATGTCGTAGAATACAACAAATTGATACTTAAACGAACTAAATATAACAAGTTCATTCTTTTGTGCTGAAGTGTAGTATGTGGTCACATAAAATACGTGTGCCTAACCTTGAGTAAGTACTTCAGTTGATCTAGTAGTGGGACATACAATATACTGTGCATCAACACAATGTAGTCTTCTTCCAAATCGGTATTTTTTATTCTTCTATAGCATCGTATTATTTGACATGGACATGCAATGTTTGTGCAGGTCGATAGAGCTCATCTTCCCCTTGACAGTGATATAAAGAACTCATTTTACCAAAAAAATGGACATACAATGATTATGCTTCACAACCATTGATATACATATGTAAATAAAGTCTTATAAAAATATTCAAAACCTATTCTGGGGGAGTGGGGGCTCATCCCACGGTCCCTGGTCTGGATATACCATGCTGACGGCATGAATATCTAATATTTTAAAAGGAAATACGATAATAACACAGCAATGAGTGGGTGGAGAGTGTACGATCCGATAATAATGAAAGCTAAAATTGGTGCTAGTTCGTTTGCTACATGTTTTACTACATCAATTGTAATATTGGCATCCCCAGTAGACCTTTTATTCTGTAATCTGAAAATAATTTGTTACACTCGCTTTCTAAAACCAGTTTATGACAAAGAAGTGCGAGTAGGCATGTAGCGGTGGTATATTGTTGTCGCTGACTGTACTGGGGTCAGGTATCTGATAAGACTGTACTGTGATGAGATGGCCTGGGCCACAGCTCCGGGCTCGGTGACTACTGTCCGTCATCCAACTCAACCTTCGAGCGTTCAATTGACTTTTTACTGAACGGACTGAACTGGTTTTAGGAGAAAAAATATACAAATCACAAAAAAACTGATTTTGCCGCTGAACGCTTTTTGAAAGCTGATTTGACAGATAAGTGAGCTGACAGCATGATCTAGCTTGTTGTCTGACGGTCTGTGCTGTGTTTGCTACTACAGCTATTTGTTTTATAATTGCTAGCAATTGAAGCTTATGCAATAAATAATTTATTTGCTTGTTTTTGTGCAACCTCCAATATCGTGTTGTCTGTTTGGTCTTCGGCATCTAAAAGTGGGGCCATTAACTTTGCTTACGGCAATATCGTTGGCATAAGCGGTTCGCTTCGCTTAAGGTGACACACTCAATCTCGGCCTTAGGTGGGGATGCAATTCCCCACTCTCCGGATCAGGTAAATATAGGCTGTAACCTCACTTGTCAGTGCGTTATGGGATATAAATGTACAATACTTAAAGATTACAATTTCCTATCGTAATTCTGTAGAACTATCTTGAAAATAAGCTAATAGCCTAATTCAATATGACACTTTTCCTTGCGATGATGCCCTCTCATGTTGATCTTAAAACTATGACATAAATTACAAGTTTTAAGTACAAAGGGTTAAATTTCCAAAGACTTTTGAATCTCTCTGTTTAGCACAATGGTACTACGACTTGTACTCAACCGCCTACCATCCTAATGAGAGTGCACCAAATGCATTTACTTGAAATTCAGATAACAATTAATAAAATTACTAATATTTTGATCTAAAATGTATTTTTTTAAATTTTGCTTTATTGTGAAACATTAAAAATTACCTTTCTCAAAGCCATGGGGCGTGGCCCCCCCTGCCCTCGAGTATGGGCGCCCATGGTACGCATACCATTATCGTTGGTAAAGGCCGTTCGCTTAGCTCAAAAAGATCGCTTAGGCCTTCGGCCTCATGAATTGGTGCAATTTGCTTTGCTCATTGGAATATTGTTTGTATACAAAGTTCATTTGCAAAGAACGGGGCTGTTTCGATCACTTTATCACTCTCAAAACTTGTAAAACTGAAAACCCAACAAAAGTTCGATGTGTTTCTTTAAATAATGCGTTTGGTTTAGTAGCCTATGTTTCCAGATCTCACATGGGAATGCCATGTAGACAGATTCTTTTTAAAATTAGCCTCAGGCTTTTATTTTTTGAGGTAATTTCCCGAATTTTCCCTATTCGGGCACTGATGACGGCGATTGACCCACACCTTTCCTATGGATTGGCTTCTTGGGGTAGATGTTCAAAGTAAAATTTGTCCAGATATTCATTAAAAAAAAAACAACAATACTAATGGAGAGATGTGTAGGATGGAATTAAAAATTTTGAAATTACTGACATTATCTTGCCTCTATATTAAAATATAGAGTTAAAGAAACTTGACCTTTTCCAAATCAAAATGCGATCTCTTAAGACATTTACTCTTATAAACATAAAGACTGGGGAAAATACCGAACCAGAAATCACAAAAAGGCCGTTTATGAACTTTTACCTTCTCAGGTGAAATTTCAACTCGTCAACAGGCCTTTTCGATCAAAAGTGCCCCAGGGCTTAAGGCTTTAAATCTCGTCTGAAAAAGGTTTTAGCCGTAGAAGCATTTTACAATACGGACGAGTTTATGGTACATGCCTGGGAGAACGATGACCACACTGACTACAGGGTTAGAGTGATACAATTCGAATGAATGAGAGAGAGAGTGAATGTCAAACATGTATGTCCGATTGTGATTTCAATATTGAAAAGTGTGGACTCTTTTAGCTTTTTAAATTAGAGTAAATGACTATTGCATCACATGTACAATGCTTACGCAATACACAGTTTATTAATGTGGCTATAGAACGTTGCTATGTAGCATAGGAACAAAAACACTTGAAACATCGAAAACATTTGTTTTGTGTCTTTTTAAACGATATTACTCGAAAAGACGCAAACCTTCATATACGAAACAAAAGTATAAATATGAACGTTGTATACAGTATACTATTTCATTCCCTATTATTTCCTTTAAATTAAAGATCCAAACACTCATTGAAATTTCACATATGAAACTTTAAATTGTAAATGGACAATACAATCATAAGACCGTGCAACGCTGAGTGTGCATTATGCTCAATTATATGTGAAGAATTGTCTATGCTGAAATATATAGGCCTGGGTACCTAGATGAAATGTTGCAGGTCCTCAAAAACTCGACTTTTCCCAATCCTCTTGAAATCTCCATTACTTGTTTCGACTTAAAAGAATACTTTTGGGATTATTTCTTTTTGCGAAAGGGCTTTAAAAAATCCTTGTTTTACTCCACACATTTGAATTTCGTCTTTAGGTTTGAAAAGGTGCTTCTAATCCAGAGTTTTGCAAACTTAAGCAGGTAAAGAGTGCATTGCGCCCGCTTCTCTCTAGGGACACTGGCGACGTAATGTTTGATAAGTGCTCTGATCTTCATCGTGAATATCTCAAAATATATTTGAAAGACTGCTTTTTAATATAAATATACATATAAAACTAGCTGACAATACCCGTGCTACGCTACGGGATTTAAGTATTGAATTTTTGTAATTATATTTACCTAAATATTTCTAAAAAAAATCTATGTTTGTGTTGTTTGTTAAATTGTACTGTTTCCCATGAGTTCACCATTTTATAGGTTTAATACATAAGCAGGCCGACACGCAGATTAGCGCTAAAGCGCCACTGAAATAAATAAAACAAATTTTCTTTGCAATTTGTTACACTAAATCACTAATTTTAACTCTAATTTACCCCGCTTACTACCTCGCTTCAGCCTTTGGCCTTAGCTTTTTACCACGGGAGATTAAAGGCTTTTAGCCACGCTCACAGCCATGCTTCGGCTTCAGACTTCAGATAGCCAGGTTCAGAGCCCACTATTTGTTGGATCTTGTATGTATTATTAAATATTCTATAGATGAAGACACACTGTGGTAATATATTTGAGCTGAATCTATAAATAAATTTTCAACGCAATCATTTCAGCTGATTTTGAGTTATAAGAGATCCAAAATGGCTTAAAATTGTTACAGACAGACAGGCAAGAATTTTATAACGTCAGTTTTGGTCTTTACAAAGTGTTGTAAAACTTTATAGCCAAAAAACGAAGGGTTCATTTCAATGTACAAACAAACGGAATTGAAAAGTAGTTTATAAACCATAAAAAAGGCCTTTAAAATTTGGTGCGTCTATCCCGCATCGTTCAAAAGTATTCAATTTTTACCCTTTTTTTGCCTTGAATGTCGAAGTAAGGAAATTGGCTCAGTGCTCTGAATGTTTAAGTGAAGAAATTCAAGATCCTTTCTTAGTGGGTACCCATATTGTAAATAGCTAAAGACACACTGCGTAATGGGTTAAACCCTTAAATAAAGTTTCACTACCATAGCTTCAGCCGATTTTCAGTTATAAGCGGTCCAGTATGCCGTAAAAACATGTTTAGTGCCCACTTTAATCCCGCACCATTTATTTTGTGGACGTTGTATGGGTAAAATATATAGCTAAAGACACACTGCAAAATGGGCTAAACCCTTAAACGAAGTTTCACCCCCCATAGCTTTAGCCGATTTTGAGTTATAAGCAGTCCAAGATGCCTCGAAATCGTTACAGACAGACGGACAGGAATTTTGTTAACGCCAGTTTCGGTCTTTGCAAAGTATATAACCACCAAATAACTAATAACCGATGGATTCATTGCAATGTACGACAAAGGTATTATTTTATTTGTATAGATTAGGTTAGGATGGGCGCAAATTGTATATTTTTTAAAGTTATTTGTTCTACATATTTAGTTCATGACCACCCTTAAAATAGAAATTTTACAAACCCGTTTCTTAGTGGGTGGTTTTGGGCAACTACAAACAGATGTGCAAAGTTTCAAGGCCTCTTTAGGCCTTGTAGTTTTGGCTCGGCGATGGTGAGTGAGTGAGTCAGTCAGTCAGTCAGGACAAAGTCTTTTATAAATATAGATAACATGTCTACAAATGGTGTGCGTTTTAGAATTTTAAATAAACAAGTTGCCGTCTACCTCGCGCGCTAGATCGAGGGCTACTTCATTTTCCACCTGAGAATGTCCGACCTATCCGAAGTTAGCTCTTATCAGATCTACGCTCATTGGTCTAGCCTAGCGTCCCCCCTCCCTCCCACTCGTTATCAGAAGTGCCTTGTTCACAGGACCAAATATACAAGGGCCTAGTTACTGGCTCAAAAAGGTGGTTCACGCGCTCCCTATACCACAGCATAGCTTCGCGTGTCGCGCGCTCATTCTTAACACGTCTACCATACACTACAAGTCAACAATACCTATGATAGTCACATAATATTAAAGAGTATTAAACCGGGAATCAAACCATATTTGTTCAAATTATTTATCTCATGATAATTTATTAAAATTGCGTTTTTGAAGATAACTATTGTCATTCTTAGTACAACTAATTCGAGTACAACTTAAGTGTTTCGTGTGATTTTGCTGAAAGGTGTTAGTGATGTGTTCAACACAAAGAACAGTAGGTCTACTGTATGTTGATTTTGCGTTACTGCAAAAACTAGAACCGCTATCGAGAGCTTTCCAACGGAACCCAAAGCAAATGTATACGTGTATATACGTTTTAATTAACTCAATGATATTTTCCTGGGCCAGTGAATTTCTTATTTCATGTCCCTCAAAAGTTAAATTCAAGCACGAGGTGTACTGTTCGTGGAATTACCAATACTTGCCAATCTAACTAGTAAGTTTTTTCTTGTTGGATAATTATCCCCTTTGTTTAACATTATTACCTGACACGATTTCTGTACAACTCTAGCTTACTCATGCCCTTTGCACGTTTTCCCTGGACTCATTTTACACTGAAATGGCTTTGTCAAATACTTAACAAGAAGTAAGAACCCTTTTTATCATCATTGTGTGTGGGCCTTCAACTTCTCCTTATTTCATAATCCAAATACCATTCACTCACACACTGATAATCGTTTAAAATATTGTTTTAAACCAATTTCTCATCTCTTAACATATTTAGTTGTTTGCTATCTAAGCTCAAAGATTGATTGTCGAAGCGAACAACTCCAAGCACCCTTTTTATACGAAGGTGAGTCCGTCCCAGTTTTTTTTACTGAAAAATGTAGTGCATGGAACCCGTATGGATTTCATCAGGATTAACTCTAAAATGTGCAAGTAAACGCACATCGACAATACAACAGATTTATACAACCCGTGTTTTACTTTCTGATAGCTTTTAATGGGCTTAAGAATGATTGAAAATTTATGTTATATTTTTATTCAAACAAAACCTAATGTTTGACACCTCAGTACACGTATGTCACTATAATATTCATAGCGATAGACCTGCTGTTGGTAGAAAAATACAATCTTTAAAGGGGGCATTCGCTACGCTTATGACTAAGACAAATTTTACTTCACCCACTGGTTTTACAGGACGAATAATTTGTAATTTAGAATATGTAGCTGGAATATTAGAAAAAATATTAGACAATTGATTAAAGTTCAAACTTTAGATACCAAATAACCACAATTTCTTTAATTTAGAGTGACTTTCTGTTCGTGTTAACCAAATAACAAAATTTATTTTACACACAGCCAAAACACAGCCAAAACACAGCCAAAACACAGCGAAAACACAGCCAAAACACAGCGAAAACACAGCCAAAACACAGCGAAAACACAGCCAAAACACAGCCAAAACACAGCGAAAACACAGCCAAAACACAGCGAAAACACAGCCAAAACACAGCGAAAACACAGCCAAAACACAGCGAAAACACAGCGAAAACACAGCGAAAACACAATAAAACACAGCGAAAACACAGCGAAAACACAGCGAAAACACAATAAACGCAAGAACAATGAAACCACAGCGAAAGTTAATTTTGACGATTTAACTTCAAACTGGTCTAGCAGTGAAACCGTCAGAGGTGGGAAAAAGTGTTAAATACAAAAGTTGTAGGGAATTTGTTTCCACACGAGCGAATTATCATCAGATTAAAGATCCGAGCAACTGTTTTGCCGCTGTGATGCAAAATATCAGCCAAGTACAATGGAAAAATTACAGACGCTATCTTTTTTGGTCGCCAACATGTCAGGGCCTTTAAAAAAGAATGTTTAAGGAATTTTCCCGAATGTTTCATACCGAGAGCTTCAAAAAAGGTATACGGTTGGAGGGGCAGGACGCCGGGAAGTGCCTAAACATTTACTCGTTCAGGTCACCAGTACAAAAGTATACGGTTGAGGGGGGCAGGACGCCGGGAAGTGCCTAAACATTTACTCGTTCAGGTCACCAGTACAAAAGTATACGGTTGAGGGGCCAGGACGCCGGGAAGTGCCTAAACATTTACTCGTTCAGGTCACCAGTACAAAAGTATACGGTTGAGGGGGGCAGGACGCCGGAAAGTGCCTAAACATTTACTCGTTCAGGTCACCAGTACAAAAGTATACGGTTGAGGGGGGCAGGACGCCGGGAAGTGCCTAAACATTTACTCGTTCAGGTCACCAGTACAAAAGTATACGGTTGAGGGGGGCAGGACGCCGGGAGTGCCTAAACATTTACTCGTTCAGGTCACCAGTACAAAAGTATACGGTTGAGGGGCAGGACGCCGGGAGTGCCTAAACATTTACTCGTTCAGGTCACCAGTACAAAAGTATACGGTTGAGGGGGGCAGGACGCCGGGAAGTGCCTAAACATTTACTCGTTCAGGTCACCAGTACAAAAGTATACGGTTGAGGGGGGCAGGACGCCGGAAGTGCCTAAACATTTACTCGTTCAGGTCACCAGTACAAAAGTATACGGTTGAGGGGGGCAGGACGCCGGAAAGTGCCTAAACATTTACTCGTTCAGGTCACCAGTACAAAAGTATACGGTTGAGGGGGCAGGACGCCGGGAGTGCTAAACATTTACTCGTTCAGGTCACCAGTACAAAAGTATACGGTTGAGGGGGGCAGGACGCCGGAAAGTGCCTAAACATTTACTCGTTCAGGTCACCAGTACAAAAGTATACGGTTGAGGGGGGCAGGACGCCGGGAAGTGCCTAAACATTTACTCGTTCAGGTCACCAGTACAAAAGGCTTTAAAGCATATTAATCAAAACCTTTTTACACCAAATAGAACTACTAATTGTCCTTATCACAAAAATCACACGCACAAGCCAAAATACCGATTTGCCGTTAAGAAACACGCGATATAAGTAGTTAGTTCTCGGTGGTAAGTCTGCGCATGAGCTTGCAATATATACTAGGTCCGGTAGTTGTGCGCGTGGGAGGACCGGAGCTGCTAGGTGTCTATAGGGAGCCTGATCCCTGCTTTACACCCGTCTGTGTCCCTTACCAGGCTCGGCCGCCCCTATTGGCGGTCTGCTTGGGGGGTTACCTACACCTCAGTAGCGTAATTTGTTCTCCTTTTGCTTTTTTGTAATCGAAGTTTGAATATCTCATACCTTTTGCTTTGTTATAGCGAATAGTTTCAGCTTTACATGTCTGTATATTTACACTACATATCAGGTAAGGGTTTCCACTGCAGGGACTAACCGAAGATGAACTACAAGTCTGTTATCTGTGGACTAAAACATGAAATGTTAGAATCGCTGGGATATTTTATATTTCAATTTCCGTTTTGTTGCTACTCAAACCGACTTGACAGTTGATATAGGCTTATACAAAAATCACACCCGGCACGCTCTTTTTCGTGTAAAATGAACTATTTGATTGAGCGGGTGTCTTAGTCCCTGACCTTTGTCAACTTCAAAACTACGAGTTGGTGAGCGAAATGATACCATTCTTTGTTTGATATGAATTACCAACGTAAAACAGATGTTCCGAATATGTTAAGTTCAATGTATCAAATATTTTTGTAAATATTTGATAACATATTTTGTAATCCCTTTATCATCCTCTGGAGTGTACAGAATTCCCTGTGGTTGTGGTGCTGTGTACGTGGGGCAAACCAAAAGAATGATATCAACTCGCATGAAAGAGCATATCAGGCACACCAAGAACGAAGACGTGGATAAATCTGCCTTAGCCGAACACAGTTGTATCACGAAACACGCTATTGCATTTGAAGACACAAAGCAACTGGCTAGAGAAAATCACTATTTGTCCAGGATTGTGAGGGAGGCCATTGAAATTAAGAAGCACCCAAATAATTTAAACCATAAAGAAAATTCATATAAACTGTCACAATCTTGGACACCTCTATTCAAAATTATGAAAACTGTCATCTGATTAAGTTTACCAACATCCACCTGGAAAAATAGCTTGTTTATATTTACCTTTATACTTTTTAACCACGTTATACAATTTTATTCTTTCTACAATTATTTAAATATTAAAATTAAACTGATGATGTCTGGTATAGTCCAGACGAAACGTCTTGTAAAATCTTGTTGTTATTAATAGTGGTAGACCCATAAAATCGTTTTAATAAATATTTTTGTGATTATAGACAAGTAAACAAGTCATGCGTAAACAGTATATACCGGTATAATTATTTAATGACAAAAAATTTTGTATTTTGAAATAAAATATTAGATGTGGGATCTCTGCAATACACAGTTTATGAATATTTTATTTTATTATTTATATAACAAAATACTATTTAAGAGAGCATGCTGCAATTAAGAAAACACATTAAAATTAAACATAATATAAATGGAAGGTGAATCACGCAATACTTCACGAAAATACTGAGTTAGTAGGTTATCAATACACTCGACAGTAGACAAGACAAGAGAGAACTATTAAGATTTGGAAATTATGGGTGAATAAATCACCAATTATGACTAAGTTTTTAGTAAGCATTGAAATAACTTATCGTATTTCACTGAATAATAGAGAGAAAATAAATTAATTTATATCTCATATTAAACCCGGTAGCACATGAATCAGTTCTCGGCACTGGATGCTTGTCTCTCTGTTTTCTCTTGGCTTTTTTATTTATTCTTTTACTGCCATAAAATCAAACAATATCTTGGAACTAGGTTATGGTAGAAACATGATTCGGAATTGTATTTGCTAGTCAGTCGAATGCAGCTGTTAGTTCAAAACTGTCCCTCTGATTTTGGTATTGAGGTTATATTAAAAAACAAACATTTCTTATTTGAATAAAACTTTTGGATGAACCACAATAAAAATATAGTTTTAATTAAAACTATATTTTTATTGTGGTTCATCCAAAAGTTTTATTCCAATTAAATGTCAAGCCACATAAATTTAAAATCTAAAATAAAAAAAACATTTCTTATATTTATGAAAATAATGTAAACTACGACTGCGATACCTCTGTCGCATATTATAGTGCAATGTGTGGTGTGTATTATTTGTTATCGGAAAATGAAAATGTACAACTGCATTTAATTTGGGCCCGCTATTGATTTTATTGTATCAGCTGAAACTCCACGTGGGCTACCCAAAGGAAGTACCTAAATACTCTCTAAAAACGTGTGACCGGCCGAAGCCTAAAACTATATTTTTAAACTGATGAGATTCAGGCGTTTCCTGTTTCTCGTGGGACTCAAGGCATCTTAAGAATAGAGGAAGCGAATTACCACGTGTCTTAAGTTGTACAGGTAGTTGACCAGATCAAAAATAGTAAAATTTAATGCCTTGAGAACTCTACACAATTTTACGTTCATATTTTGCATTTTAAGGAAGGGCATTCCATAGGCGACATTATGTGCCAACAGATGGTTTTAAAGGGTCCGCCTCAGCTGCTCGTTTTTACAAAACAACTCTCAAATGGATAATAAACATATTATCTAGGTTTTCCTTTAGTTCATTTTCAAAATGTCTTTTAGTTTTTGTGCTAAATGATTAGTCTTTTGCCAGTTAGAGGGCGGTTAAAGTTAGAAAATATAGAGTGTTTTTAAGGCCTTATTTAAGAAGCTACAAATAGGTTTGTCTAAAATCAAATCACAGGCAAACACAGACAAACTCTTTCCATAAAATTTAATATTTCCTAACATAAACTTATATAAGAACGCTATCTACCTTGTTCGAAACACTTGCAAGCGGAGGGTATGACAGTTAGGCCGCACCAGTTGAAAGAAAGCCCGTTGTTTCGCACAATGGGTTTTGTCACAAAACTGGGTGTCCTAGTGCCTGCGTGTCGTGGCATTTCGTCAAGTGCCGTTTCGGAAAACCACTCAACCGTAACATTTAGTGAAATTGAGGATTAGTAACTACCTACCTACCTGCGTACCCGTGGCGTTTCGTCGAGTCGAACATTTGACAGGTCTACAATACGACTAATTGGGTGTTCAGATAAGAAGTAAATCCCGTTGTTAACCCAATGGATCTGTTTTGCTCATAGTTTTCCTAATATCGAAGGCTTTGCGTACAAGTTGTCTGACCAAGTATCCTGCGCAATCTGAGTGTAGCCTACATTTTGGCTAAATTTTTTCCGTAACATTTAACAACCTAAGTACTGTTAGTACGGATTGGGAAGCGTAAAGAGTCGCTATTTGCATTTTATTTACTGCACAAGAAGTAGGCTATATTAAACCGACGTTTCTAGCATATTGCTCGCTTCGCTTGCCTCACTTTATTCTCGCATTTCGCCCATCTCGTTCTTTTTTATCACCATAACCCCCCTCAAAACATAACTTCGGACAGAATTGAAATTCATTGGTTTGACAGTTTCGAAAGTTTTTTTCTTTAATAATGTTTATGCTAATTGTGTCTTAACAAGTGCTTGAGGCTAATCAGGAATGGTATCCTGAAATTTCGACGTGAAAGTACAGACAATAATACTTTTAAGTTTATTACAAAAGACCACATCAGAATAGACTATCGGATTTTTAAAAATAGTTTCACTCACTTCAAAGTTTAATAGCTCGCTCCAAAAAAATGATGAAATAGTGCCGAAAACTAGATACTTTTACAATTTTCTCAACGAACCTATTAAGCATCAAAGTGGAGCCTATATTTAAAAATCTGCCAGTAAGTGCGTTCACAAAACTTAACACTTTGCCAAATATAATACGAATCATAAATTTAGCATTTAGGTCGGCAATGGGAAATAAATATACGTAGGCAACACTAAACTGCACAATAATAAACCAAATTACTAACCAAAATACAAACAAACTTCAACAAAATAGAAAATAAATTCAAATAAGGAATAATATATAAAAAGTACGTTAAAATTAGCTTGAAGTGCCGGCAATTAAAGACACTTGAAATTATTGCTGATAAAGTCATTTAAAAAACGATAATCCTGTGGAATAATGTTTTTAAATTTTAGCGCTCAATCTTAGGTACAGCACCTTGAGCTCTCAAATTAAGAATGATTTGAAAGGGAATTTATTTTTAAATTTGACCCTTACTCTCACATTTTTTCTCAACAACTGCGTTGCACATATCATTAATAGTATTGTCTAAACTGAGTCATTAGCAAGGGGTTCGGCCAATTTTTACATTGCTCTATATATATCTGAATTTAAACACACACCAAAACTAGCAATGCAAAAAGGGAATTCCTGAGGTACCGACAACAGTGTACCTTCACCGGTCAGTGACATCACCGCCTACCTGCTCCTCGCCGGCTTCCTGTGTCGTAATTCCCGACCCTCGTCAAAATTTCGGTTTGACAAAACGCCACATCATTAGTTTGTTCATTTGTGCGTAAAGTAATTTTGGGGAGATTTAAGCTCTTTTCTAGGGATTGACGAAACGCACGAAATGATACGTAACCGTGACGTCACTTCCAGATGCGCGGTAGCACACCTTACTTAGGCTGGGCGCACACAGACCGGGGAGCAGACCAGGAAGGAAGAAGGGTAGGACGGGGCATTGCACGACAGTCATTTGACTTTGGCTGCCGCACACAGAGAAGGGCAGGGCACGACAAGTCAACATATTTAAGCTTGGTTTCTTCGTTGTCCGCAGTTTGGGAAAGTGAGGGTATAGTACTGTGCTATGAAATGGATGAAGAGTATGTAGAAAGTATCAAGAGTATTGAGCCTAGGTCAGTAAAATATTATATTATATTTTATTACTATGTTATAAAATATTAAAACAAGGTGTCCACAGTTTAAAGTAATAATACTAATTTTAAATGATAACTTCAAAATTGCAAACACAAATTGTGTATTAACCATGTTCCGAAAATTAATGTCATTGTCGAGTGGAAGTATAATTAAAGAAAGAAATCAACAATACTTTAAGTATACATGTATAGATATTTTAAAACCGTGAGATTAAAATGTCCAAACCCAACAATACAAATTAAAAGGATTACCAAAACACATAAGCAAAACATGCCTATATGGCCTTTACGACTACACAACAGCTCAGCTTATAAAACAGCTAAAAGCTTGCTTCGGTGATACGAACTAACATACGAACTAATTATTTTTTTTATTTTACCTGGATTGAATCAATAAGATTATAATTTAAAATAAACATATTTTTAGTTCTCACTGCAGTGGCTGCAGTGGACGCGGGGAGCGTGGAAAGGGAAGAAGTCACGTGACTGCGCATGCAGATCGTTTTGCCCAGTCTCTTGCCCCGAGCCATAAATTTGGGTAGCTTCGCTTTTTGCCCCGAGACGTCATTTCTACGTGCCCTGCCTCGCCCGGCCCAGTGTGTGGTGCTCCATAAGCTCCCGTACATTTCGCTTCGCCCGGGGCATAATGCCCCGTCGTGCCACGCCTCGCCCCGGTCTGTGTGCGCCCAGCCTTATTGTACACCATGCTGGTTACGTATCATTAGACCTATCCGAGTCTAATTGTAAGCGTTTGCACAAATTGCGATTTGAACTACTTCCGCTAATCCAAAATTTATTGTTTTGGTGTCGTTGGAAAGATTATTAAACATAGCCGATAACAGTGTCGGTCAAAGTTTAAAAGGAAGAAATAATGTAATTTTTACGTATTGTTAAACTTTGACATCATTTTAGCCTGACTTGTAAAATATGTGCTGTGAGGAAATTTTTTATTTCTGCTTTCGCGAAGTCGTCGCTAGTACCAATAGAAAGAGCATTAAATGAAGTTTAATTTGACCGAAAATCCTTTTGATATGAGTGATAGTTGAGGATCTACAAGCTTTAATGTGTTCACCGTAGTTTGGCGCAACCAGAACTGTGCGTCTGATCTGACTAATTAGGCACTGTCTGAGCATATGTTTAGATATGAACAACCAAATTATTAATTTTATTCAAAATAATGAATCGTGTTTAAGTTGTATACATGAGAAATACACGCATTTGAAACGTACTGGTTTCTCATACATGGCAACAACAACAAATACATTGCTTGTAAACACAATCCTGACTGGTTTTAGTTATTTTTGTATCTCATTTACCACAAAAACAGAACAGTAGAGTATTTTCTTGTTTTAACAATTCCTTTGAAACATCGCTTTTAATTTCACCATAGGAAAATAATACACATTAGTTTTATTTAAAACTAGTTTATATTAGGCTATAATAACTTAAATCGCATATTTTAAATTATTGTTTTACATTTTTTTTAAATTTGTGTTTATAACATGCAAAAGTTATAGTGGTTTCAGAGTCTTGAATAGTTTTCAATTAAATTTCTTAATTTTCATTAAGATTTTTTTATTTGTAGTACTTTCTATGGTTCGTATATACAGATATCTCTTGATGACTGGTATTTCTACTGGACAATCGTTGTAAGTCGCCAAATATTGTCCAGTCAAAAAAAGATATCAAGCCAGGTTGATGGTTTAATATATTTTCTTTATGGAATTCTGTAAAAAAGTGTTCCAGTTTTTTGACTGTGTGTAAGAGCTTTTCAGAGGGATATGTCAAATTGCCTCTAGTAGTAGAATTCAGCCACGATGGTTTTTGTTCCTTTGCCGAATGAATTGAAATTATTTCTTTGGTATAATAAAACTTACTTACCATGTTTTGTATTAAAATGATCATTTCTCTTACAAGCTTTGATCCATTCTTTGGAAACTTCTTCTTCCTTGGGAAATCGAAAATAACGTATCAATTTATTATTTACAAATGCACTGCGGTTATAACAACCGTTCACTGCACAGGCTGGCATCACGGACAATAACTCCATTGCAACTGAGTAATTTTGTAGGGTCAACTGAAAAAAACGAACTCACTACCGGATGTTTACTATTGCATTTGCTGTCTCCAATATTTCCAGACATCCTTATCAGCATGGGAATGAAACAACCTGCAACGCTTGGAAACGAGTGAGGCAATACTCTATATCTCAAGTTCACCTCGCGCGCGTTTTCTGTTTTCGAGTTCGTACTACTCATACTGGCCAAACCATAAGTCGGACAAAAAAAGTACAAGAATAAAACAATTAGATAATAAAAAGATAAAAAGATTAGATTTGTGTATATAACAAAATCATAACAAATGTTCCGTCTCTAAAAATAAAAAAAATATTTCAGTACATTCAGATTTAAGTACTTACTTTCGGTATTAGTTTTTACCAGTTAAAAACTATATAGTTGACATAAAGGTTATACCATCAGATGATGTGCTTCATACAGAAACGAAAAATATATACTTTATAACACTTTTACAACGTCGTAAGGGAGTTATCGCAGGCTGCACTTTTTTTTCTCCAAGTGACGTCACTTGGAGAGATGCGCAGAACGAACCAAAACTCGTCCTCTGAGTAGCACACCTTACTTATTACACCATGGTAACCAGTGCCTGACCCATATTTTAATAAGAAAAACTCTACCATTAGTTCACCAACCAAATTGTGTTAATTCTCTTTTACTCAAATAAGCAGGTTTTTGTCAACTTCAAAACTACGTGTTGGTGAGCGAAAGAGTACCATTCTTTGTTTGATATTAACTACGAACGTTAAAATATGTTTAGATCAATAATCAAATATTTTTGTGACACTAGAAAATAAAACAAGTCATGCAATTACAGTGTATGCCATTATAATTATGCAACGACAAAATATTCCATACTTATATAACAAAACATTGGATGTGGGATCTCTGCAATACACATTTTACGTGTTTTTTTTTAATGATTTATTTTACAAAAAATACAATTTAACCCGGTAGCACATTAATGAGTTCTCGGAACTGGATGCTCGTCTCTCTGTTTTCTCTTGGATATTTTATTTATTCTTTTACTGCCACGAAATAAAAAAATATCTTGGAACTAGGTTATGGTAGAAAGACGACTCGGAATTGTATTTGCATCTACTTTCGCTAGTCAGTCGAATGCAGCGGTTAGTTCAAAATTGAAAAAGGGAAATTTAATTTGGTCCCGCTATTGATTTATTTCATTGTATCCGTTGAAAAGATCCCACGTACCCAAGGGAAGTAAATACTTCAAGAACCGTGGGATCGAAGCCTATTTTTTAAACGGAAGGAATAGAAGATACGCTTGTTTCCTGGTTCTCGTGGAAGTCCGGGCATTCAAAGAATAGAGGGGACAACTTGCCTCGTGCCTTGTACTGGTCATTGACCTGAGCAAAAATAAAAAGACTTAAAGCCCAGGAGCTCCACACTGTTTTACGATTATATTTTACCCATATCTACTATACTGACGTCTCTCAGACGGTGCCATAATTCACCCCCACGTCACCTTTCACCCCCTCCTCATAGGAACCGGTCCTGCCTTCTACCTTTCAGTCGGGTCAAGGTCTCAGTGTTTATCATTCTTTGCTTTGCGAATATTGCGTGTTTCCGTCTCGCAGTGGTTTCGTGATTTCTGTGTCAAAGTTGTGGCGTCCACTAGACGTAGTATAGTAATTACAGTATACTATACGAGTACTAGCTGAGAGTACCCGCTCTTCACCTCGAAGCTTTCTTAACATAGCTGTGTGTATATTTTATAGAAATTGCAAATTTAAAGTAAACCAAAAAATAGTTTCCCATGTATCCTTTAGTTTGCCTTTAGTTTCCTAGAAAACCCATTTAGTTTGCCCGTTAGTTCACCATCTTCTCCTTATAAGTGTTGGCTACTTTGTGAGATTCATAGTTACTTTCGCCGTTTCAGCTGTTTTTAGAGCCCGCTATGGTGTTTTGCAATTTATTTTGAGGATTCTATATAGACTTCAAATGTAGCTAAAGACACTCTGCGTGATTAGCTTAACCCTCAAACAAAGTTTCTTTGTCATAATTATTTTCAACCGATTTTGACTTATACGCAGCCCAAAACGCCTAAAAAACATTTTCAGAGACCACTTTGGTTCCTTGCCATTTATTTTGTGGATCTTGTATTGATACAAAACATAGGTAAAGACACATTGTGTAATAAGCCAAACCCTTTAACGAAGTTTCACCGCTATAGCTTCAGCCGACTTTGGGTTATAAGCGGTGCAATATGCCTTAAAAACTTTAGAGACAGTCAGACGGATAGACTAGATAGGAATTTTTTGGTCCAGTGGTATTTGCGTGATTAAGGAACAGACACACACCATCTCATTTTAGTAAGGATTACCCATACTATAAAATATATGTGCATGATGCGTAGTTCAAAAAAAAAACTGTTGTGTGTACACTGTTAAGAGATTTCCACGCTGCCAACTAAGAGTTGGATAGAATGTAGTAGGTGAGTGTTTGTGTATTGATTTGAGTAGACAACAACAACTGATAAGACCTCAACTCTCGAGTTCACCCTGGCCTGAGATAACAGTCTTATTCCTCTTCCCACAGTCCCAGCACAGCAGGACCTGTGTAGATAACAAATAATTGCTACAATGCTACACTACTAGACTGTAGATCGAATTGAAGATATCCCATGTAGCTTTGAACAGCGAATTAATAAAATACAACAAATGCTTATATTTTAACTTAACAAAACTTTTTGTTTAGGCAAAGCCAATCATCTTATATTGTATTATAAATGAATAAGATGAGAAATTTATAGGGTACAGCGAGAAAACTTTTTTTAACATAATTATTTAGGTTGAACATAAACAAACCTACAGCCAGAAGGTTAACTTAGCTTTCAACTTATGCGACCTAACTGTCAACCCAAGCGCTTGTAAGGTTTTTACATTAGTTTAACGTGATATATTTGGAAACTAGATGAGTTGTCCGACACGAGTAAAGAGACCGATTTCTCATAAGTGGCTTAACAGTTTTTAAAATACACTTTGAAACTGTCCAAGCTTTTAAATCCATTTTGTACACTTAAAACGCATAATCACCCTTCATACGTCCTATAAACGTGTAGGTAAGCTTCCTAGCTTTAGCGTGGCTTTGTTCCATGCCTAAAAATAAGGGGTTTGGGGGGTCATAAAAATGCAGAATAACACTCGAAAAAAATTCTGACGCCTCATTACCGGATGGCAGACCAAAACGTGTATGTTTTTGTTCATATTAATGGTCGGTTACCAAAGCTGTAGTTGGAAAAATTCATAAACCCAACGAAATATTCAGTTTTAGGGCGTCAAGAGCTTTCGAAAAAGGTGCTACACGATAACATTCACAATATCCTCGCAAGTACCTTTTTAGCACACACAGGCCGAAGAACACCGCTATCAGCACGGCTCTGGTGGGCAAATCGGGAACCAATGATGATACCAAAAAATGTCCCTTGTGAGAATATTTGAAAAAGAAACAAATGACATTATTTCTGAAACCTACGAGTATTCAGAACCGCGTGGAATAGGTTTGGCGTTCTATCGTACCCCACGACAATATCATCGTTATTTAGTTATAGGGGTGGGGGTTATTTAGTCCATAGTCATTCTCATTTATACACTTTAGACTATTTTAACATGTAAGTTACAGTTGTTACACCGATGTAAACTGGCGTTTGCCGTGGTAGTAAATAAATAAACATAAATATCTAGCGTACCACAGTTTTTAAACTCTGCTCTAAAAAGACTGGAGTAGTTTTTTTACGTTATTTGTTTATTTTACGCAGATATCGTCACCCAAAACTCTTCTAGTCTGTCGTAAACTAGTCTAGGCTGTCAAAGCGTTATCATGTTTACTAACACGCGGATAGTGAGCTCAGAATTGTTTGGGTCTCCCTGATGAATATCTAAACAAACGACGCTCAAGTGTTACAGACTTGAGTGATTTACGTCACAACATCGCGATTGTTAGCTATTTTATCTCTACGACCCGTTTGAAACAAAAGTCTTCGCTTCTCTCTTATTCTAAACTCTCCCACCTCAGTGGTCTCCCCGGAGAAAGGCTGAATTCGTCCGCCCAAGGAACACACGACGTCGCGCACGTAATAACTGGCTAAACAACAAGCCTTCTTTCAACTGATGCGGCCTATCTGTCAAACCTTGCGCTTGCAAGTGTTAACGCCGGGCCGTTTTTCATCCTTTGAAATAGTTCTTACATTAATTTTTTACTAAAATCGTACAGTTTCGACTACACTATTTTGTTCTAAAATATATGTTGTTGAACATTAAAAATAATTTACCTTAGAAGCCCCCTCCTGCCCCTGAGTATGGGCCCTTCGGGGAGTATGGGTTCTTCTACTAACGGCGAAGAAGTGAATGAGACGAACACGAAGAAAGAAATGCTTCATGCTTTGCTGTCTTGTCACGCCACCGCATAATATGACGCGTCTTTGTATTGCTTTCCAGCAAATACGTCCACTATGTCCCTGACAGTGTAAACACCTCGGACATACACCGCTTTCCAAGTTTAGTTGGACATCAGAGTTCTAGAGCATTAGAACCGGTGGAAATCTTGGGAACATTAAAATTAAACCTTTAGATTTGTTTTCGGATATTTATTTATATTTATTCGGATATTTATTCGGAAATATTTATTTATGATTTATTTATTTATTATTTATTCGGAGAAAGCACGGAACTCTTTGCCCAAATTTCAATACAAATCAACCAAATTTTAAACACCAATATAGTAAAACACTTTTCCGAGTAGTTTGCCCGTGGGGTCGATTACAATGAGACACTTTACCGTGTATAAATAAACAACACGATTGTTTTAAATCAATAGCTTTGAATTAAGTAACAAAAACCAAATAAATACACTTATAAGACTGATTCTATTATCCTAACTTTATGGAATTTGACTTGCGTACCCGTGGAGGGTTGGAATCGACTCCGGAGCTCGTCACTCTGCTGGCGCGGGTTCTATTACGGCGGTCACCACTTACATTTGTATTCGACAGTAGGCCTACGGTAACGCTACGTAAAGGTTGAGTGAGTGGTGGAGACTTTGTAGGCCTTACTTCGCCTCGAAAAGAAAGAACCACTTTACCTTTACTTTTGTTTCGGCTGTTAGGCCGGGCGACGGGTTCTGATAGGGCGGTGACTCCGGTGAGCACCGAGCAGGAGGTCGAATATTGATGGTGGCCAGGTGAGCGCCATTTTACCTGTGTGCACAAGAGCTCGAGCAGGCGACTGGCTGAGTGGCTGGCCAGGTTCCCAGGTGAGACGGATCAGGTTCTGGTTGATAGGTGTCCAGGGGCGTGCTTAGAGAAATGGACTGGTGAAGAAAACTCACCCAATGGCAGCAAACCGCAGGTGCGTTCTGTGCGCCTTGTGAATAGTGAATAATGGGTACTGAATGATGAGGTGTAAAGGAGGTGCCATTGAGTTGGCCAAGCGGCATTCAGCCGGTGAAATATAAGGGACTTACAGGTAGAGTTAAAGTATGCCTTGTCTTGTTAAACGAGGTAAAGTTGGACTAAAACACCCTCTATACCACTCAACCTCGACATTTTACTTAGCGGTTCCATATATTCACTTAACAAATTGTTGTAATGACTTTGGGATCGAACCCGAGCCACCGGAATGATGAGCTCTGGAGTCGCGCGCGATACCAACCCGCCACGGGTAAAATAAATAAATAATAAATAAATCTATCATTTATTGTAGCAAACATAATTACATCTTATACAACCGTCAATTGAAGATAATGAAACATAAAATTTTGGCAAGCATTCTGACATCGATGTCCTATTCAAACATACATTGTGTTCATTCGCTCTCTCCCATTCTTTTGAATTGTTCCCACTCTAGCCTGTTTATTCTAAGTTCTCCCAGGCATGTGCTAAGAACTCGTCAGTACTGTAAAAGGTTTCTGCGATCAAAACCCTTTTGAGACGAGACTTGAACGCCTTGGGCGTTGGATCACTTTTGAAGGAATCTGGTAACCGGTTGACAAGTTGAACTCCTGCCTGAGAAGGCAAACGTTCGTGAGCTACCGTTATAATACGAATTTGACACCTCTTAAACCGTATACGGCGACAACTTCCTAGATCTTCCAAACAATTTTAGTGTACTAAAGTTTTAAGCAAAATATTAGACAGGTGCTGAGAGTTTAATTGGAAACAATTCTTGTTCTATCGACTATTGAATCGCTCTTTGCCAGTGGGGTGACACTTTAAAACAACGTCGTTTGCCAGGTCGAGGGTTAAGGGACATATAAGTACTATTTGTACTATATTACGTATAAGTGCAATTCTACACTGTAGGCTCTTGTTATTTCCGCTGCAAACATTCTGCAAGTGTCAGGTCTACTGTTCACGGAATGTGTATCAAAGGGACCGAAAACACGTGTTCATGCTATCCCTGAGCACGCAGTGACCTTTTTATTCCGCTGATGACTGAATTTGGTCAGCATACCGACATAAATACGTTCTCGGAAGTCACGTATACATCGATAAGTCAGTAATACTGCGTCGTCAACCCTTGTCAGCTAAACACTGATAAGCGTTCAGAATGCGCTGACTGGCGCAATGCCAAGCAAACAACTGCGTCGTCAAACAGCAAGCTCGTCACCTGCTTGCCTGCTTGTAAATTCCCTTCACCAATTACGAAGTGATAAGGGGCCAAAGAACTGCCAATGCAAGCTGCCTTCATGGCCTCGACATGAGTCAACTGATAAACGCCCCAACATAAAGAATAAATTGTAGAATTTATGTTTAGGAGGTTTGTTCAACTACACAGTGAATAATACTTTTCCCAACGCACAAAACTACCAGTATTACGATTCTATTATTACTATTACTACTCTCGCATTGTAGCCAATCACCGAAACGCACATATCTGGTTTGCTTTCGTGATTGGTATTGGTTGTTTTGTGACCAGTGATTTGGTTCTCGGTGTCCTAATTTTAGGATGTAGCGACAAAGAAAATGATTTTCGTGGTTGAGCACAGAGATGGTAGATATTCCCACTGTATTATACAGAGACATTCAAAAGTCTTTGAAATTTTGTATTTGACCCTTTGGAATTTATAACTTGTAGTTAGTGTTATAGTTTTAGGATTAAGACTAGAGAGCATCATCAAGTAAAAGTGTCATTATTGAATTGTTAATCTTATTTTCATGCTTGTTCTACAAAGTTATGATGGAAAGTTGGTCATGGTATGAAAAGTGGTGATGGATCTTTAAGTATGGTAAATTTCTCTTCCTCAACGCACGAAAACGTGTTTCATAGATTATATTTTTCAACGTTTTCTGGGCCCCCGGACCCCCTTAACGCCGTGGTTTCCTAGACGCGTATTTAGTGCGCTACGCTCTATGATGCGCTGATCATGTAAAACGCAGTGACTTGTCTTATGAGATTGTGTAGAGATGGTTTCCTAGCCACGCATTACGAGTGCGCGCATCGTAGAGCGCGCGTTCTAGAACCTGCGTATTACAGCCACTGCTTCGAGAGCAGTCAGTCAGCCTAGAGCGCGCGTTTTAGCGGGGCCTACGTAAGCTACCCCGGTTTTAGACATGACCTCCAAGGCTCCAAACGTAGTGCTAGTGTATGTAGTGGTGAAAAGAAAGGAAAAGGCAAGTTTTCTAACAGTGAAGATGAAGAACTTATTGAATTAGTTTCCGGTTCTGATGTGTTGTGGAAAATTAGAACCCCGGACTTCAAAAACAACCTGAAAAAGGATGACCTGAAAATTAATACTCTTTGAATTTCAGTTCACAGTCCTTTAAGGTGGTTTTTGAAAGAAAACAAGATTTAATCCATGGCATACAAGATGCATAGGAATACAAACAAAAACATATAACAAAGAACAAATCAACAAAAAACAACCAAAAGACCCAGTAAAACAACGCTATACTTTTAAATGTTGATCCGGAAAATGGACGATACTTCTTGCTTCAAGTTATCTGGAAGTTTATTATACAATTTATACGACGCATACATTGTATTTTAGTATAAAAAATTGGATTGTGAGTTGGCATTTAGATCAAATATCCAAAAGTTGGTTTTTAAATGGATTAGACACTCAAAAATGTATATGCAGGGTAAAGTGGGGTAAATGTATATGCAGGGTAATACAGGACCTAATATACAGTGTATTAGGTCCAGACCTGTATATTGGGTTCTGGGGTAATATTGTGTTCAATAAAAATTTACTTACAACTAGGTCCCTTTTTAATATTAAATATGCTTCTTATAGTTTGTTTTTGTTTTGCGAACAACTTTTTAATATACGAACTTTCTTTTCCTTAAACAAATATTCCATATCTGAGATGTGGGAATATATAATCACGGGAATATATAATCACGGGAATATATATATGAATATATATCAAATAGATAAAGTTCACTTAGGGCTACTAATGTTATTAGCAAAAAGAAGTGAACAGAATAGTACCCTTTTTTAACATTTTTAATTCGTTACACGACCGGTTTCGGGACTGAGCCCATCTTCTCGGTGATGTACATGTTAAAAAAGGGTACTATTCTGTTCACTTCTTTTTGATAATATGAATATATATATTTTAACTAGTACATTGAATGCACCCTCTGACTCTTTTTTTGTATATTTCCGTGATCTTCTTTCTTCTTTTGCACACTTCATCCGTAAGAACGTCGGTATCATTGTCAATTTGCTGATACTGTAACAAGGCGACCACTAAAAACAATCAATTTCGAGCAAACATCACTTAAACATTGAAAAAACTTGCAAATTATAAAAACAAACGACTCGTGTAGGTCAGTGTTTTCAATAGAATGTGTGAAAGCGTACTGACGCAGTACATTTGTTACGCGTCTAGGAAACCACACCAAGATTTTCTGAAACACGCGCCGGAGCCCGCAACGCAGGAAGTGAGCTTCCGGTGTCCATCGTAGAGCGCAGCGCACTAAATACGCGTCTAGGAAACCACGGCCTTATACCTTGGGGGTATTCCATTACTCCAGACACCTGGTATGTTAGCCTCCTGGAAGATACCCTATGGGTGCCTTTGGTACTATGATACATAATTTGTTTGTTAATAATTCGATTAGATTGGTGAACGACGAGATATGTACTGGTTGACTTAAGAGAAATTCTTATGAATAAAGAGAGTTAAGAGAAGCGTACCGAAGGCAGCTGAGAGAGGGATCAGTTGAGATTAGCAGTTCCACGGTATTGTTATCTATTTGAACTAGCCAATCTTTTGAAAACGTCAAAAGTCACCTCAACGCCAAAAACACTCGCCTGACAAAGTTGTTGTAGCAAAAGTATTTTATAGCGTCGACGAGTTCCTGGTACACAACTAGGAGAACTAGGTGCGTAGTCAACAAACGCACAGAAGAGCTACAGTAGAATGGAAGGATACTGATACTGATACTGGATACTAGTGCATGGGATTAGATTGAATGGGAATATTTTAAGTTTGAATGAACTCTTCATTCAATTGCCGTGTATTGTATACTATACTATTACAGTGTGTAGCTGTGCAGTGTATAGGCCTACTACCGTGCGCGAGTCGTGTTTTGATTGCTGCGTTTAAGAGAACACAAATACATTTAAATAAATACAAAAATAAATATTTCATTGCACAACATTTTACGATGCAACGCCTATAATCCCAAGTTATGTATGTATGTGTGGAGATCGTCAAAAATGTAAATTGGCGGAATTTTCCATTTGCTCTCTCATCTAAATCCCTTTCATACGTAAAACTTTTATCATTATCTCTTTCATTCATCGAATTATCCCACTCTAGTACCTGGTCGATCAGCCAATCACGTGGTCTCCCAATTAAACGCCATTCTGGTAAGAAGTTTGTGAATAACTTCATTATTTATTTATTTATAGCTATTTATTTGTTCATAGCTATACTGAACGTATATATTGTGTACATTTAATCACTATTTGCGACCAAAAAAGTACGAACTATTTACCGACAAGATAGGTGTTCAAGGATTCGAATGGAAAACTCATGGAAACACTTGCGGCAATGTTGATAAAGACGTTGACCTGTGTCTAAAGGCTATTCATGTCACGATACACTGAAACAACAACTTAAATCGTTTCCGATCAAAACCACTAACAGGTCCGTCAAGTAATCATAAAAACGTGCAGGGTAATCAGTAATCAGTGCAGGGTGTAATCAGTATCAATTCGTTGCGTTAAATCGCATAAAAAATCTAATCATAATACTAATAGTTGTTTCTGATCGTGTTGTTTTGTAAGCCAAAATACGATTTAATAATAAATACAGTACAAAAAAACCCAAGTATTAAATTTTTAGTACTGTAAAACATCAGTTGATATGACCACAGAATAGCCAGGAGATCTGTTATCTGTGATATGACGTAGTGGTTAGGCGTCAGCTTCGGGTAGAGTCGGCAATGTTCGGGTCAGGCGGAGGCCTCTGATTGGTCGCCTGGTTACGCGCGAGGTCTCCTAGGGGCGGGGTAGTCGCACTTGACTGCAGTTAGCTAGATAACAGTTTCCCTGATCAGTGCATCAAGAGATCTTCTCGCGCATCACCGGCAGGCTCAACTACTACTATTCACGGTTAGTCCAAAATTGTATTCTCCTTTTTATAAGTCATAATAAGTATTATAAATCATAACAAGGGGAATGGTATTGTAAATAAACGTCGCAATTGTTTATTAATTAGGCATTTGAAAGATTTGCATTTTGTTTTGATATTAATAATGGTCCTAACAAGTTATAGTGTTATAATTTCATGAACATTACAAAACCACAATATAAATTAGTTGGTACAACTTAGTTTAAAAGATCTGAGACAGTTATATTAATTCTATGGATGGTTTATACTAAATTAAGGGAAGTTACGAAATTTAAAAGATCAGTACATGGCGATGCTTTTGAAGTTAAAACAATAACCATTTCATAAACACACATTTGATACTCACCAACCAATAAATCCACAATTATAATATGTTTATAACTCCAACATTATGGTTAATTTTAATAAAAATATTAGTCCACTTTCTACAGTATTAATATCAAGTAAAATAGAATATTATCATAAGAGTGATGCCAATGCTTTTAATCCCAATGATTTGAATAAACTTCGACAATGCGCTCTTCTGTATATTACTGCAATTAGTCGAATAGCTCTGTTTTGTAAACGAAAAACATGTGTTTGGTGTATGGACCCCCAAAGTTCAATTCCACAATCTTAAGGGGCGTTGTACTAGCTTGGGAGATCGTCGTTGTAGAGGTTTACGCGAAACACAATTGAAACTTTATTACTAACGCTATTTTGACAAAACAACTCTTATTATCTAGGTCTATCCATCTTTTATTTCTCATGATAGCTTTTAGTCTGTATGCAATAATCAGGGCCGGATTTAAGAGCATGCCGCCTATAGGCTAAAGGTTTATTAGCCGCCTCCGTGGGCAGGTGTGACTGTGACCTTAAATTTCGTCCTATACGAGCTATGTAAAAACATGCATTTTATTGGGACACCTCACACCTACAGTTTTCATCGGAATTTTATGAAATAAACTTGGTTTTAAAGTGCATTAAATGTTTCAATGGCTCCGCTGAGCCGAGTTTCCATTTTGTTTTGTTTTTCGTGTCGTAAATTCAAAAGTTGAAGAATGTCTGTACTTATTAAAAAAAATGTTACTCGTAAAATAATACAATCTTCAAAAAGGTGGTCAGCGGAGTAAATGCAGTACATTGTTATCTTGTTCAGGCATCTTGTACATTGCTAGGCCGTATCAGTTGAAAGAAGGCCTGTTGTTTAGTTATTTTTACGTGCGCGGTGTTGTGTGTTCCTTGGGCGGACGAGTTTTTTTAATATGCTAGCAGTACACTCTCGCCGGGAAGTTCGGCGAGGCTTTATCCGACGAGGGCCCACGAGGTTGTACAGCGAGGTTATAAAGTACACTCTCGCCGAAGGGTCGCGCCGAGGCGGCCCGTGCCTAGTTCGCTGCCGGTGCACGGTGGTTTGGTCTGATTGGTGATTAGTAATTGTTTATAACGATATCAAGACGTATTCTTTTACGTCTTGCTCAAACAATATTTCGTCTTAGCTAAAAGACACCCATTTTGGAGATTTGGGCTTTCTAAACTGTGTAAATACACTTCAGGATTAATTCCACTTTGTTTATAGAAGGAAAGTTAAATTATTTAATTTTTAAATAACATAGCACAACACAAAACAATGAATTACAACAACAGCGTGGAGACCTGACTGCGTACAACTGAGCCCGAGTGCAGACGAGAGTGTACAGGGGTGTCTCGCGCTCGGCTCCCGGGTGATCTCGTGGTCGCTCGGGCCCTTTGACTCGTGCCAAAAACCGCCCCCAGACCGAGCGCAGGCGAGGCCGAGACATGGCCTCGCTAGGCAGAGCGAGACATGACGAGCACACCGTGTACACTCTTGCCCTCGCCTGCTCTCGTCTTGTCTCGGCGAGAGTGTACTGCTAGCTAAGGCAGGGTGCACACTGGAGAAACACGTTTCTTGCAACTGGTTTCATGAAATTGGTTTCAAGGAAACTGTTTTTCGTTTGACATGCACACATAGGAAACGGGTTGTCAGTTTCATGATGGATTCAGACGATGATGAAGTGATTTTTTGTGGAGGTGGCTAAGAAAAAAGAGAAGAAGGAAGTTTTGGGTTCACCCGTTGATTAGGGATCGTCAACATGGTTCTTACGTTGTAGCTCGTCAACTTTGCAGTGATCCTGACAAATTTAAGGATTTTCTTAGAATATCGAAGCCTCTTTTTGATAATTTGGTGGATTTAGTTAGCCCACCAATAACAAGGAAGGACACCAACTGGAGGTTAGCTTTGAGTGCTAACACTTTAAACACATTAAATATACGTCAAGTCAATACAACCACCTGCAACGTGAAACCAAACCTAGATGAAACCTGTTTTTTGATTTCCTTGAAACAAGTTGCATGAAATGAACGAAACTACAGTTTCATGAAACGCAGTGTGCACAGCCCTGTGTTAATCTAATCTATCAGTTGCACGCAATTTAAGTTTCACGTTTCATGAAACCAGTTGCAAGAAACGCGTTTCCCCAGTGTGCATCCCGCCTAAGGCTTATATTTGGCTGGCTAAAGTCGTTCATGGGCCATGGGCGTAGATAGCGGCGGTCAGGACTAAATTGGCCGTAAGGTACGTACTTAGATGCATAAGTTCTCGCCGCTATGGCCGCTCCCAAAAAGAAAAGGATAAAGTTCTTTTCCAAGTAACGTATGTAGGTGAGATTGCAGGTGTTCATATTTCTTTTTCAAGTTATAAAAAAATTAAATACGTTTTAAGTTTACTGTATTTACTAGTTCCGGGACATGTCGCGCGCTTCCACCGGGGCCTTGTTGCCAAATCTAACCGCTGCGCTTAGGCATAGAATAAAGTATTACAGTAATATGGTCCATGCATTCTGTCATCGAAGTCTCTTTCAAACATACATTTTATTCATTCACTCTCTCCCATTCATTCGAATTATTCCACTCTAGCCCTATTGCAATTCGGTTGTTTCTGTGGTCTCCCAGTTATGTGCCATAAACTCGTCTGAACAGTAAAACGACTTTGTGACCAAGAAGTTTTTTAGACGAGCTTTGAACGCCTTCGGCATTTGCGCACTTTTGATCGAATTTGGCAACCGGTTGACTAATTGAACTCCTGCCTGAGAAGGCAAACGTTCATGAACTATCGTTCTGTGTCTCCCAGTTCGGTAGTTCTCCCTGCCTCTCGTTTCGTAAAAGTGAATGTCACTTCCTCTTACCGGGTCACATTTTGATTTGAAAAGAAGACAAGTTTGAAGAATGTAGAGGCAAGGTAAAGTCAAAAATTTCAAATTTTGAAAAGCTGGCCTGCACGACTCTCTTATTTGAAGTTTTGCGATTGTCCGAACGGCTTTTTTTGAAGAATGAAAGCTCTGAAGAATTGCGTTTTTGAACAATTACCCCACAACTCTAATCCGTAAGACGAGTGTGGGTAGACTACTCCAGTACTCCGTAATACGCCGTCATCAGTACCTGGATTGGGCAGAACTCGGATAGTTGCCTCAACACATAAATGCCCGAGCTGATAGGGTTCACCCCACGATCCATCGACAACTCAGTCAAGTGACCTTTGTTTTTGTTTTTGTATATGTTAATTTACGGCATTCACGTGATGGGTTATGCAGTACACAGTAGCATCTCTTTGTCGTGGTTAGAGATCAAACAAACGTAGGCCTATAACTTAAATACTGCAGTATAACCTAACCTGAGAAAATATAAGTTAATTTTAAGTTTGGCATGTGTTATAATGTAGTTGAATGATATCGTTATTTGTTTTTCTATAATTTATTATACAAAACTGCAACAACACTGACCACTGTGACAACCACACGCGAAAGACAGTAAGAAATAGGTCCACAGTATCGCAGTGGCAGTGTATTGCAGAACTGACGAGGCGTCAGGGCAGGGTGGTGTGTGGGTGTGTGTGTGTGTGAGTGCCTGCGTACTGCGTAGTGCACCCTGGTGTTCTTTCACACGATCCGGCGGGCGCCGTATGGCCGGGTGCGCGTGATCTTTTCACACGAGGTCGGTTTTGTCCGGCGCGCGAAAGTTCTAGCCATGTACTTGCTATAGAAACGGCGAAAATGAAGAAGAAATGTGCGGTTTTGGACTGACCCATATTTTCAAAATCAACATCCTTGTGGGTTCCTCGAGGTTTTATTCAATTCGTTGTTCTTGTTTCTGTCTTTATACTTTTATCATCAGTCGCAACTAAATAATAAATAAATTTTGCATTGCAAAACATTTTACAATGCATGACAATTGTCAGAGAAGTTGATTGTTGATATTTTTTATTCATTCTCACTACCTCTATACAGTACTTTGTTCCACTTATTTTTACTCGCAAACGTCAACAATAAACACAACACTTGATTAATTGAACAAAAACAATACCATAGTACATGATAACTATGGTATCTTTTTAGTAGTATTAGTATCTCTTTTAGGGGGAGTAGTCAGGGCCGGATTTAAGAGCATGCCGCCTATAGGCTAAGGCTGGGCGCACACAGACCGGGGCGAGGCGAGGCACGACGGGGCATTATGCCCCGGGCGACGCGAAATGCACGGGAGCTTATGGAGCACCACACACTGGGACGGGCGAGGCAGGGCACGTAGAAATGATGTCTCGGGGCAAAAAGCGAAGCTACCCAAATTTATGGCCCGGGGCAAGACACTGCGGGGCAAAACGATCTGCGCATGCGCTGTCACGTGACTTCTTCCCTCCCCACGCTCCCCGCGTCCACTGCAGCCACTGCAGTGAGAACCAAAAATATGTTTATTTTAAATTATGATCTTATTGATTCAATCCAGGTAAAATAAAAAATAGTTAAATTAACTAGACAAAGCCCATAGACACCATCACGGATAAAATTCATAACAGAAGTAAAAGAAATCATATCATTCTAATAGAGCCATAACTTGTTCATAATTTTAAAATCATAAAAGAAATGTCCTTTTCGTTAATAGTCTGTGTACGAATGAGTTATAATCCGATATTTTATGACAAGGATGGCAGGAAGATGAATGTATTGTGTGGTTTGTCTGTGCGGGTTTTCTGTGAATTTTAAATTTGTGAAGGTTATTTTCTTTTGTTATTGTTAAGTCCAAATAGTTTAGCTGCTCATTTTCTTCAGATTCACATTTCACATGTGTATTTTAGATTAGGATGTATTGAGTTAAGATAGTGTTTGAAAACGTCTAGCTGTCAAAAGAGCTATTTGAAAACTTACCTTTGAACAAGCAAATTATATCATCGACATATCTGTAATAGTATATCATGTTGTTTCTGTATGGGTTGTTGTTTGACATAATACAGTTATTTTTCCATTTTATTTAAAATACTTCGGCTATAATACAGGATAAGTCTTATTGTCAGTCCATCGTTTTGAATAAAATATCTATCATTAAGTAAAATAATTTTGGCTTAAGACTGTACGAAGCAAGTTTATTAACTGGTGGATGGCTTTCGGTGATAACTTTTGCCTTCTGGTACTTTAACAACTGCTATAGATTCATGATGGAACATTTGTATACAAATTGGTTACGGTATGTTAAATCGTTAATATTGAACCATTAGGTCTATTGATAGATTAAGTGTACTTACTAAATCTAAGGTGTTTTTCAGAGAGTGGGTTTCTTCAAATGTTATGTTAGTTCGTATCTGAAGCAAGCTTTTTAGCTGTTTTATAAGCTGGAACTGTTGTGTAGTCAAGTAAAGGCCGTATAGGCATGTTTTGCTTATGTGTTTTTTGGTAATCCTTTTAATTTCGGTATTGTTGGGGTTGGACATTTAATCATGGGTTTTAAAAGATCTATACATGTATACTTAAAGTATTGTAATTTCTTTTCTTTAATTACGGTATTTCCACTGGACAATGACATTAATTTTCTCGGAACATGTTGTGGTTAATACACGGTTTTTGTTTGCAATTTTGAAGTTATCATTTAAAATTAGTATTATTACTTTTGCAAGCTGTGGACACCATGTTTTAATATTTTATAACATAGTAATAAATGTAATATAATATATTTTAATATTTATATTTAATAATAATATATTATATTTTAATATAATATTTTACTTGACCTAAACTCAATACTCTTGATACTTTCTACATACTCTTCATCCATTTCACAGCACAGTACTACACCCTCACTATACCAAACTGCGGACAACGAAGAAACCACGCTTAAAAATGTTGACTTGTCGTGCCCTGCCCCTCTCTGTGTGCGGCAGCCAAAGTCAAGTGACTGTTCGTGCAATGCCCCGTCCTGCCCTACCTTGCCTTGCCCCGTCTCGCCCCGGTCTGTGTGCGCCCAGCCTTAAGGTTTATTTGCCACCTCCGCGGGCAGTTGTGACTGTGACCTTGAATTTCGTCCCATAAGAGCAATGTAAAAACATGCATTTTCTTGGAACACCTCACACCTACAGTTTTTATCGGATTTTTATGAAATGCACTTTGTTTTAAAGTGCATTAAATGTTTCAATGGCTCCGCTGAGCCTAAGTTCCATTTTCCCATTAATAAGTTCGTGCCATAAATTCAAAAGTTGTAGAACCTCTGTTTCTAAATTTATTAAAAACAAGGTTATACTAGTAAAATAATAACATTTTAACAAAGGTGGTCAGCGGAGTCAATGCATTACATTGTTATCTTTAAAATAAAACCTATTTCAATGAGATCAAATAAAAATAGTAGGCTGGGGGTGTCTCAAGAAAATCATTTTTTGTATTGTTCTTATGGGACAAAATCAAAATGGCCGACAAATACTGTGCATACTTAAAGGTCCGCCTCAGCTGCGCTGCGACGCTTCAATACAAGAATTTACGGCGGCCCGTTTTTATCTTTTAAAATAATTTTTACATTAATAAACATGATATATTTGCAAACTAGAGTCGTTTTCAAACACTTTGTAAGTGTGAACAATAGAGATGTAACACTGGCATTAAGGGTCTATCTCATGCAGATGCGCCGCGACGAGTCTCTAATAATCCAAAATACGTCGACACTATAAAAGTTATTAGTATTTAAAAACGGGCCGCCGTATAATGGTGTTAACCGTATATGTACAAATAAATAAAATCTTGCAGGCGGTTGATTTGACAGTTAGGCCATTGATTTTAAATATACATTTAAAATCAATGGTTAGGCCGTATCAGTTGAAAGAAGGTCCGTTGTTTAGCCAGTTGTTACGTGCGCGATGCTGTGTGTTCCTTGGGCGGCCGAGTTTAGCCTTTATCTGAGATGACCACTGAGGCGGACCCTATGCCTTATATTTAGCTGGCTAAAGTCGTTCATGGCTCATGGGCGTAGATAGCGGCGGTCATGGGAAATCAGCAGATAGATATGTTCTCGTAAGTTCTCGCCGCGGCGCTATGGCCGCTCCCAAAAAGAAAAGGATAAAGTTGTTTTCCAAGTAGCGTTTGTAGGTGAGATTGTAGTTTTTTAAGTTCGTATTCAAGTTAAATTAAATACGTTTTGAATTTACTGTGTTTACTAGTTCCGGGACATGTCGCGCTTCCACCGTGGAAGTTTTGCCAAATCTAACCGCTGTGCTTAAGCAGTGTGTTCAATTTTCAAACTAAGCTTGTACTGCACTAAAGGAATAGGTAACTATGCGCTAAAATTACTACTATGTCATGTATTTGAAAGTAGGTTGAAAAGGCATATTGAAAATGTAATTTTATTTTTAAAGAATTTATTTTATAAGTTTAAAATTTCTTGCTTGCCGCCCTAAAAATTTGCCGCTCTAGGCTGCAGCCTTTTTAGCCTATTTAGAAATACGGCCCTGCCGAGTAGTTCCAAGATACAAAAATGTAATGTTATTGAATGAATGAAAATAGTTTATTCCATAATAGTTTTGTGCTACAAATAATTACAATACATCATGGAATGACTCCCTTAAAAAATAAATCTTGAGCTTGGGGAAGGGTCGCCGTCTCTGAGTCCATGCACATTAGATTTATTGTTTCACCGCACTAACAACAGTAAATAAAATATATAATATAAATAACGAAAACAATTATTATTACTCAATAGTTACATAAAAATAAATATTAATAATAAATACAATATTGTACCTACAGTATTTACGCATGGAATAAACAAATTTCATTTCATTACTCAAGTAGTACACAATACTGCCTCTTCAATGGTATATTCAAGAATGACTAGAGGTTGGGTCGTGCGGCGCGCGCCGGATCGTGTGAAACCCCCAAACAATAGCCCTTCACCGAGTAGTCCGGCGTAGGGACGTCCGGCGGTAACTCGCTCGCCGCACGGCATCTACGCCGTCCGGCGCGCGCCGGATGCCCGTGTGAAAACACTCGGGGAGGGTGGAGCGGCGGAAAGGACCGTTCCAAAAGCATCGGTCCTTCTTGGACTGGCCGACACATAGGGTTTTAGTGTTGATGACTGCTATGATTTTAGCTTTTAAACATAAATGACTAACGCATGTAACAAAATAACGGGATGGTTGTTTGACAAATTTTATAAGCCATTGTCGTTGCTGGTTTACTACTGGTCGATGAAAAACATCGGTCCATCTTGGACCTGCCGACTCAAAGGGTTGCTTACCAGTGTAATCGGCCTTAGCTTATAAACAAAACAATGACTGATTTTTAACTTAGGCCGAAAGCAAGGTTTGAGTATATTTTTGTAAATATATGCAAATGCAAGTCTTCCCTACAATTCATGTTCTCGATCTTACCTTCGTAATCGATTACGTTCATATTTTCTTTAATGTTCTATGATTATTACATATGATACATATAATACATATGATTATTTTATATGAAGGATCTGTGAAGGTGGATTTCATTGTAATTGGGTTTTGTGAATTGAAAGCTTGAACGTGTTCTTTGAATCTGCTATTGAACGTTCTTCCACTCTGCCATATATAAATATGCGTCATATACAAATAAGTATAAAGTTTTGCTATGTCACGCAGGAGGTGTTGGTAAAACTGCAACCCGTTTTGTTCTATGACGATCCTTTCTGTTTGGTGAGAGAAATAAATAGAGCTGTTTCCTAAGGAAAAAACAGGGGTTTCGCTGCCATATTGTTTTAATCTCTCCACTATACAAGAAAGGGTATACTAATTATGTTAGTAATTATTTAAAACGACTAGCTCTATTTCTCATAGAAATTTACTTATAAAACATGAAAAACAAAACTTCAGCTAGTCAAATAGCAAAGGAACTTTGGAAAAATAGTCGTAAATATGATTTTTTGGCTTCATTTAGTATCAACAAAATCTTAAAATACTCAATGAGAGGTACAAACCTTAATTCTACATTCGTAGAATAACGTTCTATGGGTGTAACGCATTTGGTGTCTTTAGGAATTGAATAGGAATATTTTTACACTTAATGTATGGATTTGTGCATACTGTAGAACATATATATGTGAACGCACAAATAACAGCTATGAATAAGCCATATTAAGTAGCAAGTCAACAATATTCAATAAGTAAGTCGTATTATCACATAATATGAAACTTGACATTATCAGCGAATTTCTGTTAGTAAAATAAACTAAGAGGGTTAGTCGACCAAGCAAATCCATGTTCACCACTGAAATAGCGGATATTCCTACTCGCGGGCGGCCAGGCAGGGTATGAAATCCAAGGTATCTTCTGTTGCGAACACGTCGCAAATGCACACTTGCTCTCTACAGAGCCAATCAAGTGCTATCTTCTGTTATCCGCTTGGCAAACAAGGTTTGTTGCGTCAGTTCTCTGAAGAGGCCCGCGTGCCACCGTCGACCTTGACGCTCAGCGCTATACCGTGCACAGATACGTCATAATTGCACGCGCTCTCTACAGGTAGAAATCCAAGTGTATCTTCTGTTGCAAAAACATTGGCTCAAGTTAGTTGCCTAGGTCAGTTCTCTGCGACCTTGACGCTCAGCGCTATACCGTGCACAGATACGTCATAATTGCACGCGCTCTCTACAGGTAGAAATCCAAGTGTATCTTCTGTTGCAAAAACATTGGCTCAAGTTAGTTGCCTAGGTCAGTTCTCTGCGACCTTGACGCTCAGCGCTATACCGTGCACAGATACGTCATAATTACGCGCTCTCTACAGGTAGAAATCAAGTGTATCTTCTGTTGCAAAACATTGGCTCAAGTTAGTTGCCTAGGTCAGTTCTCTGCGACCTTGACGCTCAGCGCTATACCGTGCACAGATACGTCATAATTGCACGCGCTCTCTACAGGTAGAAATCAAGTGTATCTTCTGTTGCAAAACATTGGCTCAAGTTAGTTGCCTAGGTCAGTTCTCTGCGACCTTGACGCTCAGCGCTATACCGTGCACAGATACGTCATAATTGCACGCGCTCTCTGGGTAGAAATCCAAGTGTATCTTCTGTTGCAAAACATTGGCTCAAGTTAGTTGCCTAGGTCAGTTCTCTGCGACCTTGACGCTCAGCGCTATACCGTGCACAGATACGTCATAATTGCACGCGCTCTCTACAGGTAGAAATCCAAGTGTATCTTCTGTTGCAAAAACATTGGCTCAAGTTAGTTGCCTAGGTCAGTTCTCTGCGACCTTGACGCTCAGCGCTATACCGTGCACAGATACGTCATAATTGCACGCGCTCTCTACAGGTAGAAATCCAGTGTATCTTCTGTTGCAAAACATTGGCTCAAGTTAGTTGCTAGGTCAGTTCTCTGCGACCTTGACGCTCAGCGCTATACCGTGCACAGATACGTCATAATTGCGCGCTCTCTACAGGTAGAAATCCAAGTGTATCTTCTGTTGCAAAACATTGGCTCAAGTTAGTTGCCTAGGTCAGTTCTCTGCGACCTTGACGCTCAGCGCTATACCGTGCGATACATAATTGCACGCGCTCTCTACAGGTAGAAATCAAGTGTATCTTCTGTTGCAAAACATTGGCTCAAGTTAGTTGCCTAGGTCAGTTCTCTGCGACCTTGACGCTCAGCGCTATACCGTGCACAGATACGTCATAATTGCACGCGCTCTCTACAGGTAGAAATCCAAGTGTATCTTCTGTTGCAAAAACATTGGCTCAAGTTAGTTGCCTAGGTCAGTTCTCTGCGACCTTGACGCTCAGCGCTATACCGTGCACAGATACGTCATAATTGCACGCGCTCTCTACAGGTTGTATTTTTAGCCCCGATTTTCATGAAATTTGATACAAATGGTCTTTTTAAAATCGTAATTTTGTTAACCAGCAGAATTAAATTACCGGAAGTTTACTTTTAGGGAAGGTTACAACCAAGCAAGAGGTTTTAATTATCCAAAAGTAGATTTCCTTGGGTAACCCGTGCTTCAGCTAGAACAAATGTAAAATATGAAAGATGTAGACTAGATAATTTTGTTTTAAGAATATTTTTAAAATCCTTTGCAACACCATTGCCTTTAATTTCACTGTGGAAAAATGATAAGTCGCAGCGAATTTCAAAATTCGTTTTATCTGAAATTTAGTTTTATTGTATTAACTTAATGACCTGTTATAAAAATGTATCAAAATTCATTACCTTTACTGAAAACATTGAAATCATTGCTTTGACACATTACAACTTACTTACCATGTTACCATTGTTTTGCATTTCTGTTACATGCTTTATCCATTCTTTGGAGATTTCTTCTTCTTAGGAAATCAAAAATACCTTATCAATTTATTATAATTGCACTACGGTTATAGGTATACACGTTCACTGCACGAGGACAAGAATTCTTTTGCAACTGAGACTTTTTAGAATCAATGAAAAAACAAGCTCACTACCGGATGTTTACTATTGCATTTCCTGTCTCCAATATTCCTAGAAATCCTTATCAGCGATCCAGTGAGGGAATGAAAACAACATTCAGCGTATGGAAGCAAGTGATGCAATACTCTCAATCTCAAGTTCACCTTGCGCGCGTTTTCTGTTCCCGAGTTTGTACTACTCATACTGACTAAACCGTTAGTCGGACAAAAAAGGTACAAGAATGAAAAATTTTAGGTAGTATATTTGTGTATCCAATAAAAATATAACAAATGTTCTTTCTCCAAAACTAAAAACTTTCCTCACATGCCTACTTTTTCAGTACACTAAGATTTAAATACTTTCTTTCGTTCTTAGGTTTTACCCGTTAAAAATTATATTAATGACATAAATGTTATACCATTAGATAATGTGTTTCATACATAAATGAAAAATATATCCCTTAATACAACTTTTACAACGTTGTTAGGGAGTCATCGCAGGTTAAACGAAACGTTGCACTTTTTAATTCTCCACGTGACGTCACGTGGAGAGATGAGCAGAAGGAACCAAAACTCGTACCTCTGAGTAGCACACTTTACTTATTACACCATGGGCAGAAATGCTATAGATATATCAAATCAAAAACTGCGTGTGAAAAATTATAATAATCTTTGAAAATAGCCCAGATTTGGGTAACTTTAACATTTTCTTTGCTAACTTAAGTGTACAATTTAGAAAAAAAAACAGGTATACAAACCTGGAGACAACCTTTGAGAACATAGAAAACAATTTTTCTAATTTCTACACCAATAAATAGCACTCTAAACGGGGGGCTACGAGAGCATGTTTTGAACAACTTTTTCTGGAGTGATCAACCCTAAATTAAGATCCCGTCTCAGTGCACAGGCAAGCAACCGATACCAAAGTCTGCAAAAGGTCAAAATACACTGATATTTGAATTAAATATTTATTTACACAAGTTTTAAAGCCAAGAAAGTTACCTGCACGCGTATTTTTCTTAAATGTTACCTAGCAGCCCCTCCCTTAAATGGAGTTAATAACACGGAAACCTGGACTTTTCCGAAGTCAATTTGTAAAAAAAGTAAAATATTTATCAAACATCGGGCTGTATACAAGAGTAGAACACCTCTTTTAGTATTAAAAAACAAGTTGGTTCATTTACAAATAATTTTGACAGGGAAGAACCTGCCTGATTGAGGACTTGGAAGCACCCTTTCTTAAAAGCCACATTAGTTGAGATTAACATAACCAAGATACTGAAAAGTTCATATCCAACAGGAGAAAAATCTATAGGAAGTACTAGCACTAACAATGATTGAAGGTAAGATACTTGACTAATTCAAAAGCTTGGATAGTAAACCTAACCTTGAACATATGTTAGTGGCCTTGCTTAAATGATTAGTTTTTTATGTTTGTCCTCAGACGAAGCAATGGACAATGGACACCCTTTCGCTTTGATAATTTACCTTTAATGTATTTAAGTTCTTAAAAACTCAAACAAAAAGAACATACACTTATGTCAAAACACGATTGTCCACATGATTTAAAATTATTAAAATCCCCGGAACAGAGTAAAAACATGAGTGCAAGTTGATATACAATAGACTTTACTTGCAAGGGACTTTTAAATAGGTAAAGTACCAATCAGCATGTGTTTATATTGGATATGTTTTAAGTGTTACCCTCGAACATTACAAGTACTGTAAAAGTCCGTAGAGTAATTTCAAAATAATTACTAGAATGTAATTATCGCTATATCAGCGAAATGAGTTGTTCAATTTTCATGAAATGAGTTATTCTCTTCTTAATGTGTATTAAAACTTGCAGTACAAGAACGAGTAAAAGGTTGAAGGCCTAAGGGAACAGCTTTGTAAAGTCCACCATAGCAATACAAAAAAAGAATAAAAGAATATATTTATTTTCCAAAGTTTACAAAAATAAAACAGGTATTGTTTGCTAGGTTGTAGTTATTCCGTATAATTATGAACTTTTCGCCTCCGTTTTCAAACAAATCCACAAACCCAATCACTTGTCACTTAACAGAAATCCCACTGTTTAATTAACTGACCTCAAAAGCTGAAGGCTGAACTAAGGCCAGTTTTATGCATGGCCGTCACCTCGTCGCTCGTTCTTAGGTCCATTGGTTAAAATGGGCGCATTTATGAACTGTTAGGTGACGCGCGACGTTGCGCGTCCCTGAGAAACCCGCGTCAGTATCTCACGACTTCGGGCGACGCCACTGACGCGCGTCACCTCTAAATACATTGTTTCAAATCGGTGTATTTATGCAACCGTCGCGCGGACTAATGGTGTTCTATAGACCGCTTCAAGTTGAAATGTGTTTTAATCTTGTTTATTTCGCGTAAGTCAATTAATAAGGTTTGTTGTTCCAAACACCGAATAATAACCTAATAGTTTAAAGTGTATTTATACAAACAGTACACATGAACCGGGTCCACCCTCCGCACTTACTCTTGTGCAACTGAGTAAGAAATGGATTAAAACAACGAAGGCGGGAAAACACTTCCGACGCGCGTCCCTGTCGATGACCGAAATTTCACGCGACTCCTAGTCGCGCAACGTCGCGCGTCAGTGACGCCCATGCATAAAACCGGCCTAAGTTGTGTGTTTAGAGTTAGAGGTACTATTAGCGAACTGTGTTGTTATGCGAGGTGAGTATCTAATTGCAAAGGAAATTCAATTCATTCGCGTTAACGGTGCTTTAGAGCTTGGCTGCGTGTCGGCCTGGTTTCGAATTAAGGCTAAACATGACGGGATTAGTTCTCTCATTTGCCACCACGTAGCAGCACCAAATTGAGCTAAAAGTACCGCCGTGTTTACTCGCTTGTTTAGTAAAAAATTGTCATTTTAACAAATTATATGTGTTAATTGCATACGTTAAACTCACGCTATGGCTCTGTTTTTTTAAAACTTTTATTAAAAATCTGCTTGCCTACCTCGCTGCGCGTACGGGCACACAAGGTTGTCATGCCCTAATATTCACACTAGGCTGGGCGCACACAGAACGGGGCGAGATGGGGCAAGGCGAGGCAGGGCGAGATGGGGCATTGCACGACGAGTCACTTGACTTTGGCTGCCGCACACAGAGAGGGGCAGGGCACGACAAGTTAACATTTTTAAGCGTGGTTTCTTCGTTGTCCGCAGTTTGGTATAGTCAGGGTGTAGTACTGTGCTTTGAAATGGATGAAGAGTATGTAGAGAGTATCCAGAGTATTGAGCCTAGGCCAAATAAAATATTATTCATGTTAGATGATCAGTTTTAAAATGTTCATTAACGAAAAGGACATAAGTTATGGCTCTATTAGAATGACATAATTTCTTTTACTTCTGTTATGAATTTTATCCGTGGTGGTGTGTATGAGCGAAACAATTGTTTAGTTGATTTAACTATTGTTTATTTTACCTAGATTGAATCAATAAGATCATAATTTAAAATAATCATATTTTTGGTGCTCACTGCAGTGGAAGCGGGAAGCGTGGGGAGGGAAGAAGTCACGTGACCGCGCATGCGCAGATCGTTTTGCCCCGCAGTGACTTGCCCCGGGGCATAAATTTGGGTAGCTTCGCATTTTGCCCCGAGACGTCTTTTCACGTGCCCTGCCTCGCCCGGCCCAGTGTGTGGTGCTCCATGAGCTCTAGTGCATTTCACGGCGCAAAAGACGCCCCGGGGCATAATGCTCCGTCGTGCCTCGCCCTGCCCCGGTCAGTGTGCGCCCAGCCAAATTTCTTTATGCACAAGTATACTCATACAACACGCATTACAACACTGTTGCCTTTGTGGCTGGCGTAATATATACATGCAAAAAAAGTTTAAATGTGTTTGCTAAGTGTTAACAAGCGTTAAAATTAATAACCTTTGAAATGTTCCAATAGACGTATTTAACAGTGTATGTTTAATTGCGTTGGATAGTTTAAACATACGTACTCCTGTAGTCTATGACCAATTACAATACAGTAATTCTATGACCAATTCATCATGCTCAGTTAACCTTAAAGTAATTTGCTGCTAAAAAATACCAACTACAGTAATCCCTATTAAAACTGTCGATCTATGAGTTTTTGCTTGAAATAGTCCTCGCAACTTTATACACAATAACTACTGTGCGGCAATAACTAATAGTGTGCGGCATGTACCCGCTTGTGTACAGCAGCAAGCACTCCCCCTTCCCGCCTCCTACCAGTACCCACCTGATCTCTATCTACTCGGAATACTTCATATCTCGAGTCAAGATCAGGCACAGTCAGCTGATATTGAGGAATCAGATGCCGGACACTTCCGCACTAGGACATTTCCACACACATCATTAAAGCGGACACTTCCACATTTGTAATGGTATGCCTGACGAGGGTTTGAAGGGTTACCTGTTGTTGACGCCCGGACATTTCCACACACTCCTTAACGCGAGGGGCAGGTCACTAAGGATGGCCTATTCAACTGCAAAATATAATAATACAGCTCAGCCATAATATAGAAAGTATTCTAACCTACCGTATATTAAGCTGGCAGTAGCCACATTCCTCCACTGAAGTGACACGGGTCCAGAAATGTATCGAACACAAGTAGTCTTGACTTAAAGCCAACCCGACTTTTTTATTACTAGACTACTTTGTTAATATTATGTTTTAAATTAAATATTTTGTGAATTGTATCGATACAACGTAAATACTTACCTATTAAATTGATTGTAAAACTTAAACATTGTCATAACAAAATTAAGTTAGTTAAAAATTTAAAACCTGGCTTCCATCAAAGGAAATATTAACTTTTTAAATTTGATAAAGGGTTAGCTCACTCTCGTGCTTGCCCACTAATCAAAACTTTATATATAAAAAAACAAAAACACAGAAAAATATAGTTATGTATAACTTAGTCTTTTTACACGTGTTTTGTAGAGTTTTGGTCTGATAAATTAGTCTTATAAACTGATACCAAACATAATCAACTCAGCCATTAAACACTTGGGCACGCGCTAAATAGTCACGCATTGGGACGCGCGGTTGTAAATCCTAAAGAGCCTTCATTTATAAACAAAAGAAAACGCCAAACTTTAAACTGTAGATTACTGAGTTTAACTAAAGGAACAAATATTCAAAATTTGAATGGAACGACAGTTACCTTTATTATTTTTACACCGAAAACATATAATAAAACATTGCATTCCAAGGTTAGATTTCGCAAACGCCAATTCAAAAATAATGGTAGTAAAATGTTTGTATCAAAATGAAACAAAATTTTTAGCAATATTAAAATAATGACATATAATGTTTTATTGTCGAACCAAATTTAACAAAAACAACACCATTACAAAGAGAACACTATAAATAAATAAAATGCATGCATCGTAAACTTGAACTTGTATTTGTTAATTTTCTCTGGTTGTAGATCAATAAAATAAGACGTTTAAAAACTATATATGTCTATATAGGCTATAGAAGAATGATAGTATTTTAAATAATTGACAATTTTCATCAAACAAATAAACTGAATACTGTAAATGTTTATCAGCAAATGTAACGCAAGATTACTACTACGTAAATTGAAGTTTATGTATGGAGAGGCTATTTAGTATACTTAATATTTACATATACAAGATACAATTCAAAATAGTTACAAGACAGTTCTTCTTAGCTTTCTTCCCGAGAACATTGTAGCTGACAACAACATTCAAATTTCGGGAAGCTACGATGATATGCTATTAAAGTTATCATCTCCGATGAAAATTTTACAGCATCTTGGGACTAAAGTTAATCAGATCAGGGTATCGATATTTAATAATACACTTCTACTTTATCGTAAAGAAAGTGTGTGGAAATGTCCGGGGCCAAACATTGAATAGCTTTTAGTTAATCCCTTGGCAGGTAGCACAGGTAGAAACTGTGCGGAAATGTCCCTATGCGGAAATGTCCGTGTGCGGGTGTCCGGATACCATGCAATCAGCTGTGCGGCATGTACCCGCTTGTGTACAGCAGCAAGCACTCCCCCTTCCCGCCTCCTACCAGTACCCACCTGATCTCTATCTACTCGGAATACTTCATATCTCGAGTCAAGGTCAGGCACAGTCAGCTGATATTGAGGAATCAGCTGTGCGGCATGTACCCGCTTGTGTACAGCAGCAGCACTCCACCCCCCTCACCTAACACCCCACCACAGTCTCATACTCGGAATACTTCATATCTCGAGTCAAGGTCAGGCACAGTCAGCTGATATTGAGGAATCAGCTGTGCGGCATGTACCCGCTTGTGTACAGCAGCAAGCACTCCCCTCCCCTTCTCTACCAGTACCCACCTGATCTCTATCTACTCGGAATACTTCATATCTCGAGGTCGGAGGCACAGTCAGCTGATATTGAGGAATCAGCTGTGCGGCATGTACCCGCTTGTGTACAGCAGCAAGCACTCCCCCTCCCCGCCTCCTACCAGTACCCACCTGATCTCTATCTACTCGGAATACTTCATATCTCGAGTCAAGGTCAGGCACAGTCAGCTGATATTGAGGAATCAGCTGTGCGGCATGTACCCGCTTGTGTACAGCACACCCCCCTCCCGCCTCCCTGGTACCCTGATCTCTATCTACTCGGAATACTTCATATCTCGAGTCAAGGTCAGGCACAGTCAGCTGATATTGAGGAATCAGCTGTGCGGTATCAGCTGTGCGGCATGCCCGCTTGTGTACAGCAGCAAGCACTCCCCCCTCCCGCCTCCTACCAGTACCCACCTGATCTCTATCTACTCGGAATACTTCATATCTCGAGTCAAGGTCAGGCAGTCAGCTGATATTGAGGAATCAGCTGTGCGAATGCTTGTACCGGCAAGCACTCCCCTCCGCCTCCTACCAGTACCCACCTGATCTCTATCTACTCGGAATACTTCATATCTCGAGTCAGGTCAGGCACAGTCAGCTGATATTGAGGAATCAGCTGTGCGGCTGTACCCGCTTGTGTGCAGCAGCAAGCACCCCCCGCCTCCTACCAGTACCCACCTGACTCCTCTACTCGGAATACTTCATATCTCGAGTCAAGGTCAGGCACAGTCAGCTGATATTGAGGAATCAGCTGTGCGGCATGTACCCGCTTGTGTACAGCAGCAAGCACTCCCCCTTCCCGCCTCCTACCAGTACCCACCTGATCTCTATCTACTCGGAATACTTCATATCTCGAGTCAAGGTCAGGCACAGTCAGCTGATATTGAGGAATCAGCTGTGCGGCATGTACCCGCTTGTGTACAGCAGCAAGCACTCCCCCTCCCCACCTCCTACCAGTACCACCCACAGTCTCTATCTACTCGGAATACTTCATATCTCGAGTCAAAAAGCTAGTTATTATTTATTCCTGCTTCAAGCCAAGTTTCTGTTAATGCTATAACGTCATAATCTTCCTCTAGCACAGATTCATACATATCAACTGTTTTGTCCTCAAACCACGTACATTCTGATAATAAATACTCAAGTTAGATTCATCCAATAATAATTTTTAACTACAGTAATACTTGTAACCCTAATAAAGAAAAATGTTATGAGAAACCTTGATTTACCTAAAATGTGCACAATATCTAAAAAAGCATAAATTATATCGTACTACCAAAAGTGTTAAATAACAAAACAACTTAATTTCAAATAACGTGACTAACCACATAATCATTTGATACGGTCATCTAGGACTTAGAACCTCTTTTAGCTTCCCTTTCAAGTAGCCCCGCCAAGACCTCCTCATTGTTAACATCTATCACTCTGCTTTCTTTATCATCGGACTTTCTCACCTTCACTCTACCAGCTCGGTCAACCCACACATATTTATAGTTATAGTCAAACTTCAACTTAAGGGTTTTGGCAAACAACACCCTTCTAGCAGGTGCTAAGGAGAGATTGACGTAAGTTATACCGGCAAGTCGTCCTCACAACCAGGCAAGTGTCTCGTAGAGAAGTCCCGTTTGATCTTCCTCTTCTGAAGCAGGTTGTCGGCGTCATCTCTGCGAATAAACTTCACTATTATTCCAGACGTTGGTCGGTTGTTACCTCCACCGATGCGATGACAGGCGTCTATGCCATCCTCAGTTAGTGTGGTTCCTAGCGCAGCACCGATCTCAACAACTTTCTTCTTCAGTGAGACGGTAGTCTCGTTGGCTTCCTCAGGTATACCGAAGATCTCAAGGGTGTTTCGTCTGGAGTATTGTTCAATGTCTGTTTGACGATCTGACAAGTCCCTCACCTGACAAGACGATTATCTTCCACTTGTAGATAGGCTATCTCTCTCTGCTGATCCTCTAGTTGCTTCTTTTGATCCTCGATGAGCTTATTATTGTCAGCAATTAGTTCGAGGCAGTGCGTCAAAGACTTCCCAAGTTCCTTTTCAAATTAGCTTGGCCATGTAGAATTTCATCTTTCATTTTCTCCAGCATGCTACTAATGTCCTCTATAGAAACCATTTTGCTGTGACCAGCATCAGGTGGGAAGAGTCGGAGCTTCTACTTACTTTTTTCCTTGAACAAGTTGCACAAAGCCAACTAGTATTTGACGCAGAAATAACTTCTACTTCAGCTTCTGTCAGGTTCACACAGTTCCAATGAAAGTAACCTTTGCAAGTCGTGCACTGTATTTTCATTTTATCCGAACGTATGACAGGTTTAATACACTTAGCACAAACACTCATGTTCATAAGATGTCATAAAAGAAATTCATATGAATACTAAATTTTGCAACCATTATGTAAATAGTATGCACTGAATGCGAGTTAAATATAAGCAAACATTGACTTAAAACAGATAACACTACAAGTGAGTTCATACAATGAGTCATACATGTATCGATCGGAGCAAGACGAGTACACGTCCGACCGCTGCGACTGCCAGCTCACTACAATATATTACTGTACGTTATTTACAATGACAAAAATTCATCAACAGAGTAACACGCTCTTTCTAAAAGATATTCTTTAACTAAAATGTTTAATTTTAATTATGACTTACGTCTCATACCTAACAGCATAAACTGTTTAGTAGATTGCAATATGTTATCAGAGGAGGCAACAGTTATGTTGTTACTAGCAGTTATCAGACGAAGATGCCGTAGACGTAGGATATATATTAATCGTATATATTGGACCCACTCTTATTGGACTGCAAATGTTGCTTCTTCGAGCTAATCAGTCATCACTCTACATCAGAATGACCATCCAGAGATATTCAAATCGGTTTGTAGAATGGAACAAGCTACGTTAGAAAACTTACCGAATAGACAGTGAGTGTACTGTGTTACCACCACTACAGCAGCGCTTCTGTGTTTTTTTTCTCGTATTACATCTTCCCTTCAAATGTGTAACCTGTAGCTTTTAGGAGATCATGTGACTTATATCATAGCGTTTACCTCTTTGAGTTCTCGTTGTAAAAAAACTGAGCAATACTTTTCACCGCAGAGGTGCTACAACATATCGGGCTAGATTCTCAACACTAGGCCGGTAGGTTTAGCCTTCAGGTAGGAACGCTAAGACAAATAGATCGTTGACTTTTCAGTGGAAGGAGCTAGTGAACATCCTGCACTGACTAGGAAGAAAAGATAATACCGAAAAGAATGCAAAGAGCCTTAGGTACTTTTCAATGGAAGGACAAGAGGGTATCTCCCAAAGTAATAAGCCTAAAGATGCCATAGTTAGCTAGAGGGAAGCTGTTGTCCTATTTTCTTCAAACGGATGAGTCATCAGAGTGCAAGATGGGCCGGCAATTGTCTGTCCGCAAGGGTGAGCTAACATGAGTGACAGGCCATAAGACTGCGACAGTCCTTCGCACATCCCCTCCTTACCGTCTGGATGCTGTTCTCAGTAGGTTACCAACTGGTCGAGGATTAGACCCTAATTATTGAGATCAAGCGTCGGTCATAAAACGTCTCCGTTCGGCTTCCTACACAATGGGTCTTACTGTTTAAAAATTTCGAGCTTAACCCAAAGAATCCCATTTGGGGTGATGTGCAACTGTGTGATATAAAGAGAATGTTCACTTTTATTTCCTATATTCGTGTTTTGAGTTACACTTTTCTATATTTACCCATTAAAAACTTAACAGGGTGTACCTAAAAATAATATGCATATCAATAATATCATGATATATTTTAATTTGTACATGTGGGAGTAGAGAGTACACACAGGGAAGTTAGCTGAATTTCGATGCAAATGGCGAGTTTTGAGGCGTTTGGGGGGAGATTTGTATCCTTTAACCATAGGTTTGAAAGTCGACAGTATATGCTAGGCATGCAAGATTTCGACACATTACTGTTCTTCACGAACATGATAATAAAGAAATTGTCTATTGCTATATTAAATAAATATATATATATATATATTGATCCCTGTTTGCGGCCAGACCCTTTCCTTGTACATTCCCACAGGGATGAAATTATTGTACTTCTTATTTCTGAAATTACTAAACTGTATAACTTTCGAAGATAAGGCCTCTTTTTTTAGTTTGTGCTGCGAGTTTTAAATGTCCCTCCATAACTTTTGAAAAAAGACAACTTTTTAAACCCTGGGAATGTTTTACGGGATTCTGAAGTTTGTTTTGACTTGCTTTGCATCACCCACCCTCACCAACAAACTGGAAGGGAGGGCCCTAATCTTTAAATCCTCACCCTGTAGCACCTCAAAATGGGAATTTCAATACAAACGACGCAAACAGAAACTTTTTATCTCTACTAGTTTTTTCGTAATACCTGTTCAAATATTGCCAGAAATGAGCTTTACAATGCTACATTTCACATACATTTTTTTCGCGACAAGACTTTTCTTGAAAATCTTGTGAGGGAAACATCACAACCCTATAACATAATCCCATAGAGTATTGTGAAAACATAAATGTCATGTACATTTTTTTTGCTGTGATATTTAGCATTTGAAACCTGGTCTCTTGTAATCTACAAAAGAACGAGGTACTACAAAAAAACCAGTAGATATAAAAAACCTTTCTTTGGGTCATTGAATTTGTATTAAAGTTCCCTGTGCTTCGAGGTGCCACAAGGGGGGAGGTTTGTTTAAAGATTTTTTGGGGCCCTCTCCCCGGGTTTTAGTTGGGGGTGGGCGACGCAAAGTACATTAAAACAAACTTCAGAATCCTACTAGAACATTCCCCAAAGGGTTCAAAAAATTTCCCCTTTTTCAAAAGTTAAGGTCTTGGGAATCAAAACTCACCCTGTACATAAACAAACATCTGAGTCTGAATGTAAAGTATTGAGATTAGTTTTCTTCTTTCCAATCTGATTGAGGACCACGTTTCGATGTAACAAACGAACTATGATGAGCACAGCTGTCACCACAATACAACACCACTGAGTGCTTTCTGCTCACTGTGCAGGTATGGTATCCCGCACCCCCTGCCACGCGGAAAACCAGCCGTTGTCACTGGCCATTGTCAGTATTTAAAAAAGAAATTCTATAAAATTTTTAATAAAAAAGTGAATTGATTTCAAAAAAGGTTTGAAGAAAAGCTCTAAAAAAAGGGGAAAATAACACCGAGGGTGTTATTAAATGCATAATATCACGTGTCTTAGTCTACTAAAAATGTATTTAGTCACTGCTACCAAACTTCAATAAATTACAAAATGGAACTTCGAATTTCTTGTTAACTTAATACATTGAAATTCCACCAACCATATTTAGTCTTAAAAAGCAGCTTGCTTTGTCTTGAATGTTTCATTTTAATGAGTGAAATATTGGACTGGCTAAAGGCTTTAAACCCAGTTACCACTAGTCTAGGCAACGTTGAACCATATTCCATACATTTTGGAGAAAACGTCATGACAATTTGAAGTCGGCGCTGCAAATTTGTCCGGGAACAATTTCTAGGACAGCGCCGACTTAAAAGTGAAAACGCCGACTTCGATGTTGCACTAAAAGTGAATCGAAACACCTATTCTCTTCGTGGATAGTATTTAGAGTTTTAATTCTTACTCTTGGTTTGCGTAATCTTTGATAGGTGTAGAGGTTCGTTTTTTGTGTTCTTTCCATGTTGATGTAACTCATGGAGCGAGCCCAAAAAAATCGAAACACCTATTCTCTTCGATCACCGTGGAGATTATGTAGGGTTTTAATTCTTACTCGTAGTTTGCGTAATCTTTGGTAGGTGTGGCCGTTCACCTTTTGGGTTTGGTCCGTGTTGTTATAACTCATTTCGCAAGCTTAAAAAGTGAACCGAAACACCTATTCTCTTCGACCCAGACGAGTTCTGTTGGTGTAGCGGTTCGCTTTTTGGGTGTTGGTGTGCGTTGCCATAATTCACATGCTACGCGAAAAAGGGAAATCGAAACACCTAATCACTTAGTTTAATGTGGATAGTGTGTTTGTTTGTTTTTTAGATTCAGAATTAATGATAATTTCCACTTAACTGCTCAAACAATGAAACGCGTTTGAGCTGCTATTTTGAACACGGGTATCATACAAATTATTTTATTGCATCCATGAATTTGTCTTTTTATACGGTTTCAAATAAGAGATCACACGATGGTGAAAATTGAAAATTTCCTAGAATAACCCCCCTATTTTAGACTAGGGATAAACCCCAAAATTATGCCAAAAAATCTTTAATGATAGATAGATTATGCCGAAGCGTTTTCAGAAATTTTCGGTTTGATTTGTGTTGTTTTAATTCATTTGTCACACCCAAATAGTGAATCGAACACCTAGCTGAACACCTAATCATCCTTCAACGAGCTAGAATTGATGTTGTACGTTGTTAGCCCCATATGGTTTCGGAAATACGCAGAAGAGCTTCTGTAGGTGTGGCGGTTCGCTTTTTGGGTTTGGTTTGTGTTGTTTTAATTCATGATCTGAGCCCAACTAGTGAATCGAAACACCTAATCCTCCTTCAACAAACTAGGATTGATGTTGTACGTTGTTAGCCCCATATGGTTTCGGAAATACAGAAGAGCTTCTGTAGGTGTGGCGGTTCGCTTTTGGGTTTGGTTTGTGTTGTTTTAATTCATGATCTGAGCCCAACTAGTGAATCGAAACACCTAATCATCCTTCAACAAACTAGGATTGATGTTGTACGTTGTTAGCCCATATGGTTTCGGAAATACGCAGAAGAGCTTCTGTAGGTGTGGCGGTTCGCTTTTTGGGTTTGGTTTGTGTTGTTTTAATTCATGATCTGAGCCCAACTAGTGAATCGAAACACCTAATCATCCTTCAACGAGCTAGGATTGATGTTGTACGTTGTTAGCACCATATGGTTTCGGAAATACGCAGAAGAGCTTCTGTAGGTGTGGCGGTTCGCTTTTTGGGTTTGGTTTGTGTTGTTTTAATTCATGATCTGAGCCCAACTAGTGAATCGAAACACCTAATCATCCTTCAACGAGCTAGGATTGATGTTGTACGTTGTTAGCCCCATATGGTTTCGGAAAGACGCAGAAGAGCTTCTGTAGGTGTGGCGGTTCGCTTTTTGGGTTTGGTTTGTGTTGTTTTAATTCATGATTTGAGCCCAACTAGTGAATCGAAACACCTAATCAACCTTCAACGAGCTAGGATTGATTGTACGTTGTTAGCCCATATGGTTTCGGAAATACGCAGAAGAGCTTCTGTAGGTGTGGCGGTTCGCTTTTTGGGTTTGGTTTGTGTTGTTTTAATTCATGATCTGAGCCCAACTAGTGAATCGAAACACCTAATCATCCTTCAACGAGCTAGGATTGATGTTGTACGTTGTTAGCCCCATATGGTTTCGGAAAGACGCAGAAGAGCTTTTGTAGGTGTGGCGGTTCGATTTTTGGGTTTGGTTTGTGTTGTTTTGATTCATGGTCTGAGCCCAACTAGTGAATCGAAACACCTAATCATCCTTCAACGAGCTAGGATTGATGTTGTACGTTGTTAGCCCCATATGGTTTCGGAAAGACGCAGAAGAGCTTCTGTAGGTGTGGCGGTTCGCTTTTTGGGTTTGGTTTGTGTTGTTTTAATTCATGGTCTGAGCCCAACTAGTGAATCGAAACACCTAATCATCCTTCAACGAGCTAGGATTGATGTTGTACGTTGTTAGCCCCATATGGTTTCGGAAAGAAGCAGAGGAGCTTCTGTAGGTGTGGCGGTTCGCTTTTTGGGTTTGGTTTGTGTTGTTTTAATTCATGGTCTGAGCCCAACTAGTGAATCGAAACACCTAATCATCCTTCAACGAGCTGTTCTGTCTACGTGTATCATGTTTTCCTGGTCGTTATGAAAATAAGAATTACTTCATTCGATTTTACAAAGTTTCGAAAAAGTCCGACCCCCTGCCCATAACTTTTGAATTAATAAACATTTTCGCACCCGTTTGGTTTGAAATTACAGTATTAAAGGTCAACTGAAGCATGGTGTAATAGTACTTATTACACCATGAACTGAAGTACCTTTAAACATGATTTTGGGCTGTGCGCCTACCACCGAAATGGGGTAGTGGTAGTTGTACTTTAGAACATTTTAATTTACCCCATCATGTAACCCTCCATTTAAAAAGGTATGAAAGCAAAACTCGTTGTTACATGCTTTTAATTGTTTAGAAATTAATTGTTTTTGTACGTGTTTGTTAGTCTAGTATGATGTTTCGAAAGGACGCAGAAGAGCTTCTAAAGGTGTGGCGGTTTTTATTGTTGGTCTGGTTTGTGTTGTTTTAATTCACAAGTCGCACCCACAACGAGAATCGAAACACCTAACCACACGTCGACCCTTTGAAGCTAGTGTGCTATTTATTTGTATTTCCTTTTCAGAGTCTTTAAAAATTTTCATTTATCCGTTCAAAAATGAAAAACGTTGTAGGTGTGGTGGTTCACCTTTTGGGTTTGTATTGTGTTGTTTTAATTCATCATATAGACCCAAATAGTGAATCGAAACACCTAACCACGTCGATCATGGTTGACAATATGTTGTTTATTTGTATTTATTTACTTTGTATATTGTTGTTGTAATGTTTCAGAAGAAGGAAGGAGAGTTGAGAAGAGCGATCTTGAGTTGATCGGTTGTTTCTTGAGACTGAACTGTGTTGTTATGATTTACAGTTCACGCCTAAAAAGGCACAATGAAACACCCAATCACGCCGATGTATCGTAGTGACGATGTTATCTTAGTTAGTAGAAAAGTGAAAATTGTTTACATCCATTTACAACGGGTATTGTTGTTGCAGGTTCCACCACCGACGGACTTGTTGCATACTTCTAGGCCTACCTAAGGTAAGAATACCAATTATTTACATTGACTAAATTTATATTACATTGTTACAGATAACCCACCCAATACTCGTTGTTTTGAATAACAATAGGAGGCTTATGTTGATTCCGTCAAAATTATTCTGCAAACTAGAGGTTTTCTGCTCGGATAAAACGTATGTTCTTAAATTTTGCGTTGTACGTGAACAATCTGCGTTGAAATGTACTAATACGCATAAAAAATGGTAGTGACTACATTATTGTGATTCAGGAGTTTGTTAAATTCGTTTAAACATCTCTACAGTCAATAATAAGTCTTTCCGGTTATGCCACTGTATTTATCTATTTTTTTCCTATTTAGAAGATACTATTTTAAAATTTAAACTAAAGGATGGTGAAAATCAATGCATTGGTTTTATTGTCATAGTTATTTTAGTACAAAACATATCCACACAGACAGACGGACAACGAAGCGCCTGAGACCCAGGTTTCAATGGTAAAATATTATTGTTTTGACACAAGAAACATGTCTACAAAGTATGTACAGAGAATTCACAGAGACTCGGTATATTGTAATTTCCTTATATTTTATTCATTATTATAATAAGTATATCAGACATATTTTTTGTCCATGTAGGGGACATTTCCTTAATAAATACGTTAATGTATGAAATACTTGTTTTGCAATGATTTCGTATTTTCGTTTTATTTGCAGGTGTCTTATTAAAAGTACAGCAGTTGGAAAAACATCAAATTTGATTTGATTTGTCTTTCCACTACGAAATTAGACTTCAATTAAAAACTCCGTAAATTTCAGGTAAAATCTGCTCACAAATTATGTTATTGCGGTCCAATCGTCTGACTATTTTTGTACCTCGACAGAAAAAAGTAATATATGAAAGAGTTGATATCAAGTTTATAAAGTCTTAACACGTTGCAAGGGTTGGATTTAGAAGGACGCAGAAGAATGAAGAAGAGCGACCTTCACCAGCGACCTTCTGTTGGTGCGGCGGTTCACTTTTTGGGGGTTTATTGTGTTGTAATTATTCATAGTATTCACCCAAATAGTGGATCGAATCACCTACTCACATGATCATCGTGGACAGTGTGTAGTTTCACCATTCTTTTTCAAATACACATTAGGCGTGTTAAGGTGTCGTCTTTGAAGCGGGGGGCACAAAAACGTGCTTAGCATGTGCATGAAACAAGCCCACTGAAGGTAGGGTTATCACCATTTTTATTGTTTTAAAGGAATATTGCTATGTAATGAAAAGTGAATCTATTTCATACCAAACAATTACACGCAGTGAGTGCTGAGATGCATTGTGAATTTGAGGTCATTTCCAGTTGCTCAGCACCGCAGATTTTGTTTCTTAACTACCAAGAATTGTTTTTTAACAAACACGTCGTTCGAAAAATTTTGAAGCTCTACAGTCCACTCTCCCACGTCTACCAATGGCATTATAAGACTAGGCCAGGGGCGCAACATTCATTACTCTACCCTTTCCACAAGCAAGGTACTACACTATTCAAAGATTTCAAAGATCATCGTCGTGGACAGAAAAATTTAATTCATACTCGTAGTTTGCGTACTCTTCTGTTGGTGCGGCGGTTCGCTTTTTGGGTTTGCTCTGTGTTGTTGTAATTCATAATGTACGCCCAAAAGGCGAATCGAAACACTTATTGTCTTAGATCGTCGTGGACAGAATAAATTTAATTCATACTCGTAGTTTGCGTACTCTTCTGTTGGTGCGGCGGTTCGCTTTTTGGGTTTGCTCTGTGTTGCTATAATTCATACTGTACTCCCAAAAGGCGAATCGAAACACCTATTGTCTCAATCGTCGTGGACAGAATAAATTTTATTCATACTCGTATTTTGTGTACTCTTCTGTTGGATCGGCGGTTCACTTTTTGGGTTTGCTCTGTGTTGCTATAATTCATACTGTACTCCCAAAAGGCGAATCGAAACACCTATTGTCTCGATCGTCGTGGACAGAATAAATTTTATTTATACTCGTAGTTTGTGTACTCTTCTGTTGGTGCGGCGGTTCACTTTTTGGGTTTGCTTTGTGTTGCTATAATTCATACCGCACTCCCAAAAGGCGAATCGAAACACCTATTGTCTCGATCGTCGTGGACAGAATAAATTTTATTCATACTCGTAGTTTGTGTACTCTTCTGTTGGTGCGGCGGTTCACTTTTTGGGTTCGTTCTGTGTTGCTATAATTCATTATACGACCCCAAAAGGTGAATCGATACACCTCATCATCCTTGTAGGAGCTAATCTTATAATGATTCTTATTTTTTGTGTTAGTCCAACTAATTAAGATTTATTATGTGCGATTTGACTGTGTGACCATAAAGATCCAACCTGTAACTTCAGAGTAATTGAACATTTTCGAACGCGTTCTGTTTTAATTAGAATTAATTTTGAGCTTAGGTACACATTTTTAGGGTTTGCCCTTCACCCCAAATGAGGGTTAGTGGGACTTATCTTTAATTAAAATATCCGGTGATAAACTGAACGACAAAGATGTTGAAATGGTCTTTTCCGGTTTTGTTCAGTCTGTTCTGCAATATTGTATTATCGCATATTGTGGATCTTGCAGAAAATTATTAGCATCATCATCTATTGTTCAAAACTTTATAATAAAGGAAAGGAGGAAAGCTCAGGTGATCTGTATCCAGGCGCTTAGAATTGCGAAAATTGTCAATTTTACTCAATCTTATTTCTTATTTATATTTCTTAGTCACACCCTTGCTTGTCGAGGCTGGCTCTGATCATGTCAAAGACTTGTTCACAACAATTTATTCTACAACCTAAGTTGCAACGGATAATAATAAATTCAGTGCTCTGAACTCGACAGAAAAAAGAAATATAAGAAAGAGTTGATGTCAAGTTTATAAAAAACTTGATAGAGTTTGAACAGGCTTAGGAACACCAGATGCATCAAATACGAATACGATGAAAAGTTGGAAAAAGGCGAATAAAGTTACAACACGTAGTTAATTTTGACAAAGCCAAAGAATAGGCAAAAATGTCACATCGTTACCTGAGAGTCATCCGAGAACCTTGTGAAATAATTAAGGGTAGATGGAAAATTAAATGTTATATTATATTGATTTGTACGTTGTTTTTGTTAGCTTTATTGTTTCGGAAGGATGCAGCAGAGCTTCTGAAGGTGTGGCGGTTCGCTTTTTGGGTTTGTATTGTGTTGTTTAAATTCATAGTATACACCCAAATAGTGAATCGAAACACCTAATCATCATTCAACGAGCTATTCTGTCTACGTGTATCATGTTTTCCTGGTCGTTATGAAAATAAGAATTACTTCATTCGATTTTACAAGGTTTCGAAAAAGTCCTGCCATAACTTTTGAATTAATAAACATTTTCGCACCCGTTTGGTTTGGAATTAGTATTAAAAGTCAACTGAAGCATGGTGTAATAGTACTTATTACACCATGAACTGGTGCACTTTATGATTTTGGGCTGTGCGCCTACCACCGAAAGGGGGTAGTGGTAGTTGTACTTTAGAACATTTTAATTTACCCCACCATGTAACCCTCCATTTAAAAAGGCATGAAAGCAAAACTCGTTGTTACGAATATAAATTTTGAACGATGCCACGTACAATGTTCTTGATTGTACCTTTGAATTTGTCTTTTTATACGTTTTCTAATGAGTGGTCACACGATGGAGTACATTGAACATTTCTGAAGGTGTGGCGGTTCACCTTTTGGGTTTGTATTGTGTTGTTTTTTATTCATCATATAGACCCAAATAGTGAATCGAAACACTAACCACGTCGATCATGGTTGACAATATGTTGTTCATTTGTATTTATTTACTTTGTATATTGTTGTTGTGATGTTTCAGAAGAAGAGAGTTGAAGAAGAGCGATCTTGAGTTGATCGGTTGTTTCTTGAGACTGAACTGTGTTGTTATGATTTATAGTTCACGCCTAAAAAGGGGCAATGAAACACCCAATCACGCCGATGTATCGTAGTGACAAGTTTAATTTAATTAGTAGAAAAGTAAAAATTGTTTACATCCATTTACAACGGATATTGTTGTTGCAGGTTCCACCACCGAGGGACTTGTTGCAGACTTCTAGGCCTACCTAAGGTAAGAATACCAATTATTTACATTGACTAAATTTATATTACATTGTTACAGATAACCCACCCAATACTCGTTGTTTTGAATAACAATTAGGCTTATGTTGATTCGGTTAAAATTATTCTGCAAACTAGAGGAGTTTTCTGCTACTCGTATAAAACGTATGTTCTTAAAATTTGCGTATTACGTGAACAATTTGCGTTGAAAGGTACTAAAACTAGAAACATTTTCAATGTTTAATAGTGAACATGTTGTATATTTTCCCACCAAGACCTCCACTAACGCTCAGGCGATCTGTATCAAGGCGCCTAGAATTGCAAAGAACTATCAATTTTACTCACTCTTTTTTCATATTTATATATTTGTATATTTATTTATTAGTACTCATAATTTAATATTATTGTATACACTTGAATATATTAAATAAATTATTATCTATTTCCAGGTCCCCACCGACAAGTTTATGTAAGCTTGGTGGGGCCATGATATAAAATTGAAAATAAACAAATTGAAAATTGAAAATTGAAATATTAAATTTTCTGTAGCGTAATATTCCAAAAAGAAATAAGAGATATTTACGATTCTACAGTCGTACTCGAAAAGGAGTCACAGCCTGGCTCTGATCATGTCAAAGACTTGCTCACAACAATTTATTCATCAACCTAAGTTGCAACGGATACTAATAAATTCAGTGCTCTGAAATCCCCTAGTTAAACGAATCTCGTAACTTACTGAAACATCTGACTTATTTCTAGTTATTTTTATACAGTTATTTTTAAATTGTATTTTAGAATATTGCATTAAATAACATTTGTAACCATCATATGCTTAGCTTAAGTACCTAGCGTAAGAAACATTCTTATGGACGTATATACGAGATTCCTTACATTTTAGTCATTATTATAATAAGTCTATTAGACATTTATGTCCATGTAGGAAGTATTTCCGTAATAAAAATGTTAGTATTAAATACTTGTTTTGCAATTATTTCGTATTATCTGCAGGTGTCATATTAAGAGTACAATAGTTAGGCTACATGTAATTTTGTTGTATGTACACTCCGTTGTACTCTCAGTTGGCAGCATGAAATGAAATGAAAGCATGTGTCTTAAAGGAGGAACTCTTTCTACAATATTTAGCCTTAACATGTCACATTTTATTGGCCATTAAGATGAACAATAGCTGATAGTTCTCTTACTCAAATTTGAATTAGAGGGCAGAGCAGTAAATTTTTGAAACTGAGGGCCCGTTCCACTGACCTCCTCTTTGTTGTTTTCATATAGTAAGTCTGAAAAGTAACGGAAATATTTACATAGACTATAAAGAAATGATTTCATCGATTGCAACAGCATATACTTTAACATCTGTGTGTCTTTCCACTATGAAATTAGACTTCAATTGGTTAGATCTGCTCACAAATTATGTTATTGCGGTCCAATCGTCTGACTATTTTTGTAACTCGACAGAAAAAAAATATAAGAAAGAGTTGATATCAACTTTCAAGTTTATAAAAAACTTGATAGAGTTTTAAAGGACTTGTTTGAGTTGGGAAACAAAGTTTATTGTTTACCTTTTGGTAAGAACTTTTGTGTGTAAAAAAGATTTTAGATACGACCTAGCGTCTTGAGTCATTGATTTTGGTTCAGTGTTGATTGGCGAGACTAAAAGATTGATCTCAACGTGAGTTCAGGAACACACCAGATGTGAACAAACAAAAATACGATGAAAAGTTGGAAAAAGTCGAATATAGTTACAACACGCAGTAAAGTTTGACAAAGCCAAAGTATAGGCCAAAATGTCACATCGTTACCTGAGGGTCATCCGAAAACCTTTTGAAATACATAAGTGTAGATGAGCGCAAACTCAAACAATACGACATTTGGGTAGTCCATGCTGCCAACAGAGATGAAAACTGAGTCAAACCCCAGATGGAAACTATACTTGTGGAAAAGCGTTTACTAATGTTGGTATTAGGATCTTAAAGTATATGTCAAATCTGTCTTGCAAGGGTTGGATTTAGAAGAACGCAGAAGAATGAAGAAGAGCAACCTTTACCAGCGACCTTCTGTAGGTGCGGCGGTTCGCTTTTTGGGTTTGCTCTGTGTTGTTATAATTCATAATGTACGCCCAAATGACGAATCGAAACACTTATTGTCTTAGATCGTCGTGTACGGAAAAAATTTAATTCATACTCGTAGTTTGCGTTCTCTTCTGTTGGTGCGGCGGTTAGCTTTTTGGGAACAATCATCCATTGTTCAAAACTTTATAATAAAAGTAGTTTTCAAAAAGAGCAAGCACTACCCATCAGCACTATTGTTTAAAGCATTTTCCCCGTTAACAGTTAAAGAATGATCGATCAAATTCCTATTAGTTTATGGATTTTCGCGCAAAGACCTAATACTTACTCCAGTTGTCCCTAGTTATCAAAAGAAAAGCTCAGGTGATCTGTATCCAAGTTGCGAAAATTATCAATTTTACTCACTCTTATTTCTTATTCATATTTCTTAGTCACAGCCTGGCTTGTCGAGGCTGGCTCTGATCATGTCAAAGACTTACTCACAACAATTTATTCTACAACCTAAGTTGCAACGGATAATAATAAATTCAGTGCTCTGAAATCCCCAAGTTAAACGAATCTCGTAACTTACTGAACCATCTGACTTATTTCTAGTTATTTTTATACAGTTATTTTTAAATTGTATTTTAGAATATTATATTAAATAACATTTGTAACCATCATATGCTTAGCTTAAGTACCTAGCGTAAGAAACATTCTTGGCATGGACGTATATACGAGATTCCTTACATTTTAGTCATTATTATAATAAGTCTATTAGACATTTATGTCCATGTAGGAAGTATTGCCGTAACCTCAACGATCTTCCGTATTATCTGCAGGTGTGTTATTAAGAGTACAATAGTTAGGTTACATGTAAACTTGTAGACTCCGTTTTACTCTCAGTTATTAGCATGTGTCTTAAAGGAGGATCCCTTTCTACAATAATTAGCCTTAACATATCACATTTTATTGGCTATTAAGATGAACAATAGATAGTTTTCTAACTCAAGTTTGAACCAGAGCGCAGAGCAGCGAGTTGTCCGAAATGAGTACCCGATCCACCCTAGGGCACGTCCTTGACTGGGACTCGTGGCGTGGTCCTGTAATCAAGCTTTATGGCGGTCAGGTTTTAAGATGATATAGGTCTAAAGCGGCTCAGATAGTCTCAGTGATCACCTGATGATACCCGCATCAACTCCCACCATCTTTTAGTCATCAGACCATCACCTGCGTAGTTCGGAAGTCACGTTAAGCCGTTGGTCCTTTTATTTCCTTCATTAGATTTTAAGGCCTGGATATGTTCTCTGAACCATTATTTAACAGAGAATATCCAGGCCATCTAACTTCTAACGTCCATGAAATCAACCTTTGCGGAACACCTCCTAGAAAGTAGCCATTCGTATACAAGCATCGAAAGTAACATGACAATTTTAGAATTTGACAAAAAAGGTGACAATTTAAATTGCAAGGAAGATTTACACATTTACATCAATCAGAATTCGGACCCAACAAATTTATTGAACACAACACATACAACAAACATGAATCCAATCTTTGAATACATATCAAGATTTAAAAAAACACTAAATTATATGATCAAGACTTCTATTTTAATTTGTAAACACCTGATGGACTATTGTTTTGTATTTGTATTGTAATTTTGTCAAATAGGTTAGACAAGATTTATATGTACAGCACCGAGACGATGGGCTTAGCTCCCGAAACCGGTCGTGCTTAAATTGAAATATAACAAAGGGTACTACTCTGTTTTTTCTTATCTTTGTTAATAACATTAGTAGCCCTGTGTGGACGATTTCCTGTTTTAATATATATATATATATATATTGATCCCTGTTTGCGGCCAGACCCTTTCCTTGTACATTCCCACAGGGATGAAATTATTGCACTTCTTATTTCTGAAATTACTAAACTGTATAACTTTCGAAGATAGGCCTCTCTTTTTAGTTTGTGCTGCGAGTTTTAAATGTCCCTCCACCTTAACTTTTGAAAAAAAAGACAACTTTTTTGCAACCCTTTGGGGAATGTTTTTACGGGATTCTGAAGTTTGTTTTGACTTACTTTGCATCACCCACCCTCACCAACAAACCGGAGGGAGGGCCCCCTAATTTTTTTAAATCCTCACCCTTTGTGGCACCTCAAAAATGGGAATTTCAATACAAACGACACAAACAGAAACTTTTTATCTCTACTAGTTTTTTCGTAATACCTGTTCAAATATTGCCAGAAATGAGCTTTAAAATGCTACATTTCACATACATTTTTTTCGCGACAAGACTTTTCTTGAAAATCTTTTGAGGGAAACATCACAACCCTATAACATAATCCCATAGGGTATTGTGAAAACATAAATGTCATATTTTTTTTTGCTGTGATATTTAGCATTTGAAACCTGATTTCTTGTAATCTACAAAAGAACGAGGTACTACAAAAAACGAGTAGATATAAAAAACCTTTCTTTGGGTCATTGAAATTGTATTAAAGTTCCCACAAACCAGTTCCACAAACACAAGGTGCCACAAGGGGGGAGGTTTGTTTAAAGATTTTTTGGGGCCCTCTCCCCGGGTTTTAGTTGGGGGTGGGCGACGCAAAGTACATTAAACAACAAAAAGTTACCCACTAAAAGTTTCCCTTTCTAAAAAAAATTAAAACTCACCCTGTACATAAACCAACATCTGAGTCTGAATGTAAAATATTGAGTTTAGTTTTCTTCTTTCCAATCTGATTGAGGACCACTTTTCGATGTAACAAACGAACTATGATGAGCACAGCTGTCACCACAATACAACACCACTGAGTGCTTTCTGCTCACTGTGCAGGTATGGTATCCCGCACCCCCTGCCACGCGGAAAACCAGCCGTTGTCACTGGCCATTGTCAGTATTTAAAAAAGAAATTCTATAAAATTTTTAATAAAAAAGTGAACTGACTTCAAAAAAGGTTTGAAGAAAAGCTCTAAAAAAAGGGGAAAATAACACCGAGGGTGTTATTAAATGCATAATATCACGTGTCTTAGTCTACTAAAAATGTATTTAGTCACTGCTACCAAACTTCAATAAATTACAAAATGAACTTCGAATTTCTTCTTCGAGCACAATACATTGAAATTCCACCAACCATATTTAGTCTTAAAAAGCAGCTTGCTTTGTCTTGAATGTTTCATTTTAATGAGTGAAATATTGGACTGGCTAAAGGCTTTAAACCCAGTTACCACTAGTCTAGGCAACGTTGATCCATATTCCATACATTTTGGAGAAAACGTCATGACAATTTGAAGTCGGCGCTGCAAATTTGTCCGGGAACAATTTCTAGGACAGCGCCGACTTAAAAGTGAATACGCCGACTTCGATGTTGCACTAAAAGTGAATCGAAACACCTTATTCTCTTCGTGGATAGTATTTAGAGTTTTAATTCTCTTGGTTTGCGTAATCTTTGATAGGTGTAGAGGTTCGTTTTGTGTTCTTTCCATGTTGATGTAACTCATGGAGCGAGCCCAAAAAAAATCGAAACACCTATTCTAATAATTTCCACTTAACTGCTCAAACAATGAAACGCGTTTGAGATGCTATTTTGAACACGGGTATCATACAATTTATTTTATTGTATCCATGAATTTGTCTTTTTATACGATTTCAAATAAGAGATCACACGATGGTGAAAATTGAAAATTTCCACTAGGGGTAACCCCCAAAATTATGCCAAAAAAATTCTAATGATAGATAGATTATACCGAAGCGTTTTCAGAAATTTTCGGTTTGATTTGTGTTGTTTTAATTCATTTGTCACACCCAAATAGTGAATCGAAAACCTAGCTGAACACCTAATCATCCTTCAACGAGCTAGGATTGATGTTGTACGTTGTTAGTATATGGTTTCGGAAAGACGCAGAAGAGCTTTTGTAGGTGTGGCGGTTCGATTTTTGGGTTTGGTTTGTGTTGTTTTAATTCATGGTCTGAGCCCAACTAGTGAATCGAAACACCTAATCATCCTTCAACGAGCTAGGATTGATGTTGTACGTTGTTAGCCCCATATGGTTTCGGAAAGACGCAGAAGAGCTTCTGTAGGTGTGGCGGTTCGCTTTTTGGGTTTGGTTTGTGTTGTTTTAATTCATGGTCTGAGCCCAACTAGTGAATCGAAACACCTAATCATCCTTCAACGAGCTAGGATTGATGTTGTACGTTGTTAGCCCATATGGTTTCGGAAAGACGCAGAGGAGCTTCTGTAGGTGTGGCGGTTCGCTTTTTGGGTTTGGTTTGTGTTGTTTTAATTCATGGTCTGAGCCCAACTAGTGAATCGAAACACCTAATCATCCTTCAACGAGCTGTTCTGTCTACGTGTATCATGTTTTCCTGGTCGTTATGAAAATAAGAATTACTTCATTCGATTTTACAAAGTTTCGAAAAGTCCGACCCCTGCCCATAACTTTTGAATTAATAAACATTTTCGCACCCGTTTGGTTTGAAATTACAGTATTAAAGGTCAACTGGGCATGGTGTAATAGTACTTATTACACCATGAACTGAATACTTTACCATGATTTTGGGCTGTGCGCCTACCACCGAAAGGGGTAGTGGTAGTGTACTTTAGAACATTTTAATTTACCCCATCATGTAACCCTCCATTTAAAAGGTATGAAAGCAAAACTCGTTGTTACATGCTTTTAATTGTTTAGAAATTAATTGTTTTGTACGTGTTTGTTAGTCTAGTATGATGTTTTGAAAGGACGCAGAAGAGCTTCTTAAGGTGTGGCGGTTTTTATTGTTGGTCTGGTTTGTGTTGTTTTAATTCACAAGTCGCACCCACAACGAGAATCGAAACACCTAACCACACGTCGACCCTTTGACTAGTGTGCTATTTATTTGTACCTTTTCAGAGTCTTTAAAATTTTCATTTATCCGTTCAAAAAATGAAAAACGTTGTAGGTGTGGTGGTTCACCTTTTGGGTTTGTATTGTGTTGTTTTAATTCATCATATGGACCCAAATAGTGAATCGAAACACCTAACCACGTCGATCATGGTTGACAATATGTTGTTTATTTGTATTTATTTACTTTGTATATTGTTGTTGTAATGTTTCAGAAGAAGGAAGGACAGTTGAGAAGAGCGATCTTGAGTTGATCGGTTGTTTCTTGAGACTGAACTGTGTTGTTATGACAGTTCACGCCTAAAAAGGCGCAATGAAACACCCAATCACGCCGATGTATCGTAGTGACTATGTTAATTTAATTAGTAGAAAAGTGAAAATTGTTTACATCCATTTACAACGGGTATTGTTGTTGCAGGTTCCACCACCGACGGACTTGTTGCATACTTCTAGGCCTACCTAAGGTAAGAATACCAATTATTTACATTGACTAAATTTATATTACATTGTTACAGATAACCCACCCAATACTCGTTGTTTTGAATAACAATAGGAGGCTTATGTTGATTCCGTCAAAATTATTCTGCAAACTAGAGGAGTTTTCTGCTACTCGGATAAAACGTATGTTCTTAAATTTTGCGTTGTACGTGAACAATCTGCGTTGAAATGTACTAATACGCATAAAAAATGGTAGTGACTACATTATTGTGATTCAGGAGTTTGTTAAATTCGTTTAAACATCTCTACAGTCAATAATAAGTCTTTCCGGTTATGCCACTGTATTTATCTATTTTTTTCCTATTTAGAAGATACTATTTTAAAATTTAAACTAAAGGATGGTGAAAATCAACGCATTGGTTTTATTGTCATAGTTATTTTAGTACAAAACATATCCACACAGACAGACGGACAACGAAGCGCCTGAGACCCAGGTTTCAATGGTAAAATATTATTGTTTTGACACAAGAAATATGTCTACAAAGTATGTACAGAGAATTCACAGAGACTCGGTATATTGTAATTTCCTTATATTTTATTCATTATTATAATAAGTATATCAGACATATTTTTTGTCCATGTAGGGGACATTTCCTTAATAAATACGTTAATGTATGAAATACTTGTTTGGCAATGATTTCGTATTTTCGTTTTATTTGCAGGTGTCTTATTAAAAGTACAGCAGTTGGGCTATATGTAAAAAAAGCATTTCATCGATTGCAACATTATTAACATCTGTGTCTTTAAATTCAAATTTGATTTGATTTGTCTTTCCACTACGAAATTAGACTTCAATTAAAAACTCCGTAAATTTCAGGTAAAATCTGCTCACAAATTATGTTATTGCGGTCCAATCGTCTGACTATTTTTGTACCTCGACAGAAAAAAGTAATATATGAAAGAGTTGATATCAAGTTTATAAAGTCTTAACACGTTGCAAGGGTTGGATTTAGAAGGACGCAGAAGAATGAAGAAGAGCGACCTTCACCAGCGACCTTCTGTTGGTGCGGCGGTTCACTTTTTTGGGGGTTTATTGTGTTGTAATTATTCATAGTATTCACCCAAATAGTGGATCGAATCACTCATAGATCGTCGTGAGTGTGTAGTTTCACCATTCTTTTCAAATACACATTAGGCGTGTTAAGGTGTCGTCTTTGAAGCGGGGGGCACAAAAACGTGCTTAGCATGTGCATGAAACAAGCCCACTGAAGGTAGGGTTATCACCATTTTTATTGTTTTAAAGGAATATTGCTATGTAATGAAAAGTGAATCTATTTCATACCAAACAATTACACGCAGTGAGTGCTGAGATGCGTTGTGAATTTGAGGTCATTTCCAGTTGCTCAGCACCGCAGATTTTGTTTCTTAACTACCAAGAATTGTTTTTTAACAAACACGTCGTTCGAAAAATTTTGAAGCTCTACAGTCCACTCTCTTACGTCTACCAATGGCATTATAAGACTAGGCCAGGGGCGCAACATTCATTACTCTACCCTTTCCACAAGCAAGGTACTACACTATTCAAAGATTTCAAAGATCATCGTCGTGGACAGAAAAAATTTAATTCATACTCGTAGTTTGCGTACTCTTCTGTTGGTGCGGCGGTTCGCTTTTTGGGTTTGCTCTGTGTTGTTGTAATTCATAATGTACGCCCAAAAGAATCGAAACACTTATTGTCTTAGATCGTCGTGGACAGAATAAGTTTAATTCATACTCGTAGTCTGTGTACTCTTCTGTTGGTTTCGGTTCGCTTTTTGGGTTTGCTTTGTGTTGTTATAATTCATAACAATTGGGCATTGGGCATTTTTTTTAAAGCAACAATCTCTTTTTAAACCCGAAATAGACTAGTTTCATCACTTTTAAAACAAAACAAAACAGAAAGGTAAATGAACCACTTATAACTTTTGATTCGCAGATTATAGGAAAGAAAACATCCACAAGCTTTTTGGGTCTTTTAGTTGACCAACATTTAAGTTGGTATGAACATATTCACAAAATATTGATGAAGATTAATTCTGGAATTTATTCTTTATCTAAAATGTCTTATAATTGTAACTTACAGACCCTAAAAAATATTTATTTTGCTCATATTCACTCTCACATATCCTTTTGTGTTAGTTTGTATGGTTCAATAAACAGATAAATATGAATAATATTTTAATACAACAAAAAAGAGCAATTAGAATCATGTTTAAACTTAAAGATGGTGAATCGACAAAATACTTCTTTAAATCCTTAAAAATATTGACAGTTCACGGTTAATATATTTATGATTGTATCCTGATAGTTAAGAATGATATGCTTAGTTCAGCTTCTAACACCGTTTTGCATCCCTAAAATACCCGGAATAAAAATGACAACATTCAGCCACATAGGTTAAAGTTTTTTGAGAAAAGACCTAGTTTATGGGTAAACAATGTTTAAAATGTATACCAAAACATATTAAAGAAGTAAGTGACAGTTCAAAATTTAAAACCATTTTGAAAGATTATGTTGTTAATTTAGCTGTTTATTCTTTAGAAGAGTTTTTCACCTCCAGTTCTTAAATAGTAGATTTATTGTTTTTATTTACTTATTTTATTGTTGTTAATCAAAGCTGACACTTTTGTAAACCTTTGTATGACACTATTCAATTGTAAAATGTACAAAAAATGAATAAAGATATTTTGAATTGAATAATGTAGGCCCAAAAGGTGGACCGAAACACCTATTGTCTTCGATCGTCGTGGACAGATAAATTTAATTCATACTCGTAGTTTGCGTACTCTTATGTAGGTGCGGCGGTTCGCTTTTTGGGTTTGCTCTGTGTTGCTATAATTCATTTAGTAGGCCCAAAAGGTGAATCGAAACACCTACTGTCTCGATCGTCGTGGACAGAATAAATTTTATTTATACTCGTAGTTTGTGTACTCTTCTGTTGGTGCGGCGGTTCACTTTTTGGGTTCGTTCTGTGTTGCTATAATTCATTATACGACCCCAAAAGGTGAATCGATACACCTCATCATCCTTGTAGGAGCTAATCTTATAATGATTCTTATTTTTTTGTATTAGTCCAACTAATTAAGATTTATTGTGTGCGATTTTACTGGGTGACCATAAAGGTCCAACCACCCTCCTCCTTTAACTTCAGAGTAATTGAACATTTTCGAACGCGTTCTTTTTTAATTAGAATTAGTTTTGAGCTTATGTACACATTTTTAGGGTTTGCCCTTCACCCCAAATGAGGGTTAGTGGGACTTATCTTTAATTAATAATATCCTGTGATAAACTGAACGACAAAGAAGTTGAAATGGTCTTTTCCGGTTTTGTTCAGTCTGTTCTGCAATATTGTATTATCGCATATTGTGGATCTTGAAGAACATTAGTGCCATCATCCATTGTTCGAACTTGATAATAAAAGCAGGTTTCAAAAAGAGCAAGCAGTACCCATCAGCACTATTGTTTAAAGCATTTTCCCCGTTAACAGTTAAACAATGATCGATCAAAATCCTATTAGTTTATAGATTTTCGCGCAAAGACCTAATACTTACTCCAGTAAGTTGTCCCTAGTTATCGAAAGAGGAAAGCTCAGGTGATCAGTATCCAGGCGCTTAGAATTGCGAAAATTATCAATTTTACTCACTCTTATTTCTTATTCATATTTCTTAGGCACAGCCTGGCTTGTCGAGGCTGGCTCTGATCATGTCAAAGACTTACTCACAACAATTTATTCTACAACCTAAGTTGCAACGGATAATAATAAATTCAGTGCTCTGAAATCCCCCAAGTTAAACGAATCTCGTAACTTACTGAACCATCTGACTTATTTCTAGTTATTTTTATACAGTTATTTTTAAATTGGATTTTAGAATATTGCATTAAATAAAATTTGTAACCATCATATGCTTAGCTTAAGTACCTAGCGTAAGAAACATTCTTGGTATGGACGTATATACGAGATTCCTTACATTTTAGTCATTATTTTAATAAGTCTATCATACATTTATGTCCATGTAGGAAGTATTTCCGTAATAATAATGTAAGTATAAAATACTTGTTTTGCAATTATTTCGTATTTTCTATTATCTGCTGGTGTCATATTAAGAGTACAATAGTTAGGCTACAAGTAATTTTGTTGTATGTACACTCCGTTTTACTCTCAGTTGGCAGCATGAAATGATATGAAATCATGTGTCTTGAAGGAGGAACCCTTTCTACAATATTTAGCCTTAACATGTCACATTTTATTGGCAATTAAGATGAACAATAGCTGGTAGTTTTCTAACTCAAATTTGAATTAGAGGGCATAGCAGTAAATTTTCCGAACTGAGGGCCCGTTCCACTGACCTCGTCTTTGTTATTTTTCATATAGTATGTCTGAAAAGTAACGGAAATATTTACATAGACTATAAAGAAATGATTTCACGATTGCAACAGCATATAGTTTAACATCTGTGTGTCTTTCCACTATGAAATTAGACTTCAATTGGTTAAATCTGCTCACAAATTATGTTATTGCGGTTCAATCGTCTAAATATTTTTGTAACTCGACAGAATAAAGAAATATATAAGAGTTTCAAGTTTATAAAAAACTTGATAGAGTTTTAACGGACTTGTTTGAGTTGGGGAACAAAGTTTATTGTTTACTTTTTGGTAAGAACAGGTTTTTTGTGGGATAAACATTTTAGATATGACCGTCTTGAGTCACTGATTTTGGTTCAGTGTTGATTGGCGAGACTAAAAGATTGATCTCAACGTTGGTTCAGGAACACACCAGATGCACCAAATATGAATACGTTTAACAGTTGGAACAAGCCGAACATAGTTACAACACGCAGTAAAGTTTGACAAAGCCAAAGTAAAGGCAAAAATGTCACATCGTTACCTGAGAGTTATCCGAGAACCTTTTGAAATACATAAGTGTAGATGAGCGCAAACTCAAACAATACGACATTTGGGTAGTCCATGCTGCCAACTGAGATGAAAACTGAGTTAAACCCCAGATGGAAACTATACTTGTGAAAAAGCGTTTACTAATGTTGGTATTAGGATCTTAAAGTATATGTCAAATCTGTCTTGGCACGTTGCAAGGGTTGGATTTAGAAGGACCAGAAGAATGAAGAAGAGCAACCTTCACCAGCGACCTTCTGTTGGTGCGGCGGTTCGCTTTTTGGGTTTGCTCTGTGTTGCTATAATTCATTTTGTTAGCCCAAAAGGCGAATCGAAACACCTATTGCTTCATCTGTGGACAGAATAAATTTAATTCATACCGTAGTTTGTGTACTATTCTGTTGGTGCGGCGGTTCGTTTTGGTTTGCTCTGTGTTGCTATAATTCATTTTGTTAGCCCAAAAGGCGAATCGAAACACCTATTGTCTTACATCGTCGTGGACAGAATAAATTTTATTCATACTCGTAGTTTGTGTACTCTTCTGTTGGTGCGGCGGTTCACTTTTTGGGTTCGTTCTATGTTGCTATAATTCATTATACGACCCCAAAAGGTGAATCGATACACCTCATCATCCTTGTAGGAGCTAATCTTATCATAATTCTTATTTTTTTTGGTAGTCCAACTAATAAACATTTTTTGTGTGCGATTTTACTGTGACCATAAAGGTCATACCTCCCCACCCCTTAACTTCAGAGTAATTGAACATTTTCGAACGCGTTCTGTTTTAATTAGAATTAATTTTGAGCTTAAGTACACATTTTTAGGGTTTGCCCTTCACCCCAAATGAGGGTTGGTTGACTTATTTTTAATTAATAATATCCTGTGATAAACTGAACGACAAAGAAGTTGAAATGGTCTTTTCAAGTTTTGTTCAGTCTGTTCTGCAATATTGTATTATCGCATATTGGGATCTTGAAGAACATTAGTTCCATCATCCATTGTTCGGAACTTGATAATAAAAGCAGATTTCAAAAAGAGCATGCAGTACCCATCAGCACTATTGTTTAAAGAATTTTCCCCGTTAACAGTTAAACAATGATCGATCAAAATCCTATTAGTTTATAGATTTTCGCGCAAAGACCTAATACTTACTCCAGTTGTCCCTAGTTATCGAAAGAGGAAAGCCCAGGTGATCTGTATCCAGGCGCTTAGAATTGCGAAAATAATTAATTTTACTCACTCTTATTTCTTATTCATATTTCTTAGTCACAGCCTGGCTTGTCGAGGCTGGCTCTGATCATGTCAAAGACTTACTCACAACAATTTATTCAACAACCTAAGTTGCAACGGATAATAATAAATTCAGTTAAACGAATCTCGTAACTTACTGAACCATCTGACTTATTTCTAGTCTTTTTTATACAGTTAAGGTTTTATTTTTGAATTGGATTTTAGAATATAACATTAAATAACATTTGTAACCATCATATGCATATCTTAAGTACCTAGCGTAAGAAACATTCTTGGTATGGACGTATATACGAGATTCCTTACATTTTAGTCCTTATTTTAATAAGTCTATCAGACATTTATGTCCATGTAGGAAGTATTTCCGTAATAAAAATGTTATTGTTAAATACTTGTTTTGCAATGATTTCGTATTTTCGTATTATCTGCAGGTGTCATATTAAGAGTACAATACTTAGGCTACATGTAATTTTGTTGTATGTACACCCGTTTTACTCTCAGTTGGAAGCCTGTGTATTTTAAGTTAAGAGTTTAAAGTTAACCCTTTCACATCAATTGGCCTTAACATATACATTTTATTGGCAATTGAGGTGAACAATAGCTGATATGTTTCTAACTCAAATTTTAATTAGAGCAGAGTAGTTAGTTGTCCGAACTGAGTGCCCGGTCTACCGACCTCGAATTTGTTAACTGGGCACTTGACTTTTTGACTCGTGTGGTCCTGTAATCCAGCTTCATGAAGGTCAGGTTTTTTGAGGATGATATAGGTCTAAAGCGGCTCAGATAGTCTCAGTGATCACCTTGATACCCGCATCAACTCCCACCATCTTTTAGTCATCAGACCATCACCTGCGTAGTTCGGAAGTCACGTTAGCCGTTGGTCCTTGTATTTCCATTGGTCGTTGGTCTATTAATTAACTACCCATTCTAAGGAGAGTCGGCCTTAGTTTGTAACAAGACTACACCTCATAGCTCATTACTACCACTCATCACACTCGTCCTTCACCAAATATTTGAGTTAATATATCCATGAGAGTGGTCGGCATCTTAAATAGTGATATAGTTATTTCCATTTAGTATGTTTGAAAAGTTACGGAACCTTTACATAGGACTCAAAAATAATCATTCCATCGATCGCAACAGCTTATAGTTTAACATCTGTGTCTTTCCACTACGAAGTTAGACTTCAATTGGTAAAATCTTCTCACAAATTATGTTATTACGGTCCAATCGTCTGTTATGTCTTGTAACTCGTGAGAAATAAGAAATATAAGAAAGAGATAATATTAAGTTTTTAAAACTTCACAGATTTTGAACAGATTTATTTAGGTTGGGGAACAAAGTTTATTGTTTACATTTTGGTAAGAATAGGTCCTTTGTTTGGAATAAACATTTTAGATATGACCCTCTTTTAGTCATTGACTTTGGTTCAGTGTTGATTGGTGAGACTAAAAGATTGATCTCAACGCAATTTCAGGAACACACCAGATGCACCAAATATGAATACGATGAAAAGTTGGAAAAAACCGAACATAGTTACAACACGCAGTAAAATTTGACAAAGCCAAAGTATAGGCAAAAATGTCACATCGTTATCTGAGAGTCATCCGAGAACCTTTTGAAATAATTAAGTGTAGATGAGCGCAAACTCAAACAATACGACATTTGGGTTGTCCATGCTGCCAACTGAGATGAAAACTGAGTTAAACCCCAGATGGAAACTATACTTGTGAAAAAGCGTTTACTAACGTTATTTGATTGGCGAGACTAAAAGATTGATCTCAACGTTGGTTCAGGAACACACCAGATGCACCAAATACGAATACGATGAAAAGTTGGAAAAAACCGAACATAGTTACAACACGCAGTAAAATTTGACAAAGCCAAAGTATAGGCAAAAATGTCACATCGTTACCTGAGAGTCATCCGAGAACCTTTTGAAATACATAAGTGTAGATGAGCGCAAACTCATACAATACGACATTTGGGTAGTCCATGCTGTTAACTGAGATGAAAACTGAGTTAAACCCCAGATGGAAACTATACTTGTGGAAAAAGCGATTACTAATGTTGTATTAGGATCTTAAAGTATTTGTCAAAAGTCAAAACTGTCTTGGCATGTTGCAAGGGTTGGATTTAGAAGGACGCAGAAGAAAGAAGAAGAGCAACCTTTACCAGCGACCTTCTGTTGGTTCGGCGGTTCACTTTTGGGTTTGCTCTGTGTTGCTATAATTCATACTGTACTCCCAAAAGGCGAATCGAAACACCTATTGTCTCGATCGTCGTGGACAGAATAAATTTTATTCATACTCGTAGTTTGTGTACTCTTCTGTTGGTGCGGCGGTTCACTTTTTGGGTTTGCTCTGTGTTGCTATAATTCATACCGCACTCCCAAAAGGCGAATCGAAACACCTATTGTCTCGATCGTCGTGGACAGAATAAATTTTATTCATACTCGTAGTTTGTGTACCCTTCTGTTGGTGCGGCGGTTCACTTTTTGGGTTCGTTCTGTGTTGCTATAATTCATTATACGACCCCAAAAGGTGAATCGATACACCTCATCATCCTTGTAGGAGCTAATCTTATAATAATTCTTATTTTTTGTGTTAGTCTAACTAATTAAGATTTAGTGTGTGCGATTTTACTGTGTGACCATAAAGATCCAACCCCCTAACTTCAGAGTAATTGAACATTTTCGAACGCGTTCTGTTTTAATTAGAATTAATTTCGTGCTTAGGTACACATTTTTAGGGTTTGCCCTTCACCCCAAATGAGGGTTAGTGGGACTTATTTTAATTAAAATATCCGGTGATAAACTGAACGACAAAGAAGTTGAAATGGTCTTTTCCGGTATTGTTCAGTCTGTTCTGCAATATTGTATTATCGCATATTGTGGATCTTGCAGAACATTATTAGTGCCATCATCCATTGTTTAAAACTTTATAATAAAAGTAGTTTTCAAAAGAGCAAGCACTACCCATCAGCACTATTGTTTAAAGCATTTTCCCCGTTAACAGTTAAAGAATGATCGATCAAATTCCTATAAGTTTATGGATTTTCGCGCAAAGACCTAATACTTACTCCAGTTGTCCCTAGTTATCAAAAGAAAAAAGCTCAGGTGATCTGTATCCAAGCGTTTAGAATTGCGAAAATTATCAATTTTACTCACTCTTATTTCTTATTCATATTTCTTAGTCACAGCCTGGCTTGTCGAGGCTGGCTCTGATCATGTCAAAGACTTACTCACAACAATTTATTCTACAACCTAAGTTGCAACGGATAATAATAAATTCAGTGCTCTGAAATCCCCCAAGTTAAACGAATCTCGTAACTTACTGAACCATCTGACTTATTTCTAGTTATTTTTATACAGTTATTTTTAAATTGTATTTTAGAATATTATTTTAAATAACATTTGTAACCATCATATGCTTAGCTTAAGTACCTAGCGTAAGAAACATTCTTGGTATGGACGTATATACGAGATTCCTTACATTTTAGTCATTATTATAATAAGTCTATTAGACATTTATGTCCATGTAGGAAGTATTGCCGTAACCTCAACGATCCTTCGTATTATCTGCAGGTGTGTTATTAAGAGTACAATAGTTAGGTTACATGTAAACTTGTAGACTCCGTTTTACTCTCAGTTATTAGCATGTGTCTTAAAGGAGGATCCTTTCTACAATAATTAGCCTTAACATATCACATTTTATTGGCTATTAAGATGAACAATAGATAGTTTTCTAACTCAAGTTTGAACCAGAGCGCAGAGCAGCGAGTTGTCCGAAATGAGTACCCGATCCACCCTAGGGCACGTCCTGACTGGGACTCGTGGCGTGGTCCTGTAATCAAGCTTTATGGCGGTCAGGTTTTAAGATGATATAGGTCTAAAGCGGCTCAGATAGTCTCAGTGATCACCTGATGATACCCGCATCAACTCCCACCATCTTTTAGTCATCAGACCATCACCTGCGTAGTTCGGAAGTCACGTTAAGCCGTTGGTCCTTTTATTTCCTTCATTTGCCTGGATATGTTCTCTGAACCATTATTTAACAGAGAACATATCCAGGCCTTAAAATCTAACAATACAACGTCCATGAAATCAACCTTTGCGGAACACCTCCTAGAAAGTAACCATTCGTATACAAGCATCGAAAGTAACATGACAATTTTAGAATTTGACAAAAAAGGTGACAATTTAAATTGCAAGGAAGATTTCCACATTTACATCAATCAGAATTCGGACCCAACAAATTTATTGAACACAACACATACAACAAACATGAATCCGATCTTTGAATACATATCAAAATTTAAAAAACACTAAATTATATGATCAAGACTTCTATTTTAATTTGTAAACACCTGATGGACTATTGTTTTGTTTTTGTATTGTAATTTTGTCAAATAGGTTAGACAAGATTTATATGTACAGCACCGAGACGATGGGCTTAGCTCCCGAAACCGGTCGTGCTTAAATTGAAATATAACAAAGGGTACTACTCTGTTTTTTCTTATCTTTGTTAATAACATTAGTAGCCCTGTGTGGACGATTTGTTTAATATATATATATATATATATATATTGATCCCTGTTTGCGGCCAGACCCTTTCCTTGTACATTCCCACAGGGATGAAATTATTGCACTTCTTATTTCTGAAATTACTAAACTGTATAACTTTCGAAGATAGGCCTCTCGTTTTAGTTTGTGCTGCGAGTTTTAAATGTCCCTCCACCTTAACTTTTGAAAAAAAGACAACTTTTTTGCAACCCTTTGGGGAATGTTTTTACGGGATTCTGAAGTTTGTTTTGACTTACTTTGCATCACCCACCCTCACCAACAAACCGGAGGAGAGGGCCCCCTAATTTTTTTAAATCCTCACCCTTTGTGGCACCTCAAAAATGGGAATTTCAATACAAACGACACAAACAGAAACTTTTTATCTCTACTAGTTTTTTCGTAATACCTGTTCAAATATTGCCAGAAATGAGCGTTAAAATGCTACATTTCACATAAATTTTTTTCGCGACAAGACTTTTCTTGAAAATCTTTTGAGGGAAACATCACAACCCTATAACATAATCCCATAGGGTATTGTGAAAACATAAATGTCATATACATTTTTTTTTGCTGTGATATTTAGCATTTGAAACCTGATTTCTTGTAATCTACAAAAGAACGAGGTACTACAAAAAACGAGTAGATATAAAAAACTTTTCTTTGGGTCATTGAAATTGTATTAAAGTTCCCACAGACCAGTTCCACAAACACAAGGTGCCACAAGGGGGGAGGTTTGTTTAAAGATTTTTTGGGGCCCTCTCCCCGGGTTTTAGTTGGGGGTGGGCGACGCAAAGTACATTAAAACTAACTTCAGAATCCTACTAGAACATTCCCAAAGGGTTCAAAAAATTTTTCAAAAGTTAAGGTCTTGGGAATTAAAACTCACCCTGTACATAAACAAACATCTGAGTCTGAATGTAAAATATTGAGTTTAGTTTTCTTCTTTCCAATCTGATTGAGGACCACTTTTCGATGTAACAAACGAACTATGATGAGCACAGCTGTCACCACAATACAACACCACTGAGTGCTTTCTGCTCACTGTGCAGGTATGGTATCCCGCACCCCCTGCCACGCGGAAAACCAGCCGTTGTCACTGGCCATTGTCAGTATTTAAAAAAGAAATTCTATAAAATTTTTAATAAAAAAGTGAACTGACTTCATTCAAAAAAGGTTTGAAGAAAAGCTCTAAAAAAAGGGGAAAATAACACCGAGGGTGTTATTAAATGCATAATATCACGTGCATTAGTCTACTAAAAATGTATTTAGTCACTGCTACCAAACTTCAATAAATTACAAAATGGAACTTCGAATTTCTTCTTCGAACACAATACATTGAAATTCCACCAACCATATTTAGTCTTAAAAAGCAGCTTGCTTTGTCTTGAATGTTTCATTTTAATGAGTGAAATATTGGACTGGCTAAAGGCTTTAAACCCAGTTACCACTAGTCTAGGCAACGTTGATCCATATTCCATACATTTTGGAGAAAACGTCATGACAATTTGAAGTCGGCGCTGCAAATTTGTCCGGGAACAATTTCTAGGACAGCGCCGACTTAAAAGTGAAAACGCCGACTTCGATGTTGCACTAAAAGTGAATCGAAACACCTATTCTCTTCGTGGATAGTATTTAGAGTTTTAATTCTTACTCTTGGTTTGCGTAATCTTTGATAGGTGTAGAGGTTCGTTTTTTGTGTTCTTTCCATGTTGATGTAACTCATGGAGCGAGCCCAAAAAAAATCGAAACACCTATTCTAATAATTTCCACTTAACTGCTCAAACAATGAAACGCGTTTGAGATGCTATTTTGAACACGGGTATCATACAATTTATTTTATTGTATCCATGAATTTGTCTTTTTATACGATTTCAAATAAGAGATCACACGATGGTGAAAATTGAAAATTTCCTAGAATAACCCCCCTATTTTAGACTAGGGATAACCCCCAAAATTATGCCAAAAAATTCTAATGATAGATAGATTATACCCAAGCGTTTTCAGAAATTTTCGGTTTGATTTGTGTTGTTTTAATTCATTTGTCACACCCAAATAGTGAATCGAACACCTAGCTGAACACCTAATCATCCTTCAACGAGCTAGGATTGATGTTGTACGTTGTTAGCCCCATATGGTTTCGGAAAGACGCAGAAGAGCTTCTGTAGGTGTGGCGGTTCGCTTTTTGGGTTTGGTTTGTGTTGTTTTAATTCATGGTCTGAGCCCAACTAGTGAATCGAAACACCTAATCATCCTTCAACGAGCTAGGATTGATGTTGTACGTTGTTAGCCCCATATGGTTTCGGAGACGCAGAAGAGCTTCTGTAGGTGTGGCGGTTCGATTTTGGGTTTGGTTTGTGTTGTTTTAATTCATGGTCTGAGCCCAACTAGTGAATCGAAACACCTAATCATCCTTCAACGAGCTAGGATTGATGTTGTACGTTGTTAGCCCCATATGGTTTCGGAAAGACGCAGAAGAGCTTCTGTAGGTGTGGCGGTTCGCTTTGGGTTTGGTTTGTGTTGTTTTAATTCATGGTCTGAGCCCAACTAGTGAATCGAAACACCTAATCATCCCAACGACTAATTGATGTTGTACGTTGTTAGCCCCATGGTTTTTCGGAAAGACGCAGAGGAGCTTCTGTAGGTGTGGCGGTTCGCTTTTTGGTTTTGGTTGTGTTGTTTTAATTCATGGTCTGAGCCCAACTAGTGAATCGAAACACCTAACGTCTCAACGAGCTAGGATTGATGTTGTACGTTGTTAGCCCCATATGGTTCTAAAAGACGCAGAGAGCTTCTGTAGGTGTGGCGGTTCGCTTTTTGGTTTGGTTTGTGTTGTTTTAATTCATGGTCTGAGCCCAACTAGTGAATCGAAACACCTAATCAACCTTCAACGAGCTTGAATTGATGTTGTACGTTGTTAGCCCCATATGGTTTCGGAAAGACGGAAGAGCTTCTGTAGGCGGTTCGCTTTTGGGTTTGGTTTGTGTTAATTCATGATCTGAGCCCAAATAGTGAATCGAAACACCTAATCATCCTTCAACGAGCTAGGATTGATGTTACGTTGTTAGTTCCATATGGTTTCGGAAAGACGCAGCAGCTTCTGTAAAAGGTCTGCTTGGGTTTGGTTTGTGTTGTTTTAATTCATGGTCTGCCCAACTAGTGAATCGAAACAACACCTAACTCCTTCAACGAGCTAGATTGATGTTGTACGTTGTTAGCCCCATAATGGTTTCGGAAAGACGCAGAAGAGTTCTTCTGTAGGTGTGGCGGTTCGCTTTGGGTTTATTGTGTTGTTTTAATTATGGTCTGAGCCCAACTAGTGAATTGAAACACCTAATCATCCTCAACGAGCGACTATGTTAGCCCCTATGGTTTCGGAAAAGACGAGGAGCTTCTGTAGGTGTGGCGGTTCGCTTTTTGTGGTTTGTGTTGTTTTAATTCATGGTCTGAGCTCAACTAGTGAATCGAAACACCTAATCAACCTTCAGGGATTATGTTGTACGTTGTTAGCCCCATATGGTTTCGGAAAGACGCAAGATTTCTGTAGGTGTGGCGTCGCTTTGGGTTTGGTTTGTGTTGTTCAGGTCTGAGCCCAACTAGTGAATCGAAACACCTAATCAACCTTCAACGAGCTAGGATTGATGTTGTACGTTGTTAGCCCCATATGGTTTCGGAAAGACGCAGAAGAGCTTCTGTAGGTGTGGCGGTTCGCTTTTTGGGTTTGGTTTGTGTTGTTTAATTCATGATCTGAGCCCAACTAGTGAATCGAAACACCTAATCATCCTTCAACGAGCTAGGATTGATGTTGTACGTTGTTAGCCCCATATGGTTTCGGAAAGACGCAGAAGAGCTTCTGTAGGTGTGTGGCGGTTCGCTTTTGGGTTTGGTTTGTGTTGTTTTAATTCATGGTCTGAGCCCAACTAGTGAATCGAAACACCTAATCATCCTTCAACGAGCTAGATTGATGTTGTACGTTGTTAGCCCCATATGGTTTCGGAAAGACGCAGAAGAGCTTTGTAGGTGTGGCGGTTCTTTTGGGTTTGGTTTGTGTTGTTTTAATTCATGGTCTGAGCCCAACTAGTGAATCGAAACACCTAATCATCCTTCAACGAGCTAGATTGATGTTGTACGTTGTTAGCCCCATATGGTTTCGGAAAGACGCAGAAGAGCTTCTGTAGGTGTGGCGGTTCGCTTTTTGGTTTGGTGTGTTGTTTTAATTCATGGTCTGAGCCCAACTAGTGAATCGAAACACCTAATCATCCTTCAACGAGCTAGGATTGATGTTGTACGTTGTTAGCCCCATATGGTTCGGAAAGACGCAGAGGAGCTGTAGGTGTGGCGGTTCGCTTGGTTTTGGTTTGTGTTGTTTTAATTCATGGTCTGAGCCCAACTAGTGAATCGAAACACCTAATCAACCTTCAACGAGCTAGGATTGATGCCGTTGTTAGCCCCATATGGTTTCGGAAAGACGCAGAAGAGCTTCTGTAGGTGTGGCGGTTCGCTTTTTGGGTTTGGTTTGTGTTGTTTTAATTCATGATCTGAGCCCAACTAGTGAATCAACACCTAATCATCCTTCAACGAGCTAGGATTGATGTTGTACGTTGTTAGCCCCATATGGTTTCGGAAAGACGCAGAAGATCTTCTGTAGTGTGGCGGTTCGCTTTTGTGTTTGGTTTGTGTTGTTTTAATTCATGGTCTGAGCCCAACTAGTGAATCGAAACACCTAATCAACCTTCAACGATAGGATTGATGTTGTACGTTGTTAGCCCCATATGGTTTCGGAAGACGCAGAAGAGCTTCTGTAGGTGTGCGGTTCGCTTTTTGGTTTGGTTTGTGTTGTTTAATTCATGATCTGAGCCCAACTAGTGAATCGAAACACCTAATCAACCTTCAACGAGCTAGGATTGATGTTGTACGTTGTTAGCCCCATATGGTTTCGGAAAGACGCAGAAGAGCTTCTGTAGGTGTGGCGGTTCGCTTTTTGGGTTTGGTTTGTGTTGTTTTAATTCATGATCTGAGCCCAACTAGTGAATCGAAACACCTAATCATCCTTCAACGAGCTAGGATTGATGTTGTACGTTGTTAGCCCCATATGGTTTCGGAAAGACGCAGAAGAGCTTCTGTAGGTGTGGCGGTTCGCTTTTTGGGTTTGGTTTGTGTTGTTTTAATTCATGGTCTGAGCCCAACTAGTGAATCGAAACACCTAATCAACCTTCAACGAGCTAGGATTGATGTTGTACGTTGTTAATCCATATGGTTTCGGAAAGACGCAGAAGAGCTTCTAGGTGTGGCGGTTCGCTTTTTGGGTTTGGTTTGTGTTGTTTTAATTCATGATCTGAGCCCAACTAGTGAATCGAAACACCTAATCATCCTTCAACGAGCTAGATTGATGTTGTACGTTGTTAGCCCCATATGGTTTCGGTACGCAGAAGAGCTTCTGTAGGTGTGGCGGTTCGCTTTTTGGGTTTGGTTTGTGTTGTTTTAATTCATGGTCTGAGCCCAAGTGAATCGAAATACCTAATCAACCTTCAACGAGCTAGGATTGATGTTGTTACGTTGTTAGCCCCATATGGTTTCGGAAAGACGCAGAAGAGCTTCTGTAGGTGTGGCGGTTCGCTTTTGGGTTTGGTTTGTGTTGTTTTAATTCATGATCTGAGCCCAACTAGTGAATCGAAACACCTAATCATCCTTCATCGAGCTAGGATTGATGTTGTACGTTGTTGTTAATATGATTTCGGAAAGACGCAGAAGAGCTTCTGTAGGTGTGGCGGTTCGCTTTTGGGTTTGGTTTGTGTTGTTTTAATTCAAGATCTGAGCCCAACTAGTTAATCGAAACACCTAATCATCCTTCAACGAGCTAGATTGATGTTAGCATATGATTTCGGAAAGACGCAGAAGAGCTTCTGTAGGTGTGGCGGTTCGCTTTTTGGGTGGTTTGTGTTGTTTTAATTCATGGTCTGAGCCCAACTAGTGAATCGAAACACCTAATCATCCTTCATCGAGCTAGGATTTATGTTGTACGTTGTTAGCCCCATGATTTCGGAAAGACGCAGAAGAGCTTCTGTAGGTGTGGCGGTTCGCTTTTTGGGTTTGGTTTGTGTTGTTTTAATTCATGGTCTGAGCCCAACTAGTGAATCGAAACACCTAATCATCCTTCAACGAGCTAGGATTGATGTTGTACGTTGTTTTTGTTACCTATATTGTTTCGGAAGAGTGCAGCAGAGCTTCTGAAGGTGTGGCGGTTCGCTTTTTGGGTTTGTATTGTGTTGTTTAAATTCATAGTATGGACCCAACTAGTGAATCGAAACACCTAATCATCCTTCAACGAGCTGTTCTGTCTACGTGTATCATGTTTTCCTGGTCGTTATGAAAATAAGAATTACTTCATTCGATTTTACAAAGTTTCGAAAGCTCCATAACTTTTGAATTAATAAACATTTTCGCACCCGTTTGGTTTGAAATTACAGTATTAAAGGTCAACTGAAGCATGGTGTAATAGTACTTATTACACCATGAACTGAAGTACTTTTAAACATGATTTTGAGCTGTGCGCCTACCACCGAAAGGGGGTAGTGGTAGTTGTACTTTAGAACATTTTAATTTACCCCATCATGTAACCCTCCATTTAAAAAGGTATGAAAGCAAAACTCGTTGTTACATGCTTTTAATAGTTTAGAAATTAATTGTTTTTGTACGTGTTTGTTAGTCTAGTATGATGTTTCGGAAGGACGCAGAAGAGCTTCTAAAGGTGTGGCGGTTTTTATTGTTGGTCTGGTTTGTGTTGTTTTAATTCACAAGTCGCACCCACAACGAGAATCGAAACACCTAACCACACGTCGACCCTTTGAAGCTAGTGTGCTATTTATTTGTATTTCCTTTTCAGAGTCTTTAAAAATTTTCATTTATCCGTTCAAAAAATGAAAAACGTTGTAGGTGTGGTGGTTCACCTTTTGGGTTTGTATTGTGTTGTTTTAATTCATCATATAGACCCAAATAGTGAATCGAAACACCTAACCACGTCGATCATGGTTGACAATATGTTGTTTATTTGTATTTATTTACTTTGTATATTGTTGTTGTAATGTTTCAGAAGAAGGAAGGAGAGTTGAAGAAGAGCATCTTGAGTTGATTGGTTGTTTCTTGAGACTGAACTGTGTTGTTATGATTAACAGTTCACGCCTGCGCAATGATGTCCATGTTTTTAAGTAGTGAAAATTGTTTACATCCATTTACAACGGGTATTGTTGTTGCAGGTTCCACCACCGACGGACTTGTTGCATACTTCTAGGCCTACCTAAGGTAAGAATACCATTATTTACATTGACTAAATTTATATTACATTGTTACAGATAACCCACCCAATACTCGTTGTTTTGAATAACAATAGGAGGCTTGATTCCGTCAAAATTATTCTGCAAACTAGAGGAGTTTTCTGCTACTCGGATAAAACGTATGTTCTTAAATTTTGCGTTTTACGTGAACAATCTGCAAATGTACTAATACGCATAAAAATGGAAGTGACTACATTATTGTGATTCAGGAGTTTGTTAAATTCGTTTAAACATCTCTACAGTCAATAATAAGTCTTTCAGGTTATGCCACTGTATTTATCTATTTTTCCTATTTAGAAGATACTATTTTAAAATTTAAACTAAAGGATGGTGAAAATCAATGCATTGGTTTTATTGTCATAGTTATTTTAGTACAAAACATATCCACACAGACAGACGGACAACGAAGCGCCTGAGACCCAGGTTTCAATGGTAAAATATTATTGTTTTGACACAAGAAACATGTCTACAAAGTATGTACAGAGAATTCACAGAGACTCGGTATATTGTAATTTCCTTATATTTTATTCATTATTATAATAAGTATATCAGACATATTTTTTGTCCATGTAGGGACATTTCCTTAATAAATACGTTAATGTATGAAATACTTGTTTTGCAATGATTTCGTATTTTCGTTTTATTTGCAGGTGTCTTATTAAAAGTACAGCAGTTAGGCTATATGTAAATAAAGGCATTTCATCGATTGCAATATTATTAACATCTGTGTCTTTAAATTCAAATTTGATTTGATTTGTCTTTCCACTACGAAATTAGACTTCAATTAAAAACTCCGTAAATTTCAGGTAAAATCTGCTCACAAATTATGTTATTGCGGTCCAATCGTCTGACTATTTTTGTACCTCGACAGAAAAAAGTAATATATGAAAGAGTTGATATCAAGTTTATAAAGTCTTAACACGTTGCAAGGGTTGGATTTAGAAGGACGCAGAAGAATGAAGAAGAGCGACCTTCACCAGCGACCTTCTGTTGGTGCGGCGGTTCACTTTTGGGGTTTATTGTGTTGTAATTATTCATAGTATTCGCCCAAATAGTGGATCGAATCACCTACTCATAGATCGTCGTGGACAGTGTGTAGTTTCACCATTCTTTTTCAAATACACATTAGGCGTGTTAAGGTGTCGTCTTTGAAGCGGGGGGCACAAAAACGTGCTTAGCATGTGCATGAAACAAGCCCACTGAAGGTAGGGTTATCACCATTTTTATTGTTTTAAAGGAATATTGCTATGTAATGAAAAGTGAATCTATTTCATACCAAACAATTACACGCAGTGAGTGCTGAGATGCATTGTGAATTTGAGGTAATTTCCAGTTGCTCAGCACCCCAGATTTTGTTTCTTAACTACCAAGAATTGTTTTTTAACAAACACGTCGTTCGAATAATTTTGAAGTTCTACAGTCCACTCTCCCACGTCTACCAATGGCATTATATGACTAGACCAGGGGCGCAACATTCATTTCTCTACCCTTTCCACAAGCAAGGTACTACACTATTCAAAGATTTCAAAGATCATCGTCGTGGACAGAAAAAATTTAATTCATACTCGTAGTTTGCGTACTCTTCTGTTGGTGCGGCGGTTCGCTTTTTGGGTTTGCTCTGTGTTGTTGTAATTCATAATGTCCGCCCAAAAGGCGAATCGAAACACTTATTGTCTTAGATCGTCGTGGACGGAATAAATTTAATTCATACTCGTAGTTTGCGTACTCTTCTGTTGGTGGTTCGCTTTTTGGTTTGCTCTGTGTTGTTGTAATTCATAATGTCCGCCCAAAAGGCGAATCGAAACACTTATTGTCTTAGATCGTCGTGGACGGAATAAATTTAATTCATACTCGTAGTTTGTGTACTCTTCTGTTGGTGCGGCGGTTCGCTTTTGGGTTTGCTCTGTGTTGCTATAATTCATACTGTACCCCAAAGGCGAATCGAAACACCTATTGTCTCAATCGTCGTGGACAGAATAAATTTTATTCATACTCGTATTTTGTGTACTCTTCTGTTGGTTCGGCGGTTCACTTTTTGGGTTTGCTCTGTGTTGCTATAATTCATACTGTACTCCCAAAAGGCGAATCGAAACACCTATTGTCTCGATCGTCGTGGACAGAATAAATTTTATTTATACTCGTAGTTTGTGTACTCTTCTGTTGGTGCGGCGGTTCACTTTTTGGTTTCGTTCTGTGTTGCTATAATTCATTATACGACCCCAAAAGGTGAATCGATACACCTCATCATCCTTGTAGGAGCTAATCTTATAATGATTCTTATTTTTTGTGTTAGTCCAACTAATTAAGATTTATTGTGTGCGATTTTACTGTGTGACCATAAAGATCCAACCCCCCCCCCTTTAACTTCAGAGTAATTGAACATTTTCGAACGCGTTCTGTTTTAATTAGAATTAATTTCGAGCTTAGGTACACATTTTTAGGGTTTGCCCTTCACCCCAAATGAGGGTTAGTGGGACTTATTTTTAATTAAAATATCCGGTGATAAACTGAACGACAAAGAAGTTGAAATGGTCTTTTCCGGTTTTGTTCAGTCTGTTCTGCAATATTGTATTATCGCATATTGTGGATCTTGCAGAACATTATTAGTGCCATCATCCATTGTTCAAAACTTTATAATAAAAGTAGTTTTCAAAAAGAGCAAGCACTACCCATCAGCACTATTGTTTAAAGCATTTTCCCCGTTAACAGTTAAAGAATGATCGATCAAATTCCTATTAGTTTATAGATTTTCGCGCAAAGACCTAATACTTACTCCAGTTGTCCCTAGTTATCAAAAGAAAAAAGCTCAGGTGATCTGTATCCAAGCGTTTAGAATTGCGAAAATTATCAATTTTACTCACTTATTCATATTTCTTAGTCACAGCCTGGCTTGTCGAGGCTGGCTCTGATCATGTCAAAGACTTACTCACAACAATTTATTCTACAACCTAAGTTGCAACGGATAATAATAAATTCAGTGCTCTGAAATCCCCCAAGTTAAACGAATCTCGTAACTTACTGAACCATCTGACTTATTTCTAGTTATTTTTATACAGTTATTTTTAAATTGTATTTTAGAATATTATATTAAATAACATTTGTAACCATCATATGCTTAGCTTAAGTACCTAGCGTAAGAAACATTCTTGGCATGGACGTATATACGAGATTCCTTACATTTTAGTCATTATTATAATAAGTCTATTAGACATTTATGTCCATGTAGGAAGTATTTCCGTAATAAAAATGTTGTTGTTAAATACTTGTTTTGCAATGATTTCGTATTTTCGTATTATCTGCAGGTGTCATATTAAGAGTACAATAGTTAGGCTACATGTAATTTTGTTGTATGTACACTCCGTTTTACTCTCAGTTGGAAGCCTGTGTATTTTAAGTTAAGAGTTTAAAGTTAACCCTACATCAATTGGCCTTAACATATACATTTTATTGGCAATTGAGGTGAACAATAGCTGATATGTTTCTAACTCAAATTTGAATTAGAGAGCAGAGTAGTTAATTCCGAACTGAGTGCCCGGTCTACCGACCTCGAATTTGTTAACTGGGCACTTTTTTGACTTTTTTGACTCGTGGCGTGGTCCTGTAATCCAGCTTCATGAAGGTCAGGTTTTTTGAGGATGATATAGGTCTAAAGCGGCTCAGATAGTCTCAGTGATCACCTGATGATACCCGCATCAACTCCCACCATCTTTTAGTCATCAGACCATCACCTGCGTAGTTCGGAAGTCACGTTAAGCCGTTGGTCCTTTTATTTCCATTGGTCGTTGGTCTATTAATTAACTACCCATTCTAAGGAAGAGTCGGCCTTAGTTTGTAACAAGACTACACCTCATAATTCATTACTACCACTCATCACACTCGTCCTTCACCAAATATTTGAGTTAATATATCCTTATGAGAGTGGTCGGCATCTTAAATAGTGATATAGTTATTTCCAATTAGTATGCTTGAAAAGTTACGGAACCTTTTACATAGGACTCAAAAATAATCATTCCATCGATCGCAACAGCTTAGTGTTTAAAATCTGTGTCTTTCCACTACGAAGTTAGAGTTCAATTGGTAAAATCTGCTCACAAATTATGTTATTACGATCCAATCGTCTGTTATGTCTTGTAACTCGTGAGAAAAAAGAAATATAAAAAAGAGATAATATTAAGTTTTTAAAACTTCACAGATTTTGAACAGATTTATTTAGGTTGGGGAACAAAGTTTATTGTTTACATTTTGGTAAGAATAGGTCCTTTGTTTGGAATAAACATTATAGATATGACCCTGTTTAGTCATTGACTTTGGTTCAGTGTTGATTGGTGAGACTAAAAGATTGATCTCAACGCGAGTTCAGGAACACACCAGATGCACCAAACAAGAATACGATGAAAAGTTGGAAAAACCGAACATAGTTACAACACGCAGTAAAATTTGACAAAGCCAAAGAATAGGCAAAAATGTCACATCGTTACCTGAGAGTCATCCGAGAACCTTTTGAAATACATAAGTGTAGATGAGCGCAAACTCATACAATACGACATTTGAGTAGTCCATGCTGCCAACTGAGATATAAACTGAGTTAAACCCCAGATGGAAAATATAATTGTGGAAAAGCGTTTAATAAATTAGGATTTTTAAGTATTTCTCAATTATTTTTTATTTATCCCAGTTTAGGACTTCTTTAAGTAATATAAATACCTCATTGCCTGTGGTCCTAGATATCCTGTAGGTCCTAGATGTGTTGATACTACTGCACAATGCACAGTTCTTCAAGAAGAAGGCACTTGAAAATGGGCAACTTATGCCCGAAATGCATTGTGCAGTAGTATCAACACATCTAGGACCTACAGGCAATAAGGTATTTATATTTCTCAATATTGTCTTGGCACGTTGCAAGGGTTGGATTTAGAAGGACGCAGAAGAATGAAGAAGAGCGACCTTCTGTTGTTGTGGCGGTTCGCTTTTTGGGTTTGGTTTGTGTAGTTTTAATTCATAAAGCGCGCCCAAATAGTGAATCGAAACACCTAACCTCAACGATCCTTCGTATTATCTGCAGGTGTGTTATTAAGAGTACAATAGTTAGGTTACATGTAAACTTGTAGACTCCGTTTTACTCTCAGTTATTAGCATGTGTCTTAAAGGAGGATCCCTTTCTACAATAATTAGCCTTAACATATCACATTTTATTAAGATGAACAATAGATAGTTTTCTAACTCAAGTTTGAACCAGAGCGCAGAGTAGCGAGTTGTCCGAAATGAGTACCCGATCCACCCTAGGGCACGTCCTTGACTGGGACTCGTGGCGTGGTCCTGTAATCAAGCTTTATGGCGGTCAGGTTTTAAGATGATATAGGTCTAAAGCGGCTCAGATAGTCTCAGTGATCACCTGATGATACCCGCATCAACTCCCACCATCGTTTAGACATATCAGACCATCACCTGCGTAGTTCGGAAGTCACGTTAAGCCAGTGGTCCTTGTATTTCCATTTGTCATTTGGCTATTAATTAATGACCCATTCTAAGGAAGAGTCGGCCTTAGTTTGTAACAAGATTACACCTCATGACTCATTACTACCACTCAGCACACTCGTCCTTCACCACATATTTGCCTTAAAATACCCGTATGAGAGTGGTCGGCATCTTAAATAGTGATATAGTTATTTTCATATAGTATGTCTGAAAAGTAACGGAACCTTTTAAATAAGACTCAAAAATAATCATTTCATCGATTGCAATAGCATATAGTTTAACATCTCTGTCTTTCCCCTACGAAATTAGACTTCAATTGGTAAAGTCTGCTAAGAAATTATGTTATTACGGTCCAATCGTCTGTTACGTCTTGTAACTCTTGAAAAAAAAATACAAGAAAGAGTTAATATTAAGTTTTTAAAACTTCACAGATTTTTAACAGATTTATTTGAGTTGGTGAACAAAGTTAATTGTTTACCTCTTGTTAAGAACATGTGTTTTGTGGGATAAACATTTTAGATATGACCGTCTTGAGTCATTGATTTTGGTTCAGTGTTGATTGGCGAGACCAAAAGATTGATCTCAACGTTGGTTCAGGAATACACCAGATGCCCCAAATACGAATACGATGAAAAGTTGGAAAAAGTCGAATAAAGTTACAACACGCAGTTAATTTTGACAAAACCAAAGAATAGGCAAAAATATCACATCGTTACCTGAGAGTCATCCGAGAACCTTTTGAAATACATAAGTGTAGATGAGCGCAAACTCAAACAATACGACATTTGGGTAGTCCATGCTGCCAACTGAGATGAAAACTGAGTTAAACCCCAGATGGAAACTATACTTGTGGAAAAAGCGTTTACTAATGTAATTTGATTGGCGAGACTAAAATATTGATCTCAACGTGAGCTCAGGAACACACCAGATGCACCAAACAAAAATACGATGAAAAGTTGAAAAAAGTCGAATATAGTTACAACACGCAGTAAAGTTTGACAAAGCCAAAGAATTGGCAAAAATGTCTCTTCGTTACCTGAGAGTCATCCGAGAACCTTTTGAAATAATTAAGTGTAGATTAGCGCAAACTCAATGAACACGACATTTGGGTACTCCATGCTGCCAACTGAGATGAAAACTGAGTTGAACCCCAGATGTAAACTATACTTGTGGAAAAGCGTTTACTAATGTTGGTATTGATCTAAAAGTATTTGTCAAAACTGTCTTGGCACGTTGCAAGGGTTGGATTTAGAAGGACGCAGAAGATTGAAGAAGAGCAACCTTCACCAGCGACCTTCTGTTGGTGCGGCGGTTCGCTTTTTGGGTTTGCTCTGTGTTGCTATAATTCATTTAGTAGGCCCAAAAGGTGAATCGAAACACCTACTGTCTCGATCGTCGTGGACAGAATAAATTTTATTTATACTCGTAGTTTGTGTACTCTTCTGTTGGTGCGGCGGTTCACTTTTTGGGTTCGTTCTGTGTTGCTATAATTCATTATACGACCCCAAAAGGTGAATCGATACACCTCATCATCCTTGTAGGAGCTAATCTTATAATGATTCTTATTTTTTTGTGTTAGTCCAACTAATTAAGATTTATTGTGTGCGATTTTACTGGGTGACCATAAAGATCCAACCCCCCCCCCTCCATTAACTTTAGAGTAATTGAACATTTTCGAACGCGTTCTTTTTTAATTAGAATTAATTTTGAGCTTAAGTACACATTTTTAGGGTTTGCTCTTCACCCCAAATAAGGGTTAGTGGGACTTATTTTTAATTAATAATATCCGGTGATAAACTGAATGACAAAGAAGTTGAAATGGTATTTTCCGGTTTTGTTCAGTCTGTTCTGCAATACTGTATTATCGCATATTTTCGATCTTGAAGAACATTATTAGTGCCATCAACCATTGTTTGAAACTTCAAAAAGAGCATGCAGTACCCATTAGCACTATTGTTTAAAGAATTTTCCCCGTTAACAGTTAGACAATGATCGATCAAAATCCTATTAGTTTATAGATTTTCACGCAAAGACCTAATACTTACTCCAGTAAGTTGTCCCTAGTTATCGAAAGAGGAAAGCTCAGGTGATCTGTATCCAGGCGCTTAGAATTGCGAAAATTGTCAATTTTACTCACTCTTATTTCTTATTCATATTTCTTAGTCACACCCTTGCTTGTCGAGGCTGGCTCTGATCATGTCAAAGACTTACTCACAACAATTTATTCAACAACCTAAGTTGCTACGGATAATAATAAATTCAGTGCTCTGAAATCCCCCAAGTTAAACGAATCTCGTAACTTACTGAACCATCTGACTTATTTCTAGTTATTTTTATACAGTTATTTTTAAATTGTATTTTAGAATATTACATTAAATAACATTTGTAACCATCATATGCTTAGCTTAAGTACCTAGCGTAAGAAACATTCTTGGCATGGACGTATATACGAGATTCCTTACATTTTAGTCATTATTATAATAAGTCTATCAGACATTTATGTCCATGTAGGAAGTATTTCCGTAATTAAAATGTTAGTATTTAATACTTGTTTTGCAATGATTTCGTATTTTCGTATTATCTGCAGGTGTCATATTAAGAGTACAATAGTTAGGCTACATATAATTTTGTTGTATGTACACTCCGTTTTACTCTCAGATGGCAGCATGAAATGATATGAAAGCATGTGTCTTAAAGGAGGAACCCTTTCTACAATATTTAGCCTTAACATGTCACATGTTATTGCCAATTAAGATGAACAATAGCTGATAGTATTCTAACTCAGATTTGAATTAGAGGGCAGAGCAGTAAATTTTCCGAACTGAGGGCCCGTTCCACTGACCTCGTCTTTGTTATTTTCATATGGTATGTCTGAAAAGTAACGGAACCTTTTACATAGACTATAAAGAAATGATTTCATCGATTGCAACAGTAAAGAGTTTAACATCTGTGTGTCTTTCCACTATGAAATTAGACTTCGATTGGTTAAATCTGCTCACAAATTATGTTATTGCGGTCCAATCGTCTGACTATTTTTGTAATTCGACAGAAAAAAGAAATATAAGAAAGAGTTGATATCAAGTTTATAAAAACTTGATAGAGTTTTAACAGACTTGTTTAAGTTGGGGAACATTTAACTTTTAAATTACTTAAACTTACTTTTAAATACATTATTCGCGGCTCCCTTCTACCCGGTACCCCGTTACCCACCAGATACCCCGTGTCCAATAGATGCGGCGGTTCGCTTGTTGGGTTTCTTTTTTGTTGTAATAATTTATAAGGGGAGCTCACCAAGTGAATCGAAACATCTTGATCTTCATGGACAGTGTATATATTTGTATAATTGATTCTTGATGGTTGTTTAAAAACCCCCCTATTTCATTACTATATTCATTTATAACTCTATATTTTATATTGTTATACACTTTGTTGCCCATATTGGGAAAGTTGTCTGCCAAACTTTTAACTAAAAGAATAAATAATTGGACCAGTTTTTATGATATCAATATCTATGTATCAATGTGGTTTTAAATCTGGATACTCGACAGTAGATAATGTTTTTGTCTTGAGATCTCTAATCGACAGAGAATTAAATAAAAAAAGGGGAAAACTGTACTGCTGTTTTGTGGACCTAAACAAAGCCTTCGATTCTATTTCAAGAAAAGCCCTTTGGTATAAATTAAGAGCAAAAGGTATGAGTACGAATATGATTGAACGAATACAACCAGTTTACAGGGATTTAAGTTTTAGTGTCAAAGTTGGTAAAGACAAAATAACAGATCATGTGAAACCGGAGTCAGGGGTAAGGCAGGGTTGTCAAATGTCTCCTTTATTATTTAATTTATTTATTGACGATGTACTCGTAGTAGACAACATTAGCAGAGACGAGAATCATCCACCATTTGTGGGAATTACCCCTGTCAATGTATTACTCTATGCGGACGATATGGTACTGCTAAGTTTAACACCTTTGGGATTGCAAAGAACGTTGAATAAGTTGGATAATTATTGCAGAGAATGGATGCTAAAAATAAATGTAAAAAAAAAATTATGATTTTTCAGAAAGGAAAAAGATGTAGTAATAAATTTGAGTGGACGAGTATGGGAAGTAAGATAGAAATATTTACCGAATTTAAATACTTTGGAATAACTTTAAATAAAGGTGGTAATTGGAGCTTACATCAAAAACTAACCACAAAAGCAGAAAGAGCATATTTTACTGTACAAAAAGTAAGAAAAAATGTAGAGATCTACCAATTAAATTACTAAATCAGATTTATGACACTCTTGTACAACCAATTAGTTTATATGGAGTGGAGGTGTGGGCAGACGCATGTGATAAGTCAATAATAGACAGAGTTGGCATAGCTCATTGTAAAAGAATACTGGGAGTAAGACAAGCGACAGCAAACTGCGGATGCATGCTGGAGGCAGGGAGAGTGCTGACGTCAGCCCTGGCCGTTGAGAGAATGATCATATATTGGCTTAAATTGACTCATTTCCAGAAAACCCCATTGCAGTTAATGTGCTTGGATATGCAGGAAAGATATGTAAATAGTCGATGTTGGATAAGAGGTTTAAAAGCAAACTTAGAGAGATTAAATATAAACTACGCAGGAAACAGAGAGTCAATAGAGTCCAGGATTAAAACGACAAAACACAAAGTAAGAGAGGAATGTTTTAATGAATTAGAGAGAGAAACATTGGAAAAGAGAAGTCTCAGATTATTTTATTCCCTCAATGTACCAAGATATGGAGCAATTTATTTGAAGATTTTAAATTCCAAACAGAGAGCTATTGTTGCTAATTTTAGATTGAGTACTTGGCTATGGAAATGTAAGAAGGACGATGAAGGAAACAGAGTTTGCGAGTTGTGTAATGAGGAGGAGGACGGAATGCATGGACTGGTGAATTGTAGAATGAATGGGTTAGGAATTGATCGGCTGAGAGGCATATTTGTAAGAAATGAACAACATGAGTTGAATGACCTGAGCGGACTGATAAGAATCTGGAGCGATCTGATAGAGCAAGGTTGGAAGGCAAGGTCCACAAACCGTGTACAGGACAACGCAACGGTAGCCGGTCCGCCTGACCCCCCGCCCACCTCACCAACCATACTCCCCACACTCACAGCTGATAACGTCCCACCGTAGCTTCCTTGTCCTTCACATTCCTAACTTATTGATGTTATTTATTTTTGATGTTATTTATATGTACACGGTATTGTTGTTATTTATGTGTATACAGTATTGTTATTTATATGTAAACAGTATTGTTGTTATTTATATGAACACAGTATTGTTATTTATATGTACATAGTTTATATTTATTGTAATTAATTATTTACAGAGTTCATATTTCTTGTTATTTAATACTTAGTTTGGAGTTTACGATTCTCTTACATAATTTACAAAGTTTATTTTTGCAATTTGGACTGGAACATATTATATAATTGGCTTTAGATGATTATAAACATACTTATTTCTCTGGGCTTACTAATTATTATACTTGTACTAGAGTGTACATAATGTACTACTATGGGGGGTACTCATTTTCACATTTATTCTCTTATTTATTATACTAATGCACTTATATTATATAATTGTTATTTATTTATTTATTGCATCTGTACATGTTAATTACTTAAATAGATTTGTGAATTGTTTTGTTTAATTAGAAGTTGCTTGACAGTGGTAAATATGCTTGAATCACGCCAGCGCTCGTAGCACTTACAGTGTGAGAGCACGGTGTTTGCATCAAATCCTGGAGAGTGCCTTCATTCCAGAGTTGTCTATTCCTCAACACTGATGTAGCCGTTTCACCCCAGTGCCGTGCTTAGTTGTGGTAAATACGCTTGAATCACGCCAGCGCTCGTAGCACACAGTGTGAGCACGGTGTTTGCATCAAATCCTGGAGAGTGCCTTCATTCCAGAGTCGTCTATTCCTCAACACACTGATGTAGCCGTTTCACCCCCCCAGTGCCGTGCTTAGTTGTGGTAAATACGCTTGAATCACGCCAGCGCTCGTAGCACTTACAGTGTGAGAGCACGGTGTTTGCATCAAATCCTGGAGAGTGCCTTCATTCCAGAGTTGTCTATTCCTCAACACACTGATGTAGCCGTTTCACCCCAGTGCCGTGCTTGGTTGTGGTAAATACGCTTGAATCACGCCAGCGCTCGTAGCACTTACAGTGTGAGCACGGTGTTTGCATCAAATCCTGGAGAGTGCCTTCATTCCAGAGTCGTCTATTCCTCAACACACTGATGTAGCCGTTTCACCACTCAGTGCCGTGCTTAGTTGTGGTAAATACGCTTGAATCACGCCAGCGCTCGTAGCACAGTGTGAGAGCACGGTGTTTGCATCAAATCCTGGAGTGCCTTCATTCCAGAGTCGTCTATTCCTCAACACACTGATGTAGCCGTTTCACCACTCAGTGCCGTGCTTAGTTGTGGTAAATACGCTTGAATCACGCCAGCGCTCGTAGCACTTACAGTGTGAGAGCACGGTGTTTGCATCAAATCCTGGAGAGTGCCTTCATTCCAGAGTCGTCTATTCCTCAACACACTGATGTAGCCGTTTCACCTCTCAGTGCCGTGCTTAGTTGTGGTAAATACGCTTGAATCACGCCAGCGCTCGTAGCACTTACAGTGTGAGAGCACGGTGTTTGCATCAAATCCTGGAGGTGCCTTCATTCCAGAGTCGTCTATTCCTCAACACACTAATGTAGCCGTTTCACCACTCAGTGCCGTGCTTAGTTGTGGTAAATACGCTTGAATCACGCCAGCGCTCGTAGCACTTACAGTGTGAGAGCACGGTGTTTGCATCAAATCCTGGAGAGTGCCTTCATTCCAGAGTCGACTATTCCTCGACACACTGATGTAGCCGTTTCACCCCCCCAGTGCCGTGCTTAGTTGTGGTAAATACGCTTGAATCAAGCCAGCGCTCGTAGCACTTACAGTGTGAGAGCACGGTGTTTGCATCAAATCCTGGAGAGTGCCTTCATTCCAGAGTCGTCTATTCCTCAACACACTGATGTAGCCGTTTCACCCCCCCAGTGCCATGCTTAGTTGTGGTAAATATGCTTGAATCACGCCAGCACTCGTAGCACTTACAGTGTGAGAGCACGGTGTTTGCATCAAATCCTGGAGAGTGCCTTCATTCCAGAGTCGTCTATTCTTCAACACACTGATGTAGCCGTTTCACCACTCAGTGCCGTGCTTAGTTGCGGTAAATACGCTTGAATCACGCCAGAGCTCGTAGCACTTACAGTGTGAGAGCACGGTGTTTGCATCAAATCCTGAGAGTGCCTTCATTCCAGAGTCGTCTATTCCTCAACACACTGATGTAGCCGTTTCACCACTCAGTGCCGTGCTTAGTTGTGGTAAATACGCTTGAATCAAGCCAGCGCTCGTAGCACTTACAGTGTGAGAGCACGGTGTTTGCATCAAATCCTGGAGAGTGCCTTCATTCCAGAGTCGTCTATTCCTCAACACACTGATGTAGCCGTTTCACCACTCAGTGCCGTGCTTAGTTGTGGTAAATACGCTTGAATCAAGCCAGCGCTCGTAGCACTTACAGTGTGAGAGCACGGTGTTTGCATCAAATCCTGGAGAGTGCCTTCATTCCAGAGTCGTCTATTCCTCAACACACTGATGTAGCCGTTTCACCACTCAGTGCCGTGCTTAGTTGTGGTAAATACGCTTGAATCACGCCAGCGCTCGTAGCACTTACAGTGTGAGAGCACGGTGTTTGCATCAAATCCTGGAGAGTGCCTTCATTCCAGAGTCGTCTATTCCTCAACACACTGATGTAGCCGTTTCACCACTCAGTGCCGTGCGTAGTTGTGGTAAATACGCTTGAATCACGCCAGCGCTCGTAGCACTTACAGTGTGAGGCACGGTGTTTGCATCAAATCCTGGAGAGTGCCTTCATTCCAGAGTCGTCTATTCCTCAACACACTGATGTAGCTGTTTCACCACTCAGTGCCGTGCTTAGTTGCGGTAAATACGCTTGAATCACGCCAGCGCTCGTAGCACACAGTGTGAGAGCACGGTGTTTGCATCAAATCCTGGAGTGCCTTCATTCCAGAGTCGTCTATTCCTCTACACACTGATGTAGCCGTTTCACCCCCAGTGCCGTGGGTTGATGTAGCACGGTGTTATCAAATCCTGGAGGTGCCTTCATTCCAGAGTCGTCTATTCCTCAACACACTAATGTAGCCGTTTCACCCCAGTGCCGTGCTTAGTTGTGGTAAATACGCTTGAATCACGCCAGCGCTCGTAGCACTTGGTGTGAGAGCACGGTGTTATCAAATCCTGGAGGTGCCTTCATTCCAGAGTCGTCTATTCCTCAACACACTAATGTAGCCGTTTCACCCCCCCAGTGCCGTGCTTAGTTGTGGTAAATACGCTTGAATCACGCCAGCGCTCGTAGCACTTACAGTGTGAGAGCACGGTGTTTGCATCAAATCCTGGAGGTGCCTTCATTCCAGAGTCGTCTATTCCTCAACACACTGATGTAGCCGTTTCACCCCCAGTGCCGTGCTTAGTTGTGGTAAATACGCTTGAATCACGCCAGCGCTCGTAGCACTTACAGTGTGAGCACGGTGTTTGCATCAAATCCTGGAGAGTGCCTTCATTCCAGAGTCGTCTATTCCTCAACACACTGATGTAGCCGTTTCACCACTCAGTGCCGTGCTTAGTTGTGGTAAATACGCTTGAATCACGCCAGCGCTCGTAGCACTTACAGTGTGAGAGCATGGTGTTTGCATCAAATCCTGGAGAGTGCCTTCATTCCAGAGTCGTCTATTCCTCAACACACTGATGTAGCCGTTTCACCTCTCAGTGCCGTGCTTGGTTGTGGTAAATACGCGAATCACGCCAGCGCTCGTAGCACTAACAGTGTGAGAGCACGGTGTTTGCATCAAATCCTGGAGGTGCCTTCATTCCAGAGTCGTCTATTCCTCAACACACTGATGTAGCCGTTTCACCACTCAGTGCCGTGCTTAGTTGTGGTAAATACGCTTTAATCACGCCAGCGCTCGTAGCACTTACAGTGTGAGAGCACGGTGTTCATCAAATCCTGGAGTGCCTTCATTCCAGAGTCGACTATTCCTCGACACACTGATGTAGCCGTTTCACCACTCAGTGCCGTGCTTAGTTGTGGTAAATACGCTTGAATCACGCCAGCGCTCGTAGCACTTACAGTGTGAGAGCACGGTGTTTGCATCAAATCCTGGAGAGTGCCTTCATTCCAGAGTCGACTATTCCTCAACACACTGATGTAGCCGTTTCACCACTCAGTGCCGTGCTTAGTTGTGGTAAATACGCTTGAATCACGCCAGCGCTCGTAGCACTTACAGTGTGAGAGCACGGTGTTTGCATCAAATCCTGGAGAGTGCCTTCATTCCAGAGTCGTCTATTCCTCAACACACTGATGTAGCCGTTTCACCTCTCAGTGCCGTGCTTAGTTGTGGTAAATAGCACCGGAGACGTTCAATAACGACACATTCCGATTTGGACACATTGATAAGGCAGTTTAGCCAACTTGTGGAAAGAAAAGTGTTTAAAAGTTAGTTTAAAAGGGTATGAGGTATTTGTAATAAAAAGGGATTTTTCGCTTCGTGGTGGGATTTTGTGGCAATATTTAGTTGGGTTTATGAATTTTTACAACTATAGCTTTGGTAACCATTAATTAATATGATCAAAAACATACGTTTTGGTCTGCCATCCGGTAATGAGGCGTCGGAATATTTTTCGAGTGTATCGTTATTTTGTATTTTTATGACATTTCGAATATAGTGTAACACAATAGGGGTTTCTACAAGACATTTTAGAATAAACCCCCAACCCCTCATTTTGAGGCGTGGGGCAAATCCACGCTAAAAAGTTACCAGTACCAAAGCAAGTTTAGAAATTTTCAGCCGTTCAAAACTTAAGGTGGGGACGGGAAATTTTTGAACACCATGTATATTTTTTTAAATTACCTGTAATCAATGAGTTTACTACCAACAACCTACAGTAGTACAAGTTATAAAATACACCTTTATCTAGAGTTACCACTTAGTCACATAGGACGAAGGAGACTGCGGGGATCGAACCCGCGCCAGCAGAAAGATGAGGCCTGGACTCGCACGCGATACCAATCCGCTATAGATCCGCTCTGAATAGGTGATATCTGGTCTGTGGGGGTATTTAGTTTATCCCTCTTGGGATATATACTAAATTTCTCCCTCTTGCGGTTGTCGTGGAGAGTTTATTTTATGAGGTATAATTCTTGTACCTTGCGTATGTTGGCTAAGCTGCCTTATCAATGTGTCCAAATCGGAATGTGTTGTTATTCACAAGTGTCGTTATTCACCTGTGTCGTTATTGAGCGTCACCAATAGCAAGCACCTAACATAACAGTGAACACTCTCTCTCGAGTCTCGTCTCTCGACAACTGTTCTATCTAATTGACAATTGGAACGTGTTGTTATTCACAAGTTTCGTTATTAGAATGTGTCGCTATTAAGCGTCACCAATATTAAGCACCTAACATAACAGTGAACACTCTCTCTCGAGTCTCGTCTCTCGACAACTGTTCTATCTAATTGACAATTGGAACGTGTTGTTATTCACAAGTGTCGTTATTAGAGTGTGTCGCTATTGAGCGTCACCAATAGCAAGCACCTAACATAACAGTGAACACTCCTCTCGAGTCTCGTCTCTCGACAACTGTTCTATCTAATTGACAATTGGAACATGTTGTTATTCACCTGTGTCGTTATTAGAATGTGTCGCTATTAAGCGTCACCAATATTAAGCACCTAACATAACAGTGAACACTCTCTCTCGAGTCTCGTCTCTCGACAACTGTTCTATCTAATTGACAATTGGAACGTGTTGTAATTCACCTGTGTCGTTATTAGAATGTGTCACTATTGAGAGTCACCAATAGCAAGCACCTAAAATAACAGTGAACACTCTCTCTCGAGTCTCGTCTCTCGACAACTGTTCTATCTAATTGACAATTGGAACGTGTTGTTATTCACCTGTGTCGTTATTAGAATGTGTCGCTATCGAGCGTCACCAATAGCAAGCCCCTAACATAACAGTGAACACTCTCTCTCGAGTCTCGTCTCTCGACAACTGTTATATCTAATTGACAATTGGAACGTGTTGTTATTCACCTGTGTCGTTATTAGAATGTGTCGCTATTGAGTCACCAATAGCAAGCACCTAACATAACAGTGAAAACTCTCTCTAGTCTCGTCTCTCGACAACTGTTCTATCTAATTGACAATCGGAACGTGTTGTTATTCACAAGTGTCGTTATTAGAGTGTGTCGCTATTGAGCGTCACCAATAGCAAGCACCTAACATAACAGTGAAAACTCTCTCTCGAGTCTCGTCTCTCGACAACTGTTCTATCTAATTGACAATCGGAACGTGTTGTTATTCACAAGTGTCGTTATTAGAATGTGTCGCTATTGAGCGTCACCAATAGCAAGCACTAACATAACAGTGAACACTCTCTCTCGAGTCTCGTCTCTCGACAACTGTTCTATCTAATTGACAATCGGAACGTGTTGTTATTCACAAGTGTCGTTATTAGAATGTGTCGCTATTGAGCGTCACCAATAGCAAGCACCTAACATAACAGTGAACACTCTCTCTCGAGTCTCGTCTCTCGACAACTGTTCTATCTAATTGACAATCGGAACGTGTTGTTATTCACAAGTGTCGTTATTAGAGTGTGTCGCTATTGAGCGTCACCAATAGCAAGCACCTAACATAACAGTGAACACTCTCTCTCGAGTCTCGTCTCTCGACAACTGTTCTATCTAATTGACAATCGGAACGTGTTGTTATTCACAAGTGTCGTTATTAGAGTGTGTCGCTATTGAGCGTCACCAATAGCAAGCACCTAACATAACAGTGAACACTCTCTCTCGAGTCTCGTCTCTTGACAACTTTTCTATCTAATTGACAATCGGAACGTGTTGTTATTCACAAGTGTCGTTATTAGAGTGTGTCGCTATTGAGCGTCACCAATAGCAAGCACCTAACATAACAGTGAACACTCTCTCTCGAGTCTCGTCTCTTGACAACTTTTCTATCTAATTGACAATCGGAACGTGTTGTTATTCACAAGTGTCGTTATTAGAATGTCGCTATTGAGCGTCACCAATAGCAAGCACCTAACATAACAGTGAACACTCTCTCTCGAGTCTCGTCTCTTGACAACTGTTCTATCTAATTGACAATCGGAACGTGTTGTTATTCACAAGTGTCGTTATTAGAATGTGTCGCTATTGAGCGTCACCAATAGCAAGCACCTAACATAACAGTGAACACTCTCTCTCGAGTCTCGTCTCTTGACAACTGTTCTATCTAATTGACAATCGGAACGTGTTGTTATTCACAAGTGTCGTTATTAGAATGTGTCGCTATTGAGCGTCACCAATAGCACCTAACATAACAGTGAACACTCACTCGAGTCTCGTCTCTTGACAACTGTTCTATCTAATTGACAATTGGAACGTGTTGTTATTCACAAGTGTCGTTATTAGAATGTGTCGCTATTGAGCGTCACCAATAGCAAGCACCTAACATAACAGTGAACACTCTCTCTCGAGTCTCGTCTCTTGACAACTGTTCTATCTAATTGACAATTGGAACGTGTTGTTATTCACAAGTGTCGTTATTAGAATGTGTCGCTATTGAGCGTCACCAATAGCAAGCACCTAACATAACAGTGAACACTCACTCTCGAGTCTCGTCTCTCGACAACTGTTCTATCTAATTGACAATCGGAACGTGTTGTTATTCACAAGTGTCGTTATTAGAATGTGTCGCTATTGAGCGTCACCAATAGCAAGCACCTAACATAACAGTGAACACTCTCTCTCGAGTCTCGTCTCTCGACAACTGTTCTATCTAATTGACAATCGGAACGTGTTGTTATTCACAAGTGTCGTTATTAGAATGTGTCGCTATTGAGCGTCACCAATAGCAAGCCCCTAACATAACAGTGAACACTCTCTCGAGTCTCGTCTCTCGACAACTGTTATATCTAATTGACAATTGGAACGTGTTGTTATTCACCAGTGTCGTTATTAGAATGTGTCGCTATTGAGCGTCACCAATAGCAAGCACCTAACATAACAGTGAACACTCTCTCTCGAGTCTCGTCTCTTGACAACTGTTCTATCTAATTGACAATTGGAACGTGTTGTTATAATTATGTTGACTATAATTGATTGACTTTGTTGCTATTATGATTCAGTAGAACCCAGACAAGCTTCCGTAAGTGCGTCGGTTCGCTTTTTGAGCTTGGTTAGTGTGATTATGATTCATTCCCTAAGCCCAAAAAAGTGAATCGAAACACTTCATCACGTCGATTGTTGTGGACAGCATCTAGAGTTTTAATTATGTATTATAATTGAAAAACTCCTTATTTCCTCACTTCTGATTCTATATATTTTTGTCCGTTTTATAATAATTTATTGTTATACATAATATTCCAGGCATATTAGTGTTAGTATACTCGTATATCTTTTATTGTGCATTGCATTGTATGACTAAATATTAAATTATGTATAGTTTTATTTATACTGTAAATATTTTGATTTGATAAAATAGTTATTATTTGTACAGGATCATTGTTGCTATTGTTATGTATATTATATATTTTGTTATCTAAGCTGTTTTGATTATTAAATTTCCAAATTTACATGTTAATTTAAATTTTATTATGTGGATGCTTGTAATCACCACTATTATATTATCATAAAAACAAATAACAATAACAAAATAATACATTAAAATTGAATGTATGGCTGTCTTTGTGTTTTGTTGTTTTATAATCTTTTGCATATGACAAACATACAGTACAGTCCTCTTTACCAGTTTGTTTCAATTTGTAGCTGAATTGTACGAAGATGTAGATTGATCTTGAGTAGTAATATGGTTGAATTTCTAGGATCTAAAGAAGACAAAATATTCATATAGTATTTGTTGGAATACAAAACTGTGCTAATACATCTTTTTTGTTTAATGGACTGATGCAGATGGACAAGGAACAGCTGACTTCGGGAATGAAGGATTTGTCGCTCACGCCAAATGTGAGTACAGTATAAGTAAAAAGTACAAGCTCTCTGTTAATCATCTTGGTTATTCATGTTCAGTACAGACTGGCAAAAAGCCAGCTGACTTTTCTTGTATAAAACCTGTTTAAATTTTAAGGAGTTTAACGTTTTGTTAAATGGTAGGGATTGGCGAGACTCAGGGTATTTTGTGAAAGCTGCATGGTGATAAAGGTGGCAAATAATTGGAGAATTCAATTATTTTTATCAAGCATGTGAAGTATAAATTAAAGTAAAAAAAATTACAAACCAACCATGACCAACTTAACAGACAGTTTCGACCATTGTTTAATGTGTTGTTTAACTACTGTATGTAAACTGTGTATCACAAAAGAAATTGTATGAATAAAGACATATTAATTTCATTTCATATAAAGGCAGCGTCAGTGTCTGCGTCAAGCCCAGAAATCCTGGGCTGCCTTGGGCCGGCGGAGCGTGGAGGGGGGGGGAGGGTAAGCTCAGACAATTTGAGAAAAAAAAGACAGCTCAACAAGGTTTTAGTTGTATGTATAAATGTGCACTATTCATTAATTAAATCGTATTAACACTACTTTTGAAAGACCTCATAAAGCTTATTTTACAAAACTATTTGACCACCGAAAAGTCAATTTATCAACTCGTACAATGTAAAGGAACCTCCATTCATACATTTGCTTTAGAGCCCTAAATTTTCTCTTTTTATGTTTCAAAGTTTATTTGTTATACATTATTATTTGTGTATACAAAACCTGTAAATACAAAACTATTATATGTAATATCTATATACTAGACGTACCACCATCCGAATAGGGATACTTTTCTAGAAACTTTGTACAATGTTTATAACTGTATATGAGAAAATAGATAAATTTGAATTTGATCCACTCTTAGTCAGCAGCATTCCCCTTGGGGGGAACGCTTATCACTATTCAAACCAAAAATTAACAAATCTTTTATAAAAAGTCACAGTAACCCTCATTTACTGTTTCAGGCCAGGGACCAGCTGAGTTCGCCAATGAGGCAATTGTCACTTCAACCAAACGTGAGTATGACAAAGGGAACTAGGCCACTATTCCACTCTTTGATAGTAACATCAGTATTTGGAAGAAAGGCTTTTACTACTAAAATCACAAATTAACATGTTTTCCTAAACAAGACGTAATTATTCTCTCTGGCTGTTTCAGCGTACGCGGTTTTTATCTAGAGTGTGTAAGCGAGTAAGTCATATTTCAACCTTCACGAATGCTATGCTAGCAACCATGCAAGTGGGACTGTCACTCGATGGCAACTTAGTATCTGCAATTGTTAACAAGCTTTGCACAACCAGCTTTTAAAATCATATATTAGAGAAAAAGGTCACACTTTTTGTCCAATGTCCGTAGAATTTTATACAAATTTTTCTTTTGTAAATATCTTTGGTCAAGTTTGTTACACTGCAAAATCAGAGTACCAGAAGTATCCCTAAAGGGAGTTAACACTATAAAATAGGGTTTAAAGATCTAAAAATATTAAATTTTATCCACCATTTCATTCACTATGACTCTGGAAATCACCAAAATAATTTTACAACAAGAAAAATATGTATGAAATATCCTGAAGATGTTAAGACCCTACTAACTGAAACTGAGTAAAATATTTGCTGCATTTTAATTGCATTTTTTGCAATCCTAAAGTTTGTTTTGGACCTTATTGTATTTCTTGTTTGGAATTGAAGCTAGTTTTATTAGACTAACAATACTCAATTTTGATTAGGAATTAGCTGCGCAGGCCATCAGACTTTCCATAGCGTAAGAAGAAAACGAGAGAAATCATATGGCGGTAACTTTCTCTTTCAATTATTATATCTGTAGACCTCGCCATCCGAATACACCCAATTTGTTCACATTAATGTGAAGTACCCAAGCAATATAGTAAATACCTTAACAGAGCTTTCCACTGGCATATCTTTCAAACAATAAATCTTTTGAACACTAACATAAAATAAGTTTAAAATACTTGGTTATTGAAGTGAATGTTGCTGATTTTATCCATTTCAAAATATTTTCAATTGGCCAAATAATAGCTTCAGAAATGAAAGTTGAAACTTTCAGAAATTTATCTCGTTAAAAGATTTTATAAATATTTTGCCATGTTGCCCCTATGGGTCTTATGGACTTTGTATTTCTTGTTTGGAATTGAAGCTAGTTTTATTAGACTAACACCCAATTTGTTCACATTCATGTTAAGTACCCAAGCAATATAGTTAATATAAAAAATACCTTAACAGAGCTTTCCACTGGCATATCTTTTGAACACTTTAACATAAAATATGTTTTAAAGTACTTGGGTTTTTAAGTGAATGTTGCTGATTTTATCCATCTAAAATTTTTTTCAATTGGCCAAATGATAGCTTCAGAAATGAGAGTTGAAGCTTTCAGAAATTTATCTCGTTAAAAGATTTTGTAAATATTTTTGCCATATTGCCCCTAAGGGTCTTTTTGACTTTATTGTATTTCTCGTTTGGAATTGAAGCTAGTTTTATTAGACTAACAATACTCAATTTTGATTAGGAATTAGCTGCAGGCCATCAGACCTTCCACAGCAAGAAGAAAACGAGAGAAATCATATAGCGGTAACTTTCTCTTTCAATTATATCTGTAGACCTCACCATCCGAATACACCCAATTTGTTCACATTAATGTGAAGTACCCAAGCAATATAGTTAATAGAAAAATACCTTAACAGAGCTTTCCACTGGCATATCTTTAAAACGATAAATCTTTTGAACACTAACATAAAATAAGTTTAAAGTACTTGGTTATTGAAGTGAATGTTGCTGATTTTATCAATTTCAAAACATTTTCAATTGGCCAAATAATAGCTTCAGAAATGAAAGTTGAAGCTTTCAGAAATTTATCTCGTTAAAAGATTTTATAAATATTTTGCCATGTTGCCTCTATGGGTCTTTTGGACTTTGTATTTCTTGTTTGGAATTGAAGCTAGTTTTATTAGACTAACAAAACTCAATTTTACCCAATTTGTTCACATTCATGTTAAGTACCCAAGCAATATAGTTAATATAAAAAATACCTTAACAGAGCTTTCCACTGGCATATCTTTTGAACAATTTAACATAAAATATGTTTTAAAGTACAGTACTTGGGTTTTTAAGGGAATGTTGCTGATTTTATCCATCTAAAATTTTTTTTAATTGGTCAAATGATAGCTTCAGAAATGAGAGTTGAAGCTTTCAGAAATTTATCTCGTTAAAAGATTTTGTAAATATTTTTGCCATATTGCCCCTAAGGGTCTTTTTGACTTTATTGTATTTCTCGTTTGGAATTGAAGCTAGTTTTATTAGACTAACAATACTCAATTTTGATTAGGAATTAGCTGCGCAGGCCATCAGACCTTCCACAGCGCAAGAAGAAAACGAGAGAAATCATATAGCGGTAACTTTCTCTTTCAATTATATCTGTAGACCTCACCATCCGAATACACCCAATTTGTTCACATTAATGTGAAGTACCCAAGCAATATAGTTAATAGAAAAAATACCTTAACAGAGCTTTCCACTGGCATATCTTTAAAACGATAAATCTTTTGAACACTAACATAAAATAAATTTAAAGTACAGTACTTGGTTATTGAAGTGAATGTTGCTGATTTTATCAATTTCAAAATATTTTCAATTGGCCAAATAATAGCTTCAGAAATGAAAGTTGAAGCTTTCAGAAATTTATCTCGTTAAAAGATTTTATAAATATTTTGCCATGTTGCCCCTATGGGTCTTTTGGACTTTGTATTTCTTGTTTGGAATTGAAGCTAGTTTTATTAGGCTAACAATACTCAATTTTGATTAGGAATTAGCTGCGCAAGCCAACAGACGTTCTACAGCGGAAGAAGACAAGGAGAAAAATCAGGGAGCGGTAACTTTCTCACCTATTAATATCTGTAGACCTTGCCATCAGAATATGAACAATTTGTCCAAATTAAGATTAAGTTCCCAAAGAAAGAAAAACTGTAAGAACTGAAAGAAAAAATTAAATAGAACGTATCTAATAAAAAAGACTGTAACATATCTTTCCACTGGCATATCTTTTGAACACTTTTAACATAAAATAAGTTTAAAGTACTTGGTTAATTAAGTGAATGTTTCTGATTACATCCATTTAAACTATTTTCAAACTGCCAAATAATAGCTGCAGGAATGAGAGTTGAAGCTTTCTGAAATTCATCTCGTTGAAAGAATTGTATTTTTATAAATGAGAAGATGGCTCGAGAGCTATGTTGCCATGTCAAACCAATCCCAGATGCAAAGTTAAAGCTGCTTTAGTGGAAGTGACTAGATAAACTGTCTGGAAGAAGAAAGCATGGCTGTAATTATTATTAAGTGAACTTAATTTGTAGGCTGACAACTTTAATTCCATGGCAACATTTATATCAGAATATTACAAATACATAGGCAGTTACATATACAATTAAGTTTCCTGAAGTACTTGTTTAGTTTGTTATGGATTTCTGAAATATAAGGATGAAGGTACACCCATTTTAAAATTTCTTGTCAAACACTTCTTCTATAAAAATAAAGAGTTCACTCTTTATATTGTTTAGTTTGTTTTGTCTGTTGCCTTATTTAAACAGAGGTTTTCATTATAGTTCTAAGTTTATAGTTTGACAAACTCTACACCTTCCGCTTCTAATTAAAATAATTAATTCTTCCGGAAATTAATTCTTCCGTTTTGGTATAAAATAATATTAGTGAAATAATTAAACTCAAAACTACTTGGACTTTGTATGCAGATGATGTACTTTAAATTTAGGTTCAGGTAAACGTCTCTTCATGCATGCTTGAGAAGGCCGGCTGTCCTAATTAATTGATTCAGGCACTTTAGATACAGATAGATGCTCTGTGGATGAATAGACTAAAAAAAATGAATTTTGATTTATTATTATATTATTAAAAAGATAATTAATATTTCTTTGTTCTTATGGGACAAAATCCACGGTTAGAGCAACTACTATGCACTCCAAGAAAGGATTTCCCAGGAATTGAAAACAATAATAATCTAGAAAATTAGGAACCAAGACGAATTCTAGAAATTACGAACAGAGTGTAGTGTAAAGATTATCTATATAGAACGCTGCATTGTTTTACAGATGCCGAAGCCTAGCAACAGAGGCCCGAAGTCACCAGCTTGGACATCACGTCAAATGGCGTCACTGTCACCTTCTACGAGTATGACACCCCCCCAGAGGGTTTCTTCGACCGCCCCCCAGAGAGTTGGTTCGAGGATGACGGCCAATATTAACTTGAAGCTGTCTCATTTTTGGATTCATGTATTGTACCGGTGATTCAAATGATAAAATAATGTTTAGGACAATAACATTTTTTTTAAATATCAGCAGTTATAAACTTGTAATGTGGTAGTTTGACATTAAAAAAAAAATTATTTTTGAGTTTATGATCTGGGTCAAATTTGGGCTATACCTCTAATTTTGTTGGTACAATACATTTATTCTATTATTATTTACCTAATTATTCCTTATTGTTTCAATACCCTATCATTTATATTAGTTATTTTTATTAGTTATTCCCTCATTATTTACATTATTTACATGAATTATATTCCATTATTAGCCCATTAGGTCGTAATGGTAAATCATTTGAACTAGTAGTAGTTTTTTTCATTATATTATTATTTACCTAATTATTCCTTACCGTATATTTCAATACCTTATCATTTATATTAGTTATTTTTATTAGTTATTCCCTCATTATTTACATTATTTCCCATGAATTATATTCCAATATTAGCCCATTAGGCGTTATGTTAAATCATTTGAACTAGTAGTAGTGTGTTTCAGTTTTTTCGTTAATTACCTTATCTTAACTTATGTTAGTGCAAAACAGTTCAGACATTCAATTACTTTATAACATTCCATATATTACATATTTTTAACAGTTAATTATTTTATTCACTATGTATTTACAAATACTATTAATATTTACATTAGTTATAGTGTTAAATCTATTAATTCATGAAATACTTCAAAATATTATTGTGATTTTACTTGTGATTTCTCGTTGAATTGAATAAACTTTTTAATTGCGTTTCAAATGTTCTTTTCCTGTTTTAACCTCTTGTGGACACTATGAGATTAGTTTTTACTGTAATCCATAAAATATTATACTAATGAATGAGGTCATAAATTGAATATGGTTCCAGAAATTTGGGCGTGAAGGGGGGGGGGGGAGGGCAGGGTTAAGTCAAAATGGAAACTTTATTTCCTTTAGTAGATTTTCTATTTTTCTGCTCTTTAATAAACTTAATATGTGTTCCAATGTACATGCAGTACATATTTTCAATCGTTTGTCATTGATCTTGCAAATTCCCCCACTGGATGAGTATGTACGAGTATTATGTTAGCGTAATAAACAGTTTATAAGTTTACAAATTACAGTGCGTCCCTAAGACCCTACACAAACAGGGAGATTACAGGGTGAATTTAAATCCCCACTAATGACAAAGGAAATATTTTTAAAAACCCATTGGGGAATGTTTTTATATGATTCGGAAGTTTGTTTTGACGTATAGTACTTTGTACAGTACTTTGCGTCACCCTCCCCCAACCAAAATCCGGGGGGAGGGCCCCCCAAATTTGTTTAGTATAAAGCCCCCCTTGTGGAACCTATGGGATTAACATAGTTGAAGGGTTGTGATGTTTCCCTCCTAATATTTAAAAGACAGTTTTGTCATTCAAAATAAATTGCATGTGAAATGTGGCATGTTAAACCTGATTATGTGTCATCTTTAAATTGGTATAAAAAAACTGAATTGAGATCAAAATGTTCTTGTTGAATTTGTGTTGAAATTCCCTTTCTTTTGAGGTCTCACAAGGGGGGAGGGTCATTGAAAAAATTGGGGGTTCGTCAAAACCAACTTCAGAATCTTATAAAAACATTCCCCAAAGGGTTTTAAAAAATGTCCTTTTTTAAAAGTTAAGGTTGGGGGAGACATTTGAAACTCACCCTGTATAAGAGACGTAATAATCCTCCACTATCGCAGTGTTTAAACCCAAATCTGCACGTTACGTAAACAACTGGCCAAGGGCAAAAAGCTGTTGGAGTCAACCAGATAATAAATTGTTTAGAAAATGATACCTCTCAAGCCCAACAGGTCTGTAATTCTAAAGGCCGTCGAAGACAAATTGGGGCGAATTCCAAACAAACTGGAGTATCCTTTGACACGCGTGTTAGAAGGGATCACCCTTATCTGGACCTTTTCAAGTGCAGGACAGATTTACGATGAGCAGTGCAGTTCTCGTGCCCCTTCTTTGCCTGGGTCAGACTGAAACCCACATGCTCTGAGCCATGTTCGTGTAGTCAGAAATATTGAAAGTTTTTAAGAGTGCGCAGTAGTGGCTGTGACCTTGAATTTCGTCCAATAAGAACAATGTAAAAACATGCATTTTATGAGACACTTCACACCTACAGTTTTCCCCGGATTTGTATGAAACAAACTTTTAAGTGCAAATGGTTTAGCAATTCCGTTGAGCCGAAATTCCAATTTAGTATTTATAAGAACGTGAGATAAATCGACTGTTACATTCACATTACTTTAAACTCTACCATGCCTTTGATTTCACATTATTCAAAGTTATACAAATATTAAAAAGGAAATCGTTCACTCAGGGCTACTAATGTTATTAACAAAGACAAGAAAAACAAGACAAGAATTATGGTCTCTTGGTATACACATTCTTATGATATACAGCGGTACCGCGTAAGTAGAACCGTGGCGGGTTGGAATCATGCGCGACTCCGGAGCTCATCGATCCGCTGGCGCTAGTTCGAGTCCCCGCAGTCACCACTTACATTAATTTATAATATGACTATACGGCAACGCTAGGTAAAGGTCGAGGTTGAGTGGTAGAGAGGACTTTGAAGTCCTAACTTCGCCTCGTTAAACAATACAAAGTTTACCTTGACCTTTTTTGCCATATTTTCATCAATAACTACATCATTGAAATAGACAGAAAAAGCTTGAAAAGAGTGGCATATGCATAGTTGGGAATAACTAAATGGAAAGCGTTCGTATTTCAAACTTTATTACTGCTAAGATAAACCTATTGATATATTCAACATGCACATTTATACTGAATAAGTCATAAATGTTTGTTGGCTTGATTATTTAGATACTTAGATGGTATGTTCAAAATGCTGGCCTTCCAAACATTTATTAACCCGGCTTTCGAAGCTCGATGTAAGAATTTTGATTTCTTTAACTGAGGACTGAGGACCTGCCTGAGTAATGGTAAAAGATGACATGAAAGATCGAACTCGTCAGGCAGGTCCTCACGATGAAGAAAATATGGCAAAAAAGGTAAAAGTAAAGTTTATCTTGTTTAACGAGGTGAAGTCAGGACTACAAAGTCGTCTCTACCACTCAACCTCAACCTTTACCGAGCGTTGCAGTAAAGTCAAATTACAAATGTAAGTGGTGAATGCACTGCAGGGACTCGAACTCGCGCCAGCGGAGCGATGAGCTCCGGAGTCGCGCACAATTCCAATCCGCCACGGGTCTACTAACGCGGTACCGCTGCATATGATGAAAATTGGTATACCAAAAGATCATACTTCATCACTTTTGACTTTTTTGGCGTAAATTACATACATTTTTTAAACCTTTTGGTCAATTAAACCCTACGAATTACGTTTTTGGCCGCCATTTTGAAACCACTCTTTTTAAGCTTTTTCTGTCTACTTCAATGATGTAGTTATTGATAAAAATATGGCAAAAAAGGTCAAGGTAAACTTTGTATTGTTTAACGAGGCGAAGTTAGGACTTCAAAGTCCTCTCTACCACTCAACCTCGACCTTTACCTAGCGTTGCCGTATAGTCACATTATAAATGTAAGTGGTGACTGCGGGGACTCGAACTCGCGCCAGCGGAGCGATGAGCTCCGGAGTCGCGCATGATTCCAACCCGCCACGGGTCTACTTACGCGGTACCGCTGCATATGATAAAAATGTGTATACCAAGAGACCATAATTCATCACTTTTGACTTTTTTTGTGAGTAAATTACATAATCTTTTTAAACGTTTTGGTCAATTATACCCTACAAATTACGTTTTTGGCCGCCATTTTGAAACGCCTAAATATTTTTCAACAAAACTTTCACCAATGATGACTACGTACATAGACCTTTACAACGGTATACAACACGATAGGGTTTAGTATTTGAAAAAAATTAGATAATCATAGTAGACTATTTTTAAAATTTGGGGTTTTTTGGGGGGTGCTAAGGTGTTTGAAATAGCATGTTGTTGTATACCGTTGGAAAGCTTACGTCATGACAAGTAAAAATCAATAATTATATTTTCGTTTTCAAAAATATTAATGGAAATACAGGGCGTTTCGTAATTCAGTTTTATTTTTAGGTTTTCAGCCGCCATTTTGTAAGGGCTCAACAAAAATCAATTTTTTTCTTTATTGTTTTTATTTAAAGAGAGTAATATTAATATTAAGTAACATTAATATTTTCACTTTTTACGTCCGTTTACAACTGGTAATGTACCAGTTGTAAAAGGACGTAAAACATGAAAATATTAATGTAAAATTTGGAAAAATGAGTTTGTATCTTTATGTACAATTATAAAATACAACATTTTTGCTCCAGTAAACTTTTTGTATTATGCGCCATTTTCATGGTATTTCAATTTGAAAAATTTAAATAGCCGCCATTTTGTTTCTTTGGGTTTTTATGAAATAATCTTGTTTTCTTAAATTCACCTTATGACACATAATCACCCTACCAAGTTTGAATGCAATCGGTCAAAGCGTTCTGGAGATATAAATTTTTAAGTAAAAAATACAAAATGGCGGCTACCGGGGTAACGAAGAATTTTAGGGCCCATGTTAAAGGAACCTTTTTCATTGTTTTTGCATAAGGAACCCACCCCTGAAATTTGGCGTCCTGTTTTTGAATCACCCTGTACATAAACATGATACATTTAAAAAATGTCTGATGGAAATTGTAGGCGTGGGGGTTTTGAGAAAATCCCTGTTTTCACATTGTTCTTATGGGACAAAATACAAATGGCCACCAGGTACTGTGCACTCTTAATCAGGTCATAGAACAAGAATAACAGTACTGATATCGTTATTCTTTGATTAGAGTAACAAACTGCAAAGGAATTCACATCACTCTCGTCAGCCGGTCTTTAACTCTTAGCCTGCGTGTCGGCCTTGGTTTCTATTCAAAGATTACAGTAATTGTATAAAATAGACACAAATTACGTTAAAACAAATAAAACACAGTGATACAGTGACATACATCTTTATTGATAAAACATGGGTTTTGCATAGATCAAGTTGAAACTTAAAACAGGTGAAACGCTAACAGAAATCTTTATAAGAGAACTAAGAATAAGAATAACGGACATATTTAGATTAACAAAAAACACAGTAAATCAAAATTATTTTAAATTCAATGATGGGTTTTACAAACAAGAAGAAGGGTTAGCAATGGGGTCACCATTATCAGGACTACTGGCGAATGTGTTCATGCATAACTTAGAAGTAAATAAAATTTTGAACAATACAAACCCTTACAGAAATAAAATAATTTATTGGTACAGGTATGTAGATGATGTGATATGTTTGTTTTCTGGAAGTGAAGAAGAAAGCAATGATCTTTTTGTGTAGTTTGTGTTTTATTCTGTATATTTGTATTGTATTTATGTATTAGCTTTAAGCATTTATGCTGGATGACGATTGCGATGTACAGCTGTATCTTATGCAATAAAAAGATTTAACTTTGACTTTGACTTTTAGATTTCCTTAATACCATTTCAGGTAACTTGAAGTTCACAAAAGAATACCAGGAAAATGAAATACACTTTTTGGATTTAACTTTTTCTAAATCAAGCAATAAACACACATTTAGAATCTACAGATAACAAACTCAATCTGAAACTGTTATACCTAAAGGTTCCAACCATCCCTGGTCGCAAAAGATGGCCGGATCTCATTCAATGATTAACAGATTGACTACTATACCAATGGATAAAAAAGATTTTGATAAAGGAAAGGACTTTATAAAAACAATTGCCATACAAAATGGATACAATACAAAAACGATAGGTAACATTATAAAAAGGAAGCTGTCTAAAAAGAGGATTCAAACCCAAAATCCACCTTTAGATGATAGAAAATGTATCTGCGCAACTTACAATAAAACTCTAGAAAAAGCTATGAGAAAAACCTTCTACGAGTCTAACTTCAAATTGAACTTCCGGACCAAAAATAACGCTTTTAAGACCATAAATAAAATTATTTCTAAACCTAAAACTCAACAAGACAAATTCAACAGATCTGGCGTTTATAAAATCAAATGCAATGATTGTTCTAACTTCTACATAGGGCAGACTGGGCGCATGTTTAAGTCAAGGTTCAGAGAACGTATACAGGCCTTGAAATCTAATAAAAAAAAGGTAAAGTTTGTCTTTTTTAACGAGGCGAAGTTAGGACTACGAAGTCCTCTCTACCACTCAACCTCGACCTTTACCTAGCGTCACCGTATTAGTCACATTACAAATGTAAGTGGTGACTGCGGGGATCGAACCCGCGCCACCGGAGGGATGAGCTCCGGAGTCGCGTGCGATACCAATCCGCCACGGATCCGCTGACTGCAACTTCTATGAAATCATCCTTTGCCGAACATCTTTTAGATAGTAATCATTCCTATACAAGCATTGAAAATAATATGTCAATTTTAGATTTCGACAAAAAGGAGACACCCTAAATTGCAAGGAAGATTTCCACATTTACACACACATAAATCCATAAATTCGACATGGATTAAGCCCTTTCGATCCCAAAAAAACAGTTGCTATGACTTTTCGAGTGTTTAAAATTCACACTTTACATTTAGCGGGGTTTTCAATTGTCGATGCCATTATTAATCACTGTGGACACGAGACGCGTAATCACACAGCAACGAACCTACACTCAAACTGAAGAGGAAGAACGTACCTGGCAGCTGCACGCCCGCTCGTAGTGGTGAGGGGTGTGTGCGGCGTGTGATGCGCAATCGTTCTTTACTTTCTGGATGACCCTCGTAATAACTGCAAGTGTAAGTTATTATATTTTTATAAATTTTTAAAAGTACCAAAAGGTTATATATAAATAGATAAATAACTTCCAGATGCAAATCAACTAATTTGAGTAATATTAGCCTACTGTTTCGCCATTATCAAGCCGAAGACGAAGTATTACCCAAATTAGTTAATTTGCAACTGTGAGTTATTTATTATATTGGTATACAATTATTGTATAAGTAAAGGCTTTTCCATGCTATCTTTGTATGGGAACACTAATAACATAACATTCAGTCTGAACATTTTACAGTATATACAGTATATTAGTTACAACAAGTACAAAAATACATCAAATCCAACATTTATTTTACACTGACAAAATATGTTTGTATCGTAGATAAATATAAATCGTAGAAAGGGTAAAGATAGTCCTATAGCTACGTAAAAGGATTCTAGATTGGTTTAAACAGTTCCAACAGTGTGAACAATATCATATCTACTTTCTACCCACGAAATATTTAATAATTGCTTTAAAGGTTCCTTTCTCATATTATGTATACAAAATATAATATACAATCTTTTTTATTTAAATTTTGAATGATCAATGTATAATTTCAACGCTGTAAACTACTTCCATAATATCACAGGAACAATAATTAAATGTATCAATAACTATCAAATTTAAATTCTTCGCAAAATAGTTGTTGCACTATTTTCTTGACATTTGGCATAGCTAACCACAGGTTAACATAACAGTAAGCTTTATCACAACATCTAACATCAACAAGGACATCTTAAGCTCACATTTAATGCACAGGAACACACATATCACAGGAAGTTTGATGTCTTTTACAAGAATACGAGTACTCGTACTTTGTTGCGAGACAAACCACTGAACATAGGCCTACATTAGATGTACGAGTAAAAACCTCGCACATTAATAAAATTGTATTGTTTTTTTTTTCTTTATGAATACAAGAACAATTTAAACACCACAATAAGGACGGGTACGTCATTTATATACAGCAAGAATATGTATTAACATTTTCTTAATACTTATCTTAAAACTATGTACAGAACAGGCATTCTTGAGTTCCCCGGGGAGGTCATTGTACATTTGAGGGCCAAAAAAAGAAAAGCTTTTTCTTCCTAGTTCAAGGGTGATCCTGGGAAAGTGAAGCACCCTATCTTGGCGGGTATTGCGAAAGGCGACCTCATCCCGAAACTGAAGCCTCCCCCGAAGGTATTGAGGCTCTCCTGTTCCAAGAACCTTGTGAACAGTACAGCACGTCAGTATCCTGCACACGTCTTCCATAGGTAATAACCGGGCCTCCAACCGGAAGGGAGACACCCGATCATACCGTCTGAGTCCGTACACAAAACGAAGACATGTGTTTTGCACTTTTTGAATTCGTTCCGTGTTCTCTCTTGAAATACTGTTGCCGTATACAGGATAGCAATAATGAAAAATTGAGAGAATCAGTGCTTGTACAAGATGAAGCTTGGCGGGCTCCGGCTTGTACAATATAAAGGCCTTGTTAGGCCTTTTTCAAGTAGGTCCTTGAGCTTTAATATAATTTCTCAAACTGCCTTCTATATTGAACAAGTTTGTTATCAAGAAGAACTGTATGATGAGTTATCCATCGTTAAGCAGTTCGATGTATATTTCCTTCAACCTTGAAAACCGTATATAAACTGTATATTATAAGATACACTTCAACCTTGTAAGGCGACATTCTAATTACAGTAATAGTAAACGTAGACGTAACTGTTTTAGTTAAGGTCTTAACACACAACACGTATAGGCCTAACGAGTAATGACTGATTGCTGTACTGTAGGCCTACTGTTACTTGAGCTAAGATGAAACTTGACCTCAATATTGTACACGATATGACCTCCACCTAAAGAAAGTTAAAGTGATTGTCAATAAACTAAATCGGCCAAAAGGCCTCATTATGTAGGCCTAATGTTCAGGCCCGGGACCATGAAATTTGCACCGATCATGACTCCCAGACATGTTTTGAGCATGTTTTACACTCTGTATATATATACATGTATGAGAAAGAGAAGATTTACTAAAGAGGGTTACTGTATCTCCTATCATCAAACCATACCACCACCATTCCTACCATTCCTACACTAACATGGGAAATAATATGGATATTGTAGAGTTTGCAAGAAGAGGAGAAACAATGGACTGCAAGGAAGATCTTCATATTTATTTGAATAAGAAGAAAGATTTGGATGGACTTTTAAACACGACACATTTCAACAACAGGAATCCAATTTTTGATTATATTGCCAAAACTAAAAAAAAACTAGTTATATAGTATCACCCAGGCTTAAACATAAGTCTTACAATAAAACATATGATATAATAATTTATTTATAATTTGAATTAGCTTTGAATTACCTCCGAAACCGGTCGTGTGGAATAAAAAATGTCAAACCCAGGGTACTTAGTTGTTCTTTTCTGCGCACTCAACTATACGTACATATGTGTATCATATCTACAGGTCGCATTTCTTCAGGTTTTCACAAAATTTGGTACTCAATGTTCTATTTGTAAATATCTCGGTCTGGTTCGTTAACTGCAGTACATCGTCATCTTTCTAATAAAACTTATTCCAAAAAGATCTGATAAGGAAAACTGTAGGTGTAAGGTGTCTTAAGAAAACGCTTGTTTTTAGATTGTCCTTACGACAAAAAAGAAATGGCCGACAATTTGGAACTTAGTACATTTTGTAACGTAGTATTTAAAAATTATAGACGTTCTTTCAGTTCAGTAGACATTAAAATATTTCTAGTGCTTTCACACGTCGATCTCATGTGAAAAGTGCAGACTCTCGTGAGTAATTAGCTAAAATACCATGAAATCAGTTACTGAGTGTTGTTAGAGGTTAGAACTGGAAACACATTTATTGGCAGGGCTTCATCTAAATCTTATTTACTCCTGGCGCACGCGCACTGAGACTGCAGAGCTGGCAACCATCTTGGGAGAACAGCGACAGCCGTGAAAATTCTACGCGGGACAAGATAAACGCTCACCCTCTCTATCGGCTGATCACTGAGTAAACCAGCGCCTGCATCTTCCTCGATACTGCCACGTTACACCCTCGCATTGGAAACAACGTAACCTTTATACGGCGTACTGATTGGAACTAGTCAAAAATGTTGACACGTAAAACCCGGGACATTTTAAAACAGAAAACTAATGATCGACTTTCAAGTGAAGATTCAATACACAAGGAAGTAACCAAAACAGAAGTTGAACTGCATTGAATTCTAACTTCAATCTCGAATGAATACTCCAGCGATGCAGTTGTAAATTTAATTCCAGAACTAGTATCTCTTTTACACAGACTGGATGCATCTTTAAAAGTGACCGATGATTTGACACAACACACAAAAGAATTAGCAGAAGAAAATTATGTTCTAAGAATAAACTGGAAAAAGGAAAAATAGACAGGAAAACTGATTTTGAAGATTCTCTTACCGTGGAGAGAGATGCCGAAAATGAAATAGCTTCTCTCAAAAGCACTATAGATGACCTAGAGATCTCACTTAAAAACCTTCAAGCTGAGTTTTGCAATAAACAAACAATAATTAATCAGCTGAAGGAAGAAAATGAGCGGATCTTCTGCCAGATTAGTCAAACAGGAAAAAATGTTCACATAGAAAACCTTCTGTCTCTTCATACCCCTGCGAGGAAAATTTTGAGTCCTCGAAACATCTCTTAAAAGAATCTGCACAGATCCATCCTACTAGTATCAGACTACATAACAGGTTTCCCACAATTCAGAACATCGACTCCAAGACAGCCACGTCACAAGCAAAGGTTGGAGTACTCAAGCCACACGGATCGACTCGAAGAGTAGATTGCTCAGGTCCTCCACAAAACCTACTCCCTGGAACGAAGAAAAGAAGAATCCTGGTATTGGCAGATAGCCAAGGTAAAGATATGTTCAACCACCTGAGAGCCCTCCATGATACCTTCGAAGTGTTTGTTTTTATCAAGCCTGGTGCAACCTTGAAACAAGTTGTTAGAGATGGAAGCACCTTTTTCAAAGATTTCACAAAACAAGACTTTGTAATCTGCAGTGCGGGAACAAATGATGTTAGAAAACACGAACCATGTCAACTCACAATCCACACCGGACTTAGTGAGCTTCTAGATGCAAAGGTTGATACAAACATCATAATAAATGAAATTCCTTACCGATATGACACCTCAATCTTTAATGATAAAATATATTTTCTCAACCAAAAAATCAGAAGTTCCGTTAATAGATATCGAGGAAAAAAGAACATTTGCGCAGTAAATACCATTTTGGGTAGGGGTCACTTTACCAGACATGGCCTCCACTTTAACAAGAATGAGAAACGGGTACTCGGAGAATTCTATGTCCAGAGTATAAGACAGAAAATATAGACAACACCTCAAAAAGAAGAAAGATCGGGCTCAGTTACGCGCATGACTCCCCAAAAGACTTTGCCCGAGCGTCAGCCCTCACACCCAGCAGAACCTGCTAACCTGGAAGAAGTTGCTGCTGCAGCTCCACTGACTCGATCCCCCCAATCAATCGGCAGACCTATTACTGCATGTTCAAATAGCCCAATCCAGGACGTCCATGCCCCCGAGACTTATGCAGAAGCAGTGAAGAGTCCTCTAAAATCAACAAGCCGTGACATCTCCAGCCCTGCCCCGAGGATCACACCAGCCGTCCCACAACCTCCTCGGCCGAGGGTAACGAAGGATGCAATACCGACCCAGCCTTTTTTAGAAATTCCAACAACCGGGCTAATTCAAATAATATAAATCACCACAACAACCTTGACTCTTGGGTTATGCATTTCAACTGCAGAAGTTTAAAGTATAAGGTTGATCAGTTGCTATTTGCAGTTAGATCTCTCGCAAAATACCGTCAATATCTTATGTCTAAGTGAACACTGGATATCTGAGAATGACATTCATGTTTTCAACGAACTGAAAGGATTTGAGCTAGCCTCATACTTTTGTAGGAAAGACGGATACGGGGGTACCTCTATTGCTGTTCGCTCAGGAATTCTTGCTGTTGAGCGCCAAGACATTACTAAACTTGCTATTGAGCGTATCTTTGAGTGTTCAGCTATTGAAATAAAAGAAATTGGGAAATCCCGTAACACTGTTGTTGTCTGCATCTATAGGGCTCCAAACACACACAAAGAAGATTTTTTTATATGTTTGGAAAACTTGTTGCTGAAATTAAATAAAGAAATAGCAACGAAGAACTTCATGCTTTGTGGTGATCTCAATTTGGACTGTCTCCGTGTATCTCAAGCGAAAGGAGATCTTTTTCTTCTGTTTGATTCCTACGGCCTAAAATCTCTGATTAACTCACCTACTAGAATCGATGCCACATCTGAATCTTGCATAGACTAACTAACTTCGAGTGTGACCAACTCAAAGACACGGACAACATTGAGTTAGGCCTCTCTGACCATACAGCTCAGTTTGTCCGATACCCGGCCATGTCAAGAGGCAAATGTGAAAACAGCAGATCTGAACTAAGACGGGATGTTCAGTAAACGCAATAAGGACCATTTTAAGAATAGTCTGCGAGAAACTAATTGGAACACAACGCTTAACCCTTATCAATCTCTAGACCAAAACTTTAACAGATTTAGTCAAACAATCTCTCTTAGTTTTGAGCAAAGCTTTCCGAAGAAATATGTCAAAATACAAAAACCACACAATAAAGAATGGTTCACAAGTGGGTTGAAAACATCCCTTCAAAATAAACGAGATCTTGCAGCAATATAAAAAAACAGTACTAGCGTTGAGTTCAAGAACTACTTTAAAAGTTATGTCAAAATCCTTGCCAAACTAATAAAGTTGGCGAAAAAACCTGCAACAACCAGAAAATCAGAAATGCGCAGGACAAGATTAAAGAAACCTGGAAAATTGTACGTGAAGAAGCCGGGAAAACTAAGCCAAAGCAGAACATAGAAACCATAACAAAAAATGGAGTCACCCACACAAACAAACCTGAAATTGAACAGGCTTTTAATGAATACTTTTTGACGCAGCCCTTGATTTCCTCTCCAAAAGTATCGCTGCCTGATGCCCTGAATAAATTACATAGTTCAATTCAACCAATTCCTGCTTCAATGTTTCTAACTCCAACTACTGGGGATGAGGTGTTAGCGGTAATCTCATCTTTGAAAACAAATACTCGTCAGGGTTTGACGAAGTTTCGTCTATTGTTTTAAAACAATGTGCTGACGAGCTGTCATATCCTCTATCTATCTTGGTGAACCAATCAATGTCCGCTGGCACCTTTCCTGATAAACTAAAGTACACGGTTGTAAAACCAATTTTTAAAAGTTCCGACAAACTTATGATTGAAAACTATTGTCCCATTGCTCTGGTTTCAGTTCTATCAAAAGTTTTTGAGAAGATCTTCCTTAAGCGCCTGCTATCTTTCCTCAATCACTGGAAAATCTTGGACCTCTCCCAACATGGTTTTTCAGAGGGAAAGTCAACAATTACAGCTCTGCTTGATTTCACGAGCTCAGTACTGGAGGCATTGTACTCGTCACATAGCACGGTTGGTGTCTTCTGTGACTTGTCCAAGGCATTCGACTGCGTTAGTCACAAGCTGCTGTTGGAAAAACTTGCTCATTATGGCATTCGAGACAAACCTCTGGATTGGTTAGCTTCATTTATTTCCAACCGTAAACAAACTGTTAGCATCTCAGACTCACCAAAACTCCACACAATATGGGATGACATAACTATAGGAGTTCCTCAGGGCTGCATCTTGTCTCCGATTCTCTTCCTCATATACATTAACGACCTCAAATGCCATACAGCTAATACAAAGCTCATCAAATATGCTGATGACGTATCAATCGTACTTAGAGGAGCTGATTTACTTGGACTGCAGGAGGCGATGACCTCGGCCTTTGCGGAGTGTTCCTCGTGGTTCCACGCTCACGGACTTTTGTTGAACTCCAAGAAGAACAACGTAGTCCACTTCCGCCTGTCTAATCGTTCTCCTCATGTAGGCCGTGAAATACGAGTTATTATCGTAGTTATCAACCCGTCAACTGTACTCTCTGTTGGCAGAGATTCTAGATTTCTTGGAGTAATAGTCGACGAAATGATGACTTGGAAACCCCTCATCGATCAACTCATAAAAAAACTAAGTTCTGCAAATTTTGCCATCAACTCCCTTAAAAACACTTGCAGCGAGGAGGTCATCATTGATGTCTACAGAGCCTATTTTGAGAGCCTCGTACAATATGGCATCGCCTTTTGGGGATCGTCGAATCTTCTAGACAAGGTTAGCCAAAGACCAACTCGACAGACTGACATGCTTTTCTTCCCAATCCATCACACCGCCCACTACGAAAAGACCGCTATATACCGAGGAATCAAGTTCTTTAACAAACTGCCAGACCAACTGAAATACATACAATCCTTCTCAAAATTCAAAAATTCTGTAAAAAGCTTTCTCCATCGTCATTGCTTTTACTCCGTCAAGGAGTTTTTAAGTTTTAAATAATTATTTAAGTGTTTTTTATATAACTGAAAATATGTCACATTGTTTTAATTCATATAATACATGTAATTTAACGTAAATACCATTGACGAAGCAAAATATTTGAACATAAATGTATTGTATATACTATGTAACAAATTTATATGCTAATAAAGAATGACTATGACTAAGTACTCTACATTCTTAGGAGCCTCGTGTTCTTGTTTACTTATTAACGATGGAAAACATTGGTAACAATAATAATATTTCAATCTCAGAGATTCTACCACGTAAATAACAAATTTAGAACAAAGAATAAACTAATGGTTTTATCTAGTCAGTACCCAGTGATGGGTCGTGGGTATAATAACAGAGGAATCCTGATTGGGAACCGGAAATTTGACACAAACAGTCAGTTTTCTGACATCATAAACTAGGAAATAATCCGACTACTCTTCAAAGCGGACCTTTGACACAAAAGTAGGGGAGGAAGCAAGTGTGAAGTGGGGGTGGAGACATGGATTAGAAGTGTTGCCCGACGCGGCTCCTGATGGCTCATAGACTCTCCTAGAAATGCAAACCGTAGACACTGCTGCTAATTCTTACGACTTATTTCAACATTAAATCTCAAAGAACTTTGTGTTTCAAAGGAAATGACCATTCTCATTTGTTGTCATATTTTCATATTTTTTTAGGGCGGATGAGTACCGAGGGACCTGGGCTGTATGGAATACCCCCGAGGAAAAGGGTGTCCGGGAATATGTGTAAAATAGAGTAACTCAAAACGCGTTTTTAAGAACTTTTAGGGTCAATTTATATGTATAAACGAGAGTGTCATAGTCTCCTTGCAAACTCTTTACACACTGTAATGGAATACAGTACAATATCCAATTTATTCTTTCGGTTTTTTGGTTGTGTAAGAAGGTTCCGGTTGGGGTTCATGGTGTCTCCTCCTCCTTGTAGTCCTTGTAGTTCCTGGAGGAAATACTCCAATGACTACACAATCAGGGTCTGGTGGTGATGGTGGATTGCGGGCTGTCGTTGTCCGTTCTGTTGCAATAAGAAACAAACATTAATTTCTACTTAGGAAATTCTGTCTTAAACCATAGCTGCTATAGCTTTGCATCTGGAATTTGCTCGAAATGGCAACATTGCGTTTGACCCATCAAGTATTTGAAACAATACATCTTCTTTAACAAGATAACATCCGCAAACTCTAACCCTTATTTCTGCAGCTACCAGTTGGCCGTTAAACCTAAATTTAGATCGAAAAATCAGAACATTCACTTAATTATTCATGGACTTAAATCTCGTTTGTGTTTTCGTTTGCAAAATATTTAGCGTTGAAAATGCACCGATACGAGGTTCTACGCTCACGGACTTTGTTGAACTCCAAGAAGAACAACGTAGTCCACTTCCGCCTGTCTAATCGTTCTCCTCATGTAGGCCGTGAAATACGAGTTATTATCGTAGTTATCAACCCGTCAACTGTACTCTCTGTTGGCAGAGATTCTAGATTTCTTGGGTAATAGTCGACGAAATGATGACTTGGAAACCCCTCATCGATCAACTCATAAAAAACTAAGTTCTGCAAATTTTGCCATCAACTCCTAAAAACACTTGCAGCGAGGAGGTCATCATTGATGTCTACAGAGCCTATTTTGAGCCTCGTACAATATGGCATCGCCTTTTGGGGATCGTCGAATCTTCTAGACAAGGTTAGCCAAAGACCAACTCGACAGACTGACATGCTTTTCTTCCCAATCCATCACACCGCCCACTACGAAAAGACCGCTATATACCGAGGAATCAAGTTCTTTAACAAACTGCCAGACCAACTGAAATACATACAATCCTTCTCAAAATTCAAAATTCTGTAAAAGCTTTCTCCATCGTCATTGCTTTTACTCCGTCAAGGAGTTTTAAGTTTTAAATAATTATTTAAGTGTTTTTATATAACTGAAAATATGTCACATTGTTTTAATTCATATAATACATGTAATTTAACGTAAATACCATTGACGAAGCAAAATATTTGAACATAAATGTATTGTATATACTATGTAACAAATTTATATGCTAATAAAGAATGACTATGACTAAGTACTCTACATTCTTAGGAGCCTCGTGTTCTTGTTTACTTATTAACGATGGAAAACATTGGTAACAATAATAATATTTCAATCTCAGAGATTCTACCGTAAATAACAAATTTAGAACAAAGAATAAACTAATGGTTTTATTTAGTCAGTACCCAGTGATGGGTCGTGGGTATAATAACAGAGGAATCCTGATTGGGAACCGGAAATTTGACACAAACAGTCAGTTTTCTGACATCATAAACTAGGAAATAATCCGACTACTCTTCAAAGCGGACCTTTGACACAAAAGTAGGGGAGGAAGCAAGTGTGAAGTGGGGGTGGAGACATGGATTAGAAGTGTTGCCCGACGCGGCTCCTGATGGCTCATAGACTCTCCTAGAAATGCAAACCGTAGACACTGCTGCTAATTCTTACGACTTATTTCAACATTAAATCTCAAAGAACTTTGTGTTTCAAAGGAAATGACCATTCTCATTTGTTGTCATATTTTCATATTTTTTAGGGCGGATGAGTACCGAGGGACCTGGGCTGTATGGAATACCCCGAGGAAAAGGGTGTCCGGGAATATGTGTAAAATAGAGTAACTCAAAACGCGTTTTTAAGAACTTTTAGGGTCAATTTATATGTATAAACGAGAGTGTCATAGTCTCCTTGCAAACTCTTTACACACTGTAATGGAATACAGTACAATATCCAATTTATTCTTTCGGTTTTTTGGTTGTGTAAGAAGGTTCCGGTTGGGGTTCATGGTGTCTCCTCCTCCTTGTAGTCCTTGTAGTTCCTGGAGGAAATACTCCAATGACTACACAATCAGGGTCTGGTGGTGATGGTGGATTGCGGGCTGTCGTTGTCCGTTCTGTTGCAATAAGAAACAAACATTAATTTCTACTTAGGAAATTCTGTCTTAAACCATAGCTGCTATAGCTTTGCATCTGGAATTTGCTCGAAATGGCAACATTGCGTTTGACCCATCAAGTATTTGAAACAATACATCTTCTTTAACAAGATAACATCCGCAAACTCTAACCCTTATTTCTGCAGCTACCAGTTGGCCGTTAAACCTAAATTTAGATCGAAAAATCAGAACATTCACTTAATTATTCATGGACTTAAATCTCGTTTGTGTTTTCGTTTGCAAAATATTTAGCGTTGAAAATGCACCGATACGAGGTTCTACGCGTCTCGGTTTGCCACGTTCAGGAGTCAACCGTCGTCACTGAAGCACTGAGGTAGTTTCTGCAGTAAACAATATTTTCGTACATCGATTTTTAAAACTTTAAAAATATATATTGGGATTGCAATTTTTTCAGAAGATCCAAATAAAAAAAATGTTTTTTGGCTCTCTAATAGCTTAGCAGATGTTGAAATTTACCAAATTTTAATAATTTTCTTTGGTAACTGCTTACTGTTTTGATGTTTTAATTATTCCAGAGCTGGAAGGTCGGTAAACAGTTTTGCTCATTTCACTTATACCTTGAGAAAACCAGATGCAAATTTATATAAGCTTTTGTGTAAATATCAAAACACACTGGACTACCAAAATAATCCAAATAATTGCATTTATTTGGATACAATATTCCTAGATCATAAGAAAGCTAACGAGATTGAAATAGTTGGTGCTAATTTTCTGTTTAGGCTTTTATGCAAAAGGGGGTGGTACAGGATTATGATGACTTGCTGTTGAAACTTTTAACTTTTTTAACAGCCTCATTGCTATTGTTTTGCTGTTTTTGCTTTTTCGGGTTTACTTAATTGGTTTAAAAAGTGTCATCTAACAAGATGCACGTGCATATAATTCAAAAGTCAGTTTTTCGAGATTACATAGACCAAAACAGTAGGCTGAAGCGGACTATTTGTTCCAAACAAAAGCCTATTTCCTATCGATACTTTTAATAAATAAAAGTGACACCCCTCTTTTATTTGTTAAGTGAAAACCTGTTCTAAAATGTTCACGCGGGTTACGTCTCAACTTACTGAGCTAGATTAATAACGTAAAGTTATAGTGTCAAGAAATCTATCAATATTTGTTTCGGCCCACTGGGAAAACAACGCTGTAAACAGAAATCATCGACAAAAATGTATTGCGAGAATGAGTACAAAGAGTATTAAAAGTAAAAGATGAAGCCTTGAGGATGAAAGCGCAAAATATAAAACTACATTTCGGTGGTTTGCAATAAGTCAAGAGACACAAAACATTATGCTACCCGTGTTTCGTTGGGGTTTATGAGTGAGAGAAGGTAAATGAAACTATAAATAATGAAAATAACTTTTATATAGAAGTTTCGAAGGACCACCAAGAAAACTGGGAAAAGAGAGGTTGTACGTTACAATAAAGAGGTAAATGTAATTTATTTAGGACTCACCTAATTTGGGATTGACGAAGAGAGGAGGTGGGAGGGGTATTGTGATGAGTGGTGAGTGGGGAGAGGTCGGTACTAAATATAAATATAAAAAATACTGGAAATAAGTACCTGTTCGTGTAGATGGGTGAGGCATGTCTGTGAGAGGCTGATCCGCAATCATTACCATGGGCTTCAAAAACGAGAGTCAGGATTAGCCAAGGGTTTAGTATTGAATACTAACAAATTAATTACTAACTAAGGCTTCCGGTATAGACCACGTCAATTGGCTATTTACAAAGTCCACAGTGCCAGATGTGCCGCTTGTTTTAAATGGAGTATCCCAAGTTGACTTGCTTAGACTCACTTGCGTTGAATTCTACACTATTACTTTATTTGGCGAATCGTAAACTAATAACAGATTAAGAAGAACAGTTACTTAGTAACGTTAATCGCGCAAAAAAACTTTTGCTAAATATTTGAAGGACATTTGAGATGATAAAAGTTGAAAATTTAAGAAAATTTTGAGGCCAATAAAATTGTATATTTTTTTGCAATTTAAGACAAGTAATTTATTTTGTAAACAGAAAACACAGTATTTTGTTGACGCATACCTTAATAAAGTTATAAAATTTAAGAACATAAACGTCAGTACTAGCGTGGCTTAAAATCATCAATAAAAAGTATCGATCAAAATTACAAAGTTAAAAGTGTTTCTGTTTCAAAATGTATAGAAGAACTGTTTTAAAACTTTACGTCTGTTAGTTCAAAACACATTAAACTATTCAAGGTATGCTATGTAACAAGATAGTAAACAAATAAGTATATGTTTTACGCATCCAACACTAGATTGAAATATTATTTAAAAAAAATTAATTAAAAAGTATAAAAGTATTAGTCTGTACTTACGATTTCCGTTCCCTTCGGTTCTCTGAAACTGAAGAGGAACCAGTTACATGACATCGTTTAAGTGCGAGGCTACTTAAGTAGGATACGATTATCTGGCCAACCTTTGATTGTTAGTACGTGACTTAAACTTCAGTATAAACAAAGATCTTGTTATGGTAGGTAGATAGCACATCATTGCTGATTGACTGAGGCAAATAAATCAACATAGTTTCGACGGTCCAAGCAAAGATAGTGCTGCGAGAGAATTCTTTTAAAAGTCAAAAGTAGAGCCATTGTTTGACGCTCGTGCAAACTCGTCCATTCTTAAACTGTAGTACAACCAAAGATTATGTTATGGTAGGTAGATAGCACATAAATGGTGAATAGCTGAGGCAGGAATATGGAATTGTTTTAAATGTCTCAAGTAGAGCCATTGTTTGACGCTCGTGCAAACTCGTCCATTATTAAACTGTAGTACAACCAAAGATTATGTTATGGTAGGTAGATAGCACAAAATGGTGAATAGCTGAGGCAGGAATATGGAATTGTTTTAAATGTCTCAAGTAGAGCCATTGTTTGACGCTCGTGCAAACTCGTCCATTCTTAAACTGTAGTACAACCAAAGATTATGTTATGGTAGGTAGATAGCACATAAATGGTGAATAGCTGAGGCAGGAATATGGAATTGTTTTAAATGTCTCAAGTAGAGCCATTGATTGACGCTCGTGCAAACTCGTCCATTATTAAACTGTAGTACAACCAAAGATTATGTTATGGTAGGTAGATAGCACAAAAATGGTGAATAGCTGAGGCAGGAATATGGAATTGTTTTAAATGTTTCAAGTAGAGCCATTGATTGACGCTCGTGCAAACTAGTTCATTCTTAAACTGTAGTACAACCAAAGATTATGTTATGGTAGGTAGATAGCACAAAATGGTGAATAGCTGAGGCAGGAATATGGAATTGTTTTAAATGTGTAAGGCATTGATTGACGCTCGTGCAAACTAGTTCATTCTTAAACTGTAGTACAACCAAAGATTATGTTATGGTAGGTAGATAGCACATAAATGGTGAATAGCTGAGGCAGGAATATGGAATTGTTTTAAATGTTTCAAGTAGAGCCATTGTTTGACGCTCGTGCAAACTAGTTCATTATAAAACTGTAGTACAACCAAAGATTATGTTATGGTAGGTAGATAGCATAAATGGTGAATAGCTGAGGCAGGAATATGGAATTGTTTTAAATGTTTCAAGTAGAGCCATTGTTTGACGCTCGTGCAAACTAGTTCATTCTTAAACTGTAGTACAACCAAAGATTGTTATGGTAGGTAGATAGCACAAAATGGTGAATAGCTGAGGCAGGAATATGGAATTGTTTTAAATGTTTCAAGTAGAGCCATTGTATTGACGCTCGTGCAAACTAGTTCATTCTTAAACTGTAGTACAACCAAAGATTATGTTATGGTAGGTAGATAGCACATAAATGGTGAATAGCTGAGGCAGGAATATGGAATTGTTTTAAATGTTTCAAGTAGAGCCATTGTTTGACGCTCGTGCAAACTAGTTCATTATTAAACTGTAGTACAACCAAAGATTATGTTATGGTAGGTAGATAGCACAAAATGGTGATTAGCTGAGGCAGGAATATGGAATTGTTTTAAATGTTTCAAGTAGAGCCATTGATTGACGCTCGTGCAAACTAGTTCATTCTTAAACTGTAGTACAACCAAAGATTATGTTATGGTAGGTAGATAGCACAAAAATGGTGAATAGCTGAGGCAGGAATATGGAATTGTTTTAAATGTCTCAAGTAGAGCCATTGATTCGTGCAAACTAGTTCATTCTTAAACTGTAGTACAACCAAAGATTATGTTATGGTAGGTAGATAGCACATAAATGGTGAATAGCTGAGGCAGGAATATGGAATTGTTTTAAATGTTTCAAGTAGAGCCATTGTTTGACGCTCGAGCAAACTAGTTCATTCTTAAACTGTAGTACAACCAAAGATTATGTTATGGTAGGTAGATAGCACATAAATAGTGAATAGCTGAGGCAGGAATATGGAATTGTTTTAAATGTTTCAAGTAGAGCCATTGATTGACGCTCGTGCAAACTAGTTCGTTCTTAAACTTTAGTACAACCAAAGATTATGTTATGGTAGGTAGATAGCACATAAATGGTGAATAGCTGAGGCAGGAATATGGAATTGTTTTAAATGTTTCAAGTGGAGCCATTGTTTGACGCTCGTGCAAACTAGTTCATTCTTAAACTTTAGTACAACCAAAGATTATGTTATGGTAGGTAGATAGCACATAAATGGTGAATAGCTGAGGCAGGAATATGGAATTGTTTTAAATGTTTCAAGTAGAGCCATTGTTTGACGCTCGTGCAAACTAGTTCATTCTTAAACTTTAGTACAACCAAAGATTATGTTATGGTAGGTAGATAGCACATAAATGGTGAATAGCTGAGGCAGGAATATGGAATTGTTTTAAATGTTTCAAGTAGAGCCATTGTTTGACGCTCGTGCAAACTAGTTCATTATAAAACTTTAGTACAACCAAAGATTATGTTATGGTAGGTAGATAGCACATAAATGGTGAATAGCTGAGGCAGGAATATGGAATTGTTTTAAATGTTTCAAGTAGAGCCATTGTTTGACGCTCGTGCAAACTCGTCCATTCTTAAACTGTAGTACAACCAAAGATTATGTTATGGTAGGTAGATAGCACATAAATGGTGAATAGCTGAGGCAGGAATATGGAATTGTTTTAAATGTCAAGTAGAGCCATTGTTTGACGCTCGTGCAAACTAGTTCATTCTTAAACTTTAGTACAACCAAAGATTATGTTATGGTAGGTAGATAGCACATAAATGGTGAATAGCTGAGGCAGGAATATGGAATTGTTTTAAATGTTTCAAGTAGAGCCATTGTTTGACGCTCGTGCAAACTAGTTCATTATTAAACTTTAGTACAACCAAAGATTATGTTATGGTAGGTAGATAGCACATAAATGGTGAATAGCTGAGGCAGGAATATGGAATTGTTTTAAATGTTTCAAGTAGAGCCATTGTTTGACGCTCGTGCAAACTCGTCCATTCTTAAACTGTAGTACAACCAAAGATTATGTTATGGTAGGTAGATAGCACATAAATGGTGAATAGCTGAGGCAGGAATATGGAATTGTTTTAAATGTCTCAAGTAGAGCCATTGATTGACGCTCGTGCAAACTAGTTCATTATTAAACTTTAGTACAACCAAAGATTATGTTATGGTAGGTAGATAGCACATAAATGGTGAATAGCTGAGGCAGGAATATGGAATTGTTTTATATGTTTCAAGTAGAGCCATTGTTTGACGCTTGTGCAAACTAGTTCATTATTAAACTGTAGTACAACCAAAGATTATGTTATGGTAGGTAGATAGCACAAAATGGTGATTAGCTGAGGCAGGAATATGGAATTGTTTTAAATGTTTCAAGTAGAGCCATTGTTTGACGCTCGTGCAAACTCGTCCATTCTTAAACTGTAGTACAACCAAAGATTATGTTATGGTAGGTAGATAGCACATAAATGGTGAATAGCTGAGGCAGGAATATGGAATTGTTTTAAATGTCTCAAGTAGAGCCATTGATTGACGCTCGTGCAAACTAGTTCATTATTAAACTTTAGTACAACCAAAGATTATGTTATGGTAGGTAGATAGCACATAAATGGTGAATAGCTGAGGCAATATGGAATTGTTTTATATGTTTCAAGTAGAGCCATTGTTTGACGCTCGTGCAAACTAGTTCATTATTAAACTGTAGTACAACCAAAGATTATGTTATGGTAGGTAGATAGCACAAAAATGGTGATTAGCTGAGGCAGGAATATGGAATTGTTTTAAATGTTTCAAGTAGAGCCATTGTTTGACGCTCGTGCAAACTAGTTCATTCTTAAACTGTAGTACAACCAAAGATTATGTTATGGTAGGTAGATAGCACAAAAATGGTGATTAGCTGAGGCAGGAATATGGAATTGTTTTAAATGTTTCAAGTAGAGCCATTGTTTGACGCTCGTGCAAACTAGTTCATTCTTAAACTGTAGTACAACCAAAGATTATGTTATGGTAGGTAGATAGCACAAAAATGGTGAATAGCTGAGGCAGGAATATGGAATTGTTTTAAATGTCTCAAGTAGAGCAATTGATTGACGCTCGTGCAAACTCGTCCATTCTTAAACTGTAGTACAACCAAAGATTATGTTATGGTAGGTAGATAGCACATAAATGGTGAATAGCTGAGGCAGGAATATGGAATTGTTTTAAATGTTTCAAGTAGAGCCATTGTTTGACGCTCGTGCAAACTAGTTCATTCTTAAACTGTAGTACAACCAAAGATTATGTTATGGTAGGTAGATAGCACAAAATGGTGATTAGCTGAGGCAGGAATATGGAATTGTTTTAAATGTTTCAAGTAGAGCAATTGTTTGACGCTCGTGCAAACTAGTTCATTCTTAAACTTTAGTACAACCAAAGATTATGTTATGGTAGGTAGATAGCACATAAATGGTGAATAGCTGAGGCAGGAATATGGAATTGTTTTAAATGTTTCAAGTAGAGCCATTGTTTGACGCTCGTGCAAACTCGTCCATTCTTAAACTGTAGTACAACCAAAGATTATGTTATGGTAGGTAGATAGCACATAAATGGTGAATAGCTGAGGCAGGAATATGGAATTGTTTTAAATGTCTCAAGTAGAGCCATTGATTGACGCTCGTGCAAACTAGTTCATTATTAAACTTTAGTACAACCAAAGATTATGTTATGGTAGGTAGATAGCACATAAATGGTGAATAGCTGAGGCAGGAATATGGAATTGTTTTATATGTTTCAAGTAGAGCCATTGTTTGACGCTCGTGCAAACTCGTCCATTCTTAAACTTTAGTACAACCAAAGATTATGTTATGGTAGGTAGATAGCACATAAATGGTGAATAGCTGAGGCAGGAATATGGAATTGTTTTAAATGTCTCAAGTAGAGCAATTGATTGACGCTCGTGCAAACTCGTCCATTCTTAAACTTTAGTACAACCAAAGATTATGTTATGGTAGGTAGATAGCACGTAAATGGTGAATAGCTGAGGCAGGAATACGGACTTTAAATGTCTCAAGTAGAGCCATTGATTGACGCTCGTGCAAACTCGTCCATTCTTAAACTGTAGTACAACCAAAGATTATGTTATGGTAGGTAGATAGCACATAAATGGTGAATAGCTGAGGCAGGAATATGGAATTGTTTTAAATGTCTCAAGTAGAGCCATTGATTGACGCTCGTGCAAACTCGTCCATTCTTAAACTGTAGTACAACCAAAGATTATGTTATGGTAGGTAGATAGCACATAAATGGTGAATAGCTGAGGCAGGAATATGGAATTGTTTTAAATGTTTCAAGTAGAGCCATTGTTTGACGCTCGTGCAAACTCGTCCATTCTTAAACTGTAGTACAACCAAAGATTATGTTATGGTAGGTAGATAGCACATAAATGGTGAACAGCTGAGGCAGGAATATGGAATTGTTTTAAATGTCTCAAGTAGAGCAATTGATTGACGCTCGTGCAAACTAGTTCATTATTAAACTTTAGTACAACTAAAGATTATGTTATGGTAGGTAGATAGCACAAAAATGGTGAATAGCTGAGGCAGGAATATGGAATTGTTTTTAATGTTTCAAGTAGAGCCATTGATTGACGCTCGTGCAAACTCGTCCATTCTTAAACTTTAGTACAACTAAAGATTATGTTATGGTAGGTAGATAGCACATAAATGGTGAATAGCTGAGGCAGGAATACGGACTTTAAATGTCTCAAGTAGAGCCATTGACGCACGCGAAAGCCTTTTTGTTCTCGAAAATTACAAGATTTGGTTTTTTTAAGGCATCGATTATTTTGAGCATGTGGAGCCGAGGGGGGGAGAAAGACGGAGAGATAAGGCTCGCAGCACTCCCTGTGCTTGGGCTGCCGCACCTATGTTGATTCTCCTGCCTCAGCATGTGGCATATATGCGCTATCTACCTACCATAACATGATTTTTGGTATAACTGTGTAAATTTGATAAGACTATTTAAGTGTGTTGTATCATTGGAATAATTGGCGAATTCCAACGAGGGTTCAACCAATTCAACCATTTGTGAAATGTATAAAAGTCACATTCTTCTTTGCACAACAGGTTTGATAATACTTATCAAGTTATACAGCATTGCAATGTTCTTCAGACTTAAAAAATAAATTCTTCTAAAATCTATTTTGAATGGCATCTCACAGAAACCTTTCATCAAAACATCGTAGATCAAATAAATGGTTTTACAATTACCTTGTTTAGAGTGCCTGAAGATCCTGAGGAAGAAGAGTCTTACGTGCTGATGCACATTTAATGTAATGACTTAGTGCTCCAACGACGCCTTTTTCATGCCGAAATGTGCATCTGCACGTAAGACTCTTAATCCTCAGCATCTTTAGGCGCCCTAAACAAGATAGTTGTGATTCAATAGGTAGTGAAACCGAATAAGGTAAATTTGTAAAAGGTTTTGTTACTTTATCAAAGTTTATGGAAAAGCTCAAAAAACTAAAATTGAATAGCTTTGACGCCTGAGCTCAGTGAACTAGTAAAATTAGAATTATTTGTAAATAAGTGAAAAGAATATGGATTCATTGTTATGTTTCTATTTGAAAAACAGCAACAGTAAAACAGTATTTGATACTTACTTTATGGAGGAAACCAATGTTGCCGGCTGCTGTGTACCTTTTAACAAAACACAATAAAAATACTCGTAAAACATTACAACATCAATTATTCAAGTGGCACATGAAAAAAGAGCATCAGACAGAAACTCTAAAAAAATGTTAATCTTGTGAAGTATTTGGTAATGTATATCATACAAGTTAACTGCTTCTAAAGAGTAAGCTGTCAAGTTGGTCGGGTCATATCTTACTCGCTGTTAAGACAAACAAGTACATAACTTTTGTTTGTCTAGTAAAAACGTGCTCTAAAACTTTCTACATTAGTTGCCATCGGAATCAAACCCAGTACCCCATACTCTACAAGCCTTGACTCTATACTTACTGGGCTATATTATAACGCACAGTAAGAGGATTTAGTGTCAGCAAATCCATTAACATTTCTTCCAACCCACTTAGGAAAACAAAGCTGTAAACGTTACATATCGACAAAAGTTTACTGTGAAAATTAGTACAAAGTACATTACAAGTAAAAGATAACTCCCTGAGGGTGAAAGCACGACAAATAAAACTAAATTTTGATGATTTGCAATAAGTTGAGAGACACAAATACTTATGCTACCCATAAAAGGACAAAACACTGTGAATAAGTAAGTACCTGTTACTGCAGAAGTAGAGGCAATGGGCACGTACATTAGGGTATTCTGCCGAAAAAAGAGTCAGGATCAGATAAAGGTTTAGTATTAAATACTAATAAAAATTATAACTAACTAAAGTTTCCGTTACAGAGCACGTCAATTGGATATTTACAAAATCTACTGTGCCAGACGTTCCGCTTTTTATAACTGGAGTATCCCAAGTTGACTCATTCTGGATAGCTCGAGTGAAAACAAATAAACTTAAAATAAACAAATCACATCCGTGTGTTTCTGTTTAGGAGATCTCGAGCCAACCCATTTAGCAATTAAGCAACATTGGAAACAATGCTCAAGGGGTTTTTGACCATACCTGTCAGTGTGTTTTCATGTGAGCGAAGCTTTATCAATTTGAAATTTAAAAATCTTCAACATTTACAGGTTACACAACCTATTAATAGAATACGGCATTACCTTAAAAAAAGACTACAATGAAATCATGAAAGGCTAATCATTAATACAATGTGTGTAATTATTACACTTTAAATACAAGTTAAATTAATTTAATTACATTCTTAATCTAGAGTTCAGTGACAGAGTAACAAGCTCTTTGCAAAAGAAATGTGTTTAATGATTTTTTAAATGTATGTGGGATTGTTTCCGTTTGAATTTGTTCGGGAAGCCCGTTAAATAACTTTGGCCCCAGGTTTTCCGGAAGATTAGCCGCAATCCCAAGTCTGTGTGGTGTCTGTCCGTGTTTATGTCTGTGCCGCGTGTTGTAAGTATGTATGTCTGAACCGGTTTGAACTGATGTTGATTTTAATTTATAATATACAAGGGGTTCATTAATAAAAATTGACGGTAATGTTAAAATTTGCATAGTTTTAAAAAGATTTTGACACGAGGCTGGTCTGTGAACCCCAGCTATTATTCGGACTGCCCTTTTTTGTAACCGGAAAACTCATTCATCATAACTGTAAAAAATTTCCCTATCTTTGGCTGTGCATAAAGAGATATATCTTTTGTTATCTGTTGCAGTTTGTCGGTCTGATTCAAGGCAGTGATTGACCGTCCACTGCTCCGGGCCAGCCAATGGGGCTGTCTGGCGGCTGGTCAGGCAGTGTGCAGCTTTCATTAGCCATGGACGGACCTGATTTCTCTATTTGTTATCTTCGTAATGTTGTTGTACATTTGTATTATTTTCTAGGCTAGCTGTTTTAAAATTAGAATTAGGAGGGGGGAATTAAGGTGCACGAGGCTGAGGAACTGGTCAGCTTCCGCTGATAGTGATAGTGATAGTGATAGTGATTACTCATAGGCTAGCTTTATTTCTAATGTTTTCTTTTATGTTTTAGTTATTTTTCATCCACAGACGGGAAAAAATTCCAGATCCCGTAACTTCGTGGATTTTGTTTACTAGGAAAACATGGAAAACGTCCGTACAAATCTTTTAACCTCAGAAATTGTAAAATCGTCAACAACTAACCTCTAACAATATTAAATTCATCACGACACCAGTGAAGATTTGAGTTTTAACTGAGAGTGTCACAACTTCGTGGGAAAATGTGATTGTTTGTATTTAATCATTGTTTGAAGAGTTGGGTTTGCATTGAATTGTACGCAATTACTTTATTTGTCGTATCGCAAACTAACGAGAGATTAGGACAAATAGTTACTATGTCACTTTAATGACGAAACAAGGAATAACCTTTGCTAAATCCTTAAAATACATTTGAGATAATAAAAGTTAAAATTAAAAAAAATTTAAGGCCAATAAAAGTGTATATTCTTTTGGATTTACGTAATATGTTTTGTAAAATAACTCAGTATTTTGTTGACGCATACCTTAATAAAGTTATTAAATTTAAGAACATAACGTCAGAGCTAGCGTGTCTAAAAATTATCAAAAAAGTATCGAATAAAAATCCAAAGTTAAGAGTGTTTGTATTTCAAAATATAGAGAAAGATTCGTAAAGCTTTCAGTCTGCCAGTTACAACTATATTATTTGTGCGAACACCACGATACTATTCAAGGTATGCTATATACCAAGCTAATAAATACATAAATATATGTTTTACGCATCCAACATTATATTGACGGGTTTTATTTTAATGTATGATATATTAAAATAAAATTTATTAGTCTGAAGTACTTACAATTTCACTGCCTTCTTCTACGTATCTGAAAATGAAGAGGAACCAGTTACATGACATGGTATAGGTGCAAGTCTGTACGTGAGTTAAAACTTGAGTATAACCAAAAATCTTGTTATGGTAGGTAGATAGCACATCAGTGCCGATTGGCTGAGGCAGGAAAATCAACATAGTTGTGGAAGCCCAAGTACAAATAGGGCTGCGAGAGATATCTTATAAAAGTCAAAAGTAGAGCCATTGGCTCTCGTGCAAGCTCGTTCATCCTTAAACTTTAAGATAACCAAAGATTTTGTTATAGTAGGTAAATCATGGCCAATTGACTGAGGGAGAAATATCAATATAGTTGCGGAAGCCTAAGCACAAATAGCGCTGCGAGAGATATCTTATAAAAGTCAAAAATAGAGCCATTGATTGACGCTCGTGCCTAAGCAAATATCGCACTATGAAGTAACTCTTTTAAATATCTCAATTAGAGTTATTGACGAAACGTAAACTATTTATGTTGATACTTACGTTGTGTTACACGTTGAGCAGTGTTCTTCTTCGCGCAGGAACAGGCTGCACGTCGGATAATTTGCTTTTAACAAGACACGATAAAAATAAAACATTGTGACATCAATTATTCAAGTGGCACACGAAAAAAGAGAATCAGATAGAAACTCTAAATAATGTTAATCTTGTGAAGTATTTGGTAATGTATATCATACAAAATATCTGCTTCTAAAGAGTAAGCTGTCTAGTTGGTCGGGTCATATCTTACTCACTGTTAAGACAAACAAGTACCTAACATTTGTTTGTCTAGTAAAAACGTGCTCTTAAACTTTCTACATTAGTTACCATCGGAATCAAACCCAGTACTCCATACTCTACAAGCCTTGACTCTATTTACTGGGCTATATTATAACGCACAGTAAGAGGATTGTCGAGACACAAATACTTATGCTACCAGAAAAGACAAAACACTGTGAATAAGTACCACTTGCTGCAGGAGAAGAGCGTTTTCGCTGATAATGATTTCTGCATTGGTCACATTGTTGACGAACCGACCTCAACGAGTTCTGCCGAAAAAGAGTCAGGATCAGAGGTTTAGTATTAAATACTAATAAAAATTATAACTAACTACAGCTTCCGTTACAGAGCACGTCAATTGGATATTTACAAAATCTACTGTGCCAGACGTTCCGCTTTTATAACTGGAGTATCCCAAGTTGACTCATTCTGGATAGCTCGAGTGAAAACAATTAAACTAAAAATAAACAAATCACATCCGTGTGTTTCTGTTTAGGAGATCTCGAGCCAACCCATTTAGCAATTATGCAACATTGGAAACAATGCTCAAGGGGTTTTTGACCATACCTGTCAGTGTGTTTTCATGTGAGCGAAGCTTAATCAATTTGAAATGTTAAAAAGTCTCACAGGCTGACAGGTTGAGCATTCTCTTAATAGAAGACGACATTACCTCAAAAAAGCCTACAATGAAATAATAAATATACCACGCTATATACCAAGATAATAAATAAATAATATATGTTTTACGCATCCAATATTTTTTTATATGTATGATAAATTGAAATAAAAACTATAAGTCTGTAGTACTTACATATAATTTTTCTTTATCTCTACATCTGAAACAAAAGAGGATGAAACTGTTTTATAACATAGTTTAAGTGCAAGTCTAGGGTATGATTATGTGGCCAACTTTGCTTGTTAGTACGTAACTTTAACTTTAATATAACCAAAGATTTTGTTATGGTAGGTAGATAGCACATAAATGGTGAATGACTAATTCGGGAATATCAACATAGTTGCGGAAGCCCAAGCACAAATAGCGCTGCGAGAGAATTTTTTTAAAGTCATAAGTACAGCTATTGACGCACGCGCGAGTTTGTTCGTTCTCGAAAATCGCCAGATTTGGTCACATTTAATGCATTGATTATTTTTATCATGTGTAGCGGAGGGGGAGAGAAAGACGGAGAGAAAAGGCAGCGCTCGCAGCGCTATCTGTGCTTGGGCTGCCGCACCTATGTTGATTCTCCTGCCACAGCCATGTGGCATATATGCGCTATCTACCAACTACAACATGATTTTTGGTATAACTGTAAATTTGATAAGACTATTTAAGTGTGTTGTGTAATTGGAATAATTGGCGAATTCCAAAGAGGGTTCAACTAATTTCATCATTTGTGAAATGTATAAAAGTCGCATTTTCCATTGCACAATAGGTTTGATAGTACCTATTGAGTTATATTGCAATGTTCTTCAGACCCTAAAAAGTAAATGCTTTCAAATCTTATTTTTTAAGAAACATAATTATGTATTTATTATCTTGGTATATAGGGTGGTATATTTATTATTTCATTGTAGGCTTTTTTTGAGGTAATGTCGTCTTCTATTAAGAGAATGCTCAACCTGTCAGCCTGTGAGACTTTTTAACATTTCAAATTGCTAAAGCTTCGCTCACATGAAAAACACTGACAGGTAAAGTCAAAAACTCATTCAGCATTGTTTTCAATCTTGCTTAATTGCTAAATGGGTTGGCTCGAGATCTCCTAAACAGAAACACACGGATGTGATTTGTTTATTTTAAGTTTAATGGTTTTCACTCGAGCTATCCAGAATGAGTCAACTTGGGATACTCCAGTTATAAAAAGCGGAACGTCTGGCACAGTAGATTTTGTAAATATCCAATTGACGTGCTCTGTAACGGAAGCTTTAGTTAGTTATAATTTTTATTAGTATTTAATACTAAACCTTTATCTGATCCTGACTCTTTTTTCGGCAGAACTCGTTGAGGTCGGCTCGTCAACAATGTGACCAATGCAGAAATCATTATCAGCGAAACCGCTCTTCTCCTGCAGCAAGTGGTACTTATTCACAGTGTTTTGTCTTTTTCTGGGTAGCATAAGTATTTGTGTCTCTCGACACTAAATCCTCTTACTGTGCGTTATAATATAGCCCAGTAAGTATAGAGTCAAGGCTTGTATAGTATGGAGTACTGGGTTTGATTCCGATGGTAACTAATGTAGAAAGTTTAAGAGCACGTTTTTACTAGACAAACAAAAGTTATGTACTTGTTTGTCTTAACAGTGAGTAAGATATGACCCGACCAACTAGACAGCTTACTCTTTAGAAGCAGTTAACTTGTATAATATACATTACCAAATACTTCACAAGATTAACATTTTTTAGAGTTTCTATCTGATTCTCTTTTTTCGTGTGCCACTTGAATAATTGATGTCGCAATGTTTTACTTATGTTTTGTCTTGTTAAAAGCAAATTATCCGACGTGCAGCCTGTTCCTGCGCGAAGAAGAACACTGTTCAACGTGTAACACAACGTAAGTATCTAACATAAATAGTTTACGTTTCGTCAATAACTCTAATTGAGATATTTAAAAGAATTACTTCATAGCGCGATCTTTGCTTAGGCCTGAGCTTGCACGAGCGTCAATCAATGGCTCTATTTTCGACTTTTAAAAGTATTCTCTCGCAGCGCTATTCATGCTTAGGCTTCCGCAACTATATTGATATTCCTGCCTCAGCCATCCTCCATCTATGTGCTATCTACCTACCATTACATAATCTTTGGTTATTCTGAAGTTTAAGAATGAACGAGCCTGCACGAGCGTCAATCAATGGCTCTACTTTTGACTTTATATTATTGTATGTTATTTTGAAAGAGCTTTTGACTTTATTTTGAAGGAGAGAATTATTTTAAATGTCTCAAGTATTGCCATTGACGCACGCGCAAGTTTGTTCGTTCTCGAAAATCGCCAGATTTGGTCACATTTAATGCATTGATTATTTTTATCATGTGTAGCGGAGGGGGAGAGAAAGACGGAGAGAAAAGGCAGCGCTCGCAGCGCTATCTGTGCTTGGGCTGCCGCACCTATGTTGATTCTCCTGCCACAGCCATGTGGCATATATGCGCTATCTACCAACTACAACATGATTTTTGGTATAACTGTAAATTTGATAAGACTATTTAAGTGTGTTGTGTAATTGGAATAATTGGCGAATTCCAAAGAGGGTTCAACCAATTCAACCATTTGTGAAATGTTTTCCATTGCACAACAGGTTTGATAATACCTATTGAGTTATATTGCAATGTTCTTCGGACCCTAAAGAGTTAATGCTTTCAAATCTTATTTTTTAAGAATTAGTTAAACGTATCTCACAAAATCTTTTCATCAAACACATTGTACATCAAATGAATGGTTTTGGTAATTCATCATCGTTTCTTTAAGCACTCAAAAATACTCAAGGGAATAGCCATAATAATTGATGCCTGAGCTCAGAAAGAAACAGTGAACCCTTAAAAGTATAATTATTCGTAAACAAGTGAAAAGAATATGCATTCATTATTATGTTTTGATTGCTTGGATGTTTAGATTCACAGTGAAACGTTTGTCTTATCAGTTGATGTCTTGTGTTGAGTCCGAGTGGCTGATGGCAAATCGAACATGAAAAGTTTATATGAAAAGGCCGATTTCACACAATCGGAAATAATATTCACACGAGCTAACGGAACATCATTAAATCCAGACACCGTGTAAAAGTCAAAATAGTAGTATAAGAAAAAGTGAAAACCCCCACTGAATCAGTTAAATAAAAGCGGAGCAATTTAAACACGTGCAATAACTCCAAAGGTTGTAAATTACCGTTTATTTTATAAATGTTCGGATTGTCTACAAACAGTTTTTGGTTCGTGCAGAGATTGTATGGTTATTCAACAAGTTCATGACATCAAATATCTAGGTCTCACAATTGATGAAAATGGAATTTAGACACACAGACGGAATTTTAAAGAGGTATCTGTGGTCTTGTACAAGGAAGTTGTATCTTTTAAAATCGTGCTGTCCTCAATCGGTCTTAAAAACTGTGTATTTTGCTATAGTAGATTCCAAATTGCAATATGGCATATCTTGTTGGGGAGGAGTTTATCATTCCAGTATTATTCCTATAATTTTAACTCAAAAACATATTGTTAGATTGATTATGGGCGCAGGTAGGCTAGAAAGTTCGTTTCCATTGTTTAAATATTTAAAGATATTTCCTTTAAGATACTTATTTATTTTTAGAGTACTAAGAATTTGTTCATTACATCTGGTCATCTTTTAGGTAATCAGCAAGTGTATTCTGAGAGATTAAGAACAAGGAACTTACTAGTTACTCCTCGTCCTCATTTTGAGTTTTCCAAACGTTTCTACAGTTATCTCGCTCCCAAATTATTTAATTATTTTCCTAATGATATCTCTAATTGCAATAACTCTAAATTATATTTGAACAAACTAAAGAAGTGGCTGTTTAGTCGTCCTGATGTGGAGGTATTATTTTCTTAGTTGTGTAATCGTAATTTCTCTGTGAACAGTAGTTGAACCTAAACTAGATATTGTTTAACAATTCTTACCAACATGTGGAAGATCGTTAATTTTATAAATGAGTGTTTGTTTTATTGCTTATGTGTTTGTTTTATTACTAGTTTGTCTATATTTAAGATTATTTTTCTGTTATTTATAAGTAGTATTTATTTTGTTGTTCGACAGTATGTTTTAATAGTTTGTGATGGTACCTCAACACGTTCAAATGTGGTACCTAACTATTCATTCGTTTTATTTTAGTATGAAATTATATTTAGTCAAGAATTTGTATGTACCTGTATGAAGTATTATTTATTTTGTATTGTGACTATTGTGTATTAAATAAAGAATGAATTAAGATATTTTGAAATTGAGTCATTCCTCCTATGTGTTTAACGTGTTTACAACTAAATGTGTGCTTCAATGTTGGTTGTTTATTACTAACCTCTCTTTAAACTCAGGTGTCTGGGTTGAAGAATCACTCTGGGCTCCAGGAAATTGGCTTTCGCAATCTGGAAAATTAAATACAGTTATAATATCCATGTACCAGGCCTGACATACTTACAAGGTCCATGTCACTCCATCAAGTGGTGACCTATGAGCAACATAATTATGGTTTTCAGTTTGAGTGCTTTCGTTTAGTTCCGAAAGAAAAACTTTTCAATTGTTTGTAATATTTTTGTTTTATGGTAAATCAAAATATCAATTTCCGTTTAGATACAGATCAAAACGTATAATCTCACGAACAATATGGTAGTACGGCCAGACTGACAAGGCAGTTTTTGGTCGTACTACAGAAGTACCCCCGACATGGACACAAATGTCCTTGCTGAAGAGGTATAACATCTACAATAAAGAATTATTATACATTGTGGACAATACTCATCACGGCATTTTTTTCGTACATAATTAAAAACAAATATTTGCACAGTGCGTAAAACATATTGTGTTAGGTATATAAAACAAATAACTATATGAAATATTTTACTAAAATGCAACAGGTGTCAGCATAGCCTCACCCAGCCTCAGTACATAGTTACATACTGTAGTTAAAAGTGTACAGTAATGTTTAACCTACAACGAGTCAATCAAATCAACCCTTAGCGGGACCTAGGCATGTTAAACAGTAATCAACTCTAAACATATCATACACTTACCTTAGTGCATGTCACCTTTACTTAACTAATCATCTCCAACCTATTTATTGTAATGTTGTCTCAAAGTGATTTAACAAAGGCAGCAACCAAAGAGGCGAACTATCTCTGTCAATTTCTCTTCACAGATCTACAGTTTTCAATAAATCCTCTATCGTTACTGCATGTAAGTTGTGGAATGAACTTCGAAATTATATTGTTTATCAAGTATTAAGTTATGGCTACATGCCTTTAGCTGTAAGTTAATCTCTTTGTAAAGCACTATATTTTACCGAATGGTGGTTAAGAGTAATTTATATCCAGGCTCAGTGGAGTCAGTAAAACATTTAATACACTTTAAAACAAAGTTTATTTCAATGAAAACTATAGGTCTGAGGTGTCCCAAGAAAATATACATTTGTATATTTGTACATTGTTCTATGGAACGAAATTCATTCACAGTCACTAATGCCACAATTAAAGGGAACATGTGACTTTATAGTGATTACCTCACCACTAATAAAGGCTTATTTCATTTCATATAGGCCTACACACTCTTACTTACAGGACACCCAGTCTGGCCTCAAAGTGAGGGATGGGGGCTTCGTAGAGATGGGCGGTTGTGGTTGAAACTCAGGTTCTGGCCCGATGGGGTCCTCAGTAAGGACCTCGTGGAGATCCTCAGAAGTATCCTCGACTTTCACCTCTTGAACATTGTTCTGAGTAGTTTTTGACTCACCATCCGCCTCTTCGAAACAACCCCATGGGCTAAAAAATAAAACATAGCCGACATGTAGCCAAAAGCACTACTGTTAATCTTGGCAAATTTCCATTAAGAACAAGTTTTCATTCCTATAATTTAAATTAGACAAAATTTCTTTATACACTATCCTCGCATTCACCACTTACATTTGTAATGTGAATATATGGTAATGCTAGGTAAAGGTCGAGGTTGAGTGGTTGAGAGGACTTTGTAGTCTCAGCTTCGCCTTGTTACACAAGACAAAATTTACCTTTTGCTTTCTGTATCCAAGGAAACATAGGTTAGTAAGTTACATACAAGCTTAATTTATGCCCAGTGTTCTGAATGTCAAAGTGGAGACATTCGGATTAAATTATTAAACAGAAATTACTTTAAAACGGTAGGTTCTAGAGCAACGGTAGTTGTTTTATCCGTTAAGAGAGTAAAGTTCTACTATACAGGGTGAACTAAATGTTCGTTTATGGCGTCGCTACAATTTTCTAATGAAAACAAAACTTTGATTGGCCACCATTTTGAAACGGACTGTCCGATATAGCTGGTTAACGAACTTAACCTAGATTTGCAAAAGGAACATTTTTTTCTAAATTTCGTAAAAATTGGACAAAAAATGCAACTTGCAGAGTGGTCACACACACACACATATATATACAGGGTTTCACGACAACCCTGCCATACTCCAGGAACTTGTTTCCGGAGACCGTACAACCAAAAAGTTACATTATAAGATGGTCTTTAAATCATCAGGTGAGGAGATATCATGAAAAAAAAATACTTTTTAAAAGTTTTCTTGTCTTAACGCAAGATTCTTAACTTTTACGTTTGAAAAAAATAACATATAAACGTAATTTGTAATAGATTTATAGACAGATAAATTTCAAACAAGTATGCCAATTTTCATTTATTTTTGCATTGGATACGGCATACTTTTGCCACTTTGAAAACGAAAAGATTGTCAAAAACCACGTATTTAAAAGTGTTTGTTCGTTTTCAAAACGCTCTCACGTCGTAATTATGCAACAAATCTGGCTGCAATTATACGAAAAGATGTAAAATTTGTTCTTAAATAAAACAATTACAAAAGGTTGGGGGTAAACAAAAATATGTAAATTTATTTTATAAGCTAAAATCTAGGAAAGTAACAAAAAAATGAAAACAAAAATATTTTAAATTTTGCTTTTTGCCATACAACCGTATTTTAATTTCTTTGTGTTTTAATTACATGATAATAAATCTCACATTTAAGAAGTATCCGGTACATTTTAACATTCATAATTACCGTTGTTGTGACCGAGCAGTTATTGCGTTTTTGATTCATCACCTGAGGGTTTGCTGGTTGAATCTCCGTTCGTTCTAAAGTTGCCACTTTACCCGTTTCATAAGACCACTATACAAGCAAAAAAGAACCTATGGTGATGGGGAGTTGAAGTAAAAATAATTCCAAATTAAGATTAAAAAAATGTTCGTTATGAGCAATAATTTTGTTACCATGGCGATTTGAAAGAAAATGTCCCACATCTAGAGATCTGTCATTCGGTGAAGTGCACCATCCAAGATAATAGGTCTAATATACTCGTACTTGTCATTGATCAGCCCACACCAAAAATTCACAGGAAACCTTTGTTATCTATTGGTTTGGCAATGCAAAGAATTTAAATGCGGTGGTGTTAATTCCAGAAATGTGTAAGTACTGTGTTGTAAGTACATTTTTAATGCACTATATTTTGATTGATTTTATATTTGAACATTTTTGTAACACATTTTTTATAATAACTTTACTTCGATTCCCCATCACCATAGGTTCTTTTTTGCTTGTATAGTGGTCTTATGAAACGGGTAAAGTGGCAACTTTAGAACGAACGGAGATTCAACCAGCAAACCCTCAGGTCATGAATCAAAAACGCAATAACTGCTCGGTCACAACAACGGTAATTCGTTATGAAAGTTAAAATGTACCGGATACTTCTTAAATGTGAGATTTATAATCATGTAATTAAAACAAAAAGAAATTAAATTACGGTTGTATGGCAAAAAGCAAAATTTAAAATATTTTTGGTGTTTAACTTTTTGTTACTTTCCTAAATTTTACATCTTTACTACAACCTTTGTAATTAAATTTTACATCTTTTGGTATACTTGCAGCCAGATTTGTTGTATAATTACGACGTGAGAGCGTTTTGAAAACGAACAAACACTTTTAAATACGTGGTTTTTGACAATCTTTTTGTTTTCAAAGTGGCATAAGTATGCTTTAACCAGTGCAAAAATAAACGAAAATTGGCATAATTGTTTGTAATTTGTCTGTCTATAAACCTATTAAAAAGTTACGTTTATATGTTAGTTTTTGCAAACGTAAAAATTAAGAATCTGGCGTTAAGACAAGAAAGTAGTTTTTACTTTTAAAAAGTAGTTTTTCATGATATCTTCTCACCTGATGATTTATAGTATATCAATATTATATGCAGATGACATGCAATAATATCTAAAATGTGATATTAATAAGTTAAATTACACAGTATGATGAATGTGGATGTATCAAGCTTCTGTATGTGGTGTAAGGATCATGGCTTGAATTTAAATGCATCCAAGTGTAAACCCTTGTTGATAGCAACATCTAGAATGTAGCAGAATATAGACTTAGACAATACTGCATCAACTGTTATAGATGGACAATTCTTGAACAATGAACAATCTGTTGCTAACTTAGGACTTAGTTAGTAACAGTAATAACAGTAATAATACTAGTTTATGTTGGGTTGATCAGGTCAATCATGTTCACAAAAATCATATCAATTTAAAATACGTAGTTTTAAACTTCCAGTTAATGTAAAGAAAAAGCAAGTAGTGTCTTTAATTTGTCCTTATTTCGACTATGCAAACGCTGCATACTGTGATATAAATAATGAGCTTATTGCGAGAACATTACAAATAATGTATAACAATAGTCAAGTTGTCTGTAAAGCTTAAATTGCCCATTCATTCACATCGAGAAACGTTTCATTCGATAGCAAATGTTGGAGCAGCACCATGTTTGCGGGCCTTGAGTCTTTTATTGTTTTCTTTTGTGATGGATACCTTGATTTTTCGTGACCAATGACGAAATGGTCCATAATGGTCTGAGATGGCGTTGACCATTAAAACCTGGATGTTTGACACATTTGAGATGACATTGTCGATCGCGGTTGCCGAATGGGCCGTTACTCTGGTTGGTGAGTAGCGGACCATTGAAGGCCAATCGACCTCAGCAGGTCATCAAATTTCTTCCTTATGGGGTGGTTAGCATAATTATAGGGTGTCGATGTTTAAGCCCCCCATGATGACAAACTTTTGTGGTTTCCTAGACAGATTTGACAGGAATTGTTCAAATTTTGAAAAAAAAGATGTATTATTACCATATAAATATCTATTTTCCCAGTTGCAAGACCTTGTTTTATTACAGTTACCTTGGTTGAGGGCCTGTAGATCCTACGGTGCAGGTTGTAGTCCAAACACGTGTTTCGCAGCGCTTGTGCTGCATCATCAGTAGACACAATAGTCACTATTTACATTGATATTAATACTAAACACTATTAAAACTAAGAAACTTAATTAGAACTATTTGTAGTGCCGTGGACCATATAAATAGTTCTAATTAAGTTTCTTAGTTTTAATAGTGTTTATTATTAATATCAATGTAAATAGTGACTATTGTGTCTACTGATGATGCAGCACAAGCGCTGCGAAACACGTGTTTGGACTACAACCTGCACCGTAGGATCTACAGGCCCTCAACCAAGGTAACTGTATTATTACCGTTGTGAGACCGGTATAAACCAATTACAATTATTTGTAATTAGTTGGTTTGAACTTTCACCTTTGTAACTTAAAAGTCTTTGTCTTTGTGTTCGTCAAGTGGAGTTGGAGTGAAAGATAGTTCGTTTAAAAAGAATAGCTACACCTCCTCCTTTGAAGGATTTGCGGCAGTAAAAGTTAGCCAATTGGTAATTTATAATTTGAAATTTTTGAATGTTGTTGTCGTTGAAACTATGTTCGGATACAACTAGCAACTCAGGGTTGAGCTCCTCACAGATAAGAAAAAGCTCATCGCCCTTGTCTGTAGCCATATGGGCATTTTGGTGCGAGAATTTGAGTGTTTATAATTGGAATTTTTATCAGATTTAGTGTTTATATCAGTCAAATTTTGCTGGTTGCTAGAGATGAGCTTAAATAACATAAATTACAGAAAGCCCAAAATGCGTGTACGAATATAAGGTATATTTTTAATCTTAGACTTGACGAACATTTTACACAATATTATAAATCTTCAAAATGAATTTAAGAGATTTAAGTGTACTATCTTTAATGTATAAAGTAGTAAAGAATAAAAACCGAGAATAATTGTTTGAAAATTATGTTTATCTAAGTAATGTGCATTTAAGAAATACGATATTCGGAGAAGAAATTATTAAGTTACATGTACGAGTACATGGAACTGTGATATACACCACATCATTTCATGGGTCTATAAAGAGTGTAGATAAATATGAAGTATTTGTAAAAAGGTTAAAAGACCTTTTGTTAAAAAGATGTGAGTCTTAAGTTTGAATTATATCTTAGTTATATGTGGTTACAGGTAATAAGTATTAACAAAACAAAACTTTAAAATTAATAATGATAAGTTTGTATACCGAACCTTTATCACGTGTATTTTTATTAAGTTGTACCATTTGACTTCACACGATAGAAATTCGTTAGGAATTCAACTACAAGCGGCTTTATTAAATGTATGATTTAGGTATTCATCTTATAAATAAACTTCTTTGTTTGAAGTTTATTGTTGACGATGGGAGGATTTCAGAAGTTGAACTATTATTGCGGACATTTGTCATCGTTAGTGAACAAAAAATATCACGACGTTTCGGGATCTGCAATCTGAAATAAATATAGATTTTGGATGATGACCCGCCTAAATATGTAACTTTAGGCATAAAATTAGCTAAGCGTTTTAGAATAGAAAATGTTAAAATAATTATAATATTAAATCCTCAACTCTGTAAAGATTAATTATGTGGTCAATTGTGTACCTGTCTGGGGGCAGAGAGGACCATTGAACCTATCCAAGGCAGGTAAAATAAACGCATTGTCAAATGTTCACGTGCCATAAACTCGACTGTGCTATAAAATGCATCCGCGTCTAAAGTTTGTTTCGGACGAGTTTTATAATTAATTTGAAATTGGGAGAATTTTTATCGAATTTGGCAATCGTTGACGATTTATTTCCTACCAGAGAAGGTACACGTTCATGCGCTACTGCTCTGTGTCTCCCAGTTCGGGAGTTCTCTAGCCTCTAGTTTCATATAATGTGATTATCACTTCCTCTTCATAACTACACGACTAATACTTGACTTGTACTATTACTTGTAACACGACTATTACTATTACTTTTATGTAAGGTAAAAACTTACCTACAATAATTGTAAATAATAGAATAAGTAGAATACGTAGGCCTACCGTGAGGGGATGATTGATGTAGTGGACTGTACGCTGATGGTGGGTGGTACAGCGGCAACCTCATTGTCCAGGAAGCTGGATGGAGCCCGCTGCTAGATGATGATGAGATGGTGAGAGGTGTAGATGCCGCGAGAGTCGGCTAACGCACTAAAGTCACTACGCCCGAGGAATAAAAAGTGTTTGTACAGAATTAAGTCACGACACGCACTTCCGGGCTGCAGTTTCAGGCACAGTACTACACAGTGAGGTAATCGACAAGTGGAAGCGGTCGAGTCGAACTTTAACCTGAAGCACACGTGGGCCAATGAGAGCGCAAAGCTCGAGGTATGTAGTGTTCTCTGGAGAAGTTGATAGGGTGGGTAAATTTGAATATAGAGCTTTATCACAAGAGAGCATAATTTAAAGGTATTTAATGATTTAATATTAATACTGAACACCCTGCCCCCCTTGAACCAATTCTGTTCAAAACAGTTTAAAGAGAGAATATTGCACATTCATATTGAGTTTATGAGTGATGAATTGAGTTGAGTGCGTGACGGGGGAGGTGAGAAATAATTTAGTGTTGATTGTCATCTATTGACAAAGGGAACACCTTGATAGCAGGACGAGTTATGGTTCCATTCTTGGTCTGAAGTGTGACAACTCCTACGCTCTTACGACGCTGTTCAACCCAGGATGGAGTGAGTTATCCTAGCTAGGGACCAGGAGAGAGGACAAGCTTAAGCATCGTCAACGATTACTAAGTCACCGATCTTCAAGTTTTTCAGAGGTAGTTCGTCTTTTGTTGGAGAGAGTGCAGCTAGTTTTTGGTATATTTCTTCCACACCTGTTGAGTTGTAGCTTTTAAGCGACGCCATTTTTTGAGTGTGCCCAGAGGGATGTCTTCGAGGTTATCTTCAGGAACGCCGATTCAAAGAAGCGTCGATGTCCTGACGTCAACGCATTGAGATCAGCTGGGTCTAAAGAAAGAGGGAATAGAAATCTTGAGTTTAAGATGGCTTCAATCTTCGATGTGATGGTGTTGAAGGATGGTATTTCCGACGACTCGGTGGAGGTGGTACTTGAAGCTGTTCACTGCTGCTTCTCAGTGACCGCCTTGATGAGCTTCCTTGTAGCTAGCGGATTAAACTTGAAGTCAATCCCGTATTCATCAATGTGTCACATGTTTCCGCTCCAAGCCATGAAATGACAATCCCTTGGTGGCTGATTTACCTCATAAGTCATACTCGCATCAATCCCTCAAGACCATTTCTAGAAACTGGATGTCACAGGATTTTCATGGCTTAAGCTCTCTAAGACTTGCGAGTTTTCTAGATCTACATATGTATTTTCGTCTGTTTTACCACGAAGGCAGTCCACTGAGAAACTGTAACTGACTTGTCCTCAACAGCCTTCATTGCTGGACTTTCGCGTTCATGTGTTTCGCGTAGAGGCCTCTGTAAAATAATCCATTGTGATGATGGGACTAACTGTTTTGGAGCGAACACTCGTCTGGAAAAAAATGGGTGTTGAGAAAAAACTTCTTGCTGTTAAGATCAATTTTTCTTGAGTTAATAAAGACTAAAGCATTTGAGGTAGAGCGGGAAGTACTTCAGATGGAAGAAATCCACAAGTAGATTGACGATATGGTGTTTTTTCGGTATAACTACAGGTGTTTCACACTAAAGTGCAGTGACGAGTGTTTTAATCTTCCCCCCACTCTAATGATGCTCATCGAGAAATGGTGAAAGTCCTTGTAGTCGTTTAGATCGGGAACTTTGATTTTTCAAATTTTGTGCTTTGGAGCTGAGAAAACGTGGTATTTCATGTGGTGTGTCAGTCGTAACAAAAGCCAAGGTGCGAGCAGAAGTTTTAGAGACTTGCTTCGACTAAAAGGTTGGTACCAAAGCGGAGTGAGTGAGCGCTCTATTAGATTTAGATTCTAATAGATTCTCTGATAGACTTACGTGAAGGTATGAGTCTTCAGCATAGGCGCAATAGTTGAGCAAAAATTGTATTACTTCTGTGACTTGGGGAAAGCCTTGAGGCTGTGACCGAGACGATTCATATTTGTTTCTAAGCTCGGAGTCTAGTTTTCTAAGAAGTAGATTTTACTCAAATTAAGGCTTTGCCTGAGAGAGTGCCGAGCAAGTTCTGAAACTTTGCTATGGGGGCAAGAGAGGAGTTTGAGTGAATTGTAGTGTCGAAGAGGTTCAATGTCGAATTCAATGTCGATAACGTTTGAACACGAGGAGTATCGGACAAAGAGTGTGAAATAATCGAACTGTTCTCAAGGCCAAGCTTCGTAGAGTTGCTTCAATTTTAGTTTCTATGTTGACGAAGAGATCATCTATTTCATCTTGTTTTTAATAACCACTGCTTCATCATATTCAGCGCCTGTGTTAGAAGTTTCGAGTAGTTTTCTTCCTTGCTTTTCAAATTCCGCCTTTTAAGATTCATTTCAGCTACGAAAATAAAAAGTCCTTGCTGTTCTAGAGGAGAATCCGAGGTTGAGATAGAGTTCACAAGACTGTGCACTTTATTGAGACGCACTTGTTGAGGTTTGTTGAACGCACAAAGGTATCAAACTTCATTATTGTTATTTAGTATACTGAGTGAGAGCAAAAATCTTTTTAAAAAAAACCGTCAAACAATAGTTATTGAGAAATAGCTTGAGCACACAATAAATATTAATTGACACGGTAAATAGAAATTATTTTCCAGGAGAGTTTACACAAGAGCCAATGCGATGTAAACAGTTAAAGATTCAGTTTGAATCCGCACATCACTTTGAACGGTAATTTAATTTTCAACCCAGAGACTTATTGAGTAAATAATAGATAGACTTAATAATATTTTTTCTCGAAATAAATCGAATAAACACAGGCACGAATTCATTTCGTCAACAGACAGTTTATGACACATGATTGACGGGTGAAATCCAAACATTTTAGCCAATTACTACTGACGACTAAAATATATTTGTAAACATGTTTATTCAATAAAACGTGTACGAGTCTATCACGAATCTATCACGAAGGCCGTGAGGCAAGTCTTGTAAATGCGGCAAACACGGTGAGGCAGGTGAGGTGGTAACAACCGAGGATGTTTGTTTGCTGCGGTTGAGGCCAAAGGTAGAACAAGAAACAGCCACGGCGATTTGCCATGCGGTCAACGTTACAGGTTTCTATGTACTGACTTTCATGTACTGACAAACATGTCTACAGTTACTGGCAAATGACAGTTGACACTGATTTCAATTAACTTCCATCAGTAAGAAAATTAAAATTATAAATGTTTGAACGGTAAATAAATGTCCTTTACCAAAATATTGAATTGCAATATAAATTATTGAAAAAGTAAAATACTATGACCAAATTTAGATATGACAATAGAATAAAGTCTTTGAAAGAAATAGTTTAAAGTCAGGCCTTCATGAATTTAAAATTTAATTTATTTCCAAGCAGATTCTTCGTAGATGCTGCTGAAGATCCGAATCGAAGTTGGGCCAGTGTTGTAAAGAATAGAGTTAACAGGCCTACTGTAAAGTGATAATTGATATAGTGGGCTGTATGCTGATGTTGGGTGGTACAGCGGCCATCTCGTTGTCCAAGAAGCTGGATGATGAGAGATGATGATGAGTAGGTTATACAAGATAATATTATTAACAGATATTAAATTATTTAATATTAATACTGAACAATTATACTGGAGATTACCGTTACCTTCCGGAAGGAAAATAAAGTATAGGTTTAAAATGATTGCGATAGTGAAATATTGCCAAGAAAGTTGCAACGACGTGCACAAAACGTAGCACTGTGGCCAATTAAAAATGTTGATGAAAATTTGGTTGAAATCTAGTTGATAGTTGGTCGACACCGATAATGCTTCAATACCTACGAACACATTTAGTTATAATTACATTGTATATTAGTTACTGTAATATGTAAATACCGGGTGATTACAAATTTAAAAGACAACTTCAATAACCTCTACAAATTAAACTCGTATTTCAACATGGTAAGTGATAAAGGTTTGTGGGGAACTTCTTAAAATTTATGTTGGTACAAATTATGGTAGACAATTTTGAAAACGTTTGAAAATGAAACTTTATAAATTACAGTCAGTACAAAGTTTAAATTACAATGATAAAGTTGTACGTACAGGGGATGCAACGTTGTCTAGAAAATGTCGACACATTGTTTAATCGCGTAATTTTCAGTGATGAATGCACTTTTCACATAGTTGAAAGGTTAATAGACATTATTATGTACGGGAATAGAAAACCCAAGAGAAACTGTACAGCATATACGCTTTTCGCTTAAAGTGAACATGTTTTACGTTTTATCTTGTGGAAAGGTTTACAGGCCGTTCTTCTTCCAAGAACCATTAGTAACCGGAATAAATATGTCAAAAAAATGAAAGGATTTTTCTATATAATCATGTAAGAAATGAACATTTTCCACAAGCTATCCAAACTGTCCATTTCATTTGTAATCACCCGGTAGACCTACATTGTTTTTATTGATACTTATTTGCCAAAAGATACAGTTATAGTTGAAATTGCTACTTACGTGGGGGAATAGGCACGTTCGTCAGCCCTGCTACCATCAGGTGCTTCCTCTGTTGGGGTCCTCTGTTGATCCATATTTATTTCTAAAACAGAAAAGGGTTGATGTCAATTACTCTAAAAATCTTTTTAAATTCATGTAACAACAGGGGGAGGACTGTCATCTGTTTGGCCGTTCTCGCCCGCACCCACCACCACACCCAGCCTTACTAGAATTTAATGGTCGTTTGTAGCACTTCTGCTTCACAATCAATTTTATTCTTATTTAAGAGTGCCTAGACCTATATATATGCCGGACGTATCCTCTACTGGCCTTTCTTCGTCAGCCCCACTTGGTCCTTCCTCTGTTGGGTGGCTTACAGTATCGTCCATATTTATTTCTGAAACAGAAAATGGTTTATGTCAATTTCTCTAAAATTCTCTTTAAATTCATGTTACAAAGTGAACACGTTGCAATTTTCGTCCTCAACGTAAATGTAAGGTGCTGCTGTCTCGACGTTAAGACGTAAGATGTTTCAGTGAGTTAGTTTCCTATAAACGATTTATTCAAATTTTGCAAAACGGTTGGATGTCACAAAAAAAGTTACCGTGACCATTGCTGTGATGAGTTTACTTAAAATCTGAGAAATAATCGAAGCAACAACGACACTTAGAAATACTTATCGATAATTTATCGATCGAATGCACTTTTGTATGTAACGGTGACAAAGTAACGGCAGTTTCTTTAAATTAACATTATAACTTGGAATTCAAAGCATAGAATAAGAATTACTGTTATGCTTCTGTGCTAAAAATATAATTTGTCGCTCCTCAAAAATGACCTCATTCGTTTCATTTTGCCTGTAAATCGGACGGTGAGTTCATACGTAACGCAATGTTCCCTTTTTGAGCCTTGAGATCAAATGAAGTCCAATTACTATTTACGAATCTTTCTAGGGACTAGATAGAATAGTTAGTGATATAAAAAAACGAGACACTCGACCCTACGATTGTAATCGTATTTGTCCTTTTCGCTGTTATTTCTATATTCGCCTTTTGAATTTCTCTTATTATTTCTAATTTATTTGTATAATATGATATATTTGCTAGTTTGGCATCAACCAAAGGTTTATTGTACTGCCTCGGTTATCTTAGCCTGGGAGACCCACCCCTGATGACTCCCCCAAGCTCGCCCAATGAACTTCATCCCAATTACACCCCTCTAGTAGACATCTTCTCCTAATCAACAGAGAAGGTACGAGTATTTGATGTAAATGTACTATGAAGATTGAAGAAATCAAGTAGGCTTATCTTGGCATTTCCATTATTGTAGCAAAAAAACATAAAATGCGTGGCTATAATGGATTATACTGCATTTTTTTAGGCTGGAAAACTACTATTGAGTGTTTCTATTTAGTGTCTTGTATAACTACAGGCCAAAATACAGGGAATTACTTTATGACTTAAAAAGAATGGAACAATACGTAATCACCAGGTTGACACGCAGCTAAGCGCTATAGTGCCGCTGGCATGAGCCAATCGAACTTCTTTTGCTCTAATCCGCTCCACTCCTCAGCTTCGCTTCGACCTTCGGCCTCAGTTTTACGTTCTGTTACGACGAGTGTTTATTTATTTACTGTATTTACAAATGGCATACGCCAATTACAATATACCGGGTGGCCACGATAAAGTGTCCTAAACGGATACAGGAGTACTATTAGAGAGCTAGAAAGATGAAACAAACTTTTCCCTCTGGAAATCGTACACGGAGATTTCAGGAAAAATATTTTTAAGATTCTCAGTATACAGGGTGTGTCAATACTGAAACTCACGGGGCCAAAATTCGAGATTTTCAAATGCAAAGGTGGGACATATTGTAAGTAATTTTAAACAGAAGACAATTCTCGACATATTGACGAAACAATTTCTTTGATATGTTGCCCCATTACAAAACTAGAGCTATACACATTAATCGCGTAAGCGTTTATGGGACGCCCTGTAGTCAATCTATTAACTCCATTAGAAATATGGTGTTTAGGTATTGTTTCTCAGATTTTGACGAGCTTCTCAACGGTATGTCATCAATCATGTTTTCGAATCATTTTTAACCTCAAAGTCGATGTAAACATTGAATTTGTTTGATAATGAATAGGTTATAAACTTCAAATAGTAAGGTATATCATGTTCCATATCATTGTTAAGATAATTATAATATTGACATGTTTTGTATTAAACATTATTTTGCATCTTTATTTGTTTAAGAGCCATAACAAAAAAACCAATTTTTACATAGATTTTGCCTGTATTTTAGTAGCTTATACGATCGTTTGACCTGCTTGGTATCTAAATTAAGAGCAAAATTCTAATAAAGTTGCTTTCCTTAAAATAATGCTCAAAAAATGACAAAAAACAAACAGAAATAAGAATATAACAATTGTTAGTAGCTTTTACAAAAGGACACGGGAAAGAAAACCCAGTTGTCATGTTTATGTTATTACGAACTTTATCTGCTGTGTTATATCAGCTGATTAATTTTTCCAGCTGTTGTATTGTCGTAATTCAAATTTGTTTACATTGTTACGTGACAACTGTAGTAAATACTCATGGGTTTAGCGATGTACAAACAATTAATATTCATCAATGGGACTATGAGTAGTCATTACAATTGTCACGTAACAATGTAAACAAATTTGAATTACAACAATACAACAGCTGGAGAAATTTATCAGCTGATATAACACAACAGATAAAGTGCGTATTAACATAACCATGACAACTGGTTTTTCTTTTCCGTGTCCTTTTGTAAAAGCTACTAATAATTGTTATATTCTTATTTCTGTGTGTTTTTGTCATTTTTTGAGCTTTCTTTTAAGGAAAACATTTTTATTCGAATTTTTCTCTTAGTTTAGATACCAAGCAGGTCAAACGACCGTATAAGCTACTAAAATACAGGCAAAATCTATGTAAAAATTGTTTTTTTTTGTTATAGCACTCAAACAAATAAAGATACAAAATAATATTTAATACAAAACATGTTATTTTTAAAACTATTTTTACAATTATATGCAACATGATATACCTTACTATTTGAAGTTTATAACCTATTCATTATCAAACAAATTCAATGTTTACATCGACTTTGAGGTTAAAAATGATTCCAAAACATGATTTTACGACATACCGTTAAAAAGCTCGTCAAAATCTGAGAAACAATACCTAAACACCATATTTCTAATGGAATTGATAATTTGACTACAGGGCGTCTCATAAACGCTTACGCGATTAATGTTTATAGCTCTAGTTTTGTAACGGGGCAACATATGAAAGAAATTGTTTCGTCAATATGTCGAGAATTGTCTTCTGTTTAAAATGACTTACAATATGACCATAGTTGTGATGGTTTGTTGTAAAAACTGACAGTGAAAAAAAGAAATAACATTTAAAAAATTCTATCATAGTCACAAGGCACAGTATACAAGTCCGCACATAACTCCTACATCATCACGCACACCATCAACGTCCACACCTACATCAGTCTCGACTTCAAACAGCCCGTCCCTGGACACCACTGCGCCTCACACCAGCACGCTCACCCCCGGCACATCACCACCATCACCCCACACATCCCCCACAACACCTGACTCACCACCGTCACAGCTCCTGGCTGAAAATCAAGCCTTAAACAAGAAAGTCCTCGACCTCCAAAAAGAGGTAGAAGTTCTTCTGAACCACTCAATCGAGTCAGACCAGCGATTGCTCCAATACACGGAACAGGTGTTTGTTGCGAATCCTGCCATAGACCCTCATATCTCGACTCCCCTGCCCTGCCCCACCAATGATGACTTAATTAATAAATTAAAAACAGAAAATAAATCACTGACTGACACCATCAACTTAAATATAAAGCATATTGAAAAATTAGAAAATAAAATAGCTCATCTTGAAATCCCTTGCCAGCGCTGTATCATATTCGAAGAAGAAACCCATAATATGCTGCAGTCCATTAGATCTTTGGAGGCAGACATAAAACTATTAAATCAGCAAGCAGCATCAACACCATCCATTGAAACCCACAACAGTTTTTCAGTTCTTGAACATCCTAACCAAGAAGGACAGCTTTACGACAGTAAAAAGAAAAAACAAACAAAACAAAAACGTACAACTAAAAATCCGCCAAAAAAATTAAATAAATTTGTTAAGCATAAACTTTCACAATACCGTACACGTATTACCAAAGATAAAAAATACCTTTCAAGTCTGTTTCCATCCTGGGTGATAGCCATGCCCGACACCTTGCTGGCTTGATGAAGGACGCTCACAGCCTCGCTTCAGACTTCAGCCTCAGCTTGGCCTCCGGTAAGATGACGAGCGTTACGAGGCTCTTCGCTGTGCTCAAAGCCTCGCTTCAGACTTCAGCCTAAGCGGCCTCCGGTAAAATGACCTCGCTGTGTCAAAGCCTCGCTTCAGACTTCAGCCTCAGCTTGGCCTCCGGTAAAATGACGAGCGTTACGAGGCTCTTCGCTGTGCTCAAAGCCTCGCTTCAGACTTCAGCCTAAGCTTGGCCTCCGGTAAAATGACGAGCGTTACGAGGCTCTTCGCTGTGCTCAAAGCCTCGCTTCAGACTTCAGCCTAAGCTTGGCCTCCGGTAAAATGACGAGCGTTACGAGGCTCTTCGCTGTGCTCAAAGCCTCGCTTCAGACTTCAGCCTCAGCTTGGCCTCCGGTAGATGACTTACGAGGCTCTTCGCTGTGCTCAAACTCGCTTCAGACTCAGCCTGCGGCCTCCGGTAAAATGACGAGCGTTGAGGCTCTTCGCTGCGCTCACAGCCTCGTCTCAGACTTCAGCCTAAGCTTGGCCTCCGGTAAGATGACGAGCGTTACGAGGCTCTTCGCTGTGCTCAGCCTCGCTTCAGACTTCACCTGCGGCCTCCGGTAAGATGACGAGCGTTACAGAGGCTCTTCGCTGTGCTCAAAGCTCGCTCAGACTTCAGCCTCAGCGGCCTCCGGTAGATGACGAGCGTTACGAGGCTCTTCGCTGTGCTCAAAGCCTCGCTTCAGACTTCAGCCTAAGCTTGGCCTCCGGTAAGATGACGAGCGTTACGAGGCTCTTCGCTGTGCTCAAAGCCTCGCTTCAGACTTCAGCCTAAGCTTGGCCTCCGGTAAGATGACGAGCGTTACGAGGCTCTTCGCTGCGCTCACAGCCTCGCTTCGGTCAATCAATCAATCGATCAAAATCGTGTATTGTAGTAGACAATTTTTAAAATCGTATTACAATCGTCAGTTTGTTTTTGGTTTTAATTAGATACTATTAAATATCAGTAAATAAAAAATAATAGTTAATTTCTCATAATATATACAGTTATACTTAGTTCAAAATAAAATTAACATTGTTGTTAAGTTATGCACAGTTAACTTGTTAAATTTGTACTGTAGGTAGACCTATCAAAGTTGAGGAACTCACCAACCGAGTAAAAGGCTCCGTTCATAAGAAAACGTTTTATTGAAGCTTTGAATTTATTGGAATTTCTCTCGCGCTTTATTTGATCGGTTAGCTGATTGAATAATTTTGGTCCTAGATTTTGGGGAAGGGAGGCTGCGATTTCTAATTTATGTGGGGTCTGTCGGTGGTCATTTCTGCGTCTTGTATCGGTCTTTGACCTCAGACTTACGGCGTTTTTATTGGACTTTATTCTACTTGTCATGAAAGGAAAACTTATTTTAAATTTCAATAAAATTTTACTGCTCATCTGACGAAATTTACTATTTTTTAACCGATTTCAGAGAAACGATGATGTTATACAAGTTGACCTTGGGCGATTTTTATTTTTTACTAGCTGAGAGTACCCGCGCTTCGCCTCGGGCTTTCTTATAATTGCTGTGTGTTTATTTTATAAAAACAAATTTAAAGTCAAAAAGGTTTCCTATACCGTATATCCTTCGAAAACTCATTTAGTTCGCCTGTTAGTTCACCATCTCAAGTGTTGGCTACCTTGTGAGAGTCATAGTTATTCCGCCGTTCCGGCCGTTTTTAGGCCTTTTGCAATTTATTTCGAGGATGTTATATTGACATCAAATGTAGCTAATGACACATTGTGTGATTATCTTAACCCCTAAACAGTTCACCGCCATAGTTTCATATGATTGACTTATAAGCGGTCCAAAATGCCTAAAAACATTTTCAGAGTCTACTTTGGTCCCTTGCTATTTATTTTATGGATGTTGTATGAATATATTATATAGCTAAAGACACACTGAGTAATGGGGCAAAGTTTCACCGCCATAGCTTTAGCCGATTTTGATGTATAAGCAGTCCCATTTGCCTTGAAAACGTTACAGACAGACAGACGGACAGGATTTTTTTTAGTCAGTCTCGCCACCGCGGCCACGTGAGTGAAGAGTGGGGTACTAATTCGCCGGACACACCGTAGAGAGTGCCTGTTGGAAAAACACCTTTTCAGAGCCCAATTTAGATCGGTTGGAGTTCCAAAATGACTTAAAAGTTTTACATACTTACAGACAGGAATTTTCTTAGCGTCAGTTTTAGCACTTTACAAAGTGCAAGAAAACTTAATAACCAAAGTCGATGGATTCATTTCAATGTACAGACAAACTGAAACCTAATAATTGTTTATCGATGTTTGACTACCTCGTGAGAGTCGTAGTAATCCCGTCCTTCCGAAGTTTTCAGAGCTTAGTTTGGTTCCTCGCCATTTATTTTGTGTATGTTATATGGATACCAAATATAGCTAAATGCACACTGGGTAGTGGGTTAACCCTTTAAACGAAGTTTCACTACCATATCTTCAGCCGATTTTCAGTTTTAAGCGGTCGAATATGCCGTATAAACATGTTCAGTGTCTACTGTGGTCCCTCGCCATTTATTTTGTGGTTGTTGTATGGATATAAAATATAGCTAAAACACACTGCATAATAGGCTTTACCCTTAAACGAATTATCACCACCATAGTTTCAGCTGATTTTGAGTTATAAGCGGTCATTAAAACCATTTTATTAAACTAATTTTAAATTAAAATTAAACTTCTGGGCCGACCACAATAAAAAACAATGTTTATTGTAATCTGGTTGACCCAAAGGTTTTATTTTAATTTACCATGACAAACCACATAAGTTTGAAGTCCAAAATAAACTACTCTGCTTTAGTTGAAAATAAAAAAATACATGGCTAAAGTACATTTATTTTAAATGTATCATGACAAACCACATACGTTTTAAATCCAAAATAAACTAATTTTGTTTAGTTAAAAATGGAAAACTACATGGCTATAGGACAACACTCGCTGTAAAGCATGAATAGTAAGTAATATGGTCAACAAACACTGTCGGTCAGACGTACTGACGCGCCGAGGAGAGGTACATCCCATGGAAGTGCCGAGTTTGAGCGTGCAGCGGCGCGCATCAAGAGCCTGTTTTTCCACGCAGAAGCAAGCTTTCCGAGCAAACGGTTGAAGATACGACAAAAGTGCTCAGGACCATTTGTGTAGGAAATTAAATTTTAAAGCTCTATGTGATGTCAAAAATTAAATATCTGTTACGGTTTTTCTAGAATTTTAAGTGACAGTTTTGGAGTTATAAATTTTCACATGTAGTGAGGTCCTATTAATGACCGCCATCTTGAAAATAATTAAATTATCAAACATGTTAGTAGCCTATGTGTTAACCAGGTATATAAGCCACATTCCTGTAAAATTTCATCAAAATTGGTCCAGTGGTATTTGCGTGATTGAGGAACAGACAGACACACAGACACACACCATCTCATTTTTATATATTAGTATAGATGTCTGTTCACGAATAACTTATGAACGCGACCATCGTTTTACGCCCAGTTTGCGTTGAATGATAGATCTTAACTCCATGGTGGTCCAATTTAAATATCGTTCTGATTGAACTAATATTTCTATATAAAAATAAAACTCAAAAATACGCAACCAATACACGGGTTGGTTGCGTATTTTGCGTGGTAAAAACTCTATCTCGAACTAAAATAGGACTTTAATAGCACAATTTCGATGTAGAATTAAATTTCCAACAAGAGAGTAGCCGTATGTCATTTAAATATATGGTTGTTTCCGAGATAAACAGATATTTTCCTCTAAAAATACTCTAAAACATTTTTTGTTTGTATTTATAGAGTTATAGACACCAAACTATACATCTGATCAAAGTTTTGAAGGAGCCTGGTGAGGGTCAAATTTAATTTTCTTTAAGAAAATATGTATTTTTAATGTGATCATACTAATATTTACCGAGCTATGGCCTCCTTCTCGCTAAAAAAACACGTAATTTTTAGCACTCCATATAAGTATTATAGCCATAGTAACTTTATTTTCAATGTCATAAACCCGGTTATAATAAGATTCTGTGCATAGCTAAGTTCTCAACAAAATACGTATTTTACAGGCTTTAAAACTTTTCATAGATTCTGTAAACAAGAATGAAATGTCCAAAATGTCATGCTGAATCGTGTACTCCTTGCGTGCTTAGTGGTATAGGTCTCGCTTTGGAAGGCTATAAAAATAGTTGTTTAATTTTAAACAAGACTAATTAAAATTGAATTTTCTACAACATGGTTTCTATAAAATGTTTTGAGTACTGTTAAAAAACTTATAAAAATCTTCTGATACATTTTACGCAAACACGGGTTTGTTCCCGCATTTTAAACTGATGATGTTTTCATTTTGATGTGATGGATGTCTTTGATAATGGTACCGTTCTGTCCAGAACATAACTTATTCCAAATCTGTAAGCCTGATACGTTTAAAAATACGTATATTTCTGGAGAAAAGTTCGAAACATTTAGACATTTCGAGGGCAAGCGTGAACTACTCGTAAATTTTAACTGCATTTGTGTTAATTTCAACATTAATAAATTATGTACATAACTGTACACACAACTCATAAATTGTTCAGAAAATAGCTCGCCCGACATATTTTAAAAACTTAAGTTAAAGGAGAGGCAAAGTTAGAAAACACAAAAGTGACAGCAAAATAAATCTCTACTAATTTGCGAGCCTAAGGACGTTGCGTTACTATGAGCAATGTAAACTGCTCCTAATACAGCAAACTTGCTAAAAGAAGAGCAAACTACTCATAAGTCATAAGGATACGGGCCGAAACCAAACTAAACATGATCTTGTGAGCTGGCAATAAGCAAATGAAAGGCATCTTCAGAAGGGAACTACTCCTGCGAGCTTATTATAAGAAAAAGGCCGAAGGCTCGTAACCAACGAGCCATAAGCCAAATCGTCACCCTGATGCCCCATACCCGTTCGGCCAAAACGCTACCGCCAGCGAACCCAAGCACTTAATTCCTTCGAGCATGCCATTGAAAAGCAAACGGCCTATGTGTTTCATTGTTACCATAATTATGCAAAGGCCTCGAGGTCAAAGGACGAAGAGTTACCCTGATCCAGGCGATTCACCCCACTCCCATGTGGAAGATTTGTGTCTTGAGTGCAACGGTCTGATTGACTACCTAGAAGAGCTATACTCAGTACACATTTACTTCAGTTTGTACTGAAGAAAAATCACGTCAAACCACCGATTAAAACAGAGGATGAAGTACTCAGCCCTAGGGTCCGATTAGAGGGCTGCTTCTCTCCCAAACTGGCTAAAAGCTTTTTTTAATGAATAGTATATGATTCATCTACTATATGACTACTATATGGTTCAAGATCTTATGACTTAATTTCTAAGTTCAAGATCATATGATTACATTACAGTATTACACTACAAGTACAAGTTTAAAATCATTTAACAGCTTCAAAAACGAAACAATGTTTTCTTTGACGTTACTGTATTTTTGTTTAACAATCTCGCCTATTATAAATTTGTCTGATTGGAAACATAGCAAACAAAAATAAACTGACTTCAAATAAAGTAAAAACAAATATCAAAAATTGTGAAATAAAAACTTTTTAACAAAAACCTTTAACTAAAAAGTTTAAAATAATTGGGTAATGGACTTCTGTATTGCTTTACATGCTACGTTCATAAACAATGAGTTTCTGATGTTTTACGCGTACAGACAATAATTTATTCATTACACTGCAGTAAAATATTACACTTGAACTCATTTCATGGTAAACAATATAATAAATATTAATTTGCTATTACAAATGAGAATACCACCATAGGTGCACACTATTTGCCATATTGTGGACGAAAATTTAGGAGTTGTTATAAAAATTGTTGGAGTCGGTGCTGTCTTTTATAATATTGCTTCAGCAGCACCGACTCCAATATTTTATTTAAGTGAATAAAGATTACAACAACTCTTTAATTTTGGTGCAAAATATGGCAAATAGTGTGCGCCTATGGTGGTATTCTAATATGTAATAGCAAATTAATATTTATTTTATTGGTTACCATGAAAATTAGTACAGGTGTAATATTTTACTATGGTGTAATTGGATACATTATTTATTGTCTGTACGCGTAAAACGTCAGAAACTCATTGTTTATGAATGTAGCATGTAAAGCAATACAGGATTGCATTACCCAATTATTTTAAACTTTTTATACCATTTTACTGTTTGGTTATTTTTGAAGTCGGTTCAATTTGTTTGTTAAAAGGTTTTTATTGCATCATTAAATCCCCTATTTTTGGTGAAAAGCCTCCACCCACCCCCCAAAGGATTGTTTCTGTAGTCCGATTTTTTCATACTCAGAAAGAACTCGACAGATATTTTAAACGTTTTAAGAATTGACGTACGAAAAAGTTACTCATATCTAAACCGGAAACGATCCTGAACAAGGCGAGATAGCTATGAGCATTCTTGGAAGACCTTTTCTAGTGCAAACGTTAACATTAAATTTGTTTAAAGGACAGTACTTGAATAGTTAAGTAACTTTTTCCAATTGTTTCCTTCTAAAAAATAAGGTTGATTGGCCAATTGATAGCTGCATAAACGAAATAACTTGTGGAAAATTATCATGTTGAAGAATATTGAATATTTATTGGTTTATATGCGATGTCTCAACTCTACGCTGACAAACCACAGACTCTAGATGACGTGGACAACAATCGGTGTCGAGTTATACAACATTCCAGGGTACCGTATGTCTTGGTGTTTTTACTACGTTAAACATTGGTGATTAAATTGAATAAAGACTTACATGAGGACGACAAAGGTTTCTGTGGTTCAAACGAAGAGGTTAACTTGCACTTCAAAAGAGGAGCTACACTGCTTAACTTCCGCGATCCCTAGACTTCTACAAACCATGGAAGAATGCACGAAACAGTTGATACCCTGGCGTCACCTCTCCGCTCTCTCTTTCTCTCTCAACAGCTGGTTGGTTGAAACATCGCAACTCGTGTTCTCATTGGTGGAGCACTAGAAGTGACGCGTGCGCGGTGCGCAGACAGTTCAATCCAAGATCCCCGGACTGAGCATGGTGTAATAAGTAAAGTGTAATAAGTACTTATTACACCATCTCTGTATCAACCTTGGTTTGTGTCCGCTATATAAACTACCCTCCAAGTTCGATCATTTAGTACGTATTTTAAGAAAGTCTACTCGTCCCTTCGGAATAGCACCGAAATTATCGTAAGTAAATAAAACTAAGTATAACTACATATAACTACATACAGTTGATTTTAGGATATTATTATATATACTATTATAGGTTATAAATTATTATACAGGGTGTTTTTTTTTAACGCAAACCATTTTTATACTTTAAAAAGTTATTTTTCACGAGCGCTATATGGTCATAGTTAGTATCATTGGTTTTTTTCATTTCAATATCTATCAGATGGTGTGTATTAATGCAGTAATAAAGTGGTTTTGATTTCCTAACTTGATGTTATTGTTAAATAAACGCAATCATGGTTTTAGCAAAGATTTAAGTGTGTTTATTGTTAAAGAATACTTAAGACCAAGATATTCTTTTTGTCAAGAGGCATTCTGAGTAAAGTTTACAGGGGTAGTATTCCATTTCCAAACAAATCTAAAATTCACCGATTTGTTAAAAGGTTTAACGAAACAGGTTCTGTAGAGAACAGAAACCATAACCGAAGGTGGACTATACTGAATGAAGAAGTGATGGAGGATGTTAGGGTTGATTAAGAAATTCTCCAATAGAATCCTTTAAACATTTTGAAACAACAACAAAATAGCCTACACACACACCTAAAAACTCAAACGCCTCTTGACAAAAGAAAGTATTCTGCAACGATAAACATTATTTGATATTTGCTAAAAGTCTAATGGCGTTTATTTCACAATAACATCAAATTAGGAACTCAAAACCACTATATTAATGCAACAATACAGACAACCTGAGAGATATTTAAGTGATTAAACAAAGTATGACTATTTAGCGTTCGTAAAAAATAACTTTAGTTTGAAAATTGGGTTGCGTTTAGAAAAAAGTACCCTGTATAACCAGAATTTAGCTTGGTTTTGTTAACTTTAATATCGATTCGGTTAAATAAAATTTTTACAAGAACCATTTCGCCAAACCTAGTACCGTAGATTTCATTATTTTAAAATTTGGTATGGGTGAACATTAGTACAAAAGAAATATACAATACCTATATAAAATATTGTACAATGACCTAAATAAGATGATAAAGGTTAACCACCAGCTATAAACATAGCTCAGTGGTATAGTGCGTGCTTTGCACCAAATCAGCCCGGGTTCGATTCCCGGGCGCAGTGATAACTTTTCACGATGGCCACTCCGCGTGGTTCGGAAGTCACATTAAGCCGTTGGTCATTACCATTGGTCGTTGGGCTATTAATTAATTACACAATCTGGGGAACAGTCGGCCCTAGTTTGTAACAAGACCGTATCATCCATCAAAAACACTCAACACACTCACCCTTCATCCCATATTCACCTTAAAATACCCTCTAGGAGTGGTCGGTGTCTCAGATCAAGTGTCCACATTTTAGTGAAACTTACGGCAAGTTTTCACAGTTATTTGTTTTTAAGATTTATATAATCCTTTTCATGTTTTGATCACATCAAAGAATGTCTATGAGAAACATGTTTAAGAATGTTAAAAACATTACAACATATTAATTATTTACATTTTCATAAACCTCTTTTAATAAATAGCAAGATATGTTCAAAAGTTCTAAATACAATCTGGAAATATTTTCCTTTTGCATTGCTTGAGGCAAATACAGAACAAGTCCAGCTTATGTTCTAAAATGGTAACAATAATTTTTATTTCATTGACAAAACATCACGGGTCATAGTCCGTCCCACACGTACCTATTTTGTGCAACCAAAATTCGAGTACAAACGGAACATCAAATTTCTTGTTTATAATACATTAAAACTCCATCGAATTGTTTCAAAATAGCGTACTATATCTTGAATGTTTCGTTTCGATGAATGAACCATTAGGCGGATTAGGGTTTTAAACCCAATAGTTACTACTAGGCACTACTATAGTCTAGGCATCAATAGTTTCCTGTCAATTTGAAGTCGACTTTTCTTAAAGACAATTAAATTTTACTCTTACTTGGTTCCTTTAAAACTTTCATCAATAATGTAATTTGGTTTCTAAAACTCTATCAATACGACCAAAGAAATTTTTACAAATTTCCTTAGACGAAAAGGATTAAACATGGCGTACCATGGTTTTGGAGATTTAATTTTATATCAAAATACAGGGTTTTATTGCAAAAGGTGTGGCCGGTTTTTATAATAAATATTAATGCATACATTTATTTTAATACTTTTTAAGTTGGTACCATGGGAAAGAAAACTCAAATGGTTGTATCCTGTGTGGTTAAAATTATTAGTTTTCAATGCGTGATCCCTCGAGAAGTTATGATACGACATTTAATGTCGAGCCTGCAATCAAGCTCATGCTACAATTTGTTAAGAGTGTCTTGAATCTTGATCGATCTCTTCGATAGCTGATTATTCATCGTTGTATCTCGGAGATATGTTTTGGCAATGGTAATGTTTTGGCAATTTATCTTTAAGAGTGTGCAGTAGTGGCGGTGACCTTGAATTTCGTCCCGTAAGAACATTGTAAAAACATGCATTTTCTTGGGACACTTCACACCTACAGTTTTCATCGGATCTGTACGAAAACACTTTGTTTTAAAGTGTATTATATGTTATAGTGGTTCCGCTGAGCCTAATGTCTAGGTTCTTATTTATAAGATCGTGACATAAATAAAAAATTAATGAATCTTCGTATTTAATTTTTTTAATTTTACTAGTTAACTAATAAAATTTTCAAAAAGTGGTCAACGGAGTCACCGCAGTGCATTGTCATCTTTAAGATAAAAACCTATTTCAAAATGATCTGATGAAAATTGTAGGCATGTGGTGTTTCAAGAAAACGCTTGTTTTTACATTACTCTTGTGTGGGATAAAAACAAAATTGCCGACAAGTATTGTACACACAGTCTCACAGTTAGGATGTAACACCACACCATCGCCAGAAAATATTCCTGAGGCAACAAATACAGGGTTTTGAGATTTTGGAGTCTTTACTTGTTTATGTAAAATCTTACGTTTGATTAAACATATGATTGTATGCCACCACTGTCTGTAGACGTGGGGCCATCGCCGCGTCAAAAGATATGCTCGAACAAACATACCGAAAAAAAGGAAAAGTCCCAGGTATAATTGTATACTTGCGTAGGAGGTCCTTAATTTGTGACGACACACTGCTCGTTGAGGTTGTGTTCCATGACGTGATGACGACGCACACGTGGCTCGAGCACCCATTATAGTCGCCCCATTCGGACGTCGAAAATGAGTTATTGCAGCTCCCTACATTCGCCTTCGCTCAACTCGAGACCCGCACGTCTCAGACACGGGCAAAGCTCTCACGACCTTCTCGTAGACTCGTAAACCGATGGAGAGAGGGAGAGAGAGGGGAATTCGGGCTGGGTAAGTCTGGTGACTGACCTACGTGCAAACCCTGCCACGCAAAAGTTACGCAAGTCTCGGACCAAATCGTCCATATTTTAATACGTCCATCTCCTAAAAAGTCCATTAACATTAATATCCAATAACAAAGCGTCCACAGCAAAAAAATCATTTTACTACAGATTCACATGACAAAATGTCCACTTAACGTACACCATTGTAAGTGTATTCCTCTAAAACATTGAATGTCTGCAACCTAATTCTTAATTTATTACATGGACCGACCAAATGTGTAGAAGGTTGGTACAGCAAATTCCGAAAGGCAAATCACTAAATCACTATTTCAGATGCCGGCCACTCTCATGAGGGTATTTTAAGGCAAATATGTGGTGAAGGATGAGTGTGATGAGTGGTAGTAATGAGTTATGAGTAGTCTTGTTACCAACTAAGGCCGACTCTTCCTTAGAATGGGTCATTAGCGGCTTAACGTGACGTGACTTCCGAAACACGCAGGTGATGGTCTGATATGTCTAAACGATTGTGGGAGTTGATGCGGGTATGATCAGATGATCACTGAGACTATCTGAGCCGCTTTAGACCTATATCGTCCTCAAAAACCTGACCTCCATGAAGCTGGATTACAGGACCACGCCTCGAGTCCGAGTCTGTAATACACTACGCCAATATTTAGAAATATATTAAACCATTATAAACTGTCAAACAAGCTAATAATTTAATTATGAACCAGCTACTTGCGAGACATATTGGTGTTCGACACCTGATAAAAAAGTCATATGTACTCCTATAATCAATTTACGTCACATAGAAATTAGAACAAATTGTTCATAGTTTTAATTACTACTATTGTCGGTCCCATGTTCACCTAGCAGTGCGGCGCTTATTATGAGAGACAGTCTCTACTAGCTGTCCTAATGTGCTTAGTCCTATTAACAGACGGCGCGTACTGCGGGTTGATTCGAAGCGCTGCAGTAGCAGCCTCACTTTTATACCCTTCCAACAACCATAACAAATATTTAAAAATTAACAAAAAGTTAACCGATAAAGTTGTAATAGGATTACCTTTCATAGATTTATTTTACGAGAAGAGACAAATTTTAGTGTTAATTTTCATATTTTAAAAAGGCGCGTGTTAATGAATTAACTTGCAGCAAAAATAGTATTAGTGACTTATTGTACTGGTGAGTGTCCAAATTATAGTATAGTTAAGACTTAAAACCTACAATATAAAGACTTTTATTACATTTAAGGCAGATTCTGTGGGTTAATTATAAAAATTAATTCTCGGTATACGTTACAATCTTTAATATTAAATATACACATTTAATACGTTTTCATTGAACGCAGGAACACATTTGCCACAAGAGGGTCTAAAAAATATGTGTGGAATGAAAGGCAGACATCTGTCTGTCTACTCCTTGTGCTCGGCGTTGTTTATTTATAAGTTGCAGGACTGGTGCATTCCTCTTATCACACCCCAAGTGTCTCCAGCTGTGTCAACATAACCCAGTCCCCTACGGTTCACATCGCCAAATATTTTAATTTAGCGGCAGGACTGTTCAGAGACGTGTCGGTTTTTCAAATCGTAATTTCGTAATATTCTAATAGTTCTTTTTGTTTCAAATTTAATTTTTAGCTTTAAGTTCTGTGTATTTATTTTATAGCACATATAAGTCTTAATAACAAATTGGTGTGTTTTTAGTGTTTAGTGATACAATTTAGTGATTATTTAGGGTTAATAGTTTTAGGGGCACAGCAGTAACAAACCGTTATGTACTTTTTATACGTAAAGCATATTTAAATAAAGCAACAGTAATTTCAACTATTATAAATTGATCATTAAAGTTTTTTTGTCTTAGCTTATGAATAGAAAATAATGTTAACATACCCTTAGAAACGCATTAGTAAACATCCTTTCAACAAAAAAATACAAAATTGGTTTCACAATATAAATTGTTTTGACAGTTTACACAGTATTGAAATGTGTGTAAATAAATTAGAAGGACATAACAAGTATAAATTACAGAGCAGGAATCGGGCCGGTCTAGGACTTTATCGAATCCGTGGCGGATTGGTAACGCACGCGACTCCGGAGCTCATCACTCCGGTGGCGCGGGTTCGATCCCCGCAGTCACCACTTACATTTGTAATGTGACTAATATGGTGACGCTAGGTAAAGGTCGAGGTTGAGTGGAAGAGAGGACTTTGCAGTCCTAACTTCGCTTCGTTAAACAAGACAAACTTTACCTTTTTTTAAACCGCTGCCGCGAGTCAATGTTTTCACGGTGACTAGTAGCACAGTGTCTCTCATAATTATGATTTGCATGGCTTACGGCGCTACCGTACTGCCGTCTGCCAGTGAACATGAAACCCACTAATAGCTGAGAGTACCCACGCTTCGCCTCGGGGCTTGTGTGTATAATTTAAGAAAATTGCAAATTTAAAGTAAACAACAAATTAGTTTACTATATATCCTTAGAAAGCCCATTTAGTTTGCCTGTTGGTCTACCATATTCTACTTATAAGTGTTGGCTATCTAGTAAGAGTCATAGGATAGAATAAAAATAACAGTTATGCTTATTCTATGTCATAGTTACTTCCGCCGTTCCGGCGGTCTTTAGAAACCGTTTTTTGCAAATTATGGATTGGATTGGATGGAGGATGTTATATGGATTTCAATTTTTTTTAAACTTCAGAGTCCATTTTGGGCTTTTGCCACATATTTTCTGCATAACATACTAAAGTCTTATTTTATTTATATATATTAGTGTTGGCTATATTTTAAGAGTCATAGTTACTCCCGCCGTTCCGTTCCTTTTTATAGCCCGCTTTGGTTTTTTGCAATTTGTTTCCAGGATATTATATGACATAAAAGGTAGGTAAAGGCACTCTGTGTGATTAGCCTAACCTTTAAAGACAGTTTTATTGTCATAGTTTTAGCCAATTTCGACTTATAAGCGGTCCAAAATGCCTAAAAGAAATGTTAGAGTCCACTTTGGTCCCTTGCCATTTATTTTGTGAATTTTGTATGGATATGAAATATAGCTAAAGACACACTGCGTGATGGGCTCAACTCTTAAGTTTCACCGGCATAGTTTCAGCCAATTTTCACTTATAAACGGTCCAAAATTCCTAAAAACGTGTTTAGAGCCCACTTTGGTCCCTTGCTATTTATTTTTTGGGTGTTTTATTGATACAAAACACAAGTAAAGACACACTGTGTAATCGTCTAAGCCCTTAAACGAAGTTTCACCGCCATAGCTTCAGTCGATTCTGAGTTATAAGCGGTCCATGATGCCATAAAATCGTTACAGATAGACAGGATTTTTTTTGACGTTAGTTGTGGTCTATGCAAATTATATAAACACCAAATAACCAAAAACCGATGGATTCTTTGCAATGTACAGACAAAAGTCTGTACCACGAGTAGAGAACTGTTTATGTTTAGTGACGGAGTTGGGACAAGGCACCACAGTACAGTGGGGTACAGTGGTTTGGATTGGGATACAGTTTTTCTAAAACAAGTTTTCTACCAAAACTGATTTCTAAAACTTTGTTTCTAAAATGTTGTTTTCTCATTGTTGTTTGTTCTAAAAATTGTGTTTTCTAATGGCTTTTTTATCTAAACTTGCTGATGGTACGTTCAAAGTTGTTCCTACTAGTTTCATACGTTATTTGCCATAATGGGTTCAGTTTCTCAAGATAATGCAAGTTTTCGCATTACCGTTTGACTATGCACTGCTAGAAGATAAGAGTGAACTTCATACTCTAAACCTTTTGAAACAATTATTGGGAAATCACGAGATTTTGGAATTCGAATCAATATGCCAGCTTGGGTAATGATACTTGCAGACTTTGCAGTAGGATTGATAAACTCAGTTAAGAGAACTGTGTGATAGTGCCTCTGTACCACCCAGGCCTAGGCCTACTCGCCCCACTTCAAAAACACGGTCTTTCGATTTCCTTATTTAGAAAATTTTACGGCTCTTCGACGGGAAAATAAATAATTGTGATTTTTGAACCCCTAGACAAACAAAGTTAGGGTTAGCATACGTAAACTCTGACACGTATTCATAGTGTGCAGTATTGGTCGTGACTCGTGACCTTGAATTTCGTCCCTTAAGAGCAATGTAAAAACATGCATTTTCTCGGGACACCGCATGCATGCCCTCAGTTTTCATTGGATGTTTAAGAAATAAACTTTGCTTTAAAGTGCACTAAATATTAGTGACTCCGCGAGTCGAATTATCATTTTCTCATTCGTCAAATCGTGACATCAGTCCAAAATTTGAAGACACGTTTTATTTGAACTTCTTGGTTTTACTATTAAACTAATACAAATTTCAAAAAGGTGGTCAGCGGAGACACTGCAGTGCATTGTCATCTTTAAAGTAAAACGTGTTTCTCAAAGATCTGAAAAATATTGTGGGCATGAAGTGTCCAAAGAAAGTGCTTATTGTTACATTGTTCTTGTGGGACAAAAAACAAAATAGCCTCCAGGTATTGCACACCTGCAAAATACACACTTAGGTAGTTTGAATGTGCACCAACAACCGGCCAGTAGATGTAAGATGACTACTCGTACAATGTACACGGCTACACGCTACATCCCAAAGCTTGACTACTCTGCAGAGCGCAGGCGCCATTTTGTGTTATGATTAGGTGCCAATTATGTTCACATTATACACAAATAGTTTAACAAAATCATTGCCAACAATACAAGCAACCATGTATGCTGATGACGTCGCTATTATTTTTAAAAATCGCTCTTTAAACGATTTAGAAGTAAACAGTTTTGTACAGCTGTCAAATTTGTATCAATATTTAAACAGTGACAATCTACATATTAATCCTAATAAAACTAAGTGTTTGCAGTTCTCAAGTATAAGAAACTTTCAATTGAACTTAATTCTTCAAATAGACGAGTTTCAACTTGAATTCGAGTTTGAAACCAAATACCGATTGATGAAAATTTGTCATGGGCACCGCACATAAACTTCATATGTTTGAAACTATCTTATCAACCTTTCTTGTTAACGCGCTTTGCAAAGTTCCAAAATATATTTTTAATGCGACTAGTATACACATCACTTATAGAGTCCAGGCTATTGTACGGAATAGTGCTCTGGGGGTCTGCGTCCCAAACATCTCTCTTGCGAGTATTCCGCCTACAAAAAAGAGCAGTTCGCATTATGGCGGGTGTTCGTAGACGAGCTTCGTGTAGAGAAATATTTAAAACTCTTCAACTATTACCTTTGGCGTCGTTGTACATATATGAAATGCTAATCTTTTATAAATTTAAATACGCGACGTTCCAAACTGGTTTAGGAGTGCACTCTTACGATACAAGACGCAAAGATGGGCACCGACAGACCCAACACAGATTAGGAATCGCGCGCGGCCTCCCTTCCCCAAAATTTAGGACCAAAACTATTTAACAAGCTACTTGATACAATAAAACGCGAGGACAATTGTAGCAAATTTAAAACTTCCCTAAAACGTTTCCTTACGAACGGAGCTTTTTACTAGGTTGGTGAGTACCTAAATTTTGACATCCAACCATAAGTACCAACTTAACAATTGAATTAACTTAACTGTATAAGTATTAATATTATAATTTATGTATATATTATAAAAAATCATGTTTTATTTTTCACTTGTATGTGATAAAAAATGACGATTGTAATACAATTGTAAAAATTGTCTCTTACAATAAAGGATTTTGATTTGATTTTGAATCAGTTGCCACGAAGAGAGATACGAAATTGAACATAACTTCAGGCCACACTGTTTGTGTACCAAATTCAAATTTTCTACTTCACTTCTAAGTATCGTAGTTCGTTTACTCATGATAAGCTATGCGTATGCCTATGTGCGTATGCCTATGTGCGTATGCCGTCGGCGGCACCATGCGATGCCACCCGTATGCCCATGTGCGTATGCCTATGTGCGTATGCCACCTGTGCGTATGCCCATGTGGCATGCCCATGTGCGCATGCCCATGTGGCGTATGCTCCATGTGCGTATGCCCATGTGGGCAAGTGTATGTCCATGTAGCGCATGTCCATTGCGGTGCATATCCATGCGGTATGTCCATGTGGTTGCATGTCCATTGCAGGTATCAGTCTGCTGTACGTGTCCATGTATGCGTATGTCCATAAGGCATGTCCGATACAGCACAAATCCATGGGCAGTATGCCATGTATTGCATACATGTCCATGTGCTACATTGCCATTGTGCAATAAGCAGCATGGGCATCAAAATATCCAGGGCATGTCCATGCGCGTATGTCCATGCAAGCAGTACGTCCATGCGCGCATTGTCCACAGTAAGGTACGTCCATGCGCGGGCATGTCCATGTGCGGTATGTCCATGCGGCGGCATGTCCATGCGCGTACGTCCATGCATAAGTACGTCCATGCGGCGTAAGTGTCCATGCAGCATCCATGTACATCCATGGCATGTCCATGTACGCTGCATGGTCTATGTAAGGTATGTCTATGTGGCAGACAGTTCCATGCAGCATGCCATCCACAGGGCAGTATGCCCATGTGGCAGCATGTCTTATGGCGGCATGTCTTACGGTGGCATGTCATCCAGGCAGGTAATGTCTATGGCAGGCCATGGCCCAGGCAGACAGCTGACCCAGCATGTCTATGTGGCAGCATGCCCATAGGCATAGCCCATGTGGCAGTATGCCGTCTATGTGGCGTATGCCCATGTGGCATGTGCATACATCCTGGCATATGCCAACTGTGCGCGTATGCCATGTGCGTATGTCCATGGCGGTATGCCTATGGCGTATGTCCATGCGGTATGCCTATGGCGTATGCCGCCTATGTGCGTATGCCCTATAGGTATGTCTGTATGGCATATGCCATGTGCGTATGCCTATGTGCGTATGCCTATGTGCGTAAGACACCTGTGCTAGAGTTACTAACCCGATATTATGGGTTGCAGCTGCAAAGGTCAGTAAGCACGTATAAAGCCGGTTGACACGCCCGTCCCAGTCTTATCTTTACGAGCAGTATTGGCAAACAATAAAACCCACAGTCAGCGATTGTTTCGCGTATACTGCTTCCGTTTCAAATTATATGTGCCCTAACACTTTGATGGCTCTGCCGCAGCATTGACCTGGCCACACGGATTATATTCTGTAGTCGGTACTCGAAATACGCTCTGTAGCTTTAAATTGAAATTTCTGATGGGTTGGTAGCCATAAACTGGCTATGCTGTAGTGCTCTTATATATATATATATATATCATTGAACATTAAGTTTGTTGTTACTGTGCAATTTGGACACCACAAGCTGACTACCGTGCTTCACTTTACTTACATTTCCTAAGTTTACTCAGTCAGGACTTTTCAATTGTCTCAGTCTGATTTAGAGGTTACACTGTAAAGCACGGTTCACGGAGAGGATCCCATTTGAACCTGTATTAGAATTTCAAGCATGCGCTCTGACTGATCAAAGTACCAACATACTGGGAATTTGCAATCTGTGAGGTAAAGACAGCGGAGACAAATCAATCATCTCGAACTGAACTGCTCTGCCATCTATGAGAATTGATAGGAACTAACAAACTGTTGCACACATTTGCATACGTGTAGCAGTGGCGGATTTAGGGGAGCACAGGGGGCACGTGCCCCCTCCCAAGTTTAAAATTGTATACACATTTTATTTAAATTGAGTAAAATATTTTACGTAAAAATATGAATGTTGCCTGAGTTTTGTGATTTGTTGCAAATATGATAGAATCTACGTTAACGAAATATTAGTTAAGCCAGTATCAGTTAGAGTGAAGCACTAGGATCAAGTGGATCTATGAGTCTAGCAACGTTGGTACAGGCTGTAACCCTGGTTGCTAGGCGCTAGCTCGTGGTTAGTTCAGAGCTTTTAGTTTCCTTTCGTTGTTCATTATTGTTTGGTTGATGGGTGTTATTAGATTAATAGAGTGAGAAAGCCACTGTTGGTGTGGCCGTTCTTTTAATTTGTATAGTTCCCTATACTCGTTTGATCTATTAGTTGCATTTAAATTTTGAAAGTAATAATATTTTATCTTATTTTGGTATTGTAAGCAATCTGAACAGTATAAATCCACATAGCTATTAATCTCACAATCACACAAAGTAATCCTATTAAACTGAAGAAAGAAGAGTTATTTCAATCCTTTGTCGTCTACAAAATAAATGATCCTAAACGCTTAAAATAGTGTATTTAGTATTTTGCGTCTCTATTTTAAAATTTTTCCACCGGACCCCCTGGTGCCTGGAGGGTATAGAAACGCTCCCCCGGCCTCGGCAGTGCCCCCACCCGCCTGAACTAAAATCCTGGATCCGCCCCTGAACTTTAGTGATGTGCTAACGAAGGAAGGAACTTGACTATATTTTGGATTTCGTTTTCATTTATTAGTTGGACAATATTTTACATTTGAAGTGAACTCTGAAAATGATGGCGTGTTTACTCATGACGCTGCTGTGCTTCCTGACGTTGGGGAGATTGTGCAAGGACGTTTGTTTTGAATTAAATACTCGTAAACTGTGTAACGACCACACAGCTGAGGAGCTGAACCCATTACTGACTGGAACCATTGACTTTCCATCTAGGCCGGTTTTATGTATGCGCGTCACTGGTTATAAGAGGAACCAAAGTACCTTTTAATGCATACCGACACTTTGCCCCAGTTTTCAAAATGAGGGATTTGGGGGTTAGCCCCTTAATTTTCATAGGGAAGCCCCATTGAGTAACACTTCATTTTGAAGGTCTTAGAAAATGTTGATGAATGTTGAAAACTAGAAGTCTCTATCTTAACCCAGAAAGATGTGTTGAAATTAAATTAAACGTATTTTGATTTGCTGCAGGAACTCACTGCTCAACTTCAAAATAACGCAATGATTTAAGATAACACCATAGACTAACGGACGGTAGAGTCTCTAGTATGTGATAACACTTTGCTGACGTGATGGGCGGCATTTACTAATAGGCCTATTATCTTTACATTATTACCCTGTTACTCTTACAATAAGACATTAAGTTTTACAATAACTTGCTCACACGACGTTTGGTCATAGACTCATAGTGATGCTTTGATAAACAGACGTTTTAAAACTTCTTGACAATAATAATAAACTCTTAACAATAAACTATTCCCTTCCTAAGTACAGTAGGGATTCATCGTCACAACTTAGGATTATGTAACATGTGGCACATTTTGTCTTGTGATTTTGATTTGTTTACAGTAACATCATTTTATTCTAAAATGCTCATCCCCATTAACCTTGTAGTATTTTTGTACACTATTTTGCTAAATGGGAATGAAACAGCTATTTGTGTACGTCTATAATTCGACCAAAGAAAACTATGTAACTAACGTCAGATTTACTCTAGGTCTACATAAGACGTCTCTGGTTATGTTCTAGCTAGTTACAGCTAGCGGCCATTTTGTTTTCTTGACCCATAAGAACAATGTAAAAACAGACATTTTCTTGAGACACTTCACGCCTACAATTTCCATCATATCTTTTTGAAAAGAGTTTTGTTAGAACAATGACAATGTAATGCAGTGACTCCGCTGACATTGAAACTTTTGTATTAGTTTACGAGTAAACCCAAAAAATTAAAATACAAAGTGTTTTCAATGTTTTTTTATTAATGTCACGGTCTTACAGAGTGAAAAAAAGATTTACTTGAAGTTCAGATAACAAACAATGTAATTACTAATATTTTGTTCTCAAATATATACCGTCTTAAATTTTGCTTGGTTGTGAAACATTACACATGATTTTTCCTATAACCAGAGGGGGGGTAGTGTCCCCTCCCCCCTACCCCTGAGTATGGGCGTCCATGCAAATATACTTTTAAAAAGTTCAGTTTTCCGTGTTTTAACTCCAGTTTGCGCGCCTGGTAGCGGTGGTAGAGATCGCACGACTTGGCTGTGATGCGGGTTTTGCGTCGTGGCTTGCACGGCGCTTCAGTTTCTGAGCACTACTTTCAGTCCTACACATTGCACACATAGGCGAATCACAATAGCTGGTGCAAGGGCGACCTTAGGGTATCTTCCAGGGGGCTACATACCTGGAGAATCTGGGGGGTATGGGATACCCCGCAGGAAGAGGAGGGGTGGGCAGGGAAAAAATTAAGAAATATAACCCTTGAAACACGTTGTTGTGCGTTCTGGAAAAGAAATTTACCATACTTAAAGATAACAACTTCCTATTGTAATTTTGCAGGTTAATAATTCAATATGACACTCTTCCTAGCGATGATACTCTCTGGTCTTGATCTTAAAACTATAACATTAACTACAAGTTTTAAATCAAAAACTTAAGAAGGTACATACAATAATAACTGTAATTTTTAGCTCTTTCTTTTAGCCATTCTTCACATTATTCTTTCACCTCCACGTTACATTGTCATTATATTCGCGTCTTTTGCTCCACAGTTTGTCACAGCTGAACTTTTCCAGATGCACCACCTTTGAATTCGGCGCGGTCTCGACACTAGACTCCTAACTTCACACCCCCATAAATTGTTTTCAGAGTATCTCTCCCAGTCCCTCTCTCTCCGAAACTGTTACTGACATTTTCACTGCTACTTGCTCTAAGTGACATACCTTTACTCTGTCAACTACCCAGTCAGCTCTATTTGTATTTTAAATTGACATTTCTCTTTTCTATCTATTGTCTTTATATTTGGTTCTTGCAATTATTTTATTTTGTTTATACCTTCTTTGTTCCGTGACTACTTCAAACTCTTGGTTAGATTGCTTAGTATTATATTCAGATACTAGCTGACAGTACCTGTGCTACCATCTTGCATCTGTCAGTTTGGTAATTCTCCCAGCAATGGGCCAAGCTTTCCCTAGATCTTTGGAAAAATTATTTTTAATATTTCGCATTAAAGTAAAATTTAAAAAATTATTTTAGAATAAAATATTAGTAGTTTTATTACAGTCAACTCCCGATTAACCGGGACAAAGTCCGGTTGAGGCTTCTCAGATAAGCCAAATCGCAATTAATCCACAAAAACGCCCAATTAGTGTACAATAAGGTATACAGGATGTTAATTAAAATAAAAGGGTGAGACAAACTTTAGGATTCAAAATAAAGAAAAATCTGATGAAAGATTTCTTCAAAAAAGCTTCATTCTGACACATGTACTGTTCTCCATGAATATGTGAATAAAGAATATTGTCATCTACCAGATATCTGCCATTTGGTTTTCACTAATTATTTAAATATTTTCTATCTTCCACACTACTCATTGGATTTGGCTCGAATTTGATATGCATTTGTATTTAAGTAAGACCATGAATTTAAAAAAACTAATGTTATGGGAGGTAGAAAATAATTAGTGAAAGAAACAAAATGGGAGATATTTGGTTAAAAGCATTAAAAAAAGTTACTCTTTATTTTGACTTAATAAACCTAATCCTAAAGTTTGTGACAACCTTTTATGAACAGTTTGAACACCCTATATAAAGAAAAAACTACTAAAGATTAGGACTGAGTGTTGTTAGTGATTATGTTGTTATTGTTTTCTTTCTTTTGTATATCACCGTGACACTGTTGTATCACCAATATTATACTGGTTGCACATTTGTTTACTGTTGAACCACGATCAATGTTTTGTACTATGTCGAGTTTTGCTCTATTGTCAATAAGACCCGTTTAGTAGATATCGTTTTGCAATCACCAATAACCACTCCAATAACAAAAACAACTCCTTCAACCGTACTTCAGACAATTATTTAACCCTCTTGTACCACTGTCAAAACCTTGAATAATTAGTTAGATTTATCAGTGGATTGGTTGCATAATTCAGGTAGGTAAGGAGAATTGCTATTTTTATACTATTTGTTAGGCATTTTTTTTGTAAATTGTAGTCTTTAAGAATGAATAATTTCTCTTCGAAAACCCACTAAAACAAATTTTATTGGTTATATTATTTAAATTTTGTTTCCGGGGGAGTTTCCCCCCCTTGAAGATACCCTATGGGCATTGGGCACCCTTGCTCCCTGCCTCTTGTCTTAAGACTAGAGGTCACACTCAGATTGCATTTTGACTTGAAAAAAGACATGTTCCCAAAATATGGAGACAACACATGTGAAGATTTTGAATGTTGGTCTACACATCCGAAATTTCAAAGTGTTGCAATTATTATTTTTTTAGAATGAAAATTCACTTCCATTTATGGACCCAGAGGTTTAGACCTTAGACCTAAGGTTTTCCTTGGTTTTGCTTTAGTCTTACTTATTCTCTGGTATATTTTGGACATTGTGCGTTTTGGTCCTCGGTTGTCCAAACTTAATGGTTCTTTTTTAGTGTAGTTGAGCAAGAAGTAGTTTTGTGTGTGTAAACAACACATGGCAGGAAGTGACGTGTTGTGGTCCTTAATTGTTCATTTTTCAATAATGTTTCATCTAATATTGTTTTGTTTTCTTCTGTGATACAAAGATCTACAGGGGAGGATCTGTCAAAACAAATAATTGAAGCGAATTTGTCTTTTTCAATATTAGTTAGACAAGAGTTTTAAACTATTTTAAAATTATTTTTAGACTTTAAACTTAGGTGGTGACACATTGAAATGGAGTATATAAATACCATTTCATACACACACACACATATATATGTATATATTTCTCTACTTAATTTTATTTTGTATACTACCGAAGATGATTCGTAATCGTAAAGTTTTATTGAGTTTATCTATAGTCTATACTAATATATAAAAATGAGATGGTGTGTGTCTGTGTGTTTGTTCCTCAATCACGCAAATACCGCTGGACCAATTTTAATGAAACTTTACAGGAATATGGCTTATATACCTGGTTAACGTATAGGCTATTAAAATATTTGATAACTTTATTATTTTCAATATGGCGGTCATTAAAAAGACCTCACTACATTTGAAAATTTATAACCCAAAAGCTGTCATGTACAATTCTAGAAAACCCGTAAAAGATATTAAATTCTTAACAGCACATACGAGCTTTAAAATTTAATTTTCTACAAAAATAGACCAGAGCATTTTTGTCGTATCTTCAACCGTTTGCCCGGAAATCTTGCTTCAGTGTGGAGAAACAGGCTCACGAGTCGCTCCCGACTGCAAGTCCGCAGTCCGCACCGCAGACAAGACCGTGTACCGCCAGCCGGGGCCCCCACCCCTCCCCGTCAACACCCATATTTCCTTCCGGCCCGATGACAGACTACAGTACAGTAGTGTGTGCAATAAGTTTATTAGTTTGGTAAGATTTACTAATTAGTGTTATGTTGTGGTAGGAGGGATTTCAAGTAGAGTGCACCGCAGTCGTCCTCTGGACCTGGTACTGGTTCAGTGGTGCGGCATGTCTGCAGTTTACTTCTACAGATTACCATTTCCATTAGAATTATAACCGTCCCATACCTTCCTATCTATTCCTCACATCATTCGTCGTCTTCTGGACCTGGTACTGGTTCAGTGGTGCATTATGTCTGCAGTTTATTTCTACAGATTACTTTTTCCAATGGAATTATAACTCTGTCCCATACCTTCCTATCTATTCTTCACATCATTAAATTATTCATCGGCTTATTTAACCGCCTTCATTCACTGTCGTGTGTTTTGTGGATGGTCTGTGAGTGGCGTGTAGCGTTGCGTGGCTTGGTTTCATGGTTTGCTTTGTCGATAGGCCGCCACTCGCTTGACTATACACACCACAAACTACAGCGACGCGCCGTGTGCAGGGCCTACAAGGTTTGAGTTCTTGCGTTAAGTTTAAACGCTGGCTAAGTAACGGTGGACGTTGGTTTTAATTAAACTGTTAATATTGTCGGTTTAGGTTAACACTATTTTCTTTAGTATAGGCCTACCTTTTGGTCACTCACAGCGTTGTAGCTGAACCGATTCTTTAACCTTCCTCTGTTACCGAGTCATCTTTTTAACTTTTTAATTACATTTTTTACTTTTAAACTGTATATAAAATGTTTTTTAACTTTTGTTTGGTTTTATTTTAAACTTCGTAATTTCTTTCCGTGATGCCAAATAGAAAAAACAATATTTCTCAAAGATCAAAGAAACCTAGGACTGTAAGCTCTGCAAGATCTACAGAATCCTCTCAAGAACGTGAGGCTAGGCTGTTAGCTGATAGAATCAGGCATGTCTTGCAAATAGAAATAGCTAATGAAACTCCTGATGTACACCAGGACCGGCTGTGTGCTGACAGAATCAGGCACGCTTCAAAAAGATAGTCGGCTCCTGATGATACATCAGGATCGACTGAAAATGTCAGCATGAGGCATGCCTCACAAAGAGCATCTGAGACACCGGTGAACGGGAGGCTCTAATTGCCAATACCAGCAGAATGGCCTCAAGAAAGAGCAAATTAAACTCCTAAGATAAATCAGGATCTACTGGAAAATGACAGAATGAGGCATGCCTCACAAAGAGCATCTGAGACACCGGGTGAACGGGAGGCTCTAATTGCCAATACCAGCAGAATGGCCTCAAAAGAGCAAATGAGACTCCTAAGATAAATCAGGATCTACTGGAAAATGACAGAATGAGGCATGCCTCACAAAGAGCATCTGAGACACCGGGTGAACGGGAGTTTCTAAATGCCGCCAATGCCAGCAGAATGGCCAGAAGATGATGAACAAACCGCCAAACTAAATTGTTTTTCTAAAGATGGGAAAGAATTTTTGTTGTTTAATTTGCATTTCTCTTTAAGTATACACACAGCTATACTAAAAAAGCCCCGAGGCGAAGCGCGGGTCTCAGCTAGTAATATATAAAAATGAGATGGTGTGTGTCTGTCTGTTACTCAATCACGCAAATACCACCGGACCAATTTTAATGTAATTTTACAGGAATGTGGCTTATATACCTGGTCAACACATAGGCTATTAACATGTTTGATAATTTTATTGTTTTCAAGATGGCTGTCTATGATAAGACCTCATTACATGTGAAAATGTGTAAGCCCAATACTATAAGGTGAAATTCTAGAAAACCCGTAACGATATTTAAGTTTTGACAGCCCATACGAACTTTAAAATTTAATTTTTTACACAAATGTTCCTGAGCACTTTTGTTGTATCTTCAACCGTTTGCCGACTTCAGCGTGGAGAAACAGACTCATGATGCGCGCCGCTGCTCGCTCAAACTCGGCACTTCCACGGGTTGTACCTCTACTCGGCGTGCACGTCAGTACGTCCAACCGACAGTGTTTGTTGACCATATTACTTACAATTCATGCTTTACAGCTACAATCCAAATAAGAGTGTTGTACTATAGCCATGTATTTTTCTATTTTCAACTAAACAAAATGAGTTTATTTTTTATTTAAAACTTATGTGGTTCATCATGATAAAATTAAAGGAAATGTTGCACTATATCCATGTAATTTCCCACTTTCAACTAGCTAATCACGGATTGTGTCTCTAGCTAAATTTGATATCCATATACGAGTAATATCCTCAAAAGACATCGCAAAAACCAAAGCGGGCTCTAAAAATGGCCAGAACAGCGGCACAAGGTAGCCAACACTTATAAGGAGAACTAAACAGATGGTGAACTGACAGGCAAACTAAAAGGTTTTTCTAAGGATAAATAGTAAACTTGTTTACTTTAAATTTGCAGTTTTATTAAAATATACACACAGCTATGTTAAGAAAGCCCCGAGGCAAAGCCCGGGTACTCTCAGCTAGTGATTAAATATTTTTGTGTGGTTTACCAGTGGTTTTTACCATTCTATTATAAAATACACGATTTATGGTGGCAGAAAATTAGTTTTAAACAATTCACCAAAAGTAATGTTTTTATTTTGAAAGCTGACAAACATTATGTACATGGGCGCCGACATTTACTAATTATTGGTGGGACAGAAAACAAATTTGAAATTTGGTGGAAGGGGGGATATCACCGAGGGGTGGAGGGGTATGGAATACCCCCCAGTGTAATGGTGGGGTCCGCAGACCCTCCCCTGAAAAACTTTGTAAAAAAATCTGCTATTTTATAGTACTTTACATCATTTTTACATTACAGAATTGGTTTAACAATATTTCAAGCTATCAATAATTATACCTGTAAAACCAATTTGCACTTTTTAATAAATAATTAAGTTTATTTGAAATAAAATAATTTAGTTTTGAACTGGCTATAAATCAACAATATAATTAAGTCAATATTTTACTTTATAGATAATACAGAAGACTGAAGACATGGTAAAAAAATTGAACAAGTTGAGAAACAAATACAATATATTCAAACAATAAACAATGCAAACGTAATTAAACAATGCAAACGTTGATTTTCGCACAGAATTTTTTCTTATGAACTCGTTCACCAACGGTCTAATTTCCAAGCTGTCTAGCAATTCTTGGTGAGTAGATGTCTTCGAATCACTTTCGTCCGATTTAGTGACCAAACGCGGCTTTTTAAACCCAAATTTATCCATTTTGGATACTGCAAATCTAGAATTACAGGTTCGGGACTAAACTCAACTTTCATATAACACTATGAAACACCATGTATTGTTAAACAGCAAGTATTAACATTTTACAGCAGTATAAAATAAGCCTACAATACCGCTACAGACAGTATAAACAAAATGCAGACGATATAATACGACAGAAGTCAAAGTTTGCTCTGTAGTACTCACTACTTATGTAATCAAAACAAAACTATTAGTACCCTAGGAATCCGCTAGAATGCAGAAGCTGTAGCTTATCGGTATGACTCAGCTCAGCAGCCTCGGTTCACTTACAAGGAGAGTGTACAGTCACGTACAGTCTTGAGAGTGACACCCTTCCTCAGGGTATACGAAAAACTACAAAATTGTATGTTTTGGTTTTAAATATTGGTGGGGCAGGGCCATACCAACAAAAATATAGGTGGGGCACGTGCCCCACCAATCCTTATGAAGTCGGCGCCAGTGATTATGTAGTATTTTTTTCTTGAACTTGTTATGTAGCTGCATCTGGGTCTGGCTGGTTCAATTCATTTATTCTCCAAATACCTTTTGGGATACAAGTGGAGGTATCTGAAAAAAGCACAATAATGTTAATGTTAAGTAGATGGTTAACGCAAAATATCCACCAAACTATAAATTTAAGCTATCAAATTTGACCATTATCTGAGAGGTATACAAACTCTGAATGATTGTAAATTAAAATCATTAATTATATTTCATCCTTTGACAATTACTGCTTAAAAAGACCCACAACTGAGACACCTATGACAACTGCGGCTGAAACACCTGCCCAAACCGCGGCTGAATCGAGAGCCCCCCAGTTATCGACCTCCGGCTCACTTTTAATTACCAACCCACAACTAGGACATCTCTGACAACAATGGCGCGCGACAACTGCGGCTGAGTCAAGCGCCTCTCAGTGATCAGCACCTATCTCACACTAACAACCCTCAACTAGGACATCTCTTACAACAGTGGCTGAAACACCTGCCCAAACCGCGGCTGAATCGAGCGCCTGCCAGTTATCGACCTCCGGCTCACTTTTAATTACCAACCCACAACTAGGACATCTCTGACAACAATGGGGCGCGACAACTGCGGCTGAGTCAAGCACCTCTCAGTGATCAGCATCTATCTCACACTAACAACCCTCAACTAGGACATCTCTTACAACAGTGGCTGAAACACCTGCCCAAACCGCGGCTGAGTCGAGAGCCTCCCAGTTATCGACCTCAGGCTCACTTTTAATTACCAACCCACAACTAGGACATCTCTGACAACAGTGGCTGAAACACTTGCCCAAACACAGCTGAATCGGGGCTCCCAGTTATCGACCTCAGGCTCACTTTTAATTACCAACCCACAACTAGGACATCTCTTACAACAGTGGCTGAGACACCTGCCCAAACCGCGGCTGAGTCGGCCTCCCAGTTATCAACCTCAGGCTCACTTTTTTACCAACCCACAACTAGGATATCTCTTACAACAGTGGCTGAAATACCTGCCCAAACCGCTGGCTGAGTCGGCGCCAGTTATCGACCTCAGGCTCACTTTTAATTACCAACCCACAACTAGGACATCTCTTACAACAGTGGCTGAAACACCTGCCCAAACCAGCTGGCTGCTGGTCGGCGCCTCAGTTATCGACCTCAGGCTCACTTTTAATTACCAACCCACAACTAGGACATCTCTGACAACAGTGGCTGCACTTGCCCAAACCGGCGGCTGAATCGAAGCCTCCCAGTTATCGACCTCCACTTCTTTTATTACCAACCCACAACTAGGACATCTCTGACAACAATGGGGCGCGACAACTGCGGCTGAGTCAAGCACCTCTCAGTGATCAGCATCTATCTCACACTAACAACCCTCAACTAGGACATCTCTTACAACAGTGGCTGAAACACCTGCCCAAACCGCGGCTGAGTCGAGCGCCTCCCAGTTATCGACCTCAGGCTCACTTTTAATTACCAACCCACAACTAGGACATCTCTGACAACAGTGGCTGAAACACTTGCCCAAACCGCGGCTGAAACGAGGGCCTCCCAGTTATCGACCTCAGGCTCACTTTTAATTACCAACCCACAACTAGGACATCTCTTACAACAGTGGCTGAAACACCTGCCCAAACCGGCTGAGTCGGCCTCCCAGTTATCAACCTCAGGCTCACTTTTAATTACCAACCCTCAACTAGGACATCTCTTACAACAGTGGCTGAAATACCTGCCCAAACCCTGCTGAGTCGAGAGCCTCCCAGTTATCGACCTCAGGCTCACTTTTAATTACCAACCCACAACTAGGACATCTCTTACAACAGTGGCTGAAACACCTGCCCAAACCGGCTGAGTCGAGAGCCTCCCAGTTATCGACCTCAGGCTCACTTTTAATTACCAACCCACAACTAGGACATCTCTGACAACAGTGGCTGAAACACTTGCCCAAACCGCGGCTGAATCGAGGGCCTCCCAGTTATCGACCTCAGGCTCACTTTTAATTACCAACCCACAACTAGGACATCTCTTACAACAGTGGCTGAGACACCTGCCCAAACCGGGCTGAGTCGAAGCCTCCCAGTTATCAACCTCAGGCTCACTTTTAATTACCAACCCACAACTAGGACATCTCTTACAACAGTGGCTGAAATACCTGCCCAAACCGCGGCTGAGTCGAGAGCCTCCCAGTTATCGACCTCAGGCTCACTTTTAATTACCAACCCACAACTAGGACATCTCTTACAACAGTGGCTGAAACACCTGCCCAAACCGCGGCTGAGTCGAGCGCCTCCCAGTTATCGACCTCAGGCTCACTTTTAATTACCAACCCACAACTAGGACATCTCTGACAACAGTGGCTGAAACACCTGAGATAACCGCGGCTGAATCGAAAGCCTTCCAGTCATCTGCCTCTACCTCACACTTGGTTACCAACCCACACATCCAGAGTAAGCGGGCCTCTTCTGTGTTGGTTGAAGAGCTATCTCCAGAATCGTTGTCTTCAGGTCCGAATAGCTGGCGCCTTAGGGTCAAGTATACAGTCATTGGCAGGGATACAGTTATTGGCATTTCTTGGGAAACTTCACGAAAACAAGGGTTGGGTTGGCATTAATGAGCGGAAAAACCCTCAATCCACAGATTGGACTATGGACAATGTGGTTAAGTGACGTATGACAGATATTCACGCACGGTTGTTGTCCAGGATTTTTTTCAGTAAACTCAGTACGTTTCACCCATAATTCCTTAGCAAATTCTTAAGCGTAAGGGTTTTGTTGTCTGTTTTTCATTCAGTTTTGAGCTAACTTCTCAAAGTTATGTCTTAACTTGCATATTCTAGAAAGTATATTTGGCTGTTTACAGCTTAAGTTGGAATTCAAATCTTCAATTTAACACGAATTGAAGGGGTGTCAGCGACTGTATCGTGAAACACGTATGATAACAGTCATTGGCAGAGGTTGCCAATGACTATGAAAATATTAGGTAGCTGTTTCAGTAATTGAATTATTGCAAATTGCCTATTTATATGTTAAGATTGATAGAAAAGTTAATATTTTACATTTAAGATTATGTATAACAGTTATTGGCACCTACCTTTGTTTCCCATTGGCATGCCAATCAATGTATCATAACAGTCATTGGCAGCCTGCCAACCATTAGACATTGACATGCCAACGCCAACTATATTTCGTTTCAGGGTAGTACTATGAAATATCCCATGATTACTACTAAAATTGCCTAAATGTAACTACCGGCGCATAAGCTTCAAAGATGCCCAATGTGAAATCGAATGTGATATTTGTGATAAATGATTTCATTTTATTCGTAAATTTGTCCAAAAAGAATGCGGTTCGGAAGGAGAAGATGATGTGTGTAAAAGTAGCAGAGATTATCAAATGATATTTTAACAGAATTAAGTACTGTACATTATTTTTAGGGCTTTTAAACTACACTTTGAAAATAGACCTGTTTGTCAAAAAGGAATTTTACAACTTCTATTGTAAAATACTTAAAATGTTCATATTCTTGGCAAATTAAACTTTTTTGCATGCAGATTTTTTTACCTACTATATTTTTAAACATTGACACTTTAATATTTACCAGCGCCTACATATAATTTTGCCTCATATCATTATAAACAGTATGGATTATTCCATTTGATATAATGAGTTTAAAATTTAGATTAAATCAACACTTTTATTTTACAGTTGTTTTTTGCAGCCAAGTACAACTTATGACTAGGCTTATTTTTCCATCTTAATCCGTTTTTGGTACTTTATCATAATAGAAGTTTTAATTTTTTGAACCTTAACACAAAAAAATCCCATTACCCCCGAGAATAAGGTTGCTTGAATTGACTGCCAATGACTGTAGTCAACCCCTGCCAATGATTAAAATTGGCGCTAATAACTATAGTATTTGGTGTATTTCAAAAGAAAATTACTATCACAATAACCATTACAATGTATGAGAAAAATAAATACCAACTACTTATTCAATATTGTATTAGGGGTTGTAAATATCAAATTCAGTCCTTATGCTTTCTTTGTATCCAAAAAATAAACAAATTGGAAATCCCCCTAAATTAAGACGTTAAGGTGCCAATGACTGTAGGCTTAACCTATCACCCCCTTTTTCTGTTGTCTCCGGTGTGCCTCAAAGATCACTGCTTGGCCCTGTCTTATTTACGACATGCACAAGTGGTTCTAACGTCTTGCATTTTGCTGATGATGCAAAGGTCTTCAAAGTAATAACTAGTGTGGAAAAATTGTGAGACTCTACAAAGTAGCGTCAATTTGTTGGATACTTACTAAACATCTGACCAGTCTTAGTCGCCAGAACATCAGACTGGTAACATCGTATTAATATCACAGGTCATGGGCATTTCAGAAATAACCTAGCAAAAATGGCTTCTACACAGGAGATACCAGTGTAGCCTATGTGAGCGTACTCCTGACTACAACTAGGACACTTCTGACACCCGTGGCCTGAGACAACTGTGGCTAAGTCCAACGTCTACAAGTCATTAGCCTTTGTCTCACACAACCTACCCACAGCTAGGACACCCCTGGTTGAAACACCTGCGACAGAATCGAACGCCACCCAGTCCCAGTCACATCGGCCTCTCCCCAACGCCTACAACAATAGTTGATCTAGGTAGATAGCGAGAAATTCAGTGCAACCTGTTGCTTCGAGAATAAGATTCTCTTAACGTTTCCGTAGGTCTAGCGCTACCAAGCAATTGCTGCCTAAGGTCAAATTATATCATTTGTTTTTGAGTTATTCATGTTAAGTTTAATATCTGAAAAACTTATATTATATACTGAAAACGAATCACCTCGAAAAGGAACACATAAAGACCTTTAAAACAGACGTCTACAATATAAAATACCACAAATCGAGATTAATGTATAGTTGGATTCCTTTATTGTACAAAAGGTATTGTGTCCCTAAGGTAGTTATGACTATTTTGAATTATGGAATACCAATTTAAATTTGATTCTAGTCTTGAGGATTAAGGAGTTTTGAAAAGCACACAAGCCAAGTTTAACGAAGAACTTTATGTTCATATTATTCATAATTTTAACTTTTGTGTTTAACTATTATAAAATGTCTTCCAAATAAGAAAATATTTTCTTTTAGTTGCAAACAACAAAACTTACATTATTGGGGTAATATACAAACAACTATTTGGCAAACAAGATCAAGCATCTCCGCCTAAGTCCCACTTTGAAAAACAGCTCTGATCGAAGGTGAGCCATGATTGGACTTACCTACACACTGTGCAGACGACATCATACTGCAGGCTGGCAGTGAATATCTGATCAACGTTGCAGTTACAGGGTACGTCAAGCTATGACTATGGAAGAGGTGCAGGGCATGCATCCATACCACATCCACCGGGTCATTAGTCGCTAGCGACTTCTTACTTCCTGAGATAAACTGCAACAGAGACACCATATTTAGCCTAGACTTTCATTACACATTCAGCAACTAATCATCACAAACAAAACGGGCTATTTATTTTTTAAACTAATTTTACTGAAGTTCGTATAACAACCTTCAACTAAATAGTGCTGTTGACAGGCCCGGATTACCCGTAAGGCCAACCTAGGCCAAGGTCTAGTGCGCAAGCTTGTGGGGGGAGCAGTCGCGGGGAAAAAAAGACAAATGGTTTTACTGTACGAAGTACGACAAATTGCAAGTAGGAAGTACTGTATTTGCTTTTTACACTTTTTGGATTGTCAACCACTGTTATTGTGTGATTTATTTACACTATTATTTAATTAATCAAAAATGACTGAAAAGGAGTAAATGGCTAAAATAGTTCCAAAATAGGCTCTAGAATGAGTGTTAAGGTTCGTGTCATGACCAGAGACAGGTGAACGTGATCTATGTACAGTATTTGCCATCTAGCTTTGAGTGGGTGCTAGTTCGCGCATGCGACAGAGACAGGGGACATGCAGAAGACACCGAGGCACATGTTGATCACAGTCTCTTGTCTCTATAGCAAGTAGCAAGGACAACTACGTTAGATTATCCTGCAGTCATCAGTTACAGTGAGTGAATGGTCTTTTAAATTGCGTATAAACTGTGATTTTAATTACGATTAGACCTTTACGATTAGACGGTGAGCAGACTTGGGGAAGTTACTTCAAATCCATAACTGATTACAGTTACAAGTTATCTAAAAACCAATGCAACTGATTACAAATACAGTTACTCTAAAATGTAACTGACCAGGTACAAGTTACACTCTCAAGAGTTGAACGCAAAATCGAATCGTAAATAGCATCAAACCAATGACAGACAAATGGTTTTCAAAATATAATTTTACTATTTATATGTTGTGTAGTTTTTAGCTAGAGTACTACATTATTTTGAGGTATATTAAAGGCAAAGATATTTTTAAAATAATCAAAATTATAAATTTTTATGCTTTGGTTGACCTGAAAGGACTTATGAGGTTAGTAGCCTGACAGTCCAGTTCTAAGATGGCCAAAAGTTAAAATAGTTACTTAGGCTGAAGATATTAACAGCTGCTGAAAACTTTAAATAATAGAATTCAGTTTGATAGTTCCATTAAGTGCTTATAGAAGGGTCTAAGCCCTAAGGTGTTTCTTCAACAAAGGTCTACTAACTCTACTCGAATGTAACCTAACCTTGTCACCTAACATTGTCTAGAATTTCTCTTATAATCAATGGATAGATTTTAACAATTTTATACAACTAAGTAATGATAGACTATGTAATAGGAAAAAACTGATTAAAGAGATCCATTTTAACTTGCTTATGAGTTGGAAGCCGTCAAAAGAAATAATTACAGTTTTGAATTTACTAAGGTTAGGTTTATAACAGTAGTACTGTCAAATAAATAAATTGCAGTTTTGTGACTAGTGCATAAGAACGACGAGACGTGTACTCAGAACTGCTCCATATATTTTGTTTGCATCCCTTGCTCAATGTTGAATGTTGCCAGTTACATAGACAAACTAGATTAAACAAAGGAAAGACATCCAAAACTACGTCATATGTGTAAAATATGGATTGAGTCTATCTAAGAGGCGTCGTTTTTTGCTAACTTTAACGTACAAAAAGTAACTTGTTACATGAAATCGCTACTGCTAAATTGTAACAATTACCGTTGCGAGTTTCAAATGTAACGATTAAATTACAAAGTTACAGAAAAATGTAATGATTACAATTTTGCTGGTGAGGAAGTAGACCTAAAAATTATAACAATTTCCGAACTTTTAAACCTAGCGTTGAGAACTAGTTGAGAAAAACAACGTAGAACATCAGTACCGTATAAATAAAATTATTGTTTTTAGAATATATTGTTAAAGACTTTGTTTAGTCGTCGAAAAACCTCAACATTTATTTATGTGGATTATTTAAATGATTTTATTATTCTGTTATGATGAAAAAGCTCAATCAATACTCAGAGTCAAGGTTCGCGAAACTACCGTTGAAGTGCTGATGGTGGTAAGGTAGATTCCAGCGGAAGAGCGACGATGCCTCTCGAGTCAGGTAGATTTAGGGGTTAGTCCAACAAGCTGTCAAGGTTACCTTCCCAGCATTGTTCTGGTTTAGAATTGTTCTGGTATTTACTCGGTCAGTTATCATGTTTGCAATTAAATATAGCAAAAATTCCACACACCTCAAACCTCTCAGAACACAGAAGGTGGCGCAATCTAGAACTTTGGTCTAGGGTGTAAATAGTTGCTAATCCGGGCCTGGCTGTTGACCTACTACTACATTTGTAAACTATACTATATGACTACAAATGTATACTACTATACTACACACACTCATACACCACACCTAACTGCTCAACACACACAACAAGAGCAATTGATAGGACTCCAGCAATGTTTTTTTTAACTAGGCTTAACAACAGACATCATTTTCTGTTGTTGTCACAAATGCGTGAATTCATAATACTGTGCACCTACTCAACGATTCAATGCACTTTCACGTCAAGCAGTTTTTATTCAGGTATCATATTTCTACTTCCATTCAAATGTATCTTCTTCTTGCAACTCGAGCCTACGCACAGGCCTGGCCTATGTAGGCTTTTTTCCATTTTCAAACATCAATATTAGAGGAATATTTAGAAATTAAGCTGTTAGATTAGGTAATTGTAGATTGTAAATTTAGATATACTCTATTGTATAATAGTTAAAAGTGTAAATCCAATTAGATTAGTGTACAAACATATGTTTTCTATTTGTTAACTAATATTTTTATTCCGTGTTGTATGTATATACAATTGAGTATTGACGTATTTTGATTATAATATTAATGGAAAATGAACATTATTTTGACTTTGACTTATGTAAAACGGCAGTAGCTCTGTTCTCGTCAACTTACGTTTCTTACGTTTCACTTTGTTATGATGAGTCAGCAATCTTCTTCATCCCATTTATACGTCAATGAAATTTACAACTTTCAAATGTATTATGTTGCTATAAAACAGTAAATGATATCTCAAGCAACACTTAAATGATCTAGCCACAATATCAGACTAACCTTTTGGAAGATTACAACCGTCATACAAACAAAGCATTTTCCTGGCTTGCCTGGGAAGCGACAGTTGTGACGATCTGACGAGAATTTTTAACGGCGGGAGGATGCAATTCATGTAACATGTACTCCCTAGGTTGGTCAATCCCCTCAAGCCTGTAATATTATAAATATATTAGTGATGTTTCAAATCTACCATATATTTCCAATGACTAATATATATTTGAAAATTAATAACTTGTCTCATACCTATGTTGGACTTTTTGGTTACAGTGAGAAGTTCAAACTTTGTTTGTATCAGCTGTATTTCATGTGGCTTCGGAGCTGCATTTCAGCTTTGTTCTGGTCCTACAAGGTTATCTTGCTAAGCTCAGAGACTTGGTCTCCACATTGAAAACACTGTATGTTTCCACCAACTGCACACCAACTCTTCAGCTGAAACACATAAACAATGGTTAAGCCTGAAAAAATCACTAAATAGGCAGTTTTTTTTTCCTAAAAGCGTTACTGCAGTGAGTAAAAAGTATATCTGATATAGGCTATTTTATTTATTTGCTATACTCGCATCTAAGCAAATTCACACAGCATCAGTTAATAAGATTATGTTACAGGCAATGACACAACGATGTCAGACAAGCAAACATTTAAAAAAAATACACTTCAATGCATTATACCATGCAGATAAATAGACAAGAGTAAATACAAACATGCAGTAGCCTAAATAAGTCAAGATACAAACAATTTATAGCTACAAATTATCAATGACAACTAACAGTTTGTGTGTTATTCTCAGGCATTGGTATTAGACCTTTACTATGAATAGTAAGACATTGAGACCGATTGTCTCTTTGGTCATAACAACAACAATTATTTTGAATATAGCCGCCATTTTTCGAATAAATGAAGAGTTATGGTATTTGCTGTGTTTACTGAGTTTCGCATGTATCCGTCGAGCTCTACACCCAAATATACATGACATATTTGGGTTTTCAACAATCTAGTACTAGACAAACCCCTGGACATGACTTAACTTTGAGACACTAACCATTCTTAACTTAAAATGATTGGGGGCTACAGTGTGGCCTGTTATTATTGTTTTTGAGGATACTGAGGTGTGTTAATGTAGTTTTGCTACAAACTAGTGCCTACATTTCCTCAGATATAGGGTCAATAATAAATAGCTCAACAAGCAATGGCAATGAACACCGGTGCAATGAAATGAATGAAACATGCCTTTATTCAAGCAGAATAGGACTAGAAGTCCTCTCTTAAACTTAACCTGCAAATGTTTTTTAATAATGTAATTTCCAAACCAAAAAACATCAAACAGCGAGGCCCAGAAAACAAATGTTCTAAATTTACTTGAAAAATGTGTTATTTGGTGATGTTTTAAAATACCGTACGCCTACCTATATTTCTATAACTGAGAATGTCAACTGAGCGTAGGTATCAACACTGTTGATGTTACTTTGATTGCATGAATACCCACTGTAGTGCAAGAGATAAAAATGAATATATATAATTTCAAATTTCTATATACAGGGCCTCCACAAGGGGTCAGGCCAAAGCCCTGAGATGCTGGGTCTGGGCCCCTGTGAGGCCTGGCCTGGACCCGTTTTACTACGAGGTGATAGTATTGATTTTGAGCCTAAAAAAGGAAATGTGTGTACAATTTAAAAAATACTTGCTTTGAAATATAGTTGTCATTATTCTTATTGTATTCTGGGCTACTACCCAGTGAGCAGGTCAAGGCCTATTCATTGTCTATGATTTTACTGATAGCTTTAGGGTCGGTTAATCAAACAAGGTTAATCTTTTAACTCCCAGTTTAAACTCTATAAAAAATGGTGTTTCACTAAAATAAACTACCTATATAGACCGGAACAGGTTTAACCAGCGTTTGGTCGTTTTGCTACTTGATGGCAGACGACTCCTTCCAAATGTGTTAAAAACGAACATTCAAGTCACGTGAGGTCGTGAGCAGATGACATAGACCGCAGGTTTTAGAAACAAACAAATCAGGTTAGCCAATCTGCAGACGAAATTAAAGAATTCAGTGGCAAAATGGTTGCGTTCAGCCATAGAATAAGTAAAACAGTATATATATGCTGTTAGCCTGTTTTACAGTAGTATGCTTATTCTATGGTTCAGCCGACTTTAGCGCTCACTGAATATTCACTGATCGTGATCGGTCGGCTGAACGCGTACGTTACTGTCTTACTGATCGACTGAGCGTAGTTTTTCTCCGATCACTCTGCTCAGTTTACTGAACGTAAACAACAAAGATGGCAGACTTCAAATTCTAAACCGGTAGAGGTTAGCTATGTATGAATATGACCTTTATTACAATGTTAAAACCACGCAAGATAATCGAACTATTAGCAGAACATTCATCGTTTTATTCATGAGTCAAAATTTATATTATAGGCTGCATTGTTATATAGACTATTAATAGTTATATTATAGACTGAATTATGTATTGAAATATCTATAGAGTTAAACACGACTAGGGGTTTATACGATTTACTTTCATTTATTTGATTTCTGATTATTTGTTATTGTACCGACAAAATTTAATAATGTTTCTGTTGACAAATAAACGAATGTCCAAAATTACACGGCGAACCATGTCAATAAGCAAACTCAGCAGCAGACGATAAGCTAGGACTTTCTGTCAGTTCACTTATCTGTCAAATCAGCCTTCAAAAAGCGTTCATCGACAAAATCAGTTTTTTTGTGATTGGTAGATTTTCTTCTCCTAAAACCAGATCAGTCCGATCAGTAAAAAACCCAATCACTTGATCGCTTATGTCGGGTGAACGCAACCGACCGCAGGTTTTATAAATAAACAAAACAAACAATTTTTTGTATTATTGTATAAATCATGATAGGACTGAAATTAGTTTTATAATAGTCTATTTTACTTGCACAATAATGTGTTTAGCTATCTCTAGGTTGTTTTATACTGTATTCATTCTATGGTCTTCTAGCTCCGCAAAATTTGCGGAGCGCGCTGCGCACACCAAATAAGTAATAGATGTTTTATTCCATAAACAAGGTACAGTTGTATTGAAATCGTCAATTATATTGATTGAAAGCTAAAACTCTGTCACTCATACTTACATTGAGAACCCATTCATACATACAATGAATTCGAACATTTCCACTTAATCATCCGTAGGCTGGTAGCCATTTCACACTAGGTCTCCCATTGAACTCGTTTGAACTATAGAAAGTGTTAACGGCCAAAACCAATTTCAGACGAGATTTGAACGCCTGTGGTGTTGGAGCACATTTCATCGAATTTGGTAATATGTTGACGAATCGGGCTCCCGCTCAGTCCGGTAGTTTTCCATGCCTCTATTATCATAAGAGTGTAGTATATCTACAACTCTTATGGGATCGATGCTGGGATTAGTGCTGCTTGAAGAAGATGACGAGGATTTTCTTATTGGTAGTTTATTTAAGTGTAAGTATTTAATTTTATTTAAATTGACGAATTTTTTGGAGCCTATCTCAATTAATTTTGATTAAGCTTTTGCACGAGTTATTATATTTATATTTTCAACTTGTATTAATGTCAAACGAAATAAAACATTTCTGATTTTTTAAAGCTTACTTCCGAGTTGGTCGTGACCAATTCGAATATTTGTTGAGCTTGATCGATAATTACAAGGTGATTCTTGTAATAGACACACAAAAATGATATCATCCGCTGAAAAGCTGGCAGTGACCCTGCGGTAAAGTAATAAGCTACATACAATTGCAATTGAAAGGGACTCAGATGTAAGAATAAATGGAAAATTTTAGCCGTTTTTTCTCAAGTGATGGCTATTCTTTTTTCTTATCAGCTGTTTATCCTGGCTGCTAGTGAATTTGTCTGGCTTCGCTATTGAACACGACCTATATGACTTTCAACATAGCATTTCAATCATTTCCACTTGCTTTGATGCACATTTTGCGCTCCGCAGTCCGCAAATGACTGCTCTCAGAGCAGTCGTCTTTTTGCGGAGAGCGGAGTGCGCTGCGCAAATCAGTGGTCTAGGAGAACGGTACCATTTGATAACATGTAAACGAGTGGCCGTGCGTTTGCGGAGAACAAAGTGCGCAGCGCGCTCCGCAAATTTTGCGGAGCTAGGAGACCATAGCTTAGCCTGAAAGATTCAGCCCCGGCAGGTAGAAGATTTCATTGTTTAATTTTGAATTTAAATTGTCTGATTTAGATTTTGTACAGTATGTATAATTGTATATTATGTAAATAATAAAAAAATCAGGTTAGCCAACGAATCTAAATAATTCAGTGGTAATGGAGGGAATAGAAACATAGATTTCATATACATAGCATAGAAAAATAGATGGAAGTAAATAAGTAGATAGGATAAATTGGAATTCATATTTTGTAATTTGTAAGTGTATCACAATTAAGAACTCGTCGCTCTGCCACCTGGTTAATTTGAGGTAGGAAATTATTTCATCTCTCCAGTTTATTTAGATTTATTTTCTCTCAAACTGTCCAGTCATTATTACGATATTTTAGGTTAAACGGAGAAAAGTTTCTCCCATAAGGCCATCCTACATAATATGTCCTCTTCTCCGTAGTTGTTAAGACCAGGGAATCGTCAGTTTTTTCCTCTTCTACATACAGTGGTAGTTGTTTTCCTCGTAGTATTCGGATATTTTCTAGTAAGGTCTTTCTTGCAGGTACAGTTCGTTAGGTATACCATGGCCTAGGTATAGGTGGCCTAGAGATTTCCTGCTGGCCGCTTATGGCCCTATAGCCTACTGGCCATGCTAAACCTGACGAACTGTATTGTTTAAGTTTCTTGATAAAAGTTGTGTTGTCTTGGATGTTTTTAAAGTTATTTGGCAGGATATTGAAAAGTTGTGTTCCCATGTTTGCAGGTGTTTTGCTTGTTTTTAGTAGTCTACGTGGATTTAGATTTAAATTTGTTCCTCCTCGGAGGTTGTAGTTGTGGCATTCTTCTCTGGTTATTTGTGGCTTGTTTTTGATTAGAGTTATTGTTTCTAGTATGTATAGTGCTGTGAGGGTTAATATTTATTTTTTCTTAAGGAGAGGATATTTTCTTAAAGGGAGGCCAATGCTGTCAAGTGTCAACTGTGAGTGAAACGACCTATGCATGTGGCCAAATGGGGGCCTATGCCCTGGGCTCGAATTAGAGATCTGGCTACCCTGGTAAAATACATAGGAAATATTCATATTTTTATCCAAGTCGTGTCATCTGCATAATTTACGAGTTGTCTGATCTGTACCGATAACGTCATTTTCGTAGATAAATAATAGTGAATAGAGCCTACTTAATATAGCCTCTGTCTATGTAGTTGAACATGATCTTGAGCAAATAATGTTGCCTTCAATAAAATATGTTTATTTATTTATAAACTCTACGCTTCAGTTATAGCGCTCAACGCAACGAAATCACACAACGGTCGATCGAGGGAACAGCAGAGACAAATGAAGAATTGAGTACACATTAAAGGTATCACTTAGCAATGTTCACAAGTTGAAATATGTTAATTTGGTACATAATCATAACCTGTTTAAAATTTATTTGTCATAAAAGTTTAAAAGATCTCATAATTTTATAGAGTGCATCCTTATTCTCTGGAAGTGTTTGAATAAATAAATTTTGTATTGCAAAACATCTAACAATGCATGGCAATCGTCAGAAAAGTTGATTGAACTAACATTTTCCATTCTCTCTCACATCTAAGTCCCTTTTATACATACAATTTTTCCAATATCTCTCTCATTCATTCGAATTATGCCACTCTAGTCTTTAGTCGGTCACCCAATTACCAGGTCTCCCAGTTCAACGCCATAAACTGGTCTATGTTATAAAAAGCTTGAGTGGATAACACATTTTTTAGACGAGCTTTGAATGTCTTCAGCACTTGTGCGTTTTTAAACGAATTTGGTAATCTATTGATGAGATGAACACCTGCCTGAGAAGGTAAGCGCTCATGAACTACCGTCCTGTGTCTCCCAGTTAGGTAGTTGTGTGTCGCAACCTCTAAAGGTATTACATTTTGTTTTGAAAAAAAGACATATCTCTAGAATGTAGAGGCAAGGGAGTGTCAACAGCTTGAGGTCTTTTAATCCTTGCCTGCACGACTCTCCAGCGCAATTTTGCGATGGTTTGTACAGCTTGTTTTTGAAGGATGAAAATTCTTGAAAGCTTGCGTTTGCAACCTCCCCACAAAGTCAATCCATAAGATATGGGATTATTTATATGGATTATAAAGATGTGGGTAGATTACTCCATAATACGCTGGCATCAGTACCTGAGTCGGGCAGTATTCGGACAGTTTCCTCAAAACGTAAATTCCTGAGGCTAGTTTTGAGCAAACGTGGTCCACGGGGACGTTCCAAGTCAACCCTCGGTCGAGGTGTATTCCAAGGAATTTTGTTGAGTAGACTTCTTCGATCTCAGTTTCATCCAACATTACTGTGGGACTAACTGAGCCTTTACCTCGCAAGCAAAAGCGAAGTTTGATTTTGAAGAGTTTGTTTTGAGATTGAGCGCGTTGAAATGTTGGATTATGTTGTTGAGCCCAATGAAGGTCCTGATTTCAAGTTCTTTCATTGAACTCGCGTTGAAACAGAGAGTCGTGTCATCTGCATACCGGATGAGTCGTCCTTGTTGTACCGATGACGTAGATAAAAAAGACCAGTGGACTGAGTATGGAACCTTGAGGGACACCATATCTCAGACACTCCTCCCCCAATCTGACGTCTGAGATACCTACAAATTGTTTGTGATTGCTAACATGCGATTCGAGCCACCTGAGGAGCACTCCTCAAATCACGTAATATTCTAGTTTCCGAAAGAGGGTTTGATGACCAACACAGTCAAATGCTTTTGATAGGTCAAGAAATACACTGAGTGTATCTCTTTGGCCTTCGATACCTTCTACTATCATCTCGACTAGACGCAAAATTGAGTCTACTGTCAATTTTCCACTTCGGAATCCGAATTGGTATGATGATAGGAGATGGTTTTTTTCTAAAAATTGAGTGCACCGGGTGAGAAAGACCTTCTCGAAAAGCTTACTGAAAATTGGCAGCATTGAGATGGGGCGATAATTTTGGGTGGAGGAGGGATCGCCTTTTATAAAATTGGCGTGACTTTGGCAATTTGGAGAGAGGAAGGAAAAAGGATAAATCGATCAAATGCTCAAGAGGCGCCAGCAGATGCTTTGAGCACTGCTTGAGGAGCCACGTTGAGACAAGGTTTGGGTCACTTGATCTTTTTGGTGCAAAATCCCTTAACACTCTAGCAATTTCCTGCTCTGTAACCGGAGCCAGAGCCACTTGGAGGCCGTAGGACTTGGTGTCGATGAACGGCTGACTCGAAGATGGACTGAGCCCATTGTCAGCTCCTACCGAGCTACCTTTGGAGCATCACTGATGAGGTCATCGTTAATTTGAAGCTGAATTGGTTTTTGCACCTTTGTGACTTTATTAATGACTAGCTGAGAGTACCCGCGCTTCGCCTCGGGGCTTTCTTATCATTGCTGTGGCTCTATTTTAATAAAACTACAAATAAAAAAAGTTTCTTAAAAAAAAGACCTTAAATCTATTTTACATTACAAGCGGTAATAAAGGTACAGTTCGAAACCAACATGGAGTAAGGAGCAATTCTCAACGGATTTTCATTAAACCCAAAGTAAAAAAGCACATACAAAAAAATCATTTTTATATCTAGGTCCTCATTATTTCAATCAATTTCCACCAAAAGTAAAACTAAGTAAGAATGTTAAAATGTTTTGTCTTGAACTAAAGAAATGACTGTATGATTTGGAAGATATTGAATTCTTGAATTGGGCACTTGTGTAATTATTAGTCATGTAAGGTAGTCTAAACTATAAGCTCTAATTTAGTAGTCTTCCACAAATATGTTTTAACTGTTCTATCTCCAATAGTGTTCTATTATGTATATACCGCTACAGTAAGCTGCAGAGTGACAGTGTAATTCACAATGGACTGGACTCTGATCTAACTGATAAGATACCTGTTTTGTTTTATTCTTAGTACAAGGCCCAACCACATTACTGGAGAAGTGATTGGTACTCATTCCAAACTGTAATCATATTGTTGTAATGTTTTTGTTTGTTGGAATAAACTCATTGTTTCATGTATCTTGAATTTTCTGTCCACGTGTTGAGAATCAATATTTAAACGTATTTTTCCTGTTAAATAGAGGAAGTACAGCTGATTTGCCCTTCACCTTCCTCTAGGCTCACTAGCCGCCACTAATAAAATCTTCTATGTTTGCTACATTCCAAAACTATACAACAAACCAAATGACGAAACGTAAAACTTGATAGTTTTAGCACATGTAATGTTTTACTCTCCCTTAAGGGTGGTTACCACACTTCAGGAAATCATTCGGCAGTTTAATGTTCGCCCCTTAATTACAAATCAACTCTTATCTGAAATTTGAATCACTTGCAGTAGGGGGTTCCTTAGGAAGGAGCGATAAAGTTGCTGTGGACAGGAAGAAGAATACTGGACTAATTTTGGACCCGACTATCCGATTCGAAAATAACAAAGATCAACCCAAAATTTTCCATAAAGAAAAGCAAGCTATATACAATTCCACTATTAGTTAATATTTCTCCAAATATCAAATTCCAAATTTTGAAGTTACTGGATTAGTTATTAGATCAAGAGGAACAATATCAAAATTGTTTCGTGATTTCTGGAAGAGTTAAAATTTCAAACAAGAATCATTAAATTTTATACCAATCCTTTGTATCAAAAGTTCAATTGGCATTTTATGAAATCATTTATACAACAACAGTCAAAATTTGTTATAGGTATTCTTTGTTAAGCAACTTACAATGTGTAAGAAGATGTGAATTTATTTAATAAATTTTCTTTATATAAGGCATATTTTTACTTTGTTTTAATAGGGTCTAAATTGACACACAAGTTAACAGGAAAGAACGGGTTCTGGTTGTACAACCTTTTCAGATATTTCTCCTTTCAGTTTGATCCTGAAGACAGTTTGCCTCCTCCGATCCAAGCGTAAAAATATCTAAGTAAGCTAAGTATTAAAAAGAATTTATTTAAATATCCTTAAGCAAGTTGACATTCCCAGTGGTGGAGGTTTGATTTGACATAATTGTTAACTAAGCTTATTTACATTTCAGTGTGAAGCCAAGATGGACGATGACATCTGCCCGATTTGTCGAGGTGTCACGGATAACCGCTCCAAACCGGAAAACTGCAACCATTTTTTTTGTTTCCAATGTTTGGTACAATGGACAAAAGTGAGTTACTTATTTATATATTTTCTTAAAAACTACATTTAAGGTTGATACCAATTATATAACACACTTATATTATGTAGCACTAGCTGTTTACTCCTGCCTCGCTACGGATACAATATGTTACATTATCAAGACTGTAAATTTAACTTCATTATAGTACAGTAGACCCTACTCTTTGAGAAAAAAACTATAAAAACCTTTGTAGAGAGAGAGAGAGAGCTCTAAAGTCTAAAGCCCTAAATTTGCCCGTAGTACAACTTTTGTTTAGCAATAAAGTCCTTTGTACTAATGTTATAAAATGTGGACAGCTTCCACATCAAATGCCCCTTTCAGTGTTTTTGCCCCTAACCAGTAGCGTAACCAGGATTTTGGAATGGGGGGAAGAATTTCCAGGTTCACGAGGTCATTTTTAAGCAAGGAAAACCGGTGCCTGGGGGTATGGAGTTTCCCCCTCTCACCCACTGAAAAGGTGAATCTGGGGCTCTCGCCTGTGGAATTAGCTTAATTGGATGCAAAATGGTGAGTTTTGAGGCGTTTCCGAGGACATTTTCATCCTCAACCAAAGGATTTACTGCACTGATTTCATGACAACACAGTAACTAAAACAGAACATACAGAACCTGGTAATCGCAATTCTTGTGCTCAAATAGGTTTTACAGTTTTGTGTTAACCCTTTTATTTTTCTATTTTTTAAATCAATGATTTTCTGAAGATTCTTGAAATACTCTTTTGAATGTTCTTTACATTGTTAGATGTTACCTATAGACTTTGGGTGAACACCCAAGAACTTCACATACACAAACCGGATCGGTGCTTTTCGATGTTTGCTACCTTGCGAGAATCATAGTTATTCCCACTTAAACCAAGAATTTTTGTAAACCCACGTTTAAAGTTGAAAGTTTTCAAAACCGTTTTGTAATGGGTGGTTTTGGGCTACTAGAAATAGGTGTGCAACATTTCAAGTCTGTAGGTCTAGTAGTTTGGGCAGTGGTCTGATTATGAGTGAGTCAGTCAGGACTCTGTACATTTATATGCACAAATGTATACAGAGAGCACATATGTTGATTGAGAATTATGAAAACAATGTACCAGTTTTGAAGTCTGTTTACATATGTACATATGAGTTTAAATGTCTTTTTACACGATTTATTTTTGTGTTCATATAGTTTACTATCAACTTGAACCATTTGAATGATCTAATGTTACTTGTTATAAAAATTTTCTTCAAAAGGAATATTTTAAAATAGTTGCAGATATTACTTTGGGCTGAACAACACCTTCTTTACGAGTTAACAACTAGAAACTGTTTTCAGTTGCTAAGCAAGAAAAAATCGAAGGTTGAACAGAAAATTGCCCTTTTGTTAGTGTAAATACAACCAAAAAACAAAAGACTAAATAGTCCATTTTCAAAAATATTACCATTAAGTGAAACCATGCAGTACAACAATAATTATGTAGAGAGCACAAAGTAAAAAATCTGTGTAACAAAAATGTACAAACAGTAAACTGATTAAAGTATTACCCAACTTTATAGTACATGTAATTATTTACAAAGTTTTTGGATGTTTAAATCTACTGAAGTATTATTCATCATGTACAGTACGTAATATTTTATTGTTCACAGAAAATATTAGTGTTGTTATGGTTTTGCTTTTAGATCAAACATGAATGCCCCATGTGCCGTAGGGGCATGACAGTTGTCTTCCAAGAAACTGGACCAGGGGGGGAGGTGGTAACGTACCACCTGTCGCCACTTCCAAACAACGAAAATGACTAAGGTATGTCGCAGTTACAGAACAGTTATATTTTTACAGTCTGTTTCACACTAACATGTTGGTCTGGTGCTTATGATGAAACTCTATTCTAGTCAGTGTCTAGACGTTCTATGCAATTAAAAGGCACTCGTTTCACTGATCTAATTCGAAATGCAGAACTAATTCATAGAAAACAAAAAACTAGCCACTGTCAGGTAATTTTAATTTTAAGTAAACCAATGCAATGCTTTTTATAAATTACACATGTGCTGAACACACATTTCTTGTCTTGGAAAATACACTATTATCATATCCTTAACCACACATTTGTGACAGGCGTTGTTGGAGCCGGCAGTGGTACCATCTGCAGAACCCTCCAAGGTAGCGCCCCTCCCCCTCATGGTAGCGGCCCCCATCTGCAGCACCACCCCTCTTCGGCACGCCCCATGGCAGCAGCCCCCCCCTCATGGTAGCGGCCCCCTCTGCAGCACCACCCCTCGCCACCCCCATGGCAGCAGCCCCCCCCTCCATGGTAGCAGCCCCCCCCCATCCCATGGTAGCGGCCCCCATCTGCAGCACCACCCCTCTTCGGCACGCCCCATGGCAGCAGCCCTCCCATGGTAGCGGCCCCTCTGCAGCACCACCCCTCTTCGGCACCCCCATGGCAGCAGCCCCCATGGTAGCGCCCCTCTGCAGCACCACCCCTCTTCGCACCCCCATGGCAGCAGCCCCCTCCATGGTAGCAGCCCCCCATCCCATGGTAGCGCCCCCATCTGCAGCACCACCCCTCTTCGCACGCCCCATGGCAGCAGCCCTCCCATGGTAGCGGCCCCCTCTGCAGCACCACCCCTCTTCGCACCCCCATGGCAGCAGCCCCCATGGTAGCGCCCCTCTGCAGCACCACCCCTCTTCGACACCCCCATGGCAGCAGCCCCCTCCATGGTAGCGCCCCTCTACAGCACCACCCCTCTTCGGCACCCCCCATGGCAGCGGAATCAGCTATGAAGGATAAGTTACATTAGTCTAGACTGACGAAACACTCTGGGTCTGACCAAAAACCAAAAATAAAAACTTCTTAACCACATGACGGTCCGGTTTTATTTTCAAGTCGGCACCGAAAAGACCAGATTTTTTAATCTCGGAAATTGAAATTTTACATTATTATAAAACCAACTTTAATAACCAAAAATATTATCAACAAATAATTTACCATAAAATTTTATCCTTAAAATCCGTAAATATATTTGCCCGAGTTAAGTCGGGATTCGTATCCATAGTGGTTTACAACTCTATAACGGTTTGTTCACATTACAGCATTGTCAAAAGATGATATATACAACAAAAGAACCCATATGAAATCTTTATAGCCAAATAACTATAAAAGAAAAAATAAAACTGAATCGGTTTGAATGTAACGGCCAGATTGTCAAAGTATCATAAGTAATATAACACCTGTTTTTTGCATTGATACTTCATAAATTTTCAATATAGCCTAATCTTTGTATGTGCTTTCCCGAAAAAAATCGGGGGTTCATAGCTACTCTAGCTCTTCTCTAGCTTCTTCATCACTTGTTTCTGATTCGTAACTGCCATATTCTAAATCACTTTCCTCGACTCCACTACTATACCTTCACTATCATAGTCACTTTCAGTATCACTCATTGTGCAAATCAACACGTGGTATGTCAGGTGGGTGTGTGCACAAGGTCAACAACACAACCCCAATGGCGGCTAGCTTGCTCTCAAAGCGACAGTAGAGGCCTAGCATTGAAATAGATCAGTGCTGCATCCTCGCGGACGACGGGCGCAACTAACGCACGAGTCAACTTGATCAAATACAGCACTCAAAAGTGTACAGTACACTCGCAAATACGTTATGGCAAAAATGAATTGCCCAGCACACTCGGGCAAAACCGTCAAGTGGTTAAACAAGCTTAGGCCCTACAGCTTTAGCTTAGGTCACATTTCATTGTAGCCTTGTAGGCCACCTTAAAGGAATTTAAACTAGTGTAGTAGTTAGACCAGTGAGGTCAACCAAGGCATAACAATTTAAAAGGTTCTAACCAGGTTTTTGCCTTTTATCCGTCCAAAAATACTATAATTAAAATATAAATAATAAACAATGTAATTTTAACAATGTTAATGTATATTAGAGGTGTAGTTTTTTGTTTGTATTAAGCAGAGTTGGGAATAACGATTAAAAAAATTAACAACTAATTTTAATTGTTAACTTTTTATTAACTTTTAACTGGCTTTCCGTTACTTTTTAAAACATTTAGCTTTTAACTGTTAATCGTTAAAATTTTCATTAACGATTAAAAGTAACGGCAGTTACCTTTTTGACAACCATGCTAGAACCTAATCATGTCTAGTTTCGTTTTCCTGTCCAGGCCAAGTCGAACCCAGAATATTGAAACCAGATATTTATGCCTTACTCTTATTGTGTCCCAGTGCCAAGGATTGTAAAGGGCCAGCTAAAAATGGTGTCCTTAGGGGATGAAACAGGTTGACTGACTGGAACACAAAAGGCTTTCGAGCCGATGGGGATTTCCAAAGTAAAACCCCGAGTTGTCTTTTGTTTTGTTTGTATTTTGCACATCGCACACACTAGGCACTATGATGAGCAGAAGAGGTCGCGTATTGGCTCTTAGTTGCAAGTGGTAGTGGTCAGTCAAGAAACTGATAAGTGTCCAGTTAGATTATGAATACACCTAATTTTTATGATTTTTTGTAGTAAGTATAATGTTAGTGAATAAGATGTAGTGACATGTGCTGGTGCATACTGTGTAGTGATCAATAGTTTTGTTCTCGTTGTCCGTAACAATGGAGTTGCAATAGCCCGGGACAAGTCATATGTTCAAACAAAAATACGATGGCTTTTTAAATTACTCATCCCAGTGTCTTAATTGTATGCTGGGAAATAATACCAAAAGGCGTCGACACTATCAGCGTCGAATTAAAGATTTCTATGAAGGTAGGCTGTTGGGGGCTGGGGCGCAGAGTAATTATTGTGTTTGCGGCTGGTCAACAAATTAGGCAAACATTTAGGCGTTTTGTGTTTTCATTGAATTACCTTTCCAGTGGTTAACTCAAGTTTTATTTTTGAAGTGTTTGTCCATTTTGTTTGACATTTTGGTTGCACAAATGTAAACTTTTCTAGGCTGTTCATTCTGCAAAAACAAGCAGTTTGAACAATTGCAAAGCTACAGTGGAGAAAGTCGTGGAGACCAGCATTCAAAAACTAAAAATGTTGACACTACCCTGCCTCTACATTTTGGAAACATGTATTTTTTCAAAAGTAATATGATCTCGAAGAGGTATAGATATACACTCTTACTAAACTAGAGGCCGAGAAATACCAAACTGGGAGACACAGAACGGTAGTTCATGAACGCCTGCCTTCTCAGGCAGGAGTTCAACTCGTCAACAAGTTGCCTAATTCGACAGTGCCCCAATGCCTAAGGCATTTAATTAAGCTCGTCTCAAAAAAGTTTTGATCGCAAAAGCATTTTATAGCACTGACGAGTTTATGGTACACGACTGGGAGAACACATTAGAAAACGACTAATTCAACCACGGGGCTAAAGTGGGGAAAATTCGAATGAATGAATCGTGTGATTGGAAATTCTGTATTTCTGAAAGAGATCTAGATGTGTGTGAGTGGAAAATTTTAGCTACTAATAACTGACGATTGCGATACATGTATAATGTAATTATGCAATAAATTATTTATTTATTTATTTACGTGTATTGAACAATTTGAATTTGCACTAAGATCTAGTGATAATCCTCTATGACATTAAAAGTCACCTTTTATATTATATTTAAATTTATTAACAGTATTTAAAAATAAGTATGCAGTGAAAACAAAGTAAGATGTTAACAAAATTAGTATTTGTAGGGTCACTACAAAATTACCACAATTCGATAAAAGTCGCTGAAAATTAACTTTTACTTTTCAATCCCTTACTTATGATTTGTTTTAACTTTAAGCAGTTACTTTTTTCAAAGAATAACTTTTGACTTTAATCATTTTTAATTTTTGGAAACTAACTTTAACTTTAATCAGTTAATTTTTTTGGTTAACTTTCTGAAGTCTGGTAATAGGCAAGGTCATTTTGACCGGATGTTTCTAGTTACGTTAGTTTGGCGCCGGTCATAATGCGGTGTTCTATTTATGACATTTCTGTGATGTATGTAGCAGAAGAATGTGCACAGACTGTGCAAGTGATTCCGTGTGACTTTTGCATTAGGACAAAAGCATTTATACTTTCATTGTTTTGTTTGTTGTTTCTTATTGTTATGCGCTGTTTTTTGTCTTGTATGCTCTAAACCATTTCTGTGATGTATGTAGCAGAAGAATGTGCACAGACTGTGCAAGTGATTCCGTGTGACTTTTGCATTAGGACAAAAGCATTTATACTTTCATTGTTTTGTTTGTTGTTTCTTATTGTTATGCATTGTTTTTTTTGTCTTGTATGCTCTAAACCATTTCTGTGATGTATGTAGCAGAAGAATGTGCACAGACTGCGCAAGTGATTCTTTGTGACTTTTGTGTTAGGACAAAGAGCATTTAGACTCTCATTGTTTTGTTTGTTGTTTCTTATTGTTATGCATTTTGTGTTAGGGCAAAAAGCATTTATACTCTCATTGTTTTGTTTGTTGTTTCTTATTGTTATGCGTTGTGTTGTAACATGATTGTGTGTAACTTTTGAGTTAGACAAAAAGCATTTTTATAGTTATTGTTTTCTTTCAAATTAGGTTTGTAATAATTTAGGTTCTTTCAAGCTTTTTGTATCGTAATAGTTAATACAGTTTTGTGTTGTATGCATTGTGGTACCATTTTCCCTGAAGTTAACAGTAAAAATTCTAGTTTTCTTTCCAAATTTCTTGTAATTTGTGCTGTTTTTGTGTGTTTACATATGAATAAATAAATATTTATTTTTGCAGCTCCGTGGAAGGCAACATTGTAAAGCCGAAATATAAGCTTTTGCACTGTTCATATTCTTTTTGTTCTCTTGTTAAAAATACAAAATATGAAGAAATAAATATATAGATTTATGTAAATATTGTAGTGTTATGATTTCAAAACACCCTAAACTTGGTGAAAATACACATATAATTGCTTTTAGCACTAAACTAACAACAAAAACTATTTAATTAAGTATATTGGTCAAAATGACCGGATGTTTCCAATAATGTAATTAATTATATGTTTCGGTTAAAGTGTTAAGTTTCATCAAACTCGGATGATATTGTTCTAGAACAGAATGATAAGACTATTGATGACCCAAGAGAAATAGCACAATGTTTTAATAATCACTATAGTAATATTTCCAATGTTCAAAATGTACCTAAAGTTTCATCAGGGGAAATAAGTTTTCAGGGTGAAAATATATCATCAGTTCTTGAATCATTCACACTAGTAACAACAGATGAAGTAGAGAGAATAATATTAAGTTTAAAGAATACTATGTCCACTAGTACTATGTGGGATGAAGTGTGCTGGTTTAAAGCGAGCAAATAAGATAATTAGCCCAATCTTGACCTCATTAATAAATCATTTGAATCCGGAATATTTCCTAATAAGCTAAAGCTATCAATAATAAAGCCAATTTATAAGAAAGGCTCATGTAAGAATTTCCTTAACTATAGACCAATCTCTCTTTTAAGTAACATATCAAAAATATTTGAAAAAGCCATCCATACTAGACTATCATTGTTTTTTAGAATCCACCGAGTCATTCTGTAAAGAACAGTTTGGTTTTAGAAAACACAGAAACACCACTGGTTTCTTTTTACGTGAACTGCTCTTTTTAAACGGGCTTATTTTTACATAGTTTGACACATGTTAAATTAGAGACAATGGTTTCTTTGCCAACTGCTTCTTGTGTGCATCTAAGAGCGACCAGATGATTATTTGTATTGTCTAGGAATGCACTTTTTGTAGACTTTTCATGTTTACTTATACATTGCTCAAACTCATTATAAACATTTAAGTCTTGGTTCATACGTTTATTAAGTAGATATTTCATATTTACAATAACGTGAATTCAACACCCAAAAGAATAATTGGTTTGTTGAAGTATGTTTGTTTCAGAAAAGGTATAGGCTGGAGCCAAGTTGTGAGCTTGCTTCATTGCGTGCTTGCCTTTTGTACTGTCAATATTATTAACAGTCTCTGATATTCTATTGAGAAAGAAGGGTCAAACTCCAGTGTGACCCTTTGGCGCTATTATAATCACCTGTATACGTATTATTATTGCTTTTTGTTTCAGTAGAATCATTAGTGCGAAAGAATATATAATTAAATGTGTCAAGAGACATAGTTATAGCAATGACGAGCAACTGGTAAGGACTTCCACATTTCAGTACCTGAGGAACAGATGAATCTAAAAATAGAATGTCATCTTGGGATTTTGATACATCTGCTGAGAACGCATTACACAGTGTGCTTCCAAAAAGTGACCATGAGTATTTCATTGAGTAATTTATCTTGTGATTTTAGAAACAAATTGGGGTCTTGACTTGTAATTTGAGAATATTTTACAGATTTTGGATTATAAAATCTAGTTTGAACTGGGCTTTGAGTAAGGTTTGGATAACGTAATGTAGTCTGGTTTGGGCCAATGGATTTTTGTTAAATGAAGGGAAAACTCAAAACATTATCTTTAGCTTGAAATACAACCTTCCAGATGATATAATAAATAACTATTGTTCTATTGTTAAATTTGTAAGAATTTTTATTGATAGCCACTTTACTAGGAGTTCACATATTGAATACCTGTGCAGCAGGTTGTCTAGAATAATTTTCTTGCTTTGGCGTAATATGACATGTGTGCCTGAAAATTATTTTTTATCCTCATATTATGCATTTTTTCAATTTATCGTTAGATATGGATTGATAATATGGAGAAATGGAAGTAAAATAAGTAACTTATATTACAAAAGAAAAGCTATTCGAATTATGTCAAAAGCAGAACATTTAGATCATTGCAGACCCCTTTTTATCAGATTAAAGATCCTAACAATAATTAAATAACCCCTTTATTTTTGACTCAATCTCAAAACCAAAACTTTTTAACGAAACTTTGTGTTTTACATTTTTATATCTTAACCTACTTTTCTACATAATTTCCTTGCAAACCCAAGCATTTATTGTACCTTGTTACAAGCTTTAGAATACCTATGTCGTAGTCTTCTGCCACCAATCCATTGAAATAAGCCAGTACCGTTTGTTTGACTTTGTCCTCCTCAAAACATTTCCCACCCTAAAACTCTTTAAGTTTGTGAACAAATGATAGTCACTAGGGGCTAGGTCTGGGCTGTACGGAGGATGGTCGAGAACATCCCATCGGAAGTGGTTGAGTAACTGTCTTTTCAGCTGCACGAGGTCGTTCAATGGTCATGCAAAAAGACATCTCCAGCGGAAAACATTCGGCGTCTTCGATTCTGGCTTGCACGTCTTGAACTCAACAAGCAATATACCGTGGCAATCCCAAAAAACTGAACCCATGAGCTTACGAGTCGAGATTGTTGTTTTGAAATTTTTGGCAAACAACTTTTGCACAAACGCATCAACAGTTCAACAAGCGTAAACGTGATGACACTCGGACGGCCGCTTCGCTCCTCGTCGTAAACATTTTCTCTCCCTTCATTGAAATTTCGGCACCAATGTCGCACAGTTGACTCGCGACGCTTTGCATGTTTTTTGCATTCAGAAATCGAATAACTGATCTCAATTCACAACTGGCGGCATTATTGATTTTCGTCTCCATTTTGTATGTTTACAAACACGGTAATAAGAGTTGTATTGAAACGAAATTCAGTAACAGCTGACCAATGGGATGCTAAAACCAGCTGACTTTGATTCAATCATCTGTCCACACATAGACAAAACAGAAATTAAAACGAGTACTACTTTCCAAACGACCCTCGTATATAATCTTATTTATAACTAGCTGAGAGTACCCACGCTTCGTCTTGGGGCTTTATTAACATAGCTTTGTGTATATTTTAAGAAAATTGCAAATTTAAAATTAACAAAAAAAGTGTTCTATATTTCCATAGAAATCCTTTTAGTTTGCCTGTTCAACATCTTCTCGTTATAAGTGTTGCCAATTATTTTGTGGATGTTGTATGGATAGGAAATATAGCCAGATATACACTGCGAGATGGGCTTAACCCTTAAACAGAGTTTGACCGCCATAGCTTTAGCCAATTTTAAGTCCTCCGAAACGCCTGAAAAACGTGTTCAATGCCCACTTTGAACCCTCGCTAACACTGCATGATGAGTTAAATCCTTAAAGCGAGTTTCACCGCCATAGATTCTTCCAATTTTTAGTTATAAGCAGCCCATTATGCCTTAAAAACGTTACAGACAGACAGGATTTTTTTGACACCAGTTTCGGTCTATCCAAAGTATATAAACACCAAATAACCGACACCGATGGATTTTTTGCAATGTACAGACAAAAGTCTTATTTTATTTATATAGATAAGTGTAAGCTACCTTCTGAGAGTCATAGTTACTCTCACCGTTCCGCCTGTTTTTTGAGGATGTTATATGAACATAAAATGTAGCTAAAGACACACTGAGTGATTAGCTTAACCCTCAAACAAAGTTTCATTGCCATAGTTTCAGCCGATTTTGACTTAAAAGCAGTATAAAAATTTCACTTTGGTCCCTTGCTATTTATTTTGTGGGTGTTGTATGGATATGAAATATAGCTAAAGAGACACTGCCTAATGGGCTTAACCCTTTAATGAAGTTTCACCGTCACAGCTTCAGCGGATATTGAGTTATAAGTGGTCTAAGATACCTTAAAAACGTGCTAAGTGCCGACTTTGGTCCCTCACCTTTTATTTTGTGGAGGTTGTATGGGTATAAAATATAGCTAAAAACACACTGCGTAATGGGCTTAACTCTTAAACGAAGTTTCATCGCCATAGCTTCAGTCGATTCTGAGTTATAAGCGGTCCAAGATGCCTTAAAAACCTCACAGACAGGAATGTTTTTGATTCAAGTTTCGGTCTATGCAAAGTATATGAACACTAAATAACCAAAAACTGACGGATTCTTTGCAATGTACACACAAAAGTCTTATTTTATTTACATAGATTTAATTTGAAACAAGATGCTTGTTTAAGTTTATTTATTAGTGTATTATCTTTAGTTTGACTATGTCTTATGACAGTAAACTGACATTGTCAATGCATGTATTTGTAGAAAGACAAATAAAGATTTATTTATTTATTACCTATCATAAAAAAGCCGACAGAATGGTCGAAAACCAAAAATGTTCAACAACAAGAAAACCTTAAGAAAAACCATTTAAATTTTAAAAAGCTTATAATCATGCATGTTCTATTCAGCAGAAACATTCTACTATGGAAATAGATGAAAATATATAAACAAAAGTGAAATAAACCCAAGACAGTGTAACACAAGACAGTGTAACCCAAGACAGTGTAACACAAGACAAAATATTCACCATAAAAGTGTGAATGCACACAATTTTTGGTGTAGATTTGATATTAGTAAAAGAAAATGTTGTACCTACCATTGCGCTTCTGGTGTATTACTCTTTTCAGTCTGCAGAAAGGAGAGCTGATTTCAACTGCTTTTTCCCAGTCTAAACAAATCAAAAACAAATTAGGTGTGATTGAAGACTTGCCGTCCCAATTTACTTCAAAGAAGAACATTTCTCATATCATTTCAAAACAACTAAAACTATTATCAATCTCCCGTACTGCTTAATAGAGTACAATGATCGGATTTCTGAGGTAGCTTTAACAAACAACCAAACGGCTACTTACAATACATTTTTACGACATTCCCACTTCACAATTTATTAAAATTTACTTGGAAGGGGAGAGGAGATTCAGTTTACAAATCAACTGAACACAGGAGCTTGGCTCAAACAAAAAATGATGCATTGCCTAAATTTGTTAATTCGCCTTTGCTGCTCCTTTTACATAACGTATTGCTCGATTTGATGTTGAGGCTGATTTTCTGGCATATCTGTATTGTGACTATTATTCTATTGAAATTATTTCTTCACTGACTAACCGTATGCTACCACATAAATCATTACCTGGTACAAATCATCCTGAGCCAACTGATGCTGTTTGTTGATTGTTCTTGTCTGGCATTTCTGAAAATAAAACACACCTTCTTCAGATAAAAGAAATGGAAATACAGGGTTACACACGGGAATGTGACGGTTTACGAACAGTGCAGGGTTGTTTTTTATTAAAATCAATTTTTAACATATGAAAACTGTGCTAATCAAAACCGTCAGTTTCCTGTGTGTCACCCTGTAATGTATTTGTCACTGCCAGAGGTAACAAGGAGGTAAGCATTTGCACGGACTAAAACAGAAATGGTACACTTAAACACAGTTATACAAAAGACAACAAAAATACATTTAGATGCAATTTTACACTTAAATTTATCCTAGAACATCTTGGAAAAACAAAACAAAATCCAGTGTGACCGGAGGCGGCCCGAGGACCCGGCGACCCGGGCGGCCGCCCAGGGGCGCAAGGAGGGCGGCAATTTTAGGGGGGTGCTGGGTACATGCAGCTAAAAAGGGAATTCTTATAGAGAGAAAAGGGAAAAGTCTTTTAGAGAATTAACAATACCCAGAACAAAAAAGAATTACATTTTATTAATTAACTATACGAAAGGGTGTACTGCAATAATGCACATTACATTTGTAAACAGGAAGCGTGAGTTGAGTCACAGCACGTAGCCAATAACTCCAGTCAAAACACTATTGTATCTTTCTTCTTCCACTCAAAACATAACTCGCAGACGCTGCCCAAAGGCCCGACCTAACCGCCCGTCCGTCCACGGTTCATCATCAGCTGTTTACTCTTCAGGTTAAAAACACGAAAAGTTCGTCATGTTGTTTGTGTGTGACATGTTCCTTTCTATCTCAAGAGTTAAGTAATTTTTCGTTTGGGTTGAGTAACTGGTGCCTGGAAGTGTATAGGCAGGGCAATACTGTAACATGAGCTTTTCTAAATCAAGTAGGGCAACAATTCGGAAATGGGCAGCTGAAAAGCAACAACAAAAGGAGGCCGTTCATAAAAAATCCACAAAATAAACGGGTTTTAGAAATTGCCTAGTGATTTATTTATTTATTTATTTGTTTCTACGGTAATACACCATTTTACATATACAGTACTGACATTTGCATTTCGATACTTATACAGAAATAGAAAAATACGTGCTACTGATAGTCCTAAGGTTTCCATAAACATTTTATGTTTACAAATAATATTACTGGTAATGTTGTCAGTTATTTCTTTCATGGCGAGTTAACACTGGCCCACTATAAAACGCTTTAAAACACGTTATTTTGCTTTGAAATTTCAAAAATGTTCTGGGGGAGCCTTTAGACTCCCTTTTGGGTTGGTGGTACGCGCCCCGGACCCCCTCTGGGGGCGCCGCCGTTGAGTCTACCCAAGGGCGCATGCAAGCTCGTGCCGCCCCTGAGTGTGACGACTGACAAAATTAAACTAGCGGATAATAATTTTATATAGTTATTTATTCATTCACATGTTTATTATTAGTTGATTACATACATATTTATATATACATTCGTCCAAGCGTACATTATTTTATACATGCACTTTATCCATATATTTATTACTATTCAACATGAACTAAGTACATAATACAATCAGACAAGACGAGCTACTTATACTTACACATTGATGGGTTTCTATTCTACAAACATCCATACAATAACAAAGGACATGCAGAAGACAAGGGGGGTACAAGTACAGATGGTGAAAGTGCTACACTTACAAATTGTCGCCAAACCCTGGAAAATCAGCAGTGGCGGCTTTCCTTAATGAGCTCTTGGGCGCAGCCCTCCCAAGTCCGTTAATATATCTAAATTTTATATTGAATCCTCTAGTAATAAAATCAATGAATAAATTTGTTCATCCAAGCGTTTGTACAATGCGCAGCCAGGTCAGACTTGACGTGGTGAGTGTATAGAACAATGCTTGGGCGCAAGGCGGAGCGCCCCACGGAGCTTCAATGCAGGCATACGGGAGAAGCAGACGACAGCTGAGAAGGTGCCGTGACGTCATTCCAATGCATTCCTACGGGCGGCCCCTTCCACCACTACTACCGAGTACCGCCCCGCTCCCGTCACATCAGACCGAATTATCTTAGATCGAACAGCCGATTTAGCGGACATCTACAGCTGATAATCAGTCAGTGATGCCAACACGATGGATAAAGCAATAATTTTTATTCCGATAGAAAATTAAAATTTAATAAACGCTACTGGCACTTAAAACTGTCGGTACAACTGATTATTCTATCTTGAAATCATAAGAACAGTTTTCAGCCCAGTTTAGCCAGTTGTCGATACATTGATAGCGTCATTACCGTACCTTTATTTGTTCTGTCTTAGTTTTATTTTATTGCTTAATGTCTTAATATCTTAATAACTTAACTTCAAATATCTTTATTATATTACCACCAAGGTAAGTACTGTGTCATAATAATACAATTCATTGAGGAAGGCTGATCTTGTAGGTCTTCAGGTGTTGTTCAAATGATCGACGTTCTGTCGTTTGAGACGAGATGTAAGGTGGTTCAACCAGTCCGGCCATGTGACGTGAAAAAATAATAAAATTTGTCTTGTTTAACGAGACAAAGTTAGGACTACAAAGTCCTCTCTAATACCCAACTTCGACCTTTACCTAGCATTACCATAGAGTCACTTTACAAAATTTGGTAAAGTATTTAATATATGTGGTGACTGCGAGGATCGAACCCGCGCCAGTGGAGTGATAAGCTGCGAAGCCGGGCAGGATTCCAATCCGTTACAGATCCGCTGATAGCGCACTTCGCAGCGAAAAGCACGTTGTCTGCCAACGGGAAAAATTTTTCGGTTATTAGCCTATTCTTATTGAAGCGGGAGGGTTAAAACGGAACCAATTAGTCAGACAATGTCGAAAAGTAAACTTCGCAGAACAGCCGACGCACCGTGTGTGTGAAGGGGTCTGGTGTAGGGTACCGGAGCCCTTATCCTTGCCCACAGCAGCAGTGTCTATACCTTGCGTGATTTCCGAATTGTTGGCACAGTCTAAATCATATCCCGTCAACGTGACCCTCGTCACATTCCTCACATAACTAGCTATGATAACAATCAACTCAAGACATTAAACAGTAATAAATAATAACTCGCCCTTAGGATCGACTCGCTGGGGGCTGCGCCCTCCGACCCTTGCTTCGGCCTGCGGCCTCGCTTGATTAATTAAGGCCAATCGCTGTGCTCATGACATTGCTCGGCCTACGGCCTCGCAGGAGCGCCGTTCGCTTCGCCCACGGTAGCTTATTGAAAAGCACCATTAGCTGCGCTCATGGCGTTGCTCGTCCTGCCTCCTCGCCAGGTGCATCGAATAAGTTGGCGTTAATCGTTTGTTTGTATGACAATTGTAATGTTAATAATCATCTTAAAACGCCATATCACGACATCATTTATTTTTATATTATAGTACTTCTCGTCATTCTATCAACGTTCATTACGAGTAATTATATTATTTGAGAACATAAATTTACGAATCTTTTAGTATGACTTTGGCCCGATGTAAGACCATCAAAATCTAACGAAAGTACGCACTTTGGGTACGTATAATTATAAGATATGTTATGGCCAAAGTTTTATTTTTTTACATGTTTTCCGCATAGTGTTTTAGTCGTTCTAACTTAGGTTAATTTTCGTGGTACTAAGAGGTATATAAATACCCGTTAAATTAGCCCAAACACACGAAAAAAGTAAATGTTGGCCAGTTTATCTTTAAAGCTGAATAGCAAATTACCTTTTGGAAATAGGATAAAATATCAAATACAAGTTGTACAAAGATCCGATCACTAGTTCAGCCGCTACAGTCAAAATAGTAAACCACTGCACAACCCCATTTTCGGCCGACGCCATTAACGCCGCTACCGCGCCGGGGGTTAAAAAAGTTGTGTTTTCAGATTTTTCCTGGCAGTTCCAACCCAAGACCTTCAAAACGAATATATGGTTGAGGGGAGTAGCTCTACGGGAATTTCCTAAAAATTTCTCTCGTTCACCAGTCAGTCACCCAAACGGCTTTATAGTATATTAACTGTTTCGTAGTGCAGCACGGGTGGACAAGGTGACAATGAAAAACACACCACCGTTATAAATAACGTGACTGTGAGTTTTATCATTTTACAAGAAAGGTGAATGTGTTCTTTTGGGTGGATTGGAAGGCGATTTCCCTAACTTTAGTTTTACTTGGTGGGAAAACTTCTCGAAACAACGACCCATAACTTTGTAGCATGTGTAAACAGTTGATTTAGCGTTTTGGACGCCCCCCAATTTGTGAATGAAATTTCAACAACATGGATCCAATCCACCCTACGTAATCTAATCGATATAACCTTTGGAAAATTATTTCTATATGGTAGTCTATTGAATGACATTCGTGCCATCAAAGTGATTATATTAAGGTAAGACCTAAACCCGGGACCACGAACGGTCACTGATTCTGACCTCCAGAACACGTTTTGAGCATTTTTCTAAACTGTATACCCGTAAAATACATAAGTATACATCTGTGAGCTCTGTACAGGTCACTTTTTGTCCAGTTGTCATAAACTTGGTGCGAATGTACCTTAGTAAACATCTCGGACGTGTTCCAGTAAAATCGGAACACCAGAAGGTTTCTTTGCGGTCGTAGGAGATTTACCGTAAAGACTGTTTTAGTTATTTAAAAATAGTGAATTTCATCAGATTTTACAAACGGTTTGCTCCAAATATGTGTGTTGGTGTTACCCATAAATGCCCACGGTGTTTCACTGTAACATCAAACCGCTCCGATTTTAATACAATCTGAAATGAATTTTACCCCTATGATTGGCGGTTAAAACTTACAGGAAATAACACGTAAATCCGAAGCAAGGACGTGAGCGTGGTGACAAAAGAAACTGCGTCACTCACGCCAGTGGGCTGCCTGTCGGCGTGGCTTTTAAGTTTTATTACAGACGCTTTTGTTCTTTCGCAAGTTGTTCGCTCAAGCAGTTCCATCAATGGCAACTCGAAGCGCTGTCATCACCATGCCGCCCGCCATGTGTCGCTACCTGGCAGAAACTGTTGCAACTCTCATAAAATGTGTATAGCATAATCATAACAACGCTCATTTGAACGAATATTTAAAATTGTAATTGATATTTTGTAATTTATATGCTACATACACACTTAATGTGATTGCGTCACCTATTGTCTGCTATTAATTAAATGCAACTTAGACTGATATTTGTATAAAACTTGAATGCCTTCAGGCTATAATCGAATAAAAAAAACAAAACTAAACGGAATTTATTTCGGAAAAACTTCTTCCCGAATAACAATAAATAATAATAATAACAAAAATTAGTTTGAAAGTTCATAATAGTGGCGGAGAGCAATTATTAAGTAAAAGGAAAGAACGGACTTTTCCAGCCACTTCCGGAGAAAACTACTCCGTATTAATTAAATGTAGTTCCTAGATTAGTGTAGTCCTCTGAAGACGGGTGGAGTTTCTAACTACCCGAAACGTTAGGAGTAGTTTTCTCCGGAAGTGGCTGGAAAAGTCCGTTCTTTCCTTTTACTTAACAAAAATTAATTATATATTTTTGTTTTTGGCTGGAGATAAATATTCCGTTTATTTTGTATTGTTAAATTAAAATCACGTATATATTCAAAATAATAACAAGAAAAATTAATATAAATATTTTGAAATACTAGTATCGTCGCGAATAGAGCAATCTCACATTCGAACAAGGTGTATTCCGAGGAGTTGCACATCTTCTATCTCAGTCCCATCCAACATTGCCAGTATCATCCAACGAACAAAGAAGAATATCCACATCATCATCCAACTGTTGGATATACGGTCTGAGCCTGACTGTCGCAAGCGAAGTTGGACGAAAGGCAATTTGAATATAATAATTCCACATTATGATTGGAACCTCCGGATTACAATACCTACATTAGGTTAAACATAAATTAGTTTTAAATTAAATTTCAATCAGTAATCCGAGTTTGTCTTATAAATGGTAAATTCCGAGGTCATTCATGTTAAGTCAAAACGTTAAATTTTTTATCAACGACACAACTGATATTTTGCAAAATTTTCCCTAATTTTTTCAATCATTTTTATAGTACAAATGTTAGATAAGGTCAATTAATTTATAAAAATAAACTACTGGAACAGGCCAAATTGAAGACAAAATTGCAAAATTTTGGAGGTGAGTGTCTGCCTGTATTCGCTTGGCTACCTCGCGGTCCCAGGTAGCGGGTGATTGTATCCTGGTTGTCAGCTTTCGCATCTAGGTACGGTCCAGGTTATTTTATTACTTGCTCAAACGCTCGGGAATTTAATTAGGGATTGTCCGAGTCATGGACCGCCCTGATGCGGACCTAATTTATTAGCCTACAGACCTGCAAGTGAGCCACAGGGAGTACAGCCAGCCAAACACCCGGCCTCCAGGTAGCTGGATTACAGGACTATGCCACGAGTCCCGGCCAACAGTGAGTAAAAAACTGGTCTAGTTGACTCGCCAACGCGCTCGCGCCCGCTCCGTGCACAGTTTTCATTATTGCTTTGGTCACGTTGGTGAACATGAAAACCCATGTTGCCCCTCGCATGTCGGCAGCAATGAACTGGTAACTAGGCCTTATTGCAAGGCTCTCACAAACTTTATTATTCTGATAAAATAAAACCTTTGAAAGGGTTATTACACAAATGTTGCATTACGTAGTTTTTAGTAGAAACGTATTTTCTTTCCAAATGTAATTCAAATTTTCTGCCAAAAGCCCGTTTGCTCAAAAACAAAGGGTGCGTGAACCTGAATAAGTAGGGGCTTTTTAATTTACTAACTTTAGTAAAGTAAATTTTGTTAAAACCTTCTAACCCCTCCCTTTGTTTAGTAATGGGTTCGTTTTGCGGCGAGCGGATACATTTTAAAAATAAACTATTTTACTTAAAATTATAAGAAGAACAGGGAATTCCTTGTGGGACCCTTTTTTGAACCATGTACGTTTTGCATCATGTTTACTTCAGTTTTTTTTTCAAGTTTATTTCAGAAAAAATTTATTAAGCTGGAATTATTGGATCTCACGACAAACCATTGAACCATGACGACCAGAGTACGTCCTACAAAAGAGGCAGAAACCCGAGGGTTTAAAGTGCTCAGGTTACCTCCACGCAATTGCAAATACAACCCCGTTGAAATAGTGTGGGCGTGGTTGAAAAACTACGTTAGAAAAAGAAATAGTTCTTACAAGCTAAAATATGTAGATAGGTTATTTAGAGCAGCAGGTATGTTCATCACACACTAAAGATCGTTGAAGACTCAACACGCTGAAGTCGAGGTATTCGTCATAATTTCATCGGGCGATGATGAAGACAAGATTGTGAGCAGCGTGAGTATAAACTCCCAGAAATATTTCAGGCTGATAACATCGGAGTTGCACTTCTTGATCCATAAATAAGGTAAAACACTTATTTTAAATTTATTGTCTTCGTTGAATATATGGTGACATTTACTCAGCTTAAAAAATCACCTTTCGTAATTAAATAAATGGTTTATTGCGTTCAACATGTTAACATTTATGCAAACGTCACTTAATTTTTGAAAAACTAAAATTTTCCACACATTCTAACATCGAAATCCCAGTCAGACATACATTTTGACATTCACTCTCTCTCATCCACTCGAATTGTACCACTCTAGTCCTGTAGTCAGTTTGTGTGTTCCGAGTTTTCCCAGTCGTGTGCCATAAACTCGTCTGTATTGTAAAATGCTTCTGCGGCCAAAACTGTTTTCAGGCGAGTTTTAAAAACATTAAGCTTATGGGCACTTTTGATCGAATTTGGTAACCTGTTGACGAGCTGGACTCCTACCTGAGAAGGTAAACGTTCATGAACTGCAGTTCTGTGTCCCCCAGTTCGGTAGTTTTCCCTGCCTCTAGTTTCATTAAGAGTGAATGTCACTTCCTCTTACGAGACCGCATTTTGACTTGAAAAAAATACATGTTTCTAAAATATAGAGGCAAGGTAGTGTCAACAATTTCAAATTTTTGGATGCTGGCCTACACGACTCTCTCCATTGCAATTTTGCAATGGTTCGGACTTTTTTTTTTTAGAATGAAGACCCTGGCAAAACTTGATTTTGATCATCCACCCCACAAAGCCAATCCGTATGAGAGGTGTGGGTGGATTACTTGTAAGTAGAAGTAAGTTGAGTAGATTAATTGTATAAAAGTATATGTATATAAAAACTACACTACATTACGAAAATTGAAAAAGGCTAGAGCGGCCGTAGGTCCAACTCAGAGTACCGCTTATGGGGTAAAAACTTAACATGGGGTAAAAACTACAAACGACGTTTTAAGCAAGTTAATTGACTTAACCGTGAAAACTGTTTCCCTGGAAGCATAGATTTATTGATGCTACTCAATTGAATAGATTAGTAATCATTGCTTAATTGTAATACATTATTCGAAAAAATCGTTACGGAAAATGGTCGATGCGGGAAATTAGGTGCTCTCTAAGGGGAACGGAATAAGAAAATCTGTGGTGGTAAGGTGAGTTTTTGGTAAACGACCTTAAGGCGTGAAAAAGGATAAAATGGGCGTTTCAGTTACATTTGGAAAGGAAACACATTTTTACTGAATACATAAGGGTAATACGACATTTTTTGTAAGGACCTTTCTTAAAGAACATACTTTTATTGATTTGATCCAGATTTTTACAACCTCACCTATCCACTGCCGTTGTTGAGTCGGGCGTGGTTCGTTTCGGCCAACCTCCCCCTCTACCACAGGGCACAGGTTGTTCAACTAGGTGGCAAGAACAGCAACCAAAAGTAAAACTACATACAGCAGTACATACAGGGTGTTTATAAAAGGGTGTAAATTGGGATTGGTTGAGTGAAAGTGGTAGTACCACTGTGTTGTAAAGATAGACTCAAAAGTCTCTGGAATTGTGTATATAAACCTTTTCTAATTAAATCTTGTGCTCAATGTTATAGTTCTAATTTCTAAGATTAGCAAAATAAAGCAAAGGGTTGACGTGCACGTGATCATGAACTATATTCCTAATCAATCTAATCTAACTTCTAAGATCAAGACGAGAGAGTAGGGGCATCACAAGGAAAAATTTCATATTAAACTATTATTAATCTAATTTTCATGCTAGTTTAACAATACTACGATAGAAAATTGTAGCCTTCAACTATGGTAAAGTTCTCTTACAATCTACAAGAGCGTGTTTCATATAGGTTATATTTTAAAATTATTCCATACTCCTCCTCCTCCGTTATGAGGTAGATAATTGAGTGTACACAGTAGTGCCGCTTAGTTATACAGAGTTATCCAAAAGTCTCTGGAATTTTGTACGTAAACCTTGTGTAATTAAATTTTATGGTCAATTTTACTGTTCTAAGATCAAGTCGAGAGAGCATCATCGTAAGGAAAAATGTCATATTGGATTATTATTAACCTTATTTTCAACAAAACACCTGAACAAAATTACCTTGGAAAATTGTAACCATAATTGTAAATAAAGTTATCCTGCTAAGGCAACTATATTTTTAAATCATCCCATTACCCCTTGCCCCGGAAGATACCTTATGCGCGCCATTGAAGGGCACCACGGGAAATTGACTGTAGTTCATATACATTAACAGTGATTGTGTTGTAGCCCACTTACCAGTGTTTCCTTCCATGTTACTGTTTGCTTGAAATCAGAAGAAAATATTCCATTAGAACATCAATATTTGAAAACATAAGACCTCAAAAATCGAAACTAACGAAAATGGAACCGTATCACGATGTTCATAGCACCGCCATGTTGGATGAGTAACCAACCCTTTTGAAACCGAGTTTGCGGTACAGTAGCCTATTCTTATTGTACTGTACTCTTATTTTGTTTCCGTCATAGTATTCGGACACAGCGTACGTACCTGTGTTGTCTTTCTGATCACTTCTTTGTCGAGCGCTGAGATCAGCTTCATGTTAATCTTAGGGCGAAAGCCTATTTTCGCCAGACTGCTCTTTTCCGATCAGTCGTGGAGTTTCAAACGTGAGGTAAAGGTGCATTGTCACTGGTGCGGCTGGAACGTCTAACGTTCAACGTCAGTCGTTGGACGTCAGACGTAGAGCGCCTGCTTTGTATTGTTTCTTATGGCACCATTGTCACTCGCACGGCCGCCGTTAGAGTCGTTGACGTCTGTCGTAGAGGTCTGAAAGTGCGTAGTGTTCTTTTGCGATGTCAACCAAAATATCTCACAAATTACGTTTCACATCCAAGGAAGACGAAAAGCTAATAGAGGCAACTTCCTCCCACCCTGCTATTTACAATTTGAAACATCCTCTTTGTAAGGACCAAAGAGCTATGTAAGAGCTTTGTAAGGACCATATTTATGATCTAACTGTGGTTGACCTTGGTCGAGTGAGCACTGAGAACTAATTTTGCAATTTATGAAGAACTTATCGAGAATAAAGAGATTCTAAGATGGTTGTTAACGTAAATCCTGCTGAGGGGCATAGAATACCCCAGGCAACAGGGAACCGGGTGGTTTCCTCCGGAAATCCTGTTAAATTTTGATGCCAAACGTAGTTTTGAGACGCTTTATAATATTTTACGGACTTAAAACCAAAATATTTATCAATTTGATTTCGTAAAGACACTTTCTTGTGATCAAGAGTTTGACTCTCTGAAAACCCCAAAGTAGCCTTGGATCGAACAAAATATGTTCAGATTGTTTGCTAGTAGTATTTCTTGTGCTGAAACAGGCAGGCTTCAAAGTCATGCGTGTACGAGTATAATGTGTACACATTCCAAATGTATAAATATCGTACCGATGTGTTGATTTTTTCACATTCGTAGTTTGCCGGATTGTTTTGAGATGGCTGTTTGACTGTCACTAGATAGACACTGGAGAGCCAAATTACTTATCATAAATCAACCCATCCTTGAAATTTAAGCGATGCACATTTTCGTCGGAAAGTTTTGCTTATTGCGACCTTCTTATTATTAAAAAATTGTATTTATTAATAGTCCTTGTGTGTGCTTTGTTTATATTTATTTGTTGTGCAGTTAACCTTGAACAATTCGTTTATAAATTATGAATATTAGATTCATTTTAAAGTATCACACAAGGGCAGTTTCGAAAGTCTTGGCCAAGGTCCGGAGGGGGGGGGGTCATGACTTGGAAAACTCCTTTGGCTAGGCAATCGCAATTTTTTAACTAGTTAAAAACCTTTCTACTGGGGCTTTTGGTGCCTAAAATATATAAAGGTCATATATAGGGACGCCACAAGATGAAATAAACATTTAAAATAAATGAAAATTCAAACATATAGGCCTACGAGTTGGTTATCCTATCTACCGGGATCTGACGGTAGACCCCCGTCCCTAAAGCTAAGCTCTGGCAATATAAATCTGAATGTACTATATAGCTTGAGGAATTTTTGTACGTTAGGAAATTTGTAACCTAAAAAGGGTATTTTCATACTTCAAATTTAATGTCAAACCAAATATTTTAATTTATGTATGTCTCAATTTGTGTCCAATGTCTACACGACCTCAGCTCGTAGTAGCCCTCTAAGCCAGTGTCTTTCCTTAAAATAATGATTTTACTCAGATGATGATTCTTTTTTACTTTTTACTCCGTAGATTTTACAGGTGATTGTTCCATCGATGGGTTTAATTGATTACTAACCAAAACATACAATCACAAATTGAACGTGTGTAAAGAGTTCAGTTTAGTTCAGAAACAATCTTGCAATAAATATAGAATAGTGCAGTTCGTTAGGTATAGCATGGCCGGTGGCCTTGAGATTTCCTGCTGGCCGCTTGTGCCCTATAGCCCATCTTACCGGCCATGCTATACCTAACGAACTGTATATGTATTTATGCCGAAGCGTAAACTGTAAAAAGAGCGAATAACATCAAAATAAATAGAATTTGAATTATTTTGACGTAACTTCTCCAGTTAACTGGAATGTGGCGCTTTTTCGAGAGGTGGGGGAAGAAATTACTGGAAAATGGAGGGAGTCACACCTCACATTGGTTTTCCTACTGATAAGCATCAGCTGCGCTGTGATTGGCTGGTTACTGCCTGTGGATTTTGACACCTCTCCCTTGCGTTCACTTGTACTATCCGCATCTTACATCTGCCGCACTGTTCTTTTAATATTACCCGCAACAAAAGCATTTCGTTCTAACTAAACTTTTGTTCAAATAGGTTGATTGAGTGACTGATATTCTCATTTAACTGATTTTGTTGGGAAAACTCAGTCCTATAGGGTCATCCACAACTGCAGGGAGGACAGGGACAGATCCTCTACCCATCTCGAGTGTCTACTGTTTGGTATTTATCTCTAATGATTTTTCTGTATACAGGGCGTTTAAAATATAATGGTACAGCTTCTCAGGGATGGTTTACGTAAGGTAAGTCCTTCTTAGTCTAAATGTCGTCCACTGTTTACAGCAAATGTTACTTCCATACACCCAGGCCCGGCCTAAGATGAAAACTGCAAGTATACGAAATGTTATGCCTCTACCAGGGGCTTGGGTAGAATGTAATATCCCCCCAGCAAAAATTGAGGTACGGGGTTCTCCCCCAGAAAATGTTATAGATTTGGATGCAAAATGGTGGGGTTTGAGGAGTTTTGAATGAAGTTGTTACATTAAAATGAAAAAATTAAAACAATCTGCTCACAGTAGTTGTTAACTATTGTTAATAGCGTTTGTTGTGAACTCACAGAACTGTTGTGAGAGGACCCCGGAAAGTTTGGTACATTTTTGAGCAAAGTTTGAAGCGTTTTGGGGGACATTTTCGTCCTTAAACAAAATACTCAATACGCCTACTATGCGAGAACACGGTAGTGGGAATGGGGTTTTATAGGCACTCAGATAGAACCTATAATACCTAATATTTGGACTAGTAGGTAAATATACGTTCACGTTCTTTAGCAAAGGAAATAGAAAACAAAGCCATTAGGATGGGAGGCAGAAAGATGAGTGGCAACCCTTGTCGCGATTCGAACATGGGCAGAATACTGCTCTACTAAGCTTGGACCAATGGCCATCAGACTACTGTATTGGAGGTAGATGTTCGGTTTTTCCTCGAAATTAAAGTGTAATATTTATGAGACAAAATATTCTTGTTAAAATATTTCTGACCAACATTTCAAATCAATTGCTGAAGATTTGCCAAAATTATGTTTAACTAATGATGGACAATTTTTTGATTCTCCAAATTGCTTAAGTGTGCAGGCTCAAGTGTTTAAATGTCAACAGGTTGATAAAGACTGAGCTTTGGCTCTCTTGTATCTGTGGTCGGCGGATCCCTATACTTATACAGTGTATCTCCCTACCTCGCCATTTCGCTGACAGTGCGTTACAACATTCCTTGTCCCCTTTTTCATGCGTAGCTCCGCCGTTTAATGACCGATTTTTTTGAAATATGCGTTGTTTGTTTTATTTTTATTAAATAAAACTTTTATTTCATATACAAAATCTTTGTTTACTTTGTCCTTATTTCGCTATTTCGGAAAGAAAAATTAAAACCACCACCATTTCGGAAATACTTTTAATTTTTTCATTTTAATTTTTTTGAAAATACATCTTAGTTAGCTTCACCGTCTTGCAAAGTTTCGCTTCAATCCGTCGACAAGTTTGCTAGGAAATAATAATTCAATCTGGAAACTAAACTGCGTTTAGTGGAATTCCATACGTATGTAAAATTCATAAATCATAAAAATTTCATCCATCGACTGTTGCCATCATGTCACTTTTGTGTACTAAATAGAAATGCCGCAGAGTGGGTTTTCATTTGGCGACGTTTGGTTGGGGTTTTTGGCGATTTTACAAGCCAGTTCTCGATGATAAGTGTGCGTACGCAGTCGAGTTATATACTTGTGCCGCGGCAGGCAACCCTCAGGGAAACAGAGAGACTGCAAGAGTATCGTACATCTGTGCAGCGTCTCTGCTAGTCTGCTTCCCCTTTGCCACTTTTTACTCCTGTCTCTATTTTTTTTAAATTCTATGTTTGCCGAATTACCTTTGTGTATATTTTACGATATCAAGTACTCAGTAGCCTCTAGATGGACATACGGGAACCAAATATCTGATCAGTGATCACATATAAACCAATGCCTATCACACGAGCGAAACCATCCCGTGCATTTTTGTGTTTGGCTACATTTACTACAGAGTTAAGCTACACTAACTACATTTTGCAAAGTCTCTTTGTTTAAGGTTGGCCAAAATTCTTTTGGCGTAGTTTTAACCGACTTCAGAGAAACGAGGAGGTTATACAAGTAAACTGCGGCGATTTTTAATTTTTATATCTTATTACATACATTAAAAATTACGAAATAAAAACTTTAACAAAAGAATTGACCGACTTCGAAAATAAACCTATAGTAAAATGCTCTAAAAAGGTTGAAATAATTGGGTAATGCAATTATGTATTGCTTTACAAGGTTAATTAATAAAACATGGCTTTTGATGTTTTTCAGCGTACCTGCAATAATTTATCGGTTAAGCTACAGTAAGTTATTACAGCTGCACTCATTTCATGATAACCAATATAATAAATATTAAGTTCCCAATACATATTAGAATACCACTATATGCGCACACTATTTGCACAGTAGGCTATTAAGAGTTCGCTTCAGCCACGTAAGTCTTACCTTTTATCGCACGTTTTACTACGTATCACAAACGGGAAATTTGTTTCAAATTTCACAACAGTTTTTCAAAACGTTTTCAAATTTCATAAAGCTTTTAGAGAGAAAAATCACTTTATTGGCCGGCACTTTAGAACAACTTGATGGGTTTTCATAATTTTTATTATATTAATGTATAGTATCAAAATATAATCAATTCGTGCATAGAGAACCCTTACTATGTAATTACGAAACACTAAAAACATCTATACTCAATCTTTACTTTTGACTAAGAATTAGCCAGAAAGTCTATTAAATTTTCAATATCTGCGTATATACAGAGTGGCCACTAATTAGGGGATCAAACTTCATCAGGTAATCATTAAAGTAAAAATAAATAAAAAATGCCCAATAACAAATAATGCTATCTTGCCTGGTTTCCGTCTGGCTGTGTTTTTAACTAAATAATTTTTATCTCCGAGGTAGATTTAGTTAAAAACTTAAACTTCGCCCGCTTGTTAGTGTAGTTGCTACCAAGCTTTCTGAGCTTAATAACTCAAAACTCGAAGGCATTTAAATCTCGTCTCAAAACAATACTAGCTCAGGAAGCATTTTACAGCACAGACGAGTTCATGGCACATAACAGTGAGCCCGAGGCTCGGTTTACACTGGGCAGCATGTGCAGCGGCAGCGCTGCCGCAGCAAGAGTAGCTACCTGTTCACACTGGGCAGCATTTGAGCAGCAAGCGAGCAGCAGCGTTGCCCCTCCAGTCCCCCCTTCCCACCACTCCACCACCAGCGCACCCCTGTGACACGGGGTTAATGACACTGGGAGACCCACTTTCTGTTATCAGTTCAGAGCGAGTTCTGACCCAAGATGGATTTGGTGCGCTCAGACCAATTGCGTCGCAGAAAAGTAGTAGTCGCGTTTTTCACTTACAACATGTTGTATGAAAAGACTAAGAAAAGAAAATACTGGGTTCACCCTCTGTTATAGTAATAATCGTGGCGTCAGTAAGAAAGTTGTAGGTATCGCTAACTTCGCGCCGGTCTTGCAAATAAATTCGAACTTCAGTCAGTCACACGTTTTTCAGCAAATGTATATAATTTTGAATTTTTTTCGCAACATATTATTAAAGGGAAAGTTTAACTCATACTTTAGGTGAAGTTTAAAGCTTCTATACCCAAGAAAACAATTAAATAATGTTGAAAAATCGTGAAAGAAGTAACAAATATGAAACTTTTGCTCTTTATAAGGATGAAGGAGGCAGATACGAAAAAAGTCATAGGACCAAAACGATAGAGCGTCTAAAACCTGACCATAAAAATTCAATCCGTCTTTGAATAGGACTTACCATTCGGCCACTACAGGTTTTTTTAGTAAAATATGTTTTCCGCAATTTTAGTTTTATTTTTTTAGTTGGTTAAAATTTACAAATTTCGGGTGTCGGCAATTTTTGTCGGTGAGTTAGAGAAAGGTACCTACATACCAAATTTCAAGTTTCGAGCTTACATAGAAGTGCGTAAACATATTTTGTATACATCAGTGAGTAAGTAAGTGACTTACACAGAGGCATTGATTTTAAATGTATATTTAAAGTCAATGACAGAGGGTTGATTATATTATAGATATGGTTTTAGCAATTTCCGAGTAGAAAAGGGCCTCTCTGCAGAACTAGTTGTAAACGGAAGAGAGACAAACGCTTTGAGCAGCTTACGCACGTTTGAGAAGAACTTTCTTTACAGCTTAATTACCCCTCAAAAAATATAAATTATAAATGTATAAGGTATTTTTAAAAGGGGGGCAAGGCTTAACTTTATGACGGCCCCCTCCGCGCGCCTCTGATTCGAATGGAACGGCGACAGCGGCTGTATACATTGTACGTAAAAAAGTTATTTTGATGTTTGAATGATCGGAAAATGTTAGGGTTTAGATCATTGAAGATAGCGATGTATTTCATGTAGTACCCACCCATGGCCGCATCTCGCATAGAGAAAAAACTATAATAAGTGCCATTGTCCAGTCTAGAATCTTCTACCGGTTTTAAGTTTGATCTGATTGGCCAATATTGCTCCAATTACCTTCTTTTATCGCCTAGCTGTACTTCAACTAACCCTTTTTCTTTCCTTTTTACTACAAACCACCGTCTCGAGCGTAAGTAAAATGTTTAATTTAATAACTGTAATATAAACTAATTAGGCTAGGTTATGAAAAGGTTCATTCAAACTAATTTTGTAAACATTTCTTCTAATAATTTACAAGTGAGTCCTCCCGGCATTAGATAACCTTGCTTCGATCTTTTGATATTTGTAGATGGAACATTAGACTATAATTATTGCACCATATTGGGACTCCCAAAATGGAGGTCCCAAATTTTGAAGTTCACAACTTATTTATACTTTTCCGTTACTAGTTGTTTGTTTTCAACTCATAACAAGTATTCCTATGAGTAAAGATTTAAGGGTTTATGTCCCCTTCTAAAACCCCCCCTTTAAGGAACTTTACAGTTTGACTTAGCAAAATAATGACCTAGGCCTAGTCTATAGGGGACTATGCTTAGGACTAGAAAGGTCTACATAGCCAACTTGTAACTCCCCGGTAGCCTAGCATGGCTGTCACAGTTATTACTAGCGATAACGAATAAAGAATCTTGAATCATGGTTGACTTGTGGGAATATCAGCTGGGACTACTAATAAAAGTTATTAGTTTGGAAGGATCATACTTTTTTTACGGAAATTTACTGGTCCTCAATTCATGAGCTCTAACTATTATTTTAATCTTTCAATATTAGACGAAGAACTCATATTAGTAAAACTGTATATTAAACACAATTTCAGAAGTCTACCAGCCAAATTTCCTCAGCTGACTGAGATCATTAGTATCCGTCCAACTATGGTGGTGAAATTAGGTTAATCGTCTGTAAATTTTAACAAAAAGAAGTCAGTCGTGTACTTAATTTATTTATTTATTTGTTTCTACGGTAATACACCATTTTACATATACAGTACTGACATTTGCATTTCGATACTTATACAGAACTAGAAAAATACGTGCTACTTAATGCGTTAATGAAAAGACAGCGGTATAATACTAAAATTAAAAGACATTGAAATTGATACACATGCACAAGATATTGAATAAATAATTAGAAATAGAAAAATACATGCTATGTTCTTATGCGTTAATGAAAAGAGCGATATAATAACTTAATTGCTTCTAGAAGAAAGTTTACCTCTATAAGTTGAATATTACTCTCGGGGAAAACGGAGGCTGTCACCCAGACCTGCTGCCTGTTTTTTTTTGAGCTAGTGTAGAGTGTTAAGTTTATTCGTGAAACCTCAGGACTTAAGAGATTACAAGAAATTAACCCTTGATTTCGCGATAATTTTGGTAGATCTACCTTGATAACTCCACTCTTGCTTACTCGGAAACCTCATAGACATAAATCATCTGTTAATAACCTTGTGAAGTATTGTAGCCTAGCAGAAATACTACATTAAAATGAATATAATAAGGCAGTATTAAACTTACAACTATAGTCCAAACCAAATATGTACAGCGAAATCAAATCGCCTACACATGAGCCAAAAATCTGTGAATCCGTGTACCATCCGCCCTTCTTTCTTAGAACACGATAAAATATAAAATAATTTAGCTCTTCACAGCTACAATGTAGTTAGTTTATAACTGTTAAATAGAGACTGTATAGTAGAGCCCGGAGGTAACTTGCGTGATGTGCCTCCTCGCATTACGTGGCAGCCCAGTGTTAACCTCTGTGTGCGACCCTACTTGTAGCAGGTGAACTCATTGTACCATTTTTGTAGTTCTACAGTTTTTTGCGTTTCACCTTAACTATTGCGCTTTACTCTGTTAAAATGTTATACTGTAAGAAAAACCTGTGTTGTTACTTTCACTATGGTTTTAACCCACCTGGAAGTAACCTCTGGGTGCGCCCTCTCATGTTTTGAAAACCCATGCACCCTCAGGAAGCTTAACATTTTTTATGAAGCCAGTAAAAAGAGGACAATCCTTCCTGACCTTTGATAAGGGCTAAAGAACACTTTGAGTTACAATTGAAACTCAATAGTTTCTAGTAGTCAAATGACTACCTGTGAATCGAAGTGGTATCGAGCTCTCGAACAATCCTGTACATATTGAATTTTATCACGGAGAGGTAAGGTACTGAAATACCACTAAATACCATAGACTAGCCAAGATTGGAACCTCGCGTCAGGTAAATTGGTTAAGATTTTTCAATAAATTACACAATTCTGCTCGAACCATTCCACTAAAAATTTTCGAAAATAAATTGATGGCTTGGCTCCTAATTAACCCCTTTTATAGCTTAAATGAGTTCTTTGAACAAAATATAGACTTAAAATTTTAACTTACTTTGTTTAATATTGAATATCCTTTATAATTAGTTATATCTAATCTATTGACTGTTTTATTGTAGTGAGCTGTGATATTTTAACTTATTTATTTTAACATTGATTTTGACAATGCCTATTTCTTGTAAAACTGGATCAATGGCAATAAAGTTCTGATTTCTGAAAGCCTTCTGTTGATGTGTTTGCCTGCAAGTGTAGGGGAGAGACGGGCAAAGTGGCCATGGCGGGCAGAGTGGCTATTCGCCCTTATTGTGATGGATAGTGCTGCAAAAATACGTGGAAAATTATAACAACCAGCTCTCTATCGTCTAAGTATGTAAAAGGTATCTTCAGGGATTTTTTTATTAAGAAAGCTAAAAGGTTTATGTTCTACAAATTCTTCTAAAATAATCTATTTTGGATTAATACAGCCTCATCTCTCCTATGGTATAATATTCTGGGGTAGCTGTGCTGAAACTAAATTACTAAGAGCATTTGTTCTCCAAAAAACAGCCGTTCGTATCATTTGCAAATTACTCTCTGGCGTGTCATGTAGAAACTATTTTAAGAGTTTGAAAATTCTGACATTGCCGGCATTGTACATTTATGAGACAATTGTATTTTGTGTTTCAAAATGTAAGTTATTGCAGGGTCAAGATGTACATTCACACAATACTCGATCTAGTGAAGTGTACAGGCAAATTAGCCACCGATTAAATATACATAACAAATTACCTATGCAAGCTGGTGTAAAATTATTGAACAAACTGCCTTTAGAAGTTAAAGCTACACTGTCAGATTTGGCTCTTTTCAAAAATAAACTTAAAACCCACTTGCTGGCTATGGCTCCTTACTCTGTTGCGGAATTTACTGAAGGAGTTTAAATTTCATTTATAAGCTAACCTTTTTTGTCACTTTTAAAAAAAATATACTATAACCCTCACTTCCTTATCAGTGGTTAATAACCATAGCACATTAATCACAGTCCTGTAATTCATTCATTCATTTCACCACTTTTTGTATCATCTTCACCTTGTCAACACAATAATTTATTGTTAATTGACAAATAAATGAAATATGAAATAAGTGTTGTCTGTGAGTTTGGAGAACTAGACCGCAGCCGTTCACAGAAAACAAATATTTTTGTGTTTTTTGAGTTCTGTGTTTTTGTGAAGCCTGGAGTTCTGGTTAACAGCAAATATTTATGATTATAGCATAATGATACGCTGTTGTTGGATTATTGACTATAGTCATGTTAATTTGTATTGAATCAGGCTTGAGAACGATGTGTGTTTGAATGTATCATCATTCGGGCTAGGTCACATTAGGTCCTACAAAAATACCGCCCGGCCACTTTACCCAACCTAGGGGGGCAAAGTGGCCATTTTGTACTTGTTCGAAAAAACTTGTTTATTAACTTATAATAATAAAAAAGAAATGAGAACTAAACTTTTTGCGTAACTTAACTTATTATACAATGCATTGATCTTGGTTTGAGCTAAGTTAGTAATGTTGTGACAAATGTAACAATTACAAAGACAAAAAAGTGGCCACTTTGCCCGCCCTTCCCTACACCTCATATCAGTAAAGAGTGTTTTCACTTGATTGTTAAAGCCCATTTCCACATCATTTGGTTTGCTGGTCGGGATCTAGTCTCAGTTAATCCAAACATACAAATCTACTGTAATCCTGAATTGCGGACAAGTTCAACAAACTGTTGCTTCAGTAGTTACTGGCTACGACTCAAATCAAAATAAAGTCAGCATATGTGTTAATAATTTAACACAACTACCTTCAAATTTACAGCCTGAAGACGTTGTGTGTGGGATATTTATCTCCCAATAAGCATTTCGCGACGCTTGTCTCATCAGCACGGAGTTGAGTGTCAATCTAGGAGCCACTTGCGTACAGACGTCTACTCCGGGATGCTGGCAGCACAGTTAAGTTTTGAGGCATTGAAAAACAAATGAACGAATGTTTTAAGTGGCTCCAATGGACATTTCAAGACCGCCAGAAGGTGTGAGAAGGGTTGTTAAATGATTCTCAGGATGTAAATCTCCCTTAAAGGTCTAGAGGCTGTAAATGCTAAGGTATTTGTATTTAGTATTGATCAAGGCCTTGAAACTAGAATTATTTAATAATAATTTCAGCTTTGTCTACATCTTGAGCAAGTCATCTGCTCTCTCGTTCTAATATCATCTCCGGTGCAGTGTAGTTATAGTTTGTTTGTACAGTCAACTCCCGATTAACCGTAATCGGATTAACCACGACACCAAACGGAGAAAAAATACAATGCATTACCGTCATCCCTCACAAAACGGACTATAATAGTGTCCCGCGTGACCTTGACTCATTTTCTCTGACTCCCCTGACAATATTAGTCCAAAAATAGCAATTCTCCCCACCTACCAGAATTACTTATCGGTCAGGCCGTTTCAAAGTTTCGACAGTGGTATAAGAGAGCATATAATTTTCTGAAGTACGGTTGCAGGTGTTGTTTTTGTTATCGTTGTGGTTATTGGTGATTGTGAAACTATGTCTACTAAATGCAAACGGGCCATATTGACAATACAGGCAAACTCGACATAATGCAAAACATTGAGCACGGTTTAACAGAGTAAACAAAATTAATGTGCAACGATTATAACATAGCGCATTGGTGATACAACAGTGTCATGAACGGGCCATATTGACAATACAGGCAAACTCGACATAATGCAAAACATTGAGCACGGTTTAACAGAGTAAACAAAATTAATGTGCAACGATTATAACATAGCGCATTGGTGATACAACAGTGTCATGAACGGGCCATATTGACAATACAGGCAAACTCGACATAATGCAAAACATTGAGCACGGTTTAACAGAGTAAAGAAAATTAATGTGCAACGATTATAACATAGCGCATTGGTGATACAACAGGCCATGAATGGCCATATTGATACAGGCAAAATCTCGAGATAATGCAAAATTGAGTAACGGTTTGGCCAGGAAATAAAATAATGTGCAAATGAACCGACGCTTTCAGTAGCTAACTGGAAACGTGGGTAAGGGTAAGACGCGCGGCCCGACCGGCGGTGCCAAAATACATGGGAAGGGATGACTCACTGGAATTTGTTATCCACATTTTTAGTTGTTTACGTCTTTATATACCTTATTGTACATTAATTTTGAGTTTTTGCATGCGGGTTAACCGATTTTGCTTATCCGAGAAGCCTCAAACCGACTTCATCGCTGTTAACCCGATTAAGTTGAGTATATTATTGAATATTTAGCTTTTTTTATATTTTTATTACTTAGTGAGACATGGAACACTGAGCACTTGCCTATGTTCAGTTTTAGACCATTTGACTCTGACCAATCTGAAACGGTCAGTAAGTCATACTTAATGTCTTCAACTGAGACATTAATATTTTAAATCCTGGCCACTCCAGTGGTTCGAAAGTCACCTTAAGCCCTTTGTCTATTTCCAGTGATATTTGAGCTATTAATTAATGACTGAACCAACCAAACATTTGGTCCTAATTTATAGCAACATCATCCAACAAAACACCTATTCATCTCATTTTCACTTTTAAATATCCTTCAAGAGTGGTTAATGTCTCAATTATTCAAGTATTCCAATAAGACATGACTCCCCCTTGAGCCTTGACAAATAGACCTACCCCTAAATAACCTTTAACAGAGGGACTAACTATGACTCTCGCAAAATAGCTATAAGCTGAAAAGCACCATCTGAGATTTAGTTGATTAGTGACGAGTGATTCAGTTCTTGCGGTCCATTTAAGTCTACAGGTTACAAGCCTGACAATGAATAAAACATTTCATAACCATTTGACAAATTTATTTAAAGACTTGACATATTGAATACTACATTTTAAACTGTAGGGTAAGTCAGGGAGAGTTGCCGCATTCGGTATAGACTGCGCAACCCCTTAGTTTGGACAACTACTGACAGGTTGAGCGCGAGTGCGCGTTGTAGTGTTGCCCGAGTGCCGCTAAAGAAACTAGAGTCGCCTACTTGTCGGTACTCGCATTTTCTTTGTTTTATGCGGAAATAAAGAAGGTAAGATACAAATTTCACTCTTGAAATATTATCTACCTTGGTATGATTCATAACCGTGTTGGAGATTTGAACTTTTATGGTTTATGGCTATAGGCAATCTAGTTAGGCATCGTTTAAGCACAGTTCCGACATCTTGGTCGTCAAGGCCAAGAGCTATGGAGTGCGGCGTCTCTCCCGTACTAAATGGGATAGACGCCGCCATAAAATCCGGTATATATGCGCGGTTTTCCCATAAGGGATACATGCCACTTATGTAAAAGTGTGCAATTTTGTGAACAGTTATAAGTGGAAATGTATGTTTAATTATTAGATATAACATATTTCGTTTAATATTATGTTTTGACGTACACAGACAGACAAAGACAGAGATTAGAAAAAAACCAAAGTAGGCCTAAATCCAAACCAAAACCAAGAAAACTATGTTACATTTCTGACTCTTTAATTGCCATAAAAGTGAATTTTTTTTGTTAAAAGTAAGCTTGTATCACATGCGGCAAAACAACCTTATGGGTGCGGCGTGTCTCCCTTAACATAGGGGAGAGGTGCCGCAGAACAAGGGTTTACTACATAAACGATAACAAATCAATAATGTGTATTAAATCTATATATAGTAAATATCAGTAAAGTAATTGGTATTGTTTACTATATTATATACATTACATTTATTTTCACAAGCATTATGGAACTGGTAAAATTATATTTTCAAAACTAACGCCATTTCACCCGGAATTACCCTATTGAGTTTAATAGTAAGTCGAGTGTATACCCTTGACTCTAATTCAAGTGCTAACTAGAAAAGGTTTTTTTTTCTCAAGGCTGCTCAGTACAGATGGATTAATGTGACGATTCAGAAAACCTCAGTTCAACAAACCTAAATTTTATTCATGCTTCAAGACAAATCCACTTTAAACTGAAAGGCAAATAAACAACACTTTTAGAGCTCTTTAAAAGTGGACTTTCAAAAATGCAGTTCAAATCCAACCTACACAATATGTTTGACATCAAGTAAAAGTTAAGATACATACAGAGAGGCGCTGTTTCAAAGTTGACATGAAGTTTCATTGTTTCTAGCCTACCGCAAAGAATAATACTTTTGCAACCGTATACTTTACCTTTACCGACACTTATCGTTGACCAGTCGGAAGTCTTGACTAGATAGAATGTGTCAAGATTGAAATACTATTTATTTACATATGCGGTTGATCATGATGCACAAACTGGATCTCGGTAAAAAGGAATCCCTAATGGAGTAAAGGAGATATTTTAGTTATTAAAACATCAGTCAGCAGATTACGAAATTAAAGATACATAGAGTTGTTCAGCTTGATGGCTAGTTAAGGGGAAGCTGTTTGCTGTTTAGCTAGCTAATGGTAAGGAAGATCAAGCTGGTTCCTTATCCGTGTAATAAAGTCATTGGTCACACAACCAATGCATTTTCTTATGCCCTTACTGCGCAGCCTTAAGAAAAATTCTTGAGGCCTAATGAATCAAATTCAAACGCATATGGTTCGGGTATCTTTAGTCCTGCACTAGGGAAAACTGTGTCAGTTCTGAAGGGATCAACCTTTTGATGCGTGTGTGCCATTTGAGAGTTTCAAAAGTTCAGTAGAGCCTACTGTATTCACAGGCTATAAGCAGTTATTAAAATCAGTGATTATTGTCATTAATCTCTGCTGGTCAAATGGTTTTTCATTATTAAACCTCATCTTCATATTTATTTAAATAAATAAATCTTAATAGTTTAAAATCCAACATAGTACAATTTTCTGCCCGGCTCAATTGTCAACAACACATTTTTCTCAAATTGAACAACTGGGATTTGAAATCACAATATTGGACGAAGTTTTTAGGGATTTTTATTCAAAACAACCTTAAATGGCACTCCCACATTGAACATCTTTGTAAAAACTTAAATTCTTCTATCTAGGCTTTGAGACAGCTGAGTCGAGTTGGGACTAGGGAAGTTCTAAGGTCTGCACATCATGGAATTTTCGAGTCAGTGTTGTCTTATTGCATAATATTCTGGGGCTTCACCAGCAGACAAAACGTAGACAGGGTTTTCGTCTTGCAAAAGAGGGCGCTAAGGATAGTCTGGGGGCTTAGTTGGGCTGATAGCTGTAGAAGGCACTTCGAGACAGAGAGCATCTTAACCTTACCTTCGTTCAAAATTTACTTTGCAGCTATTTATATTTTTCAAAATGAAACTAAATTCAAAACATTTGCAACCATATAAACAAAAGGAAACCTATCAGAAATTCAATTTTTTAGCAAGGTATAAATTTATATTATTTCCAGGTGAAGTTAAACAATTACCTGGCCTAGATATTATTAAATGTAGACTAAGATGTATCTCGCTCGAAGGGGCCTTTATATTTTAACGGAGCAACATATCTCACGGCATGTTCTTAGCACGTAATAATCTGCTTTAAATCATCTCAGTCTTATCTATAAAAATTAAACAAGGTCTTAAATTGTATTGAGAAATTATGCCTGACTTCCATCCAAATGTAATTTTACATAATATGATATTAGTAAAAAATTTGAATTTGTAAAAATAGCATAAATGTAAACTAATATAAACTGTACTCGATAATGTCTACACATAAGTTCACACACAAAATAATGTGAACAACATGAGCAAGGCTAGGCTACTGGAAACTAACAAACTGGTAAAATATTCATTCTGATCCGGCTCGTGGATTTAGCAAAGGCAAGGCAAAACGTTGTTTATATTGAAGGCTCTGGGTTGTATGTAGCAAACTTAATACATCTGACAAATCAATAATGTAGATAATTATTATTTTCAGTCAGATTTGAGCTATTCCACATCATTGTGTGACTGACTGGATCGAGCCAATTTTATTTTTTACCCAATCAATTCGCGACAATAAAACAATTGAGGATAGTGACAGGTTTATTTTACTTATTTTGAAATGACATTCGAAATTCTTTTGGTCACCAGAAACTAGAGTCGCGATATTCCGGTTTCCTACATAGGTTTAAGAACAGCAATATGCTTCTCAAATATTGTACCCATATTTTGACAGCTGACACTGACGGGATGCCTAGCGCATTCTAGCGGTATTGTCGCGAACAAAATCATGATGGCCGCCGAGATTTTTTTTGAGTCGTACGTCACATTCGGACTGTGCGTGCATCCTAGCGGTGTTGCGGTGAACGAAACCTGGTGATAGTGCTACGTCGCTCCGCTAGGTCGCATGCCAAGCTCTATCGGGAGGTTTTGTATCGTTGGACTTGTTTCGGAAAAGAAACCGCGACGCACATTCTACTGCTGACGTGGCAAAAATTATCAAAATGGTCACCAAGTTTGATGCTGCATTCCGCCGCTAAATAGAACCCCGAGTTCCATATGATAAACTGCTAAACCTATTTAGTGATTAGAAATCTAGTCATTCTAGTCACGTAAAATCTACAGAATAGTACGGTGTACGACGTTCTTGACAAAATATTTTTGTTCAATTTTCGTACAATTTGACACAAATGTTCCTTATGTAAATATCTTGTCAAGCTCGCTAGCCAGCAAAAGTGAACCACTGGACGTCCCCTTTTGGAAGGACGTTTTAACAAAAAGAAAATAATGTTTTAATAATCCAACAACAGTAACTTTCATTTGATTTTGATTAAATTTGAATGAAATGTGTACTTTATTGTTATCCTTGTATTTACAAAAAATATATACAAATTCATTTATTTGTTCAAAATTGTGGCCTAAAAGTGATTGTTAGCTTTATCAGCGGAATGAGTGGTCCGATTATGTAATTTGGATTGTCCTATCGTTCATGATAAGTAGTAAAACTTGCAAGAAAAGTACACTAATTCTGAGGCCGAAGCTAGACTGTGAGAGAAGCTAATTTTATTACAGTTATTTTCAAGTTTAGTTGCAACAAGCAATGAGTAGAAAGTGCCTAGCACTGACCTCTCCAGATTCCCAGAAGTATCTCTAACCGGACGAGCCATTGTCTCGCATTACAAAAGCTGTCCCCATTGCCACCATATCTTTGTATCTGGCCCAGGGCTAGTTCGAATAATGGACTGCTAGAGAATCAAGATTCCCATTTTACCCATAACGTTTAAAAATGCAATTTAGGCTTTGTGACTTAGTTACTCCGTTAAAGTTAAACGTGATTGTCGATGTTAAACGCTAATTAAAGATAGGAGGACTAGGCGCGTGACTCATTAAATAGCCAACCTGACGTTTTCCATACATTTAATATGCCATGAAAATAAAATATTCTGATTCACAGCTTACCCACTGATTTAAATAAGCCCAAAATTATAATTTTTTCACATGAACGTATCTCAAAAACACTGGAGCTATGAACTAGAAATTTCCTATAAGCACTTTTCTAAAAGAAATTCGCCTAGATTAGCATTAGCGATCACTAAAGTTATAAACACGAGTGTACTTACGTATCCATTATAGCCCTGCGTCCCATTGCTCGCGCACAGCAAACAGGTAGGAATTCGGAGGCGTGAATAAGGCCTGGGACTCACAGAGTTATGTGCCCGGCCTGGTCTGGAGTAGGGAGGCATTATATCACTATCAGGGGTTTCCAAAACCGGAACCTTACCTTCACAACACGCACCACAAAATTGTACTTTAATGGCAAACTGGTAACTTTGCCGTAAGCACGCAGACGAACAGCAAGTTGGTCTGAACCACTCTGTATAAGAAATAGGAACGCTGTAACTAACAAAAGACCGCGACCGTCTTGTCTCGCTATGTGTTCCCAGCTGAGAAACCGGGTGTGAAACGAAGCGTTTCCTGCGAGGGGCTCTGCCCGCCAGATGTGGGCTCGTTTATAGGGTCGCCGAGGGGAGGGGGGACAAGGAGGGTCGTTGACGACCTAATAATCCAGAGGTGATTAAAAGTTGGGAGTTGAGCGTGCTGAATGACTCGTAAGTTGGGAAAATAACATTTTGAGATCATTCAAAGTACTGTAAAGTTAATATGAACGCGGGCAATTTTTCGCGTGTTTGTATTGTTTTATTTTGTATATAACTAAAAAGCTATTTGATGCTTTATATTTTCTGTACGATGACTTTGGATTATCATCGTTTTTATTCTGATGATACTGAGGCGAAACATGTCTATTTAAAATTAACGTGATTCAAAAGTACATTATGCTAAACAAACTTCAAACTACATAACTTTTTACTTTGGCTGTTTACTGTTATGCAACGTGTCATTAGGTTCGTTGAACCGACGACTTTTGCGTACATGGGGGCGCAGCGTCAGTCGCTGCCCTTGCCGTCACATTCCGTTCACGCTTGATCGATTGCTCCCTTCCATCACCCGATGTCTAACTGGAGGCAAAAGTTGGTGAATTCGTGGTCAGGATTAGGCTACCTTTTCCTGACTCTCTAACTAGGGGCTTAAAAGTTGGTGAGTTCGAGGTCGACCGGTTTAAATCTATGCTGTTCCTGTCAAAAAGTTGGGGAAACGCCTCGGAGTTTAAACCGGAAGTATACATTTTTTTATCGGTACAGAGTAAACCGGGATAACGATAATTTGGGGAAACCGGCCCTTAAAAGTAAAAGGAATGTGATGTGATATCAGCTGTTTCTTGGGGCTGCACTAATCCTACTGTTGTCATCCTGTGGGCAGCAGTGAAAACATAACTATTGTCTCACATTGTATAGGCTCTGGGGTCAAGGGAACGATGACCCTAGAGTGTGCAAGACAATTCGCTGAGTCACGACAGCAGAAGGGTTAGTCATGGGCCTGGACTTGTCCCCTTGTTACCAACGAATTTATATAGACTATACAGTATTTTGAAAATTGCATAGGCACACGACCAGGACGCAGTAATGCCTCTTAATTTGCCGAAAACTGCGCTCATCGAATAACCGATAAAACTAGCTACTACGTTATACCTGCATATATATCGAATTATAACACTGATTATCGGTCATCGGGCTCTTAATTAAATCGTCTGACCCAATCTGGTGAACAGTCGGCCCTAGTTTGTAACAAGACTACATATCATAATCCGTCAAAACACTCGTCGCACTGACCACCATGCCATAGTCACCTTAAAATATCCTAGAGTAACTGAAAATAGCCCCGTAATTTCGGGGTTTTCTTACTTTGTTGCAACACCCCTGGTAAAGTACAAGACAGCAGAAATGTAAACCGACCTGTTGTCTGATTAGACGCCGCGTAAAACATGAATTTTATTTATTTTCAGCCGATTTATATTTGTTAAAGGCGGAAACAATAGTAACAATAGTAACATTTACAACAACAAAACTTAAAAATGATGACACTACCCTGCCTCTGCATTTTGGAAACATGTCTTTTTTTCAAAAGTTAATGCGATCTCGTAATAGGTATAGATATACAATCTTATGAAACTAGAGGCAGGGAGAACTACCAAACTGGGAGACACAGAACGGTAGTTCATGAACGTTTGCCTTCTCGGCAGGAGTAAAACTCGTCAACAAGTTGTCAAATTCGATTAAAAGTGCCCCAATGCCTGAGGCATTTAAAGCTCGTCTCAAAACAGTTTTGATCGCAAAAGCATTTTATAGCACCGAAGAGTTTATGGTACACGACTGGGAGAACACATTAGAACGACTAATTCAACCGCGGGGTTAAAGTGGGGAAAATTGGAATGAATGAATCGTGGGATTGGAAATTCTGTATGTCTGAAAGGGATCTAGATGTGTGCGAGTGGAAAATTTTAGCTACTAATAACTGACGATTGCGATGCATTTATAGTGTAATTATGCAATAAATTATTTATTTATTTCAATCCGATCAATTTATCGCCGCTAAAAGTGATGGAATAAAGTTTGCACATAAGGTGTATGCAGCACAGGTTTCATTGAAATCAATTCTACAACAATCTACAAGTGTTTTATAACCGAGCCAAATCGTCTTACAAAAAAATTATTGCGTCTCGTGGCGGAAATTTAGTTTGAATAAATCTAAGAAATAAAAATACTCATAGAATTTCTGTTGAGTTTAACCTCGATCCTTCAGTATCTACAGATCATATAAATTTGCATATGTACACTGTACAGCATAGCATTCTGAGTTGGGGGAGTTAGTCTGATAGCATTTAATTCAAATGAATTATGTCATTCATGCTGACCCAGCTGACGCCATGGCTGCAGAACGGTATCTCTCTGCCAGGTTTCGTAAAAGAATCCAACGGTGTAAACAAAAAATATATAAAATGAAGCACTTATTTGATTCATAATTATGTCAATTGCCCCCTTATTAATTAATATGTTGCCTTTAAAGATTGGATACGTCCTTTCAGGTAGACTGTAAGAAAATGAACATTCCTACCTCGGCTTATTTTCCGTAGTATATCAAAGTGGATTATATAAGCGCAGTATATAAGCGTTTTGAAAAAAACATTAGGAAAAGCGTTCTTTTTAGCATTTCAAGTCTCGACATAATATACAAATCTGCTGAAATCTACTGCGCAGTATTACGTAAGAAGGTGGAAATTGTCTTCCTCAAAACACAGCAAAACCGCTTCAATTTTGTCGACATGTGTTATTTCCGACTCCAACCGGAAAACGTGACTAAGCCCGTGACTGTAACGTACAACTCAGGAAGTTGACAGGGGCGGCGGTATTGTCTATGACCATGACCTACCCTCAAAACGTACCTAAAATGCTCTATGCTCCATGGTGTACTTATTACACCCATACTATATGCTGTCTGTACCTTCGTCGGCGTGGCTTTTGCCTTCGCCTACAACTTTACAAGCCCGAAATCGGGCCCGTGTTTATAGCTTTGGTGCGAAACTGCAGATACGCTAACGCAGAAAATAGTTCTAGTTCTAAAGCTGGAAGTAATGATTTAATAATAAATAACAGTAAACATCAATATTGGGATATTTAAATTGAAAAGTACTCTAGTACTACCGGTAGTACTAATCCACGATGAATAATTTAATTGTGTACACAGAAATGATTTATCACTTTGCGCACGCAACGCGGCTAAAGTAGTGCAGCGCAGTTTTGCAAGGCCTTGATAAATTGCTAGAATTCAAATTAATGTAACAGTGTTTTCTCCAAACTAAAATACTGAGTGTTTGTCGTACGAAGTGGGTGACCTTAATTTCAAAGATAACGTTGAAAGAATAAAATTTACTTACCGTCGGGAACTCGAGTTGACGCATTGTGACGGGTATCGGCACTATACTCAGCCTCAAGCTCAGTTGGCAGCATCAATATTCTTCTTACTATTTACTCGAAAGTTTTCGCATTTCACTCGGCAATTAGAGAGAAAATGCGTGATTTTCTGTTACAAATTAAACCAGCTGGCAGAGCACGAGCTCACCTGACTGATGTATCGAGCTCGTCTCTTGCCAACTCACCGACTCACGGCTAAATTTAAACCGTCTTCCTACGCGAGGAGGTTGCATAACTCGACCTGGGTTTTCATTTATTATTTTGCTGAAACAAATCGCACAATATTCTTTAAAAACACAATTCAATTTTTAATTTGCACCCATTTCCATCACTCAATGGAATGTGGAATGCAGTTTTTAATTCGTTCCTGTTTTCAAAACGCCTGATTCTGATATTGCATATGAAAATTACCAAAAAAATCAATTCTGTGAAATATAAAATAATAATAATAATCGAACGTAGCGCCAGGTAGACCGTAGTATGCTGCCAACCGAGAGTGGAACGGAGTGTAGAGGCCAGCTCAGTCGCGTATTGATAGACGCGAACCTACTCCATATGGAAACTCGTGTAAAATGGGAATAATTCTCGAAATATTTAGGTACTTATTTTTCTATCTACGAAATATACTAATGATATAAAATGCAATTTGTGTAAAAAAAGCAGTTTTTAAAAGAAAATATTATTTTTTACCCCACATACCTAGGTTTGGTAGGCCTGTTCCTTAGTAGTTGGAATCCAAATTAATATCCTCAAGTTTTAACTGTACTGAATGTGGAAATACATGCACTTATCACGACTATAAACACATAAATATACTACAAAACTCAACTGAGCACAACATTCAACTTACCGGCGGCCATTTTGGAGAACACTGAGTGTCAGACTGACTGGCCCAGCCGTCTAGGCAGAGTGCATCTAATACCCCCTCCGAAATGAGGGGAATCCCCCCTCTCCAAATCTGTCCGAAACTTGCACCGTAATTACATTACACTTCACACATAAAGGCACATTGTGACATTGTCGCTGTCAGGCTACAACATTGAACAAGCAAAGCGGACTCGGAACAGTCGAACTGGTATCTACTCTCTAAGTTTACCCTGCGAGGCCTCTGTATTGTTATACTCGTACATTGCAAGGTTTACCAATTACCATGCGCGTCATTCCCCCAATGCAGTTACCCCTTCTGAGTCAGACGATCAATAAATTCCCGACCCTGCCCAGGGTTAGCTTGGGGTCTGTCTTCCCCAACAAGAAAATAACACACCTGGCTCTACTAGCAATGTAATGCTTAATTACAACCGACTAAATATTTTCTGTACTGAAGCAGTTATTAAATAAAAAATAAACTTACAAAATAATTCGTATTTGTATTATACTCTGAGAAAATTACTTTAGATGCTACTGTAGTTGTAAACAAACGCTTGTCTCGCTTACTAGGTGAACTGAACTACAAAGACCTCTCTACCACTCAACCTCGATCTTTACCTAGCAAAGTAACTAACTTATCAAATTGTTAGTGGTAACTGCAGAGTGCAGAGATCGAACCCACGCCGACTGAGTGATAAGCTCAGGAGCTGCGTGCGATGCCATTCCGCTGCGGGCTTAATCAGATGCGCATTCTTTAGCTTTTTGTTATTACGGGAACAATGTGAAATGTGCTACGACATGATATCGAGTAAACTATAAGAAAAATAATAGACATCAATGTCAGCAGCCAGACATAAACATAATAGACATCAATGTCAGCAGCCAGACATAAACAAGTAGCGCAAACGCGAGCCGCCGACTAAAAAAGCCTGTTTTATCAAATTCGGTAACATCAAAGACGTTAAACGGTGTGCGCTCGGAGCGATATGCCGATATAGCTGTGCTGGCAGTCGAGTCTGGAGGAGGTCTAGGAAGCGGGTGTGGGTTGTAGCCCAAGCCTCGTCCACACGACGCCAGTCTCGTCTAGTCGTCTAGCAGACTCGTTCAGACTGTGCCACGAGAAGCAGCTCTCGCTATGGAAATAGGCGATACGGTTGTAGAATTATTTAGAAAGTCCCGGCCCAGGCGTGAGTTGCCTTGTCACGTCTGATATTGTAGTTTTCCATCATGCTGGAGCGATTTCATTTATGTATAGGGCCTACGCATTTCCATACTCTGGCGATTAAAATTACTGGAACATATGTGGAAAAAGGACATTAAAAATATACAAGTTGACTAATGATGGACTGACGTAGAAACGGGGAATTTTGCCTTGGTTTGTACCGGTGACGCTCAATAACGACACATTCCGATTAGGACACATTGATAAAGCATCTTAGCCAACATGTGGAAAGAAAGTGTTTAAAAGTTAGTCTAAAAGGGAAAGAGGAATTTGTAGTAAAGATTAAAAGGGATTATTCGCTTTGTGGTGGGATTTTTGTCTGATCTGATGTATTTTTGAAATTGCGTTCTTGTGTTCTCTGCCGGCGGGTCGCGTGTACTGACGTATACACTTGTGAGGATATTCGTCACCTTCCTCGAAAGCTCTTGACACCCTAAAACTGAATATTTAGTTGGGTTTATGAATTTGTCCAACTAAAGCTTTGGTAACCAACCATTAATATGAACAAAAACATACACGTTTTGGTCTGCCATCCGGTAATGAGGCGTCGGAATTTTTTCTAGTGTATCATTGTTTTGTATTTTTATGATGTTTCGAATAAGGTACAACACAATAAGGGTTCCTATAAGACATATTGGATTCACCCCCCAACCCCTCATTTTTAGGCGTGGGGCAAACCACGCTAAAAAGTACTTTACGTTACCAGTACCAAAGCACGCTTAGAAATTGTCAGCCGTTCAAAAGTTAAGTGGGGACGGGGGGAATGTTTGAACACCATGCATATATTTTAGATTACCTGTAATCAATGGGTTTACTACCAACAACCTACAATAGTACAAGTTATAAAATACACCTTTGCCTAGAGTTAGCACTTAGTCACATAAGCAAAATTGACAGAGGAGACTGCGGGGATCGAACCCGCGCCAGTAGAGAGATGAGGTCTGGACTCGCTCGCGGTACCAATCCGCCATAGATCCACTCTGAATAGGTGATATCTGGTCTGTGGGGGTATTCAGTTTATCCCTCTTAGTAGGCTTATGTATACATCTCTTATCGAGTCAAGACTGAGACTCGATGGGACCGTACTCTGGGGCGCAGCATCCCGTGCTGAGTATTTCGCCTACAAAAGAGAGCCGCAGGAATACAAAGACGAATGTCGTGTAAAGATACTTTCAGACATTTCAAATTTTAACTTTGCCTTAATTATACATTTATGAAATTCTTCTTTTCTATAATCTTAAATTTGAATCTATTATAATCCGGCCAGACTTTCACAGTTATAATACAAGAGCTCGAGACCAACATAGACAAACCCCAAAAAGACTTCAACTTTCTGCTACGCTACCCCAAAATATGGGTCCAAAGTTATATAATCAGCTTCCTCGAAGCATTCAAGTAGAAATAAATCCTAATAAATATAAAACTTTGTTAAAGGAGCATCTGCTGCAGAGAGCTTGTTACTCTGTCAGTGAATTTTTGTCTTAAATAGTAAGCATACAGTATAAAACTGTTTAGTTTTGTAAAACATAAAAATTTGTGTTTAAATATATCTGTTATCACGTATGCTATTAATTAGATTAATTTTATAATTAATTTAAATGTAATTACTTAAAATATTGTTTTGTACATATTTATATATAACGATTGCAACACAATTTGCAATCAAGAGTATTTATTTGATTTAATTTTGATTCCTTGAGTTTTATTTAGAATAAAATTGCATACCTATTGGGTTACACATTTAATGCATGACTATTGACTTGTTGGACGAGTGTGGTGGCAGTTCGTGAGAACAGGGCTCAAGGAAAGATAAGAGCATGATTGATAGGAGTGATAAGAAACTGAGAGCGTTTATACAACTTTGTAGGCCCTAACTCTGCGCCGCACAGTGCTTGTGCACTTTATGTGCTGGTGGCTTGACAAGCTCGCCAACTACCGTGTAAACAAAGGGCGATTCGCTGCAACATTGTCGGGCTGGAGCGAAGCCACAGATAATAGAACGCTTACAGAGGTCTAATAGGATAGGGCAGCGGTTCCCAACCCGTGAGCCGCAGGCAGCTTGCTACTGGGCCGCGGACGCTGGGCAAAACTCAAGAATAATATTAAAATAGTGCAAAATAAGTACGGTATAAATAAATCTGATGAAATTTATGTATCAGATCGTCATGATTAAATGACAGTTTACGAATTCATTCTCTTTGGTATGTTTAGGAAAAGTCAAAATTGGTTTAATTGATTTTTAAATTTATTCTTTTACCATTCTAATAATAGAGCTCATACTTCAATATTGATAGTGTAAGTGCATTCAGTGAATGTGCGTAGTTTGACATCTGATGTGGCAAGAGCTATCAGCTATGTCTGGTATTCATACGGGGTTAATCCCCAGAGTAGTTCACTTTGTCAAATGTACACATTGCAGCATACACAGAGAAGCTCTTGCAGTTATAGGTTTGGACAAGTGTCTGGAAAACAACTCTTGAAGATTCAGTAAACATTGTTAATTTTATCACAGCAAGGCCAAAAGAACTCGAGATTGGATCTCAAGTTAAGCTTTAAAACGACTCCGTCGATCCCTTTTTTTGGTTAAGAGAGAGAGAGAAAGAAGAGAATAACCCACAGTTGGCAAAGTTGCACTGAGACAGTTGATGGGATTTTCAACAACTAACGCGTGTGAAAGAGTCTTTTCTAAATCGTATATTTAAAGAAATAAGAACAGAAACATGTTGAACTTTGAGAGTGGTTTGAGGCAGAAATTGTCAAGTTTTGATCCCGATATACGAGTAGATGCTCTAGTAGAGGATAAAGAGTGTCAGAAATCTCATTCAGTTTGATAAATATACATACAAATCTCATCTCAGTAATGTAAATATAGTACATGTATGTATTTTGCTATGTTTGTTTGACAATGGTGAGTCCGAAATATTCCAAAATTAGAATATTTGCCACTTTTATTTATTATACTATAAAGCCGTTTGAGTAACTGACTGGTGAACGAGAGAAATGTTTAGGCACTCCCCGTGGAGCTACCTCCCTCGACCATATGTTTGTTTTAAAGTTCTTGGTGTGGAACCGCCAGGAAAAAAGATGAACTAGTAAAGATTTACGTTTTTCGTGTGTTTGGACTAATTTAACGGGTACTTATATACCTCTTAGGACCACAAAAACCAATTTAAGTTAGAACGACTAAAAGAGACTATGCAGAAAAAATGTAAACATAAATAAAATTGTTGCCATAAAATATCATTTATACATACCCAAAGTGCGTACTTTCGTTTGACTTGTTTGATGTTTTTACAACGGCTATACCACCCGCGGTATAGGTCTTACATGGGCCAAAGTCATACTAAAAGATTCGTAAATTTATGTTCTCATATAATATAACTAATGAAAGTTGATAGAATGACTAGAAGTATAAAAATAAGTGATGTCCTGTTATGGCGTTTTAAGATGATTATTACCATTACAATTTGTCTTAAATACAAAGATTAACGCCAACTCATTTGAAGCACCTGGCGAGGCCGCAGCCCGAGCAATGCCATGAGCGCAGAGAGTGGTGCCTTTCAGTAAGCTACCGTGAACTAAGCAAACGGTAGCCAGCGAGGCCGCAGCCCGAGCAATGCCATGAGCGCAACGAATGGTGCCTTTCAGTAAGCTAACGTGAAATAAGCGAACGGTAGCCAGCGAGGCCGCAGCCCGAGCAATGCCATGAGCGCAGTGAATGGTGCCTTTCAGTAAGCTACCGTGAACTAAGCGAACGGTAGCCAGCGAGGCCGCAGCCCGAAAATGCCATGAGCGCAGTGAATGGTGCCTTCAGTAAGCTACCGTGAACTAAGCGAACGGTAGCCAGCGAGGCCGCAGCCCGAGCAATGCCATGAGCGCAGTGAATGGTGCCTTTCAGTAAGCTACCGTGAACTAAGCGAACGGTAGCCAGCGAGGCCGCAGCCCGAGCAATGCCATGAGCGCAGTGAATGGTGCCTTTCAGTAAGCTACCGTGAACTAAGCGAACGGTAGCCAGCGAGGCCGCAGCCCGAGCAATGCCATGAGCGCAGCGAATGGTGCCTTTCAGTAAGCTACCGTGAACTAAGCGAACGGTAGCCAGCGAGACCGTAGGCTGAGCAACGTCATGAGCATAGTGAGTGGCCTTATTTTATCAAGGGAGGCCGCAGGCCGAAGTTGAGGCCGGGGGCGAGTCTATAATATATACAGCCCTCTGTGTAACTCCCTCACTCACTCACTGAAAAATTGCCATAACCAAAAATTTTAAATTTTAACCATTCTAAAAATTGACTTTTTCTCAATCCAATAATAGTAATATCAAAACCAAAATTTAAAACCGGCAATTTGAATAGTTTTTTTTTAAGTTACAGCCTTAGCCATAATAAAGTTGATTTTATGTATTCTTGTCAACACGACTTTACTACAGAACACTGCAAAAATACATAATTAAAAACTAGTTCATATATATTCTTGAGTGAATTAAATTCATCATGGGTTTAACGTAAGTGAACCTTCGTTTGGACAAGAAGGGATTTGTCCATAAGGCGGTTCAGGCCAACAGCTAATTCTCTGAAAATTGAAACTTGTTTGCAGGGATAACAAACCACGACGAGTACAGTTTGGTAAGGGAGAGTGCAGAGGACGAAATGGAGAACAAGCCAAACTTTGGAACTCTGACACTGAAGCACAAGAAGGAAGAGAAGGAGAGGGACGCTAAGATGGAACAGCTGAGGAAGAAACTCAAGACGGATGATGAAGGTGAGATGCGTGAGATGTTACACACCTTACCAGGGCTCAAGTCAGGGTATGAGGGGCACGTCATTCATCTAATGTAAAAAAAACTGCATGAACAGATACTAGACATCATAATGAAAAAATCTATGTCTCTCATTAGATTTCAAAACCTCTCACTGTCACTCGCATGGCAGTGTGTTTTGAAAGAACTTAAAGAATATTTTGATCACTGGATTTATGATAACAATGAATGGTTTTTTGGGATGAAAACTCAAATGTTTTAGTTGTCTTAAAAGCTGTCATACCTCTAATTCATGAGTTACACCCACTCCTTTATCACTTTGATTTTCCCTATGAAAATTTCTAAATTTGTTTCTTGTGCCATAAACAATTAAATTTTCAAATCAAGTAACAACATATCATCACCAAAACTCCCGAACACCTCAACAACTTGGACGTCTGTTTCAGTGAACTGGATCGACCCGTCAAAGACACTGCGGGAGCAAGGCATCGATGAGTCAGAACCGGTGCTGCTAAGGCGCAAGTCCTCAGACCAGAACAATGACTCCCGCGACCCTGTGCACTATGTGCTAGTACGTGACGCGATACTTGACGGCACACACCCTATCACGCAGGAGATGGCCTGTGAGCTGGCTGGCGTCCAGGCGCACATACAGTTTGGTGACTACAACGAAGCCAAGCACAAGCCTCCTTTCCTCGAGTGAGTAGTAGCATGGCAGCGCAGTAGCGCTTGATGTCTGTAGGTTAGATAGTTGGGCATTCGGCATCAATGATGAAACGTTTCACAATGTTGGTGAATTGGATCTCAGTACCACAGGTGTGTTCGGGTCAGTATCAGTATTTTGTTCTTTCCTCTTGCACCACAAAGAATAAATTCAGAAGACCTGAGATTGCGCTTTCTGCAAAAGACGCGATAACCGAGAGAATGACTCTCAAAATTCTTTTAGATTATTATAATCTCTCAAAGAGCTGTGTCATTTAAAAACATATAGTGTTAATTCGCATCTAAAAGTTCCCTAGCACGCTCTCTTTCCTTCTTATTCAGAGGCTTGAGAAGTCCCTAAAATGAATTATCTCTGTACTGTTCATATTGTTAATTTCTAATAGCTTGTTCTTATTCGTGTGTGGCTCAGTTTAAAGGAGTTTCTGCCCCAGTCATATGTGAAGGTAGAGGGCATCGAGAAGAAGGTGTTCATGGAGCACGCCAAACACGTTGGCATCTCCGAGTTGGACGCTAAGGTGCTCTACACCAAGACAGCAAGATCACTGAAAACCTACGGTGCCACTTTCTTCCTAGTCGAGGTAAAAATGTCTCACCGCTGTATTGGTGTATTGATTAGTCAAAGTCAAATACATTTTGATATTGTTTTCCAATTATAAAACTGTATATCCACTTTCAAACCCAGTGTCTTTCAGAGTAAGAAATTTAATTTCAGCTGAGTCTTTATTTGACTGTTTGAAAAGTATAGCAAAATTTTGATTTATAGTAAAAATGGTTGAACAAGGAAAAGAGGATATTCAACTAGCTTACGTGAGAAACAAAAACTGTTGAAACGCTGGGCGCATTTGTTACTCACAGATCACATCTGATTGCAGGAGGAAATGGAAATGGAAGGCAAGAACAAGCTGGTGCCTCGACTACTGGGAGTGACCAAGGACTCAGTGCTGCGACTGGACGAGAAGACCAAGGAGATTCTGAAGACGCCGCCGCTACTACACTGTCCCACTGGGCGCCTCGCCTACCACCGTCAAGCTTCGATTTTGGCATTGACCCAGACCAGTACTACTCCTTGCAGACAACAGAAGCAGAACAGATCCTACAACTCATTGCCGGATACGTCGACATCATCACTATGAAGGTGGGTGCGATGGCAATCAGCCTTGGACAAGCCAAGGGTACATAGTACGCCTGGGGTGGAAAGTTTTAAGAATTAGTCTTGAACTTGGCAATACTAATCTTTAGTGAGCATTCAAAAATGTCTTCTGGTACAATAAGCAGCAAACATATTACATACAGTTTATTCTCTTCTATCCAGCATCCTTCTCTTCTATCAAATATCACTCACTAATTATGCTTGCCCAGAAAAATTTAAAATACTTTTCATATGAAATGTTAGGTTTTTACTGAGTTTGTATTTTTTAGACCTATAAATACAGTCAACAATTAGCATTAGCCAACCTTGCACTTTAACTCAAATACCTTCAAAATATTCAATGTTTTAAGCAATATAGTCCTTAAACCTTAATTTATAGAAAGCTTTAAGCGATTCCGGATATCATTTAAAAAATAATCACATTTTCATGATGATGTATATTTATTTTACCACTGGGAGATTCAATTTGGCCAGAGCTTGGATTGTTGCATGATGAACAGACAGGAGACTATTGCAGGGCCGGCGCCACGTTCCCTGGCGCCCCGTGCAAAATGTTCAATGCGCCCCACAAACTCAGTTGGGAAAAAACTTAAATTTTTCTACAAACATTTTTCGTTGTCACAAGGAAGAAATTAAACAAAATACTAACTTTTAGAAAACTTTAATGAAACAGTTTGAATACAAAAACAGTACAGATAGTAACACGTTAAATCGTCAAAGAAGCAATGGCGGTGGTTGGTGGGGTAGGTGAGGGTAATAGGTAGTACACATACGCAACTACGACGTCGTACCGCGTACTGTATACCGGAGTACCCGACCTTGCACTGGCACCCTAGTCAGTCGAGACAGTGACAAGTCGCTGTGCATGCAGCTAACTTCACACACAAGTATTGCAGCCCTTCACGATGCAATAACCTAACATTTATACAGTACAGTTAAATAAAATATAATGTATGTAGTTGTGTTAGACATTATTTTGTTTAATAAATGCTAATTTTCGTTCAAGCTTGTCATTCAGTGTCTTTTTCCGGTTAATCCGAACTAGGTCCGGTCCCAATTAGTTCCGATTAACGGGACTGTGGTGTATATTAAACTATCATAATGTAGTATGCTTGTATTTATTGTTGAATAGGGTTTAAATTGTAGAAATAGGTACTTCTGAAATTGCTTGAGAAATCTTTTGAACTTGTACGGATGTATGGAAATAAATCAAACATTTAATTGAAAATTAGTTAATTTAATTGAGTAAACATGGTAAAAAATCCAAGATTTACAAATAAAAATTTAAAACAGTTAGCCTCCATTGAATAAAAAAAATCCCATTTAAACACCTTCCTTGCTTTAAAACAGCAAAATCTTTGACTAAATTAGCATAATCAAGTTTTTCTCCAAGAAATTGTGGCCAATCCATCTAATCGCATTTCTGACATAGTTGATCTCAGATAGATCTTGATTAATTTTAGCTTGGAAAAGCTTCGCTCTCCACTGGCGACGGTGATAGGTAAAGTGAGTAGAATTCGCAAAGCAACGCAAAGTCATTTGCTATTGCATATTTTAAAACTTCCATCGGTGATGCTTTTTCTTTCACTTAACTAGAGATGACCATTAGCTCATCGGCAAGTTCATTTGCATCAACATCACAACTTTCCCCCAACCGTTAAAACTTTTAAAAGTTTTTCACACATTTGAATAAGCGTCATTTTTAGACAAGGATTTTATACTAAACACAACATACAAGAACTCAAAACTAAAACTGTGCGTTTTAATTTTTTGGGAACATTCTTCGAGTGATGTTACAGCGTCGTCAAGCCTGTAAAAATAGAAGTTTACTTTAAAGCCTGTTTTTGGATCTAATGTTATTGTTCATCAGTTTCATAGTGGAAGTGTTCTTTCAACCGTCGGATGCGGCTAACCGGAAAATAGTAGCATAATCTAGCACCCCTCCCCCCTCATCCACCAGCAGCAGTTACTACAGTCAGCTGTTTTCAGTCTCTGTCGTTGAGCGCTGGTGTAGGCGCCGACGGCGATGGGCGTGTGAGGTGGAGCGAAGCTACTACCAGCGTAGCCAACCCTAGAACAGTGGCTGCTTTCGCACTACATTGAGCCACCTGCGTTACTTATAGTGACAAATTGTTTTTAATAATAATTTTAATGTCAATATTTATATGTCAGGAGGGCGCTCTATTTGAATTTTAAACAATTATTTTTATAAGTGTTTTTTCTTTTTAAGCCCCCCTAGGCTCGCCCTGTTACCATCTACGGTTTGCACCTATGGTAGCGCTGGCCCTGGACTATTGTACAATGATACCACCATACCATTCAGGGCATTGCAATAAAGGTAGTCTTGAGAGTGTACGTCAGGTCGTGTAGTAAAATAGTTAATCCCTGCTTAAGCACAGTAATGTTTCAAACTCTGCTTAGTTTCTTTACTTCAAGGATTGCAAGACTTTTAAGCTTACACATTTAGCTAAGAGCTGTGATAGTTTTACTTGTAGTTTGAAGTTGAGAAGTATTTGATTACATGTTCAGGTTCAATCTCACAAAGTAAGATAGATCTGCTGACTCTTTGCTTGCTTCCTTGTTTACAGAAACGGTCCAAAGACCACTTTGGCATTGAAGGGGACGAAGGGTCAACTATGGTTGAGGACAGTGTCTCCCCTCTGAAGTGAGTATTGATCCAATTGTGAATACACTATTTTCTTTCCTTTACCACTAAACCTTTAGGACTGGGAAAGCAACCTATCCAGCTAACTTTCCTGTATTAGGCATTTTTAACCAGGAGGAGCATGCAGCCTGCTACAGCGGCAGGCAGAGACTTTTACCAGACGGAACCATATGTGTGACTCCCAATCCTTTCTTGTCTCCGTTTTCTGTTCCATGTCAAAATGGCAAAAAAATTATCCAAAGATTATTCTTCCCTATACTTTACAGACTGGTGTCTATGAACTTACAGGTTAACATGGAATTATCCTATTAAAAATATGTACTTTTTATTCATGAACAGTATGGAAATACATGTCAGTAAGGTGAGGGGCGTCTTACCTTTTAAACTCTAACCTTTTAAACCATTTTAAATTGATTAAATTAGTTGTTGCAAGCACTACTTCAATTTAAAGACTTATTTAAGTGTCTCTTAGATCAAAACTATTTAAAAAATACACAAAAATAAATTATTACAACAGCAAACTTTAGATTATTATTGCTACAAGGACATAAAGAGAAACACTTAGTCACATAGACCACAACACTTATGAAAAAACAAGATGTCACAGCCAAGTATAGTGATACCAGCCAGCAGTGGACAAGGTAGGAGGGAGGCTCTGAGGAGGTCAGAACCTACAACCACACAGACTGCTGTTTTTATCAAGAGTGTTAAGAGTGCTCAGTGCCTATCAGCCATTTTGTTGGTTGTCCCATAGGAACAATGTAGAAATAGGCATTTTCTTGAGACCCTCACACCTATTTTTGTCAGATGTTTTTTAAATGAGTTTTACTTGAAAGGTGTCAAGTTACAAATGTTGAATCCTACTGTGGTGTTTTCGGTTCCAGAGCTACATGCTCGCAGCATGAGAACAGCCGTATCGCCAAGGTGAACACGGAATCTGTTGCGAAACCTGCCATGGTGAAGGTGCGACGGCTGGCTACTGACGGTATGATTCTCTCTCACTCTCACTTTAAGCTAGCGCCTACCTAACACTCACACTCACCAAGGACAATGTTACACTTTTACTAAGGGTCTCCATTTTTCTATTTTTTATGTTTCTTTTTCCCCACATTCACACACTTCTTCTCTTGAAAATTTTAAAAAATTCAGTCTCTGTGATCGGTTTACTTTTTCCTTACTTTTCCTCCCAGATATTTTCTATCTTTTCTTTTTACTTGTGGGCTATTGGTTGTCTACCCTTTTGTCCCATTTTTTCCACGGAGAAGAGGTTTTGTCTTATAAAGACAACATTTAATGATACTTTTTTTAAAAACTCCTTAAATGCAGTATCTTGAAAAAAATTATTAATTTTTTTAGATTCAAATAATGTTGATAGAAAAATATCTGTTATATTTTCGTGAAATAGTGAGTTTTTTCTAATTTTCACTATTAACCTTTAATAACTCTCCTTTAAAATTATTAAAGGTTTTGTATTTGGTATTTTGTGCGGTAATAGAAATAGAAATTACCGTACGGTTGTACCACCATTTCAAACTGAAGAAAGCTCACATATTGCTTTTGTAAGATTCCAACTCCTACTCGGTACACATTCGTTGATACCTACGTAGTTGATACCTCCCTGGCAGAATCCATTGCAGGAGATAAACTATACTGGAACATATTGCAGAAATAAAGTACTACTTAAACGTATCAGGACAGTAAAACAAAACTTCATGAGGAAATTTACAAGTGCAACTTGTCTATCCAATATTGGAAAAAAAAACAGATATTGTGATAATATTATGTACTAAGGTTTCTTTCTTTGTTTCAGAATTTCCTATCTGTGTTGAACCAGAGAACAAACAAAAAATAACGATGCTCAATTTTCAATACTCTGCAGAACTGTCATCATCTGACTCTGAACTGAGCCAGAACTCTACAATAAATTTGTCGGATTCTGACAGCCAGATGACAGTAATAACTATATCATCTGATGAGAGCTAGTAGAGTTGGGAGAAACCTCACGATATAAGCAGCGAAAGTTCACTATTCAAAATTCAAAATTCAAAACTCTTTATTGTTGTTGACAATATACATTGTATAACAGACGTCATTACAGCTAAATACTAAACAGATTACATTCATAGTTAACATATTTACATTGATCTTTATTTAATAGTAATAAAGATTTATTATTATTATTATATATTGTTTAAAATATTGTACATTAAATAATTAAAAATATCAAAATGTTGTTGAACATTTCAATGAATAAAACATTGTTACGTTTCAGCTAGTAAGAAACTCTCCTTCAGTAGAACTCTCCGCCACTAAAAAGTTTTTAAATTCCGTTTGAACATTGTTTTTGATTCAGTGTTTTTAGGGTGAGGGAGTTTTGAAAAACTTTGCTCCTGAATTGACAGGGGCCCGGCAGCCAGAGCTGTGCGGTGACGGTTCTGCCTGAGGTCTACTCTGGCCAGCGTGTTGTGATCGTGTACTGCTGTTCCGTCCTGAGCACCACAGCTGCTGAATCGAGCATGCATGATTACTTCATAGATGTAGAGTGACGGAAATGTCAGCAGCTGGAGCTCTTTGAAAGAATTTCTACAAGAATCTCTCCTTCTAAGCCCAGCTAGTACGAATTGCGCGTTTTTGCAGCATAAATACTCTTTTGAGTAGATTGTCTGTGGCTGAACCCCATACCAGTAGGCCATACCTTAGCCTTGATTCAAAGAGAGAATGGTAGACCAATTTTAGCAGGTTAATGCAACGGTATTTCGCCAATTGGCCTAGAAGAAACACAGTTGAAGCCAACTTATGACAGACCTCGTTTATGTGTGGCTCCCAGCTAAGATCGTCATCTATGATTATACCTAAGTACTTTGAAGTATTTTTCTGTTCAATTTCTGTCAAAGCTATGTTGATTGTTGGCGATTCATCTTCTTCTCTAACTATTCTCGAAAATTCCATAAAAACTGTCTTTTTCAAATTAGTGTGAAGGTTGAGGTTGTTTAAGAATTGATGAATTTGTGTCAATGTAATGTAGCTATTTTTTTCTAGATCTTCAAGAGTTGCACTGTTGAATGTAAGTACAATATCATCTGCATACAGAAACATATCTTGATGGGGCACATCAATTACAAGATTGTTTATGTAGATATTGTACAACATAGGCTAATATTGATCCCTGCGAACTCCATAGCTGATTTGCAGTTTGATCTTTTCCATTAATTTCTACGCATTGCTCTCTTTGAGACAAGTATGAGCTCAGCCAGTGTAATGCATTGCCATTCAACCCTATCTGCCGCAGACAATCCAACAACTGAGTGTGGCTGGCCTTGTCGAGCTTTCGACAGGTCCATCATCCGCCTACCATCCTTTTTTCTTTTCAATACCCTCGACGATCGTGAGATGAAACAGCTCATCGCCTCATTTGTAGATTTTCCCTCTACAAAACCAAATTGTCTAGAGGTGAGAATTTGGTTGATTTCTAGAAAAGGTTTGAGACGATTTAGAAATAATAATTCGAAATTTTACTGAAGCTAGAAACTTTGGTAATGGGTCTGTAAGAATCAACTTTATTACTATCTCCGCCTTTAAAATAGGTGTTACAGTTACTTGTTTCAGTGAATTTGGGAATATGCCTTGATTGAAGGAATCAGTTGCAATTCTAGCTAAAGGGAGACTAATATGTTGAATGCAAGATTTAATGAGCTTGTTGGATACTCCATCTAGACCAGCGAGGTTTTGTTCTTCAGGCGTTTTACGGCAAGGTGACCTCTTCAGGTGTTACATCAGTGAGAATTAGAGGAAATTCTGCTTGTATTCTCGTTGGCTGGCAGCTTCAAGAGGTGGTTCTGTGATTGATTCACTTAATTTCAAGCCAACTTTAGAGAAATGGTAATTGAAAGAATTACTTATTAAATGCTCATTCTGAATTTTAGTTCCGTTATCTTCAATCTGTATAATTGTGTTGGACCTTTTTTGCTTTATTGTCGAGCTATATTTTATTAATTTCCAAGCATCTTTTCCTTTATTTGTGGAATTTGTTAAAATATCAGTGAAATACTTTGATTTTGCCTTCCTTATTACTTTAAAATATATTCTTTTGTAGTTCCGGTAATTGTTCTTTCTCTCCACTGATGGGTTATATTTTAGATCACTATACAGATTTCTCAAGGTATTGCTCGATATTTTGATGCCTTTTGTGATCCACATCTTGTCTCTATTATTTTCTGTAAATTTCATTCTTTTTTTTGGACATGCTAAGTCAAGATTGTAGATGAAAGTATCCAAGAACTTATCGAAAGTATCACTGACGTTTTCAACATTTTCCAGTGCAGCCCATCTCTCATTTGAGAGTAATATGTTGAGAAGGTCTAAGTTATTCTTTGTTAGCGGCCGCATGGTGTGCGTGGAGGGTTGGATGTTGTTGGACAAGAGATGTTGAGGATCTGTGCAAGATGGTCTGATAACCCGGTCTCAACTACATCGACAGCCACCCCAGTTGGTTGGATGTTAGTCACCGCCCAGTCCAGCAGAGAAGCCCTACCACTAACTATGTCTACTCGGATGGGAGAGTTTACTAGCTGTCTAAGGTTAAATACATCAAGCAGATCTTTGAAGTTAGAAAGAGCTATTGATCGTTACTCAATCTACATTTATGTCACCGCAAAGAAAAACGGACATTTCCTGGCGTGGATGTAAAACAAATTTTCTAATTTATCAAAAAAACTCTCAATGTTGCCATTGGGAGATCGGTAAATACCAAAAATACTAATCTTTACAGAATCCTTTAGACATAATTTAATAGCACCTAATTCTAAATCCATCTCTTGAGTAAAATTTGTACAATCTATTTCTTCATAAGAAAAATTTGATTTTGAGAAAATCGCTACCCCCCCTGATTTTTGATGATCACGACAAAAATTTGATACAAGCTTAAAACCATTAAAATTAATAAGTTTCAGTTCCCCATCCTTTAGACCATGCTCGGATATTATAATAATATCTGGATTTTCCGTGTGTAATAAAACTCGAAATGTATCTACTTTCTCTTTTAAGTATTGAATATTTATGTGTAAAATGCGTATGCTAGATTCCTCAGTAATGACTGGTTTGCTTAGAGTTGGTACATAACTTAGGTGAGGTTCTCTTTTGTCGGATTTTGGTCTAAAAAACGGGGTCTGATAACTACAGGAATATTTGAAGCACTGTTGTGAGACACTTCACTTTGAGGACAAGACACTTGTTTTGTAGACACTACACTTTGTTGCGGACGGTGAGGTGGTGATGCTGCTGAGGTCGGGTGGTCCACGGCTGCTGCGGCAGGCGATGTCCCACGTCTGACTGCCTCGCTGTAGGTGCTGTCCCCCGGCCTGGATGGAATAGGAGCTGGAGCAGGAACTGGAGTCTTCACCGGACCGGTAGTGTTCAGTGGCTGAGTGGCAGTCTGCGGCTCAGAGTTCAGTTGTTTGATTCCCCTCAGAAGGAGCTCAGCCAACTTTCGTTTTCCTCGCGTCTTTAGGTGCATTCCCTGATTTGTAAAGTCCCTTCTGGAAATCTCATTGAAGTCAACCGCCGTTACATTTCTGTATCTTGCGCACTTCCGTGATATAGGCGTTAAGAAAAACAATTTCCTCGTTAGTTTTGTGATTATCAGGAGATCATGACGGAGGGGCAAGGTGGCAACTGACTTTAGATGATGATAGCATAGAGGAAATGTGTAAATCAAGATTTTATAGATGTAGTCGTGTTGTCCTACAGCCACATCATTCGTCCCTCCAATCAAAACAGATACATTTCTTGAGGGCTGTTTGTATTTTTGGGATGGTACAATGTTTGAAAGAGCGTGCGAGGGTTTGCAAAATCCACTTACTTTGGTTTTTTTACTGATCAATTCCGAGAGAAATTCAGCTATATAACGGCTATGACTGTCACCGTGAATAGTCACATGATCAAAGGGTACTGCTGATTTATTCGGGTTTGAGGTAGGTTTCTTTCTGCTCAAATTATGTGTTATATGTCTAGATTGTTCTTTAGTTTTCTCGTTGGTGAGCAAAGACGATTCTCTAATATAAGAGGGCAATTTGTTATAGTTTCGGTTCAAGAAAACCCTCGTCTGAAATTGTTTGTCCGGGTTTTTTTGGTTTTGTTTTGATTTTACGGTTTTCCATTCTGCTTCTGGTTTGTTGGGATCAGTTGATACCTTTTTTTGGCACGAGCAAGTATTACGGTAATAATCTAGCTCGGCTTCTAACACACTGATGGTAGTTTTAAGGGAAAGGATCAATTTAGGGGTCGCGGTTGACGCGCTCATGGTGCCCTCAGCCGTGGTGGACAGGTTGGTGATTGTCTGGCCCTTGTTGCTGGTCTGTGCGTCAGCAGTGAGGGCTGAGGGTGACGACGCAGCGTTCGGCCGCGGTTGGCGCTCATGGTGCCCTCAGCCGTGGTGGACAAGTTGTTGTTTGTCTGGCTCTTGTTGCTGGTCTGTGCGTCAGCAGTGAGGGCTGAGGGTGACGACGCAGCGTTCTCGGCCGCGGTTGACGCGCTCATGGTGCCCTCAGCCGTGGTGGACAAGTTGTTGTTTGTCTGGCTCTTGTTGCTGGTCTGTGCGTCAGCCGGGAGTGACTTACAGTCAGGTGAATATACATTATTAATATATGTATTTTTAGGAACAATTTGAGATTTTGACCTTGAATCTTTTGTTACAAAGACCTGATCTGTGTATTCTAGTAAGCGGGCGTCTGATTCGACAGCGTGATCTGTAACAACTTGAAGCTGATGACGGAGGTGCTCGATTTCTTCCTTCAACGTGCCATTTTCTTTCTCGAGATTTTCGATTAAATAAAAAGTTGAGTTATTGAACGTTACTGGTGTTGAATGAGCATTGACAGAATCAATTCCTCCTTTAGGAGTAGATGTACTGTTAATTTGGGAGTTTGTTTTAGGATTATTTGTAGTCTTGTTTGTAGGTGAATTACACTGTGCTTCAAGAGGGCTATGGTTATGACTGTTTTTTCTATCTAGTAGTTTAGTTTTTTGCGTGTCGCTTTTTATAGAAGCATTACATTTTTTGTCACAGCATCTCCATGCTATAATTCCACTGTTTAGAGTATGTGACTCCCTAAATTTAAATTGTTCACAAATGATGTATTGTTTACCAGCTTCCTTGATAATTGTAAATGTTATCTTGTTAGAAGACATATTCTTCTACTATAGTAATAGGCAAAAAGAAAAATACTAACAGAGCGATTAAATCACCAATGGAGTTAGACACAATTAATTTAGTTTTGACTAATTGTTATTTTGTTTCTTTTTAATCTCTTTATATGTGTTTGCGTATGTACATTTATCTTGTTTGTAGAATTTGACAGGACCTTTTACAATTTTGTTTCACTTTTGATTGGTTTTTACAGAATTAATTAGTATTTATGCAATAAATTCTCTTTTGTTACTTGTTTTAGTTGTTTTATTTGATTTCTTTTTCAGACAATTATTTTTTAGGTTTTGTTGAAAATTGAAACATCCCAATAAGTCAAATAAACTGAAATTGAATACAAGCTTAGTTGCTCTGTATGCCAGGTGCATACAGGCGGCGTGGTATTGCACACATGTATTGTGTTTCTTTCTTTGAAAACATGAATTTGGTATTAAGAATAAGAATACTTTAATCCATTAATCTTTTTACAAGAAATAGGACATGTCATTATAATTGTGATGCAACAATACCACTAGACAGGACAGAACAAATCTTTTGATGATAGCGTTTTGTTCTTCCCAAAGTCCTCTCAAAATTCATCAGTACAATAACACAAAACATCAAAGCCAATTTTTTTCTAAGTTTTCACTCTTAGAAGAAATCATAAAAACAGAAACAATGAGAAAATCCACTTGGTAATTGGGGGATGATTCCATTGCTGCAAAATCATTTAAATTGAACACAAATCAAGTATTTGCCCACTAAAACTTTTGAATTAATACAAAAGTACCAACACAAGCCTTTCCAAATGTATGGCTTTTAAATCACAAAACACTTTGACAGACACATTGTAGTCAAAATACTTCTATTGGTAAAAAAACTTTAAACAGGTTCTTGTGTCTCTAGTTTATATTTTTCAGTCTTATCGGGTAATATTTCTTTTCATGATTTTTGTTCATTGATGGAACCAATATAAAATAGCAATTTTTCTGCAGACACGAGACTGCTGGGTTGTTCTTCCAGCAGTCTTTTAGAAAAGCAACATTAGTAACTACTCATACGGAAGATCTTTGAAAACGTTACGTCTAATTGCTCTAAAAAAGGAATTTTTTATTTATTTATTTATACAATAGCTACAGAAAATATCCATTACAGCTATTTTGAAAAATCATGATTAAGAATATAACTAAATTAATATTACAGTACTAGAACTAAAAAAAAGATATTATAACAGAATTAAGCAAAAATATAAATTACTGTGTGAGTCTTAAAGTTAACAAAGAAAACAAATAATATGATTTCTACCATAAAATAAAGAAATTATGAAAATTACAAAAAATATGAATGTTTAAGTTTTAGAAATGAAAAACACTCCTTAGTTGATTTAATAGTAAATTTAAGTTACAGTTAAATAAATCAATTTCATTCTTATACCTATTTAATAACCTAAAAGCTCTATACAAAGACAAATTATAATGTTGTACTGTGTTACATCGAGGAATAAAAAAACATAAAGATGGGCGTAAATTATTTCTAGGAACATAGAATTGAATATGACTTAGTAGGTAAGAACTATCAACCAAATTATGAAGAACTTTATATAAAAACAAAACAACCAATTTATTTCTTCTATTAGAGAGTGATTCAACATCAAACAAACTTCTTAGAATTACAGTAGACATATCTCGATTACAAGAAACATTCAATCTTTTAAAATATATATATCTTAAAAACTTATTTTGAATAATTTCTATTGAGGATATATTACAAATTGAAAAAGGGTCCCATATTAAGGAGCAATATTCTAATCTACTTCTGACAAATGAAAAAAACAACATTTTAATAGAATTGATTGAGGTGAAAAATTTTGTATTGCGTATAATGAATCCTAACATTCTATATGCCTGATTGATTATGAAATTTTAAATTTATATGAGCTTCAAACTTGAAAGAAGGTTCAAAAATTACACCTAAATCCTTTATTTGAGTTGATTTTTGAAGATTAGATCCGTTAATTGAATAATCATACTGTATCAAATTCCTCTGTCTAGAATATGAAACAACAAAACACTTTTTAATATTTAGCTCTAATCTATTATTTTGACACCACATGTTTAGAATATTAAGAGAAGATTGTAAAGAGACTACATCATTATCATCTCGTATCATTCTGTACAACTTAAGATCGTCTGCGTATAATAGACATTTGGATTCTTTTATAATATCTGGGAGATCATTAATAAATATTAGAAACAGTAAGGGACCCAGATTGGAACCTTGAGGAACTCCAGATGTACTAATAAAAGATTTAGATTTAGAGTTTGCCACAACAACAAATTGGGAACGATTTTTTAGGTAAGATTCCACGAAAATAACAAATGGTCTAGGTAAATCAAAAAATAATAGTTTGTTCAGCAGTATAGTGTGGTCAACCTTGTCAAAAGCCTTTGAAAAATCAGTATAAATTACATCAACCCTTCCACCTATGTCTAATTCAGATGATATGTCAAAGGTAAATTCCATTAGGTTGGTAACTGTTGATTTGTGTGGGACAAAACCGTGTTGTTGTGGGGAAATTTTGATTTGACATTAGAATATATGTATTTGTAAAGAAGTTCAAACACCTTTGCAAAAGAATCTAATAAAGAAATGGGACGGTAATTTTCAATATGTTCAGGTTTACCAGACTTAAAATTGGAACTATTCTAGCTTCTTTCCACTTTTGAGGAAAAACACAAGAAGACAATGAAAGGTTGAACAAAAACATAAAGGTTCAGCTAAAACTTCAGAACAACCTTTTACTATATAACAAGGAATACTGTCAGGACCAGAGGATCTTTTACTCTTAAGATTCTCAATGGCGTCACAACTTCGGGATAGTAAAAGTCTTTACCATTGTTTTAGAGCTATTAGTAGGGAGATGAGAATTATTATCATTATTCCTGTTAATAAAAACTGATTTAAAAATTCAGCAAAAGTATCTGAATGCGTTGTCTTTAGGGACGACTTTACCACTATATATCATATCCATTGAACTTGTATCATATACAGAAGATAATCGTTTGGACTTAACGTAATTCCAAAAATGCTTGGAATCAACATTTATGCAATTTTCAATATTTTTCAAATAATCCCTGTGTGCAATAGAAATTTTGAGTTTAATACTTTTTCTAAGTTCAATAAACAAATTATCGTGGTATCTAGAGAATTTCCTTTTCTTGGCAGATCTATTTTTAAGTTTAATTAAATTAATTATTAATAGAGTTGGTAGGGTTTTAACTTTTAGGCTAAGGCCACACTTGGCGCTTTCAACGCAGCGTTGAAAGGCTAACGCTGAAAAGCGTCGCCAGACTGAAATCAACACTGGCCAGACTTGGCGCTCAAAATGCCCATCAGTTGCAAAGATCTCTTCGATGAATACAGAAGATTTGCTACTTGGCTAGCTGTGCGATTATATTTGAAAAAGCGTAAAGAAGGACTCCAAACCTTCTTTTCGTTTCTTCAATCAGAAACTTGGTTGAGGTGGTTGAGGCAACTTTTATCCACAGCTTGGATTTCACATTGTGGTTACTATAATTTTTCAATTTTATATTCCAAAAGAAATAGGGGGACGAACACTAATTTCATTGATAAATTGTTCGGTATCAAACATACTGATGTATTGAAAAAAACTGCACCGAACAGAGTGATAACTGAGGTAACAAGCGGAGTGGGGGTAGACAAGTAGCGAATTGAACGCCGAGTGTGGCTGGCCCCAGATCATAACATGGCGAGCGCTTTCAACGCTTTCAGTGTCACGCCGGAAAAGCGCTACATGCAGCGCTGAAAACATCGACGCCAACGCCGAGTGCCCAGTGTGGCCGGCTCCCTTAAGACTACATGCTATTTTGCGACTAGCCAACGCCAAGCACCAAGTGTGGCCTTAGCCTTACAGATTGCAATTCAACCCGGTGCTGTCCTACCTGACATATCTTGTTCACATTAACTTGCAACTTCAAAACGGTTATTAATTAATACTCTAGTGCTTTCCCTATATAACTTTTGGTTTAGTTATATTTTTATTTTTTGAATCCCGTGCACTCGAAGCTAGTGTCAGTTTCCAGTTATAATAGAAGTCTAAGCTGGATACAACATCCGGTATCTTAGCTTAATTTTAAATTAATCTTATTTATCTCTAAACTACATTAGAAACTTGATAGTTCGTCACCTTCCGGTGGACAAATATCATCAGTAGACCTACTCAACTGCACCTACTCATTCTACTGTATTGTGTGCATCTATTCTACGACAATGCCAATGTTTACTATTCTTATCTAAATGGATTTTGCATCAAAATTAAATACCCTTTATTGAGTTTGGTCCAGTTTCTTTTTCTTTCCATAACGGTTTTTGTTTGGCAGGGCTATGAGTACGGTTACCAGTCATTACAGGATTTTTATCAAAAACCGTTTTTGATTGTACACAGACACAACAGTCTGGTTGAACAGAGAAATCAAACAGAGTATTTGGCCTGTTATTATAATGAATTATTATAAATTGATTGTGATGTTGTCCTTGTGTCTAATGTTTTAATGAGCTAGGATTTCAATGTCCTTAGTGGTAAGAGTGTAATTGCTTAATACCTATAGTTTAACTATCTACTCTACTACTATCAATTTAGTAAAACAAATTAACCTAAAATGTCCACCTTAATGTGTGTCCGTTCACATATAAAAATAAATAAAAGCATTAGCAACTGGTTTTCCTATCAGGGCAGTAAAACAAATTAACCTAAAATGTCCACTTTAATGTTTGTCCGTTCACATATAAAAATAAATAAAAGCTTTAGCAACTGGTTTTCAGGACATACTGCTTTGTGGTATCAGTGAAAAGTATGAACATAATTCCTGAACTGGTTCATTATTTTAAATTGTTACGTCTTATTTTATTTCATCTATTAATTTTGTTTTTCATTTTTCCAAGCATTGATTTTCTATCCAAATAAAAACTTTTAGTACAGTAGTGACAATTACAGTTTTCTAATAAAACAGCATTTTAATAACAAGCCAGATATAAAAAAATGTAATAGTTATAAGTAAATAATGTTCTATTGTTGTTGTAGAAGAATTCACTCTACATTTTATGAATTTAGTGTGGGTTTTTTTTCAGGTTATGTGATAATTTTCATAATACAATCAGTTGGTAGATTCCTTTTTCCTGGAAAGGCTGTGGACAACTGTATCTGTCTTCTACCATAAATAGAGTAAGTATAGAGAAATGATGAACCTGTGTCCAGTTTAAACTTGAGGGCGGAAACAATTCACCAAAGTAAGAAGTTTGAAGTAAAATGTTTCATGAAAATATGCAGATTCTTTTAACCAGATTAGAAACATTTGAAAATTGTATTTGATGAAGTCAAGCCGGGTATTGTTGTGTGGACAGAACACAATATGTCAGCAACATATTTAAACAGACTAAAATATGATAAATTGCCAGAAATGGGGGGGTTCTTATAATGTCAAAACAAGGAGTGAAGTGGAGTATTTTGTAATAGAGAGGACTTACTTATGGTTAGGGTTTACAGATCCCCTAGTAGTAATGTCTTTGAATTTTTGAAACGTTTCAGTAGTTTAATTGAATTTATACTCGTATTTGTAAAAAATCAAAATATTGTCATTGTTGGGAATTTAAATGTAAATGTTTTGCAAGGATAACACACTAAAGCCGCGTTTACACCAAAATTGGCACTAAAAGTTGACAACAAATTGTTTGTAAAAACTAAAAGTTTTCAACAAAAAGTTGCCTTTCTCAAATTTGAGCAACAATAAGTAGAAGACTGTTTGTAGAATGCTAAAAGTTCATCTTCAAATTTAGATCAACTTGTTGCTAAAGAGTTTGTTGGAAAGATCAGTTCTCAGTAGTATGAAGGATGTCGGACGAAGAAGACGCAATTACTGCCGCGGCTGCCTGTGTCATCATAGCCAGCCACTTTACGAGAGGTCAACGTAGATATTGGGTTAGACCCTCATTAAAGGGCAAGGGATAGGTAAGGTGGAAGTGTGACATGATAGCTGATCTTCAAGAAGATACTTGATCACTTTAAAGTACTTTTGTACAGTTCAGTCTGTAGAGGGTTGAGTAGGGCCATTGATTTTAAATATTTAAAGCCAATGGTAGGGCAGAGGGGCTCCAGCGCCCGACGTCACGTCCGTCTAGAGTGTGTGGAGGGGGAATGTTCTCCATAAGTTTTCTAAAAGTTGCTTGCGCAAAGCGCGCAACAACAAATCATCCACTTTTGTCTTAAACTTTCTTTGATCTTTACCAAAATTTCACGGGAAACTAAAACTTTGTGGAAGTAGAGACTTCCACAGAGGTTTTCCACAACTGGAAGACGCCTGCGTCCGTGGCTTAGTGGGTAGAGTCACGGCTTTTAAAGCGCAAGGTCGCGTGTTCGATTCCCGGTGCAGGCACAAGAGTTTGGACCACTCTCCCTAAAAGCGTTTTATGATGGTCCACAAACCTTCAGTTAATTAGCTCAATAAAAATGCCATTGGCGTAGACATAAAAAAAGACAGAAAAGTTGCTTTATTTTGTAAAAAAAATTGAGGAAATTTGTAGAAAACTTATTAGAAGACTTTGGTGTAAACGCGGTTTAAAAGTACTAAACTCGCTGCTAGCGAAGTTAGTCATAACATTGAAGCCAATAAGAAGAAACAATTTTAATATCAAGAATAGTTATCAATATAAATAGACATGAAATTATAGTTACAGTAGTAATAAATGACATGAATGAATTGAAAAGTCAGCTTATAATTTTTAACCTGGATAACGTAGAAAAAAGACTGAATTTGAACAGACTCAAAATTAACATTATGTAGGTCGCACTTGCAATATCCATGTTGCTACTTAGATCGATAGTATATAGTACCGTTGCACTTTTTCTAGTGAAGCTTATAGACATGGAATAAAACAAAACCTAAGAAAAAACACAGCTAAACGTAACGGCTACAATTTATGGGCTTACTTACGGCGCAGAAGGGTTTAGGACTTTAGGTTGTGATATATTTTGTATGATAACCAAACGAGTAATAATTACTACTTCAAGCTAAGTACTGAATAGTTTACCACCGTTTTAACGTAGTTTCAAAGCGAAGTTTTACTGAAAGAAGCTAACTTATACGGTACAATCCAATAGTAATGTTAAACCCCCAGACCCTAGTTAGGCTGGTGTAAGCAACGTAAAATACTTGCCAAACAAACAATTTTAATGGACATATCCAACATGCCTTTTGGGGAAAAAGTTCAATGTTATTTGTGTCAGAAGGAAGAGTCCCTTATGTGGCATCAAAGTGAAGAAGGGGTCAAGTGTAATGAGTGTCAAGAAGCAGTGCCGTCAACGGAAAACACAGTCGATGCTTCTGGAGATCAAGAACCAAACCCCTCTGATGAGACCAAACCAGATGAGACCAAATCGGGAAAAACAACCAAGAACACGCGAAGCTACAAAACAAGGCAAAACTCAACATCAGCTCCAAAGCAGGTAAGTTCAAGGCTTTGATTAGCCTATGTGTCTTTGAGCAATTCAAACGTGTCCTGTTGCCTAAGTTGCTACTAAAACTTTGCTGTCCCAACCTATTTTACTCTTTACGCCCTCTTAACACTATCACTGCGTCGGGTGCCTAACTTTGAATTATCATAGAATCAAATGCCATTTTTATGTTTTATTATGTCAATCGCAGTGAACGTGTTAACTTAGATCTACTGCTATGGGCTTCTCTACTGATTTAAGATGCCATTTCTTCAAGTGTGGAAACTGATTTTGCTCTTTTTCACTGCAATTAATAGGTATGCTTTAAATTTGATTTAATTTTATGTGTTTAGTTTCTTTGATTTGAAACACTGACCACTCCTACAGTGTTTGTCTATAAATAAGTATAACCAAAGAAGGCAGAACATGTTTCTAGCAAGGGTAAATGTTTTGAACCCCTCTCCCATGTTCTCAAAAGTGAATATGCTACAATATGGTGCTTGATTTTGTTTTATTACCTTCAGCTGCATTATATCACTTTTAAATACCTGTGTGCTTGCCTGGCTAGTCAAAATGAGAACAAAGTAATCACTAAAAGTAATCAGTAATTCTCGGTACCAGTCCCGCCAGTATCTGATACTGCTCATTTAGCCCACCTCTAGTCTACTGGTCACAGGGGCATTCATCAGTAGTCCTAATGTGACCCTTGAAGTCATGCTTGGTCTACTCCCTCTTGACATCTTTATCAAGGTAGAAGCTAGGAAGTCTGCCTATAGGTTGTCAGCAAATGATCAATGGCGAGAGAGTAGGTCCAATATAGGACACAGTACCATCACTCGATTGATATGTGACCTGGTACTAGACATGACAACAGATGTCATGAGAACCGAGACAATATTCTGTAAACCATTCTCATTCTCACCAAAAAGTGGAATTTACAACTGACAATAACCCTACTGCTACTAAAGGCAACCTAATCTGGTACACAGATGGTTCTCTTATGAAAGGCAGATCAGATCCGGTTTCGGGGTGTACTCCTCATCACCAAGAACAGAACAGCCATTAGCTCGAGTTTGGGTGAGTTTTGCAGTATATTCCAGGCTGAAATCAGTGCTATCCTAATTACAGCCAACATAGGCCTGGCTAAAAATTACTGAGATAGAAACATTCTAATTATATCAAACAGCCAAGCAGCTCTTAAAGCCCTTGACTTTCAACTCCAAGTTAGTGTGGGAGTGCTTTCAGGCACTTAACACTCTTGCAACATGCAGCCTGTTACAACTTAGCTGGGTACCTGGTCATATGGGTTTAGCTGGGAACTAACATGCTGACAAACTGGCCAAAAGAGGTGCTCGCACTCCTTTTGTTAGGCCGGAACCAGCACGTGGTATTAGTAAATCTACTACCTTCAATGCAATTCCGTCATGGTCCAGAGCGGAACACTGTCATCGTTGGCAAAATTACTCTGGTAAAGGACTGAGTAAAAAACTAATCACAGATTCAGTAGCGGCTGGTGGGTTAAAAGTACAGGAGGACTCAAGACGTGATTTGGGCGGGGACTACTGGGGGTCTGGAATACCCCTAGAAAGGGGGTTTGGGGGTTCTCCCCCGGAAGAAATTTGAAATTTAACCTTTCAAAACACATTTTTAAGGACATGTTACCTTTGAATTATTTGAGTTACCTATTTTAGTATAAAGATAAACAGTTTTAACATTTTTCAAGCTTCACCTTTCACAGAATGATATCAGAATGTGTTAATATAGCTCAGTAAAGAAAGAATCAAGTAATAAACGACACCACTTGCGTATTTGTTGTGTATTTCTTTGACTGTATTTAACATTTCACTGTATTACCTCGAGAAGCGCAGCCTGAATCACTAATATAACACTACACAATAAAACAAATCATAACACTGTACGAATTTACGAAAACTATTAAACATTATGTATAGCACAACACCTGCAACAAGTAACAACTACCCCTGGCTCGTAAACTGAAAAGTGAGGTTAGGAATTATTATTATAAAAATGTGACTTTTCATCAGTTCACTAGACAGTGGCACTTTTCCTTGAAGTGGCGGGAGATGAAATTACTGGGAAATGGACGGAGTCCCAGCATACATTAGCGTTCGGGTTGAAGAAGCACTAGGCGCGCTGTGATTGGCTGGTTAGTGCCGTATGATTTGTAAAGGGATGTGGACTCTACTGTCCTGAGTCCAAGCGTACTATCCATCTTAGAAACATTTTGCATCTGCCGCGTTGTTTGTATACTACTACCCGTAATACAAACATTTCGATATAACGAAAGTCCTATAATGTTAAATGCTGTTCAAATACATTAATTAAGTGATTTATATTCTTAATTTATTATAATTTAATTTTTATTGATTGGGTTGGGAGGACTCCGTCCTAGAGTCCTTATGGGCCGGCCGCTACTGCACAGATTCTAACTAAAGTTTTACCAACTGGTTGGTGAGGCTAAGTCGCGGTCAGATGAAAGCTCGCAACAGCTCTTATTACTACTACGAGGACACTGGATATGAGTGGAGTGGATAGACTTGGACACTCTCGGACATGGCATCTATACCGAGGCACCACAATGTAGGCTCTGCAATGTAGGCTCAGTCAGATGAGACTGCTAAACATGTCATACTGGAGTGTGAAAGATTAGGGATCAGGAGAAGAGTCCTCTTTGGTAGCGCACAGCCAGGTGATGAAACAGATGTTAACATAGGAAACTTATGAGCCTTGTTAAAGGCACTAACATAGGTCTTCCTATCTAATGGACCAAGGGTGCACAATAAGCTTCGGTTGACGTGCTAGGATCATCAAATCCATATGCCCCACCAATCTAATCTATCTATATATCTAGAGTGTTTGTCTATAAATAAGTATAACCAAAGAAGGCAGAACATGTTTCCAGCAAGGGTAAATGTTTTGAAACCCTCTCCCATGTTCTCAAAAGTCAGTACAATATGGTGGTTGATTTTGTTTTATTACGTACAACTACATTATATAACTTTTTACACTTTTAAATACCTGTGTGCTTGCCTGACTAGTCAAAATGAAAAATATTTTATTTACTCTTCAACCTTTCTAAAGCGGACTGAGAGAGTTTTTGGACTCTAGGTAGATAATAAGAAACCAATATACTGAAATACCTCCATTTACAAGGAAAGCATCCATGGCAGACAGAACATTAACATGGCTTTAACCCATGGCTTTAACATTCCATAGAATGGCCATGGAAAAGGTGGACTGTACCTGATTCTCTCAATGTTTTTGCTAAGGAAACATGCAAATTAAATTGAGCTGTGCATTTCGCTGTCAGAACGAAGATAGTAGGCCTAAGTTATAACAAGCTAATTTGTGTATTAACTACTCCCATAAAACACTGCCGAACCATCACAAGCAGCACAGAGTTCAACGGATACTGAACAAACATTTTACCCTTTTAACAATTTAAAACACACTTTAAAATATGAGGATTCTGAAAAGTTAATAGATTATGAGTGTGTAATAATGAAATAATAAGGGGTCTTCTCTAGATAATTTGATAATAATATAAATTTATAAAAACCGAAGTGAGGGGACACCAGTGAAAACTCTATACGAGTATTCTCTTTGTGCCCACATTACCAATTAATCTTCACATTAAAATTAAATGGTTAACAAACTGTAGTACATTTGTAAAACCATGTTGGTATTCTTAGCTGTGATGTTTATGCCCCCAAACTCAAAAATTAGGTTTAACCTCAAAACTTACCAAACTAATAATTTTAATTTTGTTGTTTACATTTGTCAAAGCATTCATTAAATATTCTGTAAATTTCAGGTTGCTACCAAGACGAAATCAAGGAGAAGTGCAGTTTTTAAGAGTCAAGAGGTATGGCAATTTATTTTATCTCTTAGGTTCTTAGCTAGGTACATGCTATAGCTAATAGTAGTTGGCTGTATTTATAACTATAGGATCACAACATTGCAACAGGTAATGATACATTTATAAAAAGCCTACCAAAATCCGACCCACTTCAAGGTGTCCTCATAACCCTGCATCGGGCGCTTCACGTAGGTTTTCTTTGTTCAAAGCAAGCTTCCTTTTGTTTGTATTAATACGTAAATAAAAAATTTATTTCCTATAACAATTCATACAAGTAAGCCTTCTGGTCACTACTCCAGTGCAACAAGGGAAAATATTTATGTGTTAAAAGAATAAATTGACTCAAAACAACTAAGTTAGTCAATCTTTTAAGTCTAATAGCAGTCTACCCGTCAGTACTTCTCTATTATTCCCCTAAGAAGTTTGAATTTAGCAGAGCATAAAGTGGTCTCACTCCTAACAGGCCCACCAAGATGTTAATTCCTGATCAGAATTACTTATTTTCCCGGCCCAGGACTTGAGACCTGGCATGGAGGGTTAAAGCGCTTTCTGCGGCCGCAACTCTCCCCTCACCGGGCAACCACTGCTCAGATCTTCTCAACCACAACCTATAAGATGCTTCAAGGGCTGCCTTGGAAATTCTTTGTAAGAATAGGTTTGTTTGCCTTCTGCTAAGGCCAAGTTCTTTTAACAAACCATATAATGATTTGGCAGGTTTGGATTTGGAAGTCCTCTAGCTCCCACTTCAACTGCATAACAGTGACATTTAAACCAATTTTGTCTGATCCCAGAACACAAATCAGAGTATTTATTCAATTTGGCTTCATGCTGTTTTGGGATGTTGGTATCCCAGGGGACTGTCAGTTCTATCAGAATTATTGTTTTAATTTTTCTAGAGATAGCAGTTATGTCGGGACACTTTGATGTAACTACAATATCTGAAGGGAACATTTGCAAATTTTCCGTTTTCAAACCAACTGTAACGAGCCCATCTAACTAGAGACATTTTTCCAAATTATTGATTTTTCCTTTGTGTGAGTAATACATCTAATAACGCTAACAAGACGACCACGTGTAAGCAGTCCCCGATTCAGCTCCCTGTTCGAGGCTACTTAAACGCCAGTCATTGTTCTCCAGCTTCCTTGTCTCATACAGTAACCAATCACAATGGATCTGACGTGTGAGGTGACCGAGTCTAGGTGGGAGGTTCCTACATCTTCCTCACTCTCATTCCTTAAGCATCAATCAAACTATTAACATCTATTTTTATTAACTCTTTGCACATTTCTCTTAAACTTTCAATTTCAAACAATTGTCTTGCATTTTAATCATTTAATAACTTTCTAATTATAAATACAAGTGTTACAAGTGTAATTTCCTTGTTATTCAACTTTTTCACATTAAACTCTGTTATTTTGGCGACCACGTGTCGACTCTTTATCCGTTTCAATCCTTTGATTGCAAGAGCTTTGAAGCTTTTGCTGGTGGCAGCGATATCTCTTATTGACATTTTAACCTTTTTAACCCCTCCGGTTACACAACAACACAGGCTGAATCTTCAAACTTGATATTGCTCGGAAGGAACCTCCGTGAGTGCCCAATGTTGTTTTAAAGTTTAAGTGCCCGATGCGGGAAAACCCCACTCTGATGCTATTTTGTGTATTGGTGCTAAATTTAATAGCTCTTAAACTATCTCTCCGCTGGTGGCATATTGGATGGGTAACTGCTTTACTCTTTTGCTCTTTCTGTAGGTGAATAAATTTTGTAGGTATCACAAGATAGGAATCGTTAAATTAATGAATTCACCTGGAATAAACATCTTTATTGCCTTTGGTCACATTTTAACATGAAATGGGTAGTGTCATCTGTATACATATGACAGTCCTTGCATGAAAATACTTTGCATGATGGCACTCTAAGGATATTTGTCTTAAGTTTCATAATTGTTATTGAGAGTTGCCTAATGTGAGTCTTGTCTGTTGGCAGCCGCACAAGTCACCTTCTGCTAGAGCAACTATTGTCACGTTACAGAACTGTTTTCATAAGGTATTTATAATCCATATACTCAGTGATACCGGTACTTGAATTCTGCTTACAGTTAAGAATGTTCGCTCGAACCTGTTCAGCTCAGTATTAAGTAAGTGCAAGGGCACGCTATCATTTTTCAACACTACAAAAAGTGCTACGCTATAGCTATGGCGCGCAAGATTGTTCTCTAAACAGGCTTGCCCACACAACTCATTACCTAATGTTTCTTCTCTAGTTGCCCTTCATCAAAACGGCTGAGAAATGTTTCAGGATGTAATATTTCTTTTATTATGTAGCCTCAGCAGCATTTTAACCTTAAGGTGGGCAATATAAATTAGTTTTTCTCTTATTATACCAATCAAACCCAGTAAAAAAAAATTTGATTTAAATGCTAAGACTTTTTGTCAAACTACAAAAAATATCACGGTTACTTTTAAAATGACCAGTGATTATTTCACTGATACACAGATTTTGTTAAGAATAGTTTCACTGTAACCAAGCTGTCAATAACCTGTATCACGTGTATTTTTTTTGCAGGGTCAACTGTTCACTGTAGGAGACATTGTGTCGGCCCTAGGCACTAACGGCCTTGTTTACTACGCTCAGATCACAGGTCTGTTGCAAGACGAGTACTGCGAGAAGAGTTGCTCCATCACCTGGCTCCTCCCCACTCGCAAGGACCATAATCACAAGTTTGACCCCATGTACTACGTTTTAGGTGAGGCAAAACTCCACCTGGATTACTATCGGATTCAAAAAGCAATATACTCTAGTTTGAGTGGGTGCTGTATGCAACTCATTGAACGTAAAATTATCGCAATCACATCAAAATTTTCTCAGTTTAATTCTACGTAAGGACATATAAGTTAATTATTTTTAAAGCAATAAATATATTTTTCCAGGTATGAAGAGTCTAAAAAAAACAAGTTTTTGCGGCGTATTCGGACTAAGGATGAACTTTGAAAATTTCTACAGCCTTTAATTTTTGTCGTAGCACAATGACATTTCTATCCAATGTAGGTTATACAGTTATGTAACCAATTACTAGGTTTTACAGTGTTAACATTTTTTTTGTACATTTTATGAACCAGTGCAATCTTGCAAACGGGTGGTCGTAGAATCCTGTGCCGTGGCTTAAACAAACTGCAATTAAAAGTTTAGTTTGAATAAATCATCAGAATTCAACCAATATTTGTATGTGATTTTATAATCTATGTTTATAAAAGGCTTTGTCCTGACTGACTGACTGACTCACTCACTCATCATCGCCAAGCCAAAACTACAAGACCTGAAAAGTTGAAACTTTGCACACCTGTTTGTAGTTGCCCAAAACCACCCATTAAGAAACGGTTTCGTAAAATTTTGATGTTAAGGGTTGTTTTTGAGGGGGTGAAATTAAGCAAAAATGGGTCATGCACATCTCTACTATTTGACCGCTAGCGCCTAAACAAGTTATCCGATCTTCAATCTGATGAAAAATCGTTAGTGTGGCATGAAATTATCTACAAGTTTTATCTATAGCATTTTTTTTTATCTCTCTAAGTTTACGAGTTATTGAGCAAAATGTAAAAAAACTGGTCACTTGGCCAAGGTTCCCCCGCGCCCCACCCCACCATATTGACCCACTCTTCTATCCAATTGCTGCCTCTATGTAGATAAAATTTCGGATAACAATGTCCTGTTAATCTACAGTACTATTTAGGCTTTGCTATTACTGTTGACATTACTGTTCTAGAATGGTCATAGGTTCCAATTCTTCAATACTGCAACTGTACTGGGAATTTCTTCACTTAAACATTCAGAGCACTGGGCAAATTTCCTCACTTCCACATTCAAGGCACTGGGTAAAAATTAAATACTTTTGAACGGTGTGGGATAAACGCACCAAATGTTACAGGCATTTTTTATGGTCTATAAACTACTTTTCTAATTAGTTGTTGGTCCGATGGTGTCAGTGGGGTGCTAGTACCAGTTGTAAGTAACCAGTAACCAGTTGGGGGCTACTAGAACGGATATTGCAGATGGCTATAGGACATGACATATCGAGGAAAAGGTTTTTTTTTAACACAAACAACGTCGCAAACAGTATTTCTGGGAAATTTACCAATCAAAGGTTATTGCCGTTTAATATGTCAAACATTTTAAGTTTTAACGACAATAACTTTTGATGGAATAGTTTGTTAAAAATTAAGTTGCAGGATCGTTTTTGGTAAAAAAATACCTATTTAACGGTATGCAACTTGCCTTAGTTAATATAGCTGGGGTATTTGAATTGGGGGGAGAACCCTTCTCTCCACTCCACACTGCCGGCCCAACGAACCTCGCGCGTAACTGTGGTAAAATCCTAAAAGTAAGAATCAAAAGAACAATCACTACCTGCTGTCCATATATTTGCAACAAGGTTCTGAAACTAACCAAACTAATTTTGACACATAGTATTGGTTAAAATGCTACAGAAAAATACAGGAATTTTGTTTTAGACTACTAGAAAGCAGGCACCTATGAACTAAGCCGCATCAGCAAAGATTCCTGGCCGTTTTGACTTTATTTAGTATCAGTTGGTACTTGCTAGAGGCTTCACTCTACTTATTCTTCTCAATTTACCTGTGGCATTTTTGTTTCCTTTCCTCTTTCTGCTCCGCTGGTTTTGCCTAGGTTTAGTTCCGTGTGTTAAATAATTTTTATCGTTAGCAAAGATAAATACCAAATCTTCTTATGTAGTGTTTAACTTTTAGTAGGTTTTAAAGAAATTGTTAGCTTAATTTGGGTTAAGCTATCTATATAAATAAAATAAGACTTTTGTCTGTACATTGCAATGCAATGTTGTACATAGGTTTTTGGTTATTTTTTTTACACTTTGCAAAGACCGAAACTGATGTCAGAAAACTTCCTTTCTGTCTCTTTGTAACGTTTAAGGCATATTGGACTGCTTATAGCTCAAAATTGGCTGAGGCTTTGGTGGTGAAATTTTGTTTAAGGGTTTAGCCCATTATGCAGTACTTCTTTAGCTATACTGTATGTTATATCCATACAACATCCACAAAATAAATGGTGGGGGACCAAAGTAATTACTGAACACGTTTTAAAGCATATTAAAGCAATAAAAATTGGCTGAAGCTATGGCAATGAAACGTCGTTAAGGGGTTCAGCCCATTACGCAGTGTGTCTTCAGGCCCCGATTTCAGGTTGCAGGCGCCCTGGGCAGACCATTTTTTCCGCCCCCTTCACTTACCATCTTCATCTGTCTCCCACCTTTTGACTCGATTCTGCTCCAATTATTGTATCCCGACTTTAAAATTATTATTCAGGTGAATCAAAACCTACTTGACTACTTCTATAGGTATAGGCCCTTCTTCAGTTTAAATAGGCTATTTTGTACCATCATTAATGATACATTGCTTAAAAGGTAATCTGGTGAGCAAAGATTATTTAAAACTAAAGACTATTTAATGATGAACTGCACAATACTACATTTATTTTGTACTAGGGTACATGGTACAGAGGGAAGCGAAATACATTCTTATAGAACAAGATTGGTGAATAATTTTCGAATTAACCAACATAGAACCGAGGTGTACTCTTAGCTTCCTTCGCAAGCAGGAGTCGCTTTATTCAACAAACTTCCTACCAAATTAAAAAATATTGAAAATTTGAAACAATTTAAAACCAAATTAATGTAATGTATTATATTTTTATTTTAACAAAACATGAACAAAATTAATGAAAATTTAAAATTTAATTTGAATGTATATTAAAGACAATTTATTATTCAACTTGCATAAAGTTACATGAACGATTTATTTCGTGACTTTTTCTTGGCAAAGTCTTGTACAACTTGAGTAAAGTCAAAACTTTCTCTGTGCACATTATAACCAATGAATTTAATTTTTCTCTCCGTGGAGTTGCCCGTTTAGCACTTTTCACGCGGCTCAGCACTGAAAAATCTCTTTCCGCGGTACAATTTGTTACTGGTTAAGTCAGAAATATTTTAACTACAATGTCAAGATTTTGAAAAGTACTTGATAGAAGGTTTTCTTTTATGTAAGAATACACTGATGTCAAGTCTGTGCATCTTTCCAATTCAACATACGTTTCAAAGTGAACACATTCGTTCAAGAACTCTGTATTGATGTCTTCAGAGTATATCTCACAACCTGAGTTCATCACTTTGCTTTTTAGCAGAACGTTTCTTATACTCAGGGGAGGTTCATCACTTTGCTTTTTAGCAGAACATTTCTTATACTCAGGGGAGGTTCATCACTTTGCTTTTTAGCAGAACGTTTCATATACTCAAGGGAGGTTCATCACTTTGCTTTTTAGCAGAACGTTTCTTATACTCAGCTCCACTCAACTTTTTACTCATTATTAGTACTATGACAAACCACTAAAACGCACAAGTATTCAAAAGGTAAAACTATACTGTGACAGAATATTGTGACACAAGACACAACTCACAAGACAGTGCCAATGACAAGCGGCAGGCAGCGCTAGTGCTGCCAGCGCCAACTTGACCAAAAAATATCCCTCCTCAAAAGTAGAATTTCCCATTTCACCTAACATGCACCAAAATCAGTTTTCGCCTTTTTCCCCCGCTCCATCGCCGCCCTTGAAAATTTGCCGCCCTGGGCAAATGCCCAGTCTGCCCGTTTGTAAATCTGGGCCTGTGTGTCTTAAGCAACATTTGATGTCCATATAATATCCTCGAAGTAAATATGGCAAACACCCAAAGCGGGCTCTAAAATCACTGGAATGGCGGAAGTAACTATGAATTTCTTAAGGTAGCCAAACACCGATTAACACTTATTTGGTTTCCGTTTGTTTGTACATTGAAATTAATACTTTAATTGCTTATCGTTTTTTGGTGATAAAGTTTTACTAAACTTTGTAAAGACCGAAACTGATGTTATAAAATTCTTCCCTGTCTGTCTGTAACGATTTTAAGCAATTTTAGAACTCTTATAACTCAAAATCAGCTGAAAAGATCGTTTAAAAATTTATTTATGGATTCAGCTTAAACACTTTACACAGTTTGTCTTCATCTTTTATAGTAAATGTTCATGCAATAAAATATATTTATTTATCTATAGAATATTTAATAATACATACAACATCCAATAAAAGTCTGAAGTGAAGCATGGCTGTGAGCAGAGCTAAATGACTTCAATCTCCGTGGTAATAGTACAACTCATGGGAAACAGTACAATTCACCAAACAACACAATCATTGATTTTTTTAGAAACATTCAGGTAAATATAATCACAAAAATTTAATATTAATTCCCGTAGCGTAGCACGGGTATTGTCAGCTAGTGTGATATAAACAAATGAGCGTGCAAGCGCCGGGCGTAAATGATGCGGGCGGACAGACAGACCCGCCGGGCTGTGTTGCCGCGTCATGCAGTTGGACTGTGGTCTGAGGACAACGCCCTCCTTCCCCTTGCTTATGCGGTGACATTCCCGTGTCGGTATTTGCACTCTTTTCCTAATAAAATTCTAAGGGAATTATTTTTGCCTGTCAATCCTGTCACTGCGCTATAGAAAATCAGAACGGCTATGTTTTGAGGTCATTGTCTTTTACCCACCTTCGTCTTTTGGCCACCTTTCTGGCCACGTAAATATTTCGTCCACTTACAAATCCTCAAATAGGGTCCAAAGTTATTGTTTTGATCATTTGCCGTCCTAACTTACTGCGAGAAACTACACAAGATGCCTGCTGCCTTTTCTGAGAGACAAAGTTCTATGATTATAAGTGCTATTTGTTTTTTTCCACGCTCAAAGTGAACAGTTGAACGATAAGAGATATCCGGTTAATCAAAGAGTACATGAGTGTACCTTATGGAGTCTCTCCCGGGTTTTTAATTCTTGAGCAAAGCCTTATATGTCTGGAAGCTGGTGGAAGGAACGTGTTGTGCATTTGCACAATATGGCAACAGCAGAAACACGGGAGATGTACCGGTTCCCACCCCGGGGCGTCTGTCTGTCCGCCCGCATCATTTACGCTCCGGGGCGCTTGCATGTTCATTTGTTTATATCACATTATAAAATCACATACAAATATGGCTTGAATTCTGATGTTTTATTCAAACTAAACTTTTAATTGCGATTCGTTTAAGCCACAGTGCAGAATTCTACGACCACCCGTTTCCAAGATTGCACTGGTTCATAAAATGTACAACAACTTTTTAAAAAAAACTGTTAATACCTTAATGGAAACATCGGTCATTTTGACCGATTGCCATTTTTGCGTTCATAGGGTGGCTAAACTGAGTGACCTTGGCTGCCGTCGAACCGAGTACCTCTCCCCTACCTCAGAACCGGTCCACAACACACCCTATTGATTAGTTTCTAGCTGTCTACAGTCCGCTACACACGAATTTGCAGTTTTACGGTCGGTCAGTTTTACCTTGTGTTTCCCTTCCAGTCATTTTGCTGTCGGTCAAATATGCCGTGTGTTTCTTTTTACGTAGTAGTGCTTTTATTGTGTATATAGATAGTTCATAATAGTGTCAGCTTTCTTAGTGTAATGATAGTATTTTATCTTTTATATAAAACTGTAAATATATTTTTAGTGTTTGAATAAATTTTACTCATAATTATGGACCGTCCTTGTAGTAGTAAGAAATTTTCAACGAACGATCCTGAATTTGGGGACCGAATTCGTAGCTTGTTAGAAAGTGAGTATTTAGAAGAAGATGACTCAGACAGGGATTCTGATGTGGTGGATGACTCGGATGCAGATCCGGACTTTGTAATAGAAGACCACCGGCAGGAAGATGACACGACTTCTTCAAGTTCAGACGATGAAGAGGAGGTTTTGATGGACATTGAAAACGTAGAGAATGTTGTCCCAAACTTATTAGAAGAAAACACACCTCTACCAAATTTTTTTGTGGAAAGAATGAAGAAACAAGAAAACAAACCTCCCAATGCCGAGTAAATGGACAGAACTCCAGCGAGGAACATAATTAGGACAGGATTGCCTGGCATTAGAGGTCCCGCGATTGCATTGGGAAATTCTCCTGAAAAAATGATGTATGGAAACTTTTTTTTGATGATTTTATAATTTCCAAAATATTAGAAAACACCAACATCAAAATATCGTCTCTTCGTGAGAAAATTGCTCCAGGAAGCAGCAAAGCAAATTATAAAAATACAGATGCTGAAGAAGTGAATGCGTTTATTGGAATGTTGCTCTTGTCTTCGGTCCTGAGATCCAATAATGAAAATATGACGCCTTTTTTCTAAAGATGAGTTCAGTCGCCCAATATTTAGGGCAACCATGTTCTGAAAACTACAAAATATTGATAGCTTGTTTACGTTTCGATGATGCAATCACACGAGAAGAACGAAAACAGAGTAACAAAGCTGCTGCAATATCAGAAGTATTTGAAAGAGTAGTCACAAATAGCCAGGCTTCTTACTGTCCCTCAGCATACATAACAATTGACGAAATGCTTGTTCCCTTTCGTGGAAGGTGTGGGTTCAGGGTTTATATGCCCAAAAATCCCAAAAAATATGGGATCAAAATTTTATGTCTGACGGACGCAAAAACCTCTTATTTTTATAATGGGTACATTTACACCGGTAAAGGTAGCGACGGTATGGGTTTGAGCGAAAAACAAAAAGAACTAAGCATTCCAAGCCAAAGCCTCATTCGTTTGTGCAAAGTGGTGGAGGGAACTAATCGAAAAGTAACCGCTGACAATTGGTTTTCTTCAATAGAAGGGGTGGATGAACTTAAGAAGAGAAAGCTGACCTACGTTGGTACCATAAGAAAGGACAAAAGATGTGTACCAAATGAATTTTACAACAATTCAGCCCAGTTCCATCATCTCTATATGGGTTTAGAAAAGGAACAACCCTTCTTTCTTTTGTTCCTGAAAAGAATAGGGCTGTGTGTCTGATATCGACGATGCACGACACAATCGAAACAAACCAAGACAAGAAAAAACCAGAAATGATTTGTTTTTACAATAAAACAAAAGCAGGTGTTGATCTTCTCGATATGAGATGTGCAGTCTTCTCTTCAAGTAGGAGGACAAGAAGGTGGCGGTTCGCGGTTTTACAGACTTATAGGAATTTGTAGTGTAAACTCATTTATCGTATACATGAGCTACAATGGTACACCCATGACAGATCGCTTTGAGTATGTCAAGAGTCTAGGGAAAGAGATGATCATTCCCCACCTACGTAAAAGGCTTTCAATACCAAACCTTCCAAGAGACCTAAAGCTAACCATCAACAAAATTCTTGGAAATGATACTCCAGCACATGCTCCTCAATGTGTGCCAGATGATCGTTTGCAGAAGAGGAAAACTTGTGAAAAATGTCCGCCTGGAAGTGACAGGAAAACTCAACACAAATGTGTGAAGTGTGCTTTAGCTATCTGTGGACAATGCCAAAGAAGAATCTGTACGGACTGTGCTATTGAGTGTATGTAAATTTAGCATCTGGACTTGGAATAACTGTAAGTAAACCTAAAAAAATATTTAAAACCCGTTTTTTAATGTATTTAAAAATTTTATTACAATGTAAATACACATGTTTGATCATTTACTCAGCCTAACTTTATTTTTCCAATTTTATCCATGTAAATATCTGTGATTCACTCAATTTGGTGAAAACGGTCAAAATGACCTTATGTTTCCATTAGCGTTATGAAAATCATGTTTCCATAGAGGTGTTAACACTGTAAAACTTAGTATTTGGTTACATAACTATATAACCTACATTGGATAAAAATTTCATTGCGCTACAACGAAAATTAAAGGCAGTAGAAATGTTCAAAGTTCATCCTTAGACCAAATAAGCCGAAAAAACGTGTTTTTTTAGACTCTTCATACCTGGAAAATATATTTTTTGCTTTAAAAATAATTAACTTATGTGTCCTTACAACAAATTAAACGGAAAAAATTTTGATGTGATTGCCATAATTCTACGTTTATTGAGTTGCATCCAGCACCCACTCAAACTCGAGTATATTGCTTTTTGAATCCGATAGTAAATGAAATATTTGCCAAACTCTCTCTTGCAAATATTGGCCTAATCGATAATTCTTTCTACCAAGAAATCTTTCTAGCCCAATTAAAGAACACTTTATTGTTTTTAAATACAAGGAACTATAATAAACATTGGGTTGAGAATACTTCGTTCACCGTTGGCAACTAATGCGTTGTCTATAAAGTTATTTTTTCTCCAATAGGATCAACCGATCTTTTGAAACTATGTGTACTTTTGTATTTAAATCAAACTATAAAAAAAACTAGCATGATCTAATTTTTGTTTCAAAATAGTGACGTTTTTATGGTGAAATTTGAGATTTGTTATGTTGACATATTTAATTAATAACAACCTATCTTCTATGCTTTACTGTACGGTTAAAAGCACAGACATTCATAAACACGTTTAACTCTCCAGTGTTTAAATGAGCTACACTGTACTGCAATATGATGTCATTGTTATCAACAATACAAGAGCTACAAACTCTACTCAGGCTGGTCATAAGTACTCTAATACCAGAGTGTGCAGAAAAATTAATACATCCAGCCGACTGTGCACTCTGTGTGCAGTGGACAGGCTGGCCGGCTTCCTGACTCCTTCCACACAGTTGTAATGTAAAAATCTGTAATTTCAGGAATCTTTAATTTTTTCTGCCTAAAGACTTGCCGCCTGCACCTAAAGTTAATGTTGGGTTCGTGTGTGTGTCGACAGGTACTGTGGAGAACTTGCCGCGCCGACTGGATTCCTTCACATTCGTGATGCACTGTCCTTCGGACTACTATAAAGTCAACACTCCATACCCCACTCGCCACGGCAGCAACTGGGAACCCGACTTCATCTGGACTAGACTCCACAACTCACAGTAAACTTCCGATGAATATCGTTCACCGATAGGGTATTGAACAGGTTCACATGTGGTAAGTTCACTTTCTGTTAAATGTGTACAATGAAAGGTACAAAAGTTCATATTGTACCGTACATGTTGTAAAAAACCTGTATGTTGTAAACCTGTTGGCTGAATGTTTATCGTGTGGATGTGAACATACGAGGGGGTACCCGAAAATAACGGGAATTTCATTATAAAAGCCATGTTTTATTATTTTTTTTACTAATTTACATGTATACCTTCAGTATACTCCCCGTTTAGTGTAATGCATTTGTTCATTTGATGCTCCCATGGTGTTAAGCACCCCTCATACCCCTTAGTCTGAATGGCTGCACGCTCCATCCTCGTTTGCCTTTTCATTCCTTCATTTTTGTCATAACGGTGATCTTTTATGTAATTTTTCAGTATGGGGAACATAAAAAAGTCGCGTGGGACAAGATTTGACGAGTATGGGTCGTGGGGAAGGGTAGTCATGCTGGTATTGGCCAAAAACTAGCGCACTGAAATGGCTACATGAGCAGGCACATTGTCACGATGAAAGAATCAGTTTCCATATCGCCAAAATTTAGGTCTGGAGTGTGTAGAAATTCGCTAAACTGAATTTTAACACACTCCAGAAAGCAAAGAAGCATTCCCAATGGTCCTCCGACGGTCGTCTTGCAATATTGACGGTTTTCTCTAAACAATTTCACCAGTCCAAGAATTTGAAGGTCGTCCAGGACGAGGCTTGTCTTCAATCGACATGGTGCCATCTTGAATTTGGGAAAAATACTAGTTTTATTCTGGTTTTGCTCAAAACATCGTCTTTGTAAGATTTCTTAATAATTGCAACCGTTTCTGACGTGTTCTTACCGAGAAAAAAGAAAAAAAGCTCACTGCTGAACTTTGTTCATTTAACTAAACCATCAAAACAAAACGAGGCAGAGCAAAAACTACTTTAAGAAAAATGCACATAGCTCCTCCTCACAGCCTTTTAGACTGGCCATACCGAGTGCACTGAACTCAGGAAGAGTTGGGCTTTCATCCCCTATCAGCCAAAATGTGAACTATGCGCTCCTCACCTTGCCATCGACCGATTCCCGATACTTTTGGGTACGCCCTCGTATTTATGTTCACAAGTCTTAAAATAAATGTTGTAATGGTTAAGTTTTTGTTTCAAAATATGTATGTAAGTTCACAACCAAAGTTTTATATGTAAAATATATGTAAGTTACTTAATTTATAAGCTATAAAACTGAAACATATTAACCCTACCCCAGCTAGTATGCACCTAATATATTAGCCTAGTCTTTGGATTATTTGTTTTGGGTTAAAATCGCAAAATAAAAAAGGTTTATTTGTCAATAATTTTAGAGTGAGCTTTGGACACCTGAACACAAAACTATTTTGGTAAGATAATTTTTGCCATTAGTCAGGTTGATATGTTGATCTTACACTGGAGTAGGGCTAATATATAGCCTATAAATATTATTTTGAGATCTCAAATGTATCTACGTTAGTTTTTATTTTGTAAACACTCAATAAGATTTTAAAAAGATGTGAGTTCATTTTAAAGAGGTCTGTTCATACAGACTATTTTTAAAAGAGCAATCATCCATCTTTAATTTTGTTTTATATGTAGTTACACAAACAACCAAATGGATGTACATGAGTATCAAATAAAAGGAGTACAGAATTTTTTATTCAGTGTTTACTCAAAATAAATAGTTACTTTCTTTGATAAACAATTCTACAGAACAACAGTTAGAATGTTTTAATACACTTCAATGATTCACTTATACCTCTACTGAGGCACATAAAATAAAACTTGTTATCATAACGACTAAGATTATGATGTGATTTGTCATCTCAATTCACAAATACAATTCATTGTGTTTTCTTGTACTGCATGGTTTTACTATCCTTTCCAAAAGTCTTTATGTTATAGTTTTGAAAAAATACGACAGAATTGTTACATTACATTACATTGAGAAGGGGCGGTCTGATCCTGATGCACGTCAGCCCTTAAGACTTATTGCTCTCCCCTTATGTTGGTGTAGAGAGATGCTACTCAAAAAGATTTGTGAGCTCTAAGAACTCCGAAATCCTTCTCACAAGTCCCTCTTCCACTAACTTACCACCCTTAGTCATCTCACCAAAAGTAGCCGTTCTGTGGAGTTCCCAGTAGTGCAGTCCATCAACTCATCAGAGCGTGGGTAAGAGCGGAGCATGAGAGGGCGTGGCAGCTTGTTCAGGGCCATGCATGAGTAAGTTGGTTCTCTCTCAACCCTCCAGCACCATAGCATCAGATCTGCTCCACCTCAAGAGGGACAGACTGCGGCTGATAATTGGACTCATCACTGGTCACTGTGGCCTCAGGTTGCACTTACAGAGGTGTGGAGTCTTTGGCGGGGTCCTGCATGCAGGAAGTGTGGCCTGCATGATGAAACTGCTGAACACATTCTCTTGACTGTCATGGTCTGGAGCAGGAATCCAGACCATGACAGTCAAGAGAATGTGTTCAGCAGTTTCATCATGCAGGCCACACTTCCTGCATGCAGGGACCCTCACAAAGACTCCACACCTCTGTAAGTGCAACCTGAGGCCACAGTGACCAGTGATGAGTCCATTATCAGCCGCAGTCTGTCCCTCTTGAGGTGGAGCAGATCTGATGCTATGGTGCTGGAGGGTTGAGAGAGAACCAACTTACTCATGCGATGGCCCTGAACAAGCTGCCACGCCCTCTCATGCTCCGTTCTACCCACGCTCTGATGAGTTGATGGACTGCACTACTGGGAACTCCACAGAAAGGTTTAGGTCCCACTAGCTTTGTGATTGCTGCATTATTAGCTAATGCGTCTGCACCTTCATTACCTTCAATACCCGAGTGTCCTGGTACCCAACACAAGGTGACCATGTTGAGCGTACCCAATCGAGAAAGTGTACTATAGCAGTCCCAAACTAACCATGGACAGAATTGTTAATAATGAGTACATTTAACTGATCAATATAATGTATTCAACACGTTAACTGATCCAAGCTCCCACCATATATACAGGGTGTCTGAGACCACCTGTATCATACGGTATGTATGTTTTAAGAACAATTTGACCAATTTGAAGGTAAAGATTAATACTTTATCTTATCTGTGAGTTTTAAGTATACAATAGGATATACCGAAAACTAAATAAAGGTCATGGGTTTAAATATTGTTACTCTCCGGTATAAAGGAGAGTCATGTTACACATAATTTTAAAGCCACTTCTGAGAATATTGATGAAAAATATATTTAAAACATATTCAACTGTTTCCAAATGGCAACTGAAAACGTGAAAATACAGAACATCCTTTAATTTCTCTGTTGATTGTGTGAAAGTCAACTTTAAGTCAAGATTCTTGTTTGATACAAGATAAGCTTTCCAACAATATCTCACACAGCCATATTTTCACTATTTTTCCTGGTGTCAAATATATTGTTCAATACTAACATCAATTTTATGAACACACTTTTGTAGACATATATAAAACACAAATCTTTTACATTCAAACTATGGTTCTCAACCAGCGATCAAATGCCTTTTGGGTGAAACATGTCAAGTAATAACTAAGGACTATAAATAAATCATTTATTGTAGCAAACATATTACATGTTATACAACCGTCAGTTAAAAATAATTAAACTTGAAATTTTGGCAAGCATTCTGATATCGAGATCCCATTCAAACATACACTGTGTTCATTCGCTCTCTCTCATTCATTCGAATTGTTCCTACTCTGGCCTGTTAATCAGTCTGTTTGTTCTAAGTTCTCCCAGACATGTGCTAAGAACTCGTCAGTAGCCTACTGTAAAAGGTTTCTGTGATCAAAACCCTTTTCTTGGAGCACTTTTGAAGGAATCTGGCAACCGGTTGACAAGTTGAACTCCTGCCTGAGAAGACAAACGTTCAAGAGCTACCGTTCTGTGTCTCACAGTTCGGTAGTTCTCCCTGCCTCTGGTTCCATAAGAGTGAATTTCACTTCCTCTTATGGGATCGCATTTTGATTTGGAAAAAAAGACAGGTTTCTAGAATGTAGAGGCAAGGTAATGTCAATAATTTGAGATTTTTGAATGCTGGTCTGCACGACTCTCGACTTTGAGTCTCCCGATTGTTCGAACGGCTTTTTTTTGAAGAATGAATACGCTTGAGAAATTGGTATTGGAGCAACTACCCCACAAAGCCAGGCCGTAGGAGAGGTGGGGTAGATTACTCCGTATCGCCGTCATCAGTACCTGAATCGGCAGTATTCGACAGTTGTCTCAGCACATAAATGCCTGAGGCTAACTTCCCGCAGACGCTGTCTACATGACTTTCCCATGTCAACCCTCGGTCAAGGTGTATTCCAAGGAATTTTGTCGTGTAGACTTCTTCGATCTCAGTATCTTCCAGCAAGACTGTTGGATTACTATCTGAGGTCGTCTGGCGTAAGCAAAACTGAATGAAAGAAGATTTTGACAGATTTGTTTTGAGATTGAGCTCACAATCATCTCAGACTTGTGGCAAACAGTATGTTACATTAAGTCTATGCTAAATTGCCTATCATGTTGTCGAAGGCTAACCAGGGTCAGATAGACTGTGTCAATTTATTTATGAAAAATGATATATGTACAAGATGAAATGAGTAACTATACATAACTATTTTTAAAATAATGGCATAACTTAACCAAGCGTATTTACTGTTTTGAAGAACTCTTTGTTGGTGTAGAAGGGGTTACCCATGAATCATTCTTTCACCCGCACTTTAAATCTTTCCGGCTCCAGACTGCGAACACTCTCGGGCAGAGCAAAGTAGAACTTCAACCCGATCGAGGGGAAGCTATCTCTGTTTAGGGACAATCTGCATCTACTGACGTCGAGCTGTGATGCATTTCTCACGTTGTGGTTATGAACTTGTTGCCACGCACAGCGTACTCCATCTGCTGATGTTCTCCTTTACATAAGAGAGAACGTCAGCATCAACTGTGCCTAGTTGCGGTTTACAGTGGTCTCTTCTTTAACAGTGAGTGATGACTCTGATTGCCTGTTTCTGGAGCGAAGAATTCTGAAACACTGAGCAGAGTGTCCCTACAGAATTACACCATAGGCCAGGTGACTATGGAACAGGCTGTGATAGGTACCATAAGATATTGAGCAGTTATCTAGTGTTTTAATTTCCGAAGGAATTGCTGGGTTCTGTAGCTACCCCTGATTCTCGTCTGGCATTGGTGAATTCTACTTCCCTGCACCAAGTTGCATTTAGTCTTGCAAAACAGGATCACCTCAAGAATGTAGAGGCAGGGCAACGTCGAAAACCAAGCTTCCTAAATGTATGTCTGTATGAATATCTAGAATTAAGTTTTCTTATAATTCAATTAGATTTTTTTTAACTTTGTACACTGGTGTTCTCATTCTTGCATCAATGTCATCTTGTATCCTCTCCGCTTCATTCTATGAGACTCTTTGTCAATTTCTTAAAACAGGATCATGAAATATCACATCTCTTGTTAAAAGTCTATCAGAGAAATACTTTTAGGGTCACGCTCGACCAAAGTCGAAAAATTGAAAATTAACTCCACTGCTTTTTAAGCTCAACATTTAAAACACTAACTAAGACTACCAAAAATAAAATAGTCAAGAGGAAAATGAATCAAAGTACAATAGAAGCATTTTGTATACATCCAGCTTGGACAAGATATTGACCTATCTAGGTCATGTGATGAATTGTTTTAAGATTTTTATTCAACCTTCTTGTACGGATTTGATATTTGGTTCGCCGCTGTTGGATTAATAATGATACTTTAAATTCACACCAAACTGTGTTGGACTGTTATTGGGAAACCTGAAGGCATCCCATAAATCCTGAAAGTATTCAAAGATATAAATTTGAAAAAAACAAAATTCAAAAATGATTGAGAATCATAAAACAGAATTTTATAGAAACAAAATTTGTTTAATCAAAAAATAACAGCAGAGAGTGGTGAGAGGATTGACTGATGACAGAGCGGGAGAGCATGAAAGTTTGTGTTTGCTAGATGGTGGTGAGATTATTGAGGAGCCGTTTAGGGTTGCTGAACTGTTTTAACAGATTCTTGAAGAGTTGGACAGGATAGCTGCTGCTGCTGCCGATGGTGTGGGCCTCGAGGATGCGGTGAACTGTGAGATGAACCTGTAAATTGACTACGGATAATGAAGTGATGGAGGTCTTGAAGCAGGTGGGAAAGGGAAAATGTTCTGGAATAGATGAGGTTGGTACCTCATCCAGGCTACTTATAATAATATTGTGGCAAGATCATAGCTAAGCCACTCACTCTTATTATTAATAAATCATTTAGCTCAGGTATCTTTCCGAGTCGATTAAAAACTTCTAAAGTCATACATATCCATAAAAAGGATGATAAAAAGTTAGTGACAAATTACAGACCTGTAGAGGAGCAATCTGTGTTTTCCAAAGTGTTTGAAATCATCTTTATAAATAGACTTTTACCATTTTTTGGATTTCAATAAACTTATAACCGACTACCAATTTGGTTTTAGAGAAGGGAGATCCACCTTAGATGCATTGTTCTCACCTTAAATCTCTATTTACAAAAGTGTTGATCTTTTGGAAGACGCCCTATGTCTATTCTATGATATGACTAAGGCACTTGACTAGATAAATCATTCAAAACTAAAAATTAAATTAAAGAATCTAGCAATAAAAAATAAAACACTTAACTGGATAATGTCATTCCTCCCTAATAGAAACCAATCAGTAACAGACAGATGTATACGGATCACAATAAAACATCTAACAGTTATAAATCTAGTATAGTATATCAAACTTTATCAACATAGGAGTCCCTCAAGGATTTAATCTTGGACTGATAATCTTTCTGCTTTTTATTATGATTTACTCCAACATACATCCTATGGTAAAATCTGGCTGGCTCTTTGCGGATTATATAAGTCAGTTTATCAGTGGAAAGGATAATGTAATTAATCAAACTCAGCAAAGCATAAATGAAACAGATACTTGGTGCACAAACAACGGTTTAGTCTTGAATCATAGTTTTTCTGGACCCGTAACTCTTAAAGTCTTAATAATGTTTTTTAAATGTTGAACCTGAGCTGTATTACTTAAAACGTTAATATTGAAATCACCATTGATAAAATCATTTTTACGATCTTTTAAAGCCACTAAAACTATAACTGTATAATCGGTTTAAAAAAATCTAAGTTTTTGGGGAAACCAATCTTCTACAATTTTGTGACATTTATGGATTAACTTGGGGAGTTCTGAATCCAAAATTTGTCTGCTTCCATCATAGTTCCTCTTGATTGAATCATCTTAGGCTTCTTAATCCTCCGTTGGCTCGAAGCAGATTTTTCCTCCTGCCACAAATATCATTATTTTTATAATCCTCTGGAATCATAAAGCTGTACTTCGTATGTGTGGTAATGAAAGCTTTTCCTGAAGGGACGGACATACTGCATGAATATGTCACACAGTTACTGTAATTATGTACAAATTTCAATTACCTCTGACGCAGTCCCATTTCTTCTTGCTCATTCCTCGACCATCTACCCTGCACATCTTCAACCAAGTTCTATACCCTTGGTTGACACCCCATACTGAACAGCAGCCACAATGCTGCCGTGTCTAGTAAAGTTATTGTTAATCTATTGATCAGGAACTGTTTGTTTGGTCATATCTATCTAAAGGGAATGCGGTAGCACAAGGGTTTGGACCGCTTTCCCTTAAAAGCGTTTTGTGATGCCCACAAACCCTAAGTTAAATAACTAATTAAAAATGCCATTGGCGTAGACAGCAAAAAAAAAGGAAAACAGTCTTTTTACTAACCACCGAAAGCGTTTTCAGTATTGTTAAAGAACCTGATGCCCTTAAAAGCTTGCATTGCATATGATCATTGACTTTCCATCTTACAAACGGAAAGTCAATGATATGATGTTATTTGAAGAATTAGAATATTACATTTACATACAGATATGAAGGAAAGCAGTACTTTGTCAGTGAACCTGTACGCCCAGTACAATGTTGAGAAGTTCGCTAGGAACTCATGTTCCTCGGAGTGAACAAGGTGTTCCGAAAACAAGGCATTGCAGTGGGTTCGTCTGAAGAGAGGTGTTTAAAGGTAATTTTAAGTATGGTCTGGTTTTTCCTGTCGAAGGCGTCTACAAGTGGGGCAGCAAACAGTAGCTCCAAAATCAGAACTTGAACGCGCCAAATCTTGCTCAAGATAAATTTTTGAACTGCATTTTTTTAAATACACTGCTTTAACTCACTCCTTATGTCTTTGTGTCATGGCGCCTCCAAACGAACTACAGTAATAATTACTAGAAGTAAAACCCAGTGTAGGACCAAAGTTCAATTATTAATTACCTTGTATTAGGTCTGTAGATCCTACCGTTGCTGTAAATGTGGATGCGCATTTCGCCCCACTTGTGGGGCATCGTCGGCACACTTATTGTCCTTAACTAAAACATGTGGTACACTATTTACACTAAATTATTGTCTTATACACAGGGGGGGGATGCGAACGCGGTGACGCACTACGCGGGTTTTTCGTCCGGTGGCCGTCTACAAAACATCGCGCACTGGGGGATGAATGTACTACTGCTTTCGTGAGATGGCATAACTTTCGTGAGAACTTAGCAAAAACTAAGTTTTTGTTATTGATTCGTTATGACTTTTAGTGATTGGGGGAACTGAATACTATGTGATTGATTGTTTTTTAAATGCATGGCTACTAGAGATGTGGGCTTTTGGTGATGTTTGGCTGCGCGTTCTTTAAATCGGGTTGAAAATTGTCTATTGTTGGATTCTAAAACAGGGCACCAAAATTCAGGGACGGTTTACTTATGCAAAAACAATGAAAAAAGTTCCTATAAACATGGGTCCTAAAATTCTTCGTTACCCCGGTAACCGCCATTTTGTATTTTTACTTAAAAATTTATACCTCCAGAACGGTTTGACTGCATTCAAACTTTGTATGGTGTTTATGTGTCACAAGATTAATTTAAGAAAACATAATTATTTCATAAAACGTTACAGAAAAAGTATGGCAGCTGTTTAAATTTTTCAAATTGAAATACCATGAAAATGGCACATAATACAAAAAATGTATAAGAATAAAAAAAAGTTGTATTTTTTATTTTACACAAAGATACAAACTCATTTTTCCGAATTTTACATTAACATTTTCACTGTTTGCGTCCTTTTATAACTGGTACATTACCAGTCGATATTTGATGTTCAAACAGGTGAATAATATTTACAGTCAGCTGATCCAAAAGTGAGAACTATTACCGCATTAGGTTTAAAACAGCTGTTTTCAATTCTAATTGTTAACAAGCAGACAGCTAAGAGTATTTGTAAAGTTAACATTTATTAACCCATAAATTGTTTTACGCTTTCTTGATTGATTTTACGTTATTGTGACTTTTTGTTAAAATGGTTCAGTATACGTACGACTTAGAATATTTTCCTCCAGATCGATTGTTCTCATGTATTTTGGTCTTCCTCGGTTGTGGTCTGCTGGTAATTTTTTTGTCTTCTGTTGATGCAATGTAGTTTTCCGAGGTTTTTGATATTTTCTTTTTGCTTTTCTGAACATGTTTTCAAAAAGTGGAATTTTGAAGCCATTGAATACTGCAACGTTTTCAATGTAATTTATTTCTTTTTTCATATATCTTCGGATAACGGTACGTTGAGAAGTCTATGTATTAAAGCTTGAAATACAGCTCTTTTTAGTTTTGGTGGGTGAAATGAGTCATTAGTAATGTCTGTAACATGTGTCTGTGTGAGTCTTTTTTCTGTATATATAGAATTCCATTTTTTTTTATATTTATGATTACTAATAGGTGTAAGAAGGGAATAGTTTGGTTTGTTTCTGTTTCTAAAGTAAATTTAATTGTACCGTAAAGAGAATCAAGGTCTTGAACGAACTGTGTTACTGTATATATTGCCGTCGGTTAAACACTGCGAAAACATCATCAACATAACGAATTCAGATCCAAGGAAAGTATTGGAAAAAGTTTTTTGCCAATAGCTCAAAATGACTCATGCAAAAATTAGAAATGAAACAGGATAGTGGATTTCCCATCCCAGTTCCATTTTTGTGTTTTACATAACTAATGTTTTTACATGTTTTCTAAAATAGTGTGTGTCATATTGTACGAGCCAATAAACGTAATAGACTGTAATAATAATAATAGATTTGTAATAAACTGCCAACTTTCGTAGTTATTGTTATCTTCTTTATCTGAACAAAATAAGGTTACAGCTCTGGAGAGATCAGGGTTTTGCACTGCTTCAGAGTTTCTATCATTGAAGAGTTATATTTGTTTTGAGGGTTTCTGGGACATAAGTCGTAAGGTCCGTTGAGCATTTCTTCTACCCGTTTATACGAGTAGTATTCTTCTGTATTGAACAAATGACAGAGTTTCCTTTGTAAGAATTTTAGTAAAAAACATAACGTTAAGCTTGAATCTGATCTTATCTTAGTTTTTGTTCTTGGTTCAAATACTGTATGTGACTTTCGATGTCAGTTATAGAAGATTCTAATTCTTTGTTATTTTGGAATCCCATTTGAATTTAACTTTTTTAAATGGGCGCCATTTTGAAATTTGAAAAGTGAGATAAAAAATATTTTTGTAAAATGTAGTTAGGAAAACAATCAAGTTTTACACCAAGTTTCGCAAAAAATCACAAACAGTTTTTGAACTATTTTCCAAAATATCACAAAATAGCGATTAAGACTAAACTAACCCGAAATAAAAATGTTAAAAGACATTTTCAGGTTACTTTTGTGTGTTGAATCCGGTTCTGTACACATATTTGTGACATCTTGTACCCTCAGTCGTAACGTGGTTGTTTATGACAATCTTGGTTGGTTTGATTTGTTTTATAGACATTTGCTAGGTAATATTTATGTAATGATGGTAAGAAAATGGCGCCAGACAGAAGACACAATTATGCATAAAGGTTTAATAAATAAATAAATAGAAATTGTATAAATTAGTTTTACCTATAAATAAGCTAAACAAGTAGCATACTCAACTTCAAATAATTAAAGTTTCATTTAAAGACATTACACATAATGTTTACTAACAAACAATAAGTTATGAATCTATTAACAACTAAGTTAAACTATGTTTGGTGATTGTAGTGGCACCTCAAATTACAGATATTATAGATTTTTTACAATATTTTTTAAAAGCAAAATACTAACAAATGCAGTATCCGTGGATCTTTTGATTTAAGAACAACGTAAGACTAATTTGATTTTAGTGCTTAGAATGTTTAACTGAGAATATCTATATTTTGATATTGAAGTCGGTAATTGTCACGATTTTCCTACCGAATAATATATTTTAATCTCTCGACTAGAATATATTAATAAGCAGACCCCTGCTATCATCCTTACGTGGTACCACTTGTATTTTTGATCTAGTTTATTGTAATAACAGTATAATAAATACAAACTTAACGTAACAATATTAATAAATAATGACTGAACAACTCTAGCTCTCTTGGCCACAAGTTCATATTTTGGCATTATATTGATTTTCATGAAATTTTAAAACAAACAATTACTCACAGTGCCGAGCATTTGTAAACCATTTTAAAATTGTAGTGTTTTCGTTCGAACAACTGTATTGAAATAGTTCATATTCGTTGCTGAGAACCAATAATGAAATAATTTGTTAACTGATGAGAAGCATCAGTGAAATGATTGGCCAGAGAGCTGGGGCGAGGTGGGGCGGCTACGACGGCGCATGCGTTGTAACTGCGCTAGTGGACGGCCGGCTTCTGTGCGCTGTACGCAAGCTCCTGCGCGCCGAAGCTGCGCGGGTAGTTGTCGTACTGGTTGTTGTTGGTTTGATAGTTGTTGTTGTTGGCGGGGGTGGGTTCGGTGGCCACTATGCTGCGCCCCCACAGACCGCCCCAGCCGCCGCCGTGCTCGTGCTCGTCGAAGTCGTGGTGTTCTGCAATCAGACACAACGCCGTTAATAACTTTCAAGTATTTTTGAAGACACTGAAATGTCAATATCAGCTATGGGACTTGGGTAAACTTTTCGTTAACCGTTGTGCGCTACTGGGAGGTTATTAGATATTTTGACAACCATTTTTTGTAATGGTAAGCATATGGAATTTCATACACAAGGGTAACACAAAGCAAAAGTGAAAATGTATGTTTATAATTCATACTCAAGTATGTTTATAATAATTCATATGCCTTTGTTTTGTATTTGAAACTTTTGCTTGCTATTTACTAAACAACCTTTAAAAAGGTAAAGTTTGTCTTGTTTAACGAGGTGAAGTTATGACTACAAAGTCCTCTCTACCACTCAACCTCGACCTTTACCTAGCGTCACCGTATAGTCACATTACAAATTGTAAGTGGTGACTGCGGGGATCGAACCCGCGCCACCGGAGTGATGAGCTCCGGAGTCGCGCGCGATACCAATCCGCCACGGATCCGCTCCAAAACCTTTATTGATGCTACTACTTGCTTTTATTTGATTGATAAAAACATTGTGTATACATTTAACGGGTTATATTGTTTGAATATAGTTTTTGATTATTGGGTCCCCTCTGCCATCCCTGCGAACCTGCGTCTCCCCACAAAGTCCTCGCGTTTCCGACAGCAACCCCACCCTTAAGCTACTAACCAGGCTCGTAGTGGTGCTGATGGTGAGCGTTCTCGTAGTAGATGACCTTCTGGGGGTGGTGTTTGGCCTTGATGTCCAGCCAGATCTTGACGATGTTGCTGACCACGTAGACGATGGCGACGAGCAGGAACTTGAATTGCAAGAAGGTCTGTGCAGCCATCAACAGCATCTTGATCTTTTGCTTGATCAGGAGACCGACGATGATCAACTTCAAGATCGCCTTCTTGATGGCCTTCTTCACCTTCTTCTTGTGGCCACGAGCTGCAACAGAGAGAGTGTGTGTGTGAATTGGTGCCTCCAGTAAAAAAAAGACAGGGATATTTAAAAGCAGTGTAAAGTTTTCCTTAATTTCACATTTTATAAGTTATAGGGAATAAATTAATTTAAAACATTCCAGACTCCACTTTGTACGTTTTTCTCGCTGATTTTGAAATGAAACTAACAGGTTACATCATTTATTCATTAGTGGCTTTTAAGTGGCTCCCCTTTCCTATAGGCCCTAACCTCCAAAACCTCACACTACGCGTCATTCTTTTTCAATTATGACAGAGTACTTAATGGCACAAACCAACAAAATTTGCTTATTTTTGTCACTGAAACAAAATTTGTCGCATTGCAGAGAAAAAGTAGAGAAACCACGTGAATTGTCACTTTGACATCTAAAAGGTGATACTCAACGCATGCAGTCCTACCATAGGGGCTCGGGGCAGCGTAGAGGTGCTACGTACAAGTAGTAGGCCTATGTACGAACAAGACTTCAGACCGAGAAGGGAGCACTTTGTTCTTTCGTAAAAGACCACCTCGATATTACTTGCCTACCTGCTTGCTCTAATGTCCGAGTCGACGTCCGGTTAGGGACTTGGACCCCATACATACTATCAATACTATCAGACAAAAACCCTCCGACCTCCGTGCTTCCTTTTTGAGTTCGGTTCAGGGTCTTGATAGGGAAATTCCGATAGTGTGTAGCTGACTTTTGACCACCACTGCTACTTATCCAGGCGAAACCATGATTGCGTGCAATGGATTCAGGATTGCGTGCAAGTGTCACCAGTTGATTGACCGAATGAGGCAAGGTCACGGTAGGATATTTAAGCTGTCTTCCACTTTCTATTGTGCCTCAAAGTAGTCTTGAGAGTTTGCTTAAGCTTAACTCAATTGTAAGAATGAGTTTGATATTGGACTTAGGGTGCATTTCTATAGTTTAACATTGTGTTGGTTATTAGCCAATAGCCACATCCTGTGTACAACGTCTTCTGTAAACATTTGGGAAAGATGACACTTCTAAATATTTTTTAATTTACGGCAATGACAACCCTAAAACTACCCAAGATCGCAACAAGCCCTCACTGCCCGATTGTTGATCGCCGCCGATTGTTGATCAGTCAGCGCAGTCAGTACAGGTCGTGTCAGCAATGACCTAGGCTGGCTGATGGACGGATCGAGAACTCTTCGTGACCCTACTTCCACTTCTACTTCCAGGTTCTTCTGCTTCTACGGAAAGTCTGCTTAAACCGGTCCCAGCCAGACAATTCTTGTCAATCTGCACTTCTTGCAGTTAGTCGTCGTCCGCACAGTCTACTTTAACTCAATTATCAATCTTGATAAAATGACAATATCTAGAACTCATTTAACGTATTCCCGAAATTGTTTCATTAATAAGCCAACTTGACGTTTGTCATACAAGTAACAAGTTGTCTAGTTCTGCAAACGAAATATTCTGATTTTGGTCCAGAAGTATTACGCTTATGTAGGAATAATTTATTTCAACATGCCTAGAGGACAGGGTAAAGATGGAAGTCATTTATGTTAAAATGTGAGTGTGTAATGAGTGTCTTTATTTTTAAGGGCTTAGTGGAATGCGTAGCGGCAACTTTCTTTTTACATTAACTCTGAGTGAAATGGTGGTTGTTTTAGGTTTAAAAGTTTCCTATTTTCTATGGCTGCAATTTCTACACCCTTCCTTGCTGAATATTGAAATTATAAAAAATCCAATATTTTAAACCATTTTCACACCCGCGACACAATTTGTATGGTTGTATATCACTTAAGTGTTTTATAATTAGTTCTTCAGCATTATGAAATTTAAAATGTCATCCTTCATGACTTAGACTGTCGATGATATAAACTATTTTGAAGTAGCACAGTTTTGAAACAGCACATTTTCGTCATATCAAATTCTATATCGAGCTTGATAAGTGGGTTCCAACGATCTGCTTACAGAAATCTTTAACTCAGAAATTTCAAATAGACCATCCAACTTAAACTTTAGGGTTACCACCAACACTTCTTAACTATTTTAAGTAGTTTATTTCCAAAATACATCACACTTCCCTATTACTGTGGCCAGAATAGGGTCTGAAGCTAGATACTCGTACATCAACCCGGTAAGACAGCCGGACCTGAGGCGCTTGCCGGGTAACCACAGTAATCCAATCATCCAATCTCGTACGTTGCGATTGTCCGCTAAGCGAAACCTACATTGTACAATCCAGCTTTCGTCTCAGCCAATCAGAGCTTTCTTTTGTGAATCCGGGAGTTCGCCGATTGAATGCAAGCAGGCGGAACGGATTACGGAGTACACGGGCTATCCAGAAATTAAATTCCGTCCAAGAAAATTAAAATCCGCATTTTTGAAATTCGCCTAAAAAACTGTCCGATCAAATTGTCTCAGTTTAATAGAATACACAAATAGCCAGCCTACCAAACAAATTTCCAAGTGTGGTCTTGTACTAATTGGCTCTTAAGTGTTTCAGAAAAGCAGGTTTTATCAATTTGAGGGCAGCCGTGGGTTTGTATCAGATTGCTGAATAATATTTGCAAGTTTCAAAACGCTAACGGTATAATTAAGCAAATGAGATGAGCAGTGGCCCGAATAAGTCATTAGAGGCTCTTGGTGGGAGCATGACCATTGACCAGTGTGAGCAGTATGTTAATTTGCAAATAATATTTACCTCCTGTTTAACACCAGATAATTCAACGAACCCACATCAGGTTTCTTATAATTAAAGTTTTACGGTTGGATTTCTCAGTTTTTTCAAAATTTACTTGTTTTAAAGTATGCCCAGCCGTTGAGAAAAAAATAACTCAAGATCTCTCTAAACGTAAAAACAACGAAACAGAAGTGTACGTATGTTTGTAATTTATTTATTACTTGATGCAAGTTTGATAGGTTTCAAATATGTTGGAAGATTCCCTAAATTGTCCAAAAACGATCTTTGCTAGATGTTTAAAAAAATCTATGACATTAATTTGAGACTTCAGTAGTTAAAATTGTGTCAACCAATCATCACTTTTAGTCGAGTTTGTGATGCGTAACCCAGTTTGGAGAAAAAAGACATTGTTATCAAGCAGTTACTTGCATCAATTTAATAATTAGCTCGTCTCATTGTCTTGGCTAATCCTTAAAGTTTCTTAGAGAAGTCAAACCCAACCTGTAGGAATATGTGAAAGCTATACCCTGACCGACGATCGATTAAAACAGTGGCCGCAAAAAGAGCCCCACTCAAATAAATATTCAAAACTCACGACTATCTCAGTTTTCAAAACGAGCCAAATCGTGCTGATAATTTCCCAAGCTGCTTGTCTACAAGGAAACCTGTCCTCGACTGCGGGGTAAATATAGGAAGGCGGATAGAGGATACGTGTGACCTACAAATTAAGAGCTTGATGTAAATCAAATGGGCGTAGAGTTTTTTGCGTACAGATTCCTGTTTTAGGTCGGGGAAAGTCGAATGTTGTTGATACGGACGAGTCACCGGCAACCGGTGACTAGTCAGCATTCTGATATGTGGAAGAAGGTGTGTGAACTGCAAGGCATGCCAAACCCACTGCCGTGCTGCCATTCTGTCTAGCTGTTTGCCGGTTTGATCTAGATCTCAACTTGTCTGCGTAAGAGCGGAGAAAGCGCAAGCGCCGCCACATGGTCGTGGAGAACATTTTATGGGAGCTCTCTGGCCAAAAACATACTTTTATTGTTTTTATGGGGTTTTCTAGTCAAAATGGTTGGATATTAATTTTGTTCCGGATGGTTGGAGCAAAAAAAGGTAAAGTTTGTCTTGTTTGACGAGGCGAAGTTAGGACTACAAATCCTCTCTACCACTCAACCTCGATCTTTACCTAACGTCACCGTATAGTCACATTACAAATTGTAAGTGGTGACTGCGGGGATCGAAACCGCGCCACCGGAATGATGAGCTCCAAAGTCGCGCGCGATACCAATTCGCCACGGATCCGCTACAAACATAAGTTTATATGATTTTTGACAATCTTTTGGGACTTTGGAAGCAAACAAGTTAAATAATGACGAAAAAATGTTTGCGGACATCAAATGTGCAATTCGTTGAAAGTAAAACGTGGAAACCCCTTGCGTGCGTCCATTAGTTGCGTTTGCTGAAAGTTGGGGGTTACTGATGGGGAGGATAGTTTCTTGAGATCCATGAAAGGTCGATAGATGTGTTTTTGTTTTGTCTGTTTTGCTTTGATCATCTAAATAGCGTTTTAAAAATATAAAATTAAAATGTTTAGCCGTGATATATGTAGTGAGCCGGGGGTTTTTAGCAGATGTCTATTATCCACGTTTTCAAAGCTTCCGTCCGAGGAGTTTACTCTCGCTTGGAAGTAAAGGCTGACAGGTACACATTCATGCCACATGTATAGCAGGGGTGACCTCAGTGGTATGTGCAGCACTCCAGCACAGGTCCAACTCCAGAAACGTCTAAAGCCACGTCTGAAGAAACGTCTTCCACCATGATATCTTGCTGAGGGTTGATCCTCCTCCGCCTGGAGTAGGTGGACGTTTCTACTCTATTTCGCCACGGTATATAGTCAGGCATATCTATCTAACCAGTAACCTCCACCATGATATCTTGCTGAGGGTTAATCCTCCTCCGCATGGAGTAGGTGGACGTTTCTACTCTACTTCGCCACGGTATATAGTCAGGCATATCTATCTAACCAGTAACCTCCACCATGATATCTTGCTGAGGTTGATCCTCCTCCGCATGGAGTAGGTGGACGTTTCTACTCTACTTCGCCACGGTATATAGTCAGGCATATCTATCTAACCAGTAACCTCCACCATGATATCTTGCTGAGGTTGATCCTCCTCCGCATGGAGTAGGTGGACGTTTCTACTCTACTCGCCACGGTATATAGTCAGGCATATCTATCAACCAGTAACCTCCACCATGATATCTTGCTGAGGGTTGATCCTCCTCCGCATGGAGTAGGTGGACGTTTCTACTCTACTTCGCCACGGTATATAGTCAGGCATATCTATCTAACCAGTAACCTCCACCATGATATCTTGCTGAGGGTTGATCCTCCTCCGCATGGAGTAGGTGGACGTTTCTACTCTACGCCACGGTATATAGTCAGGCATATCTATCTAACCAGTAACCTCCACCATGATATCTTGCTGAGGGTTGATCCTCCTCCGCATGGGTAGGTGGACGTTTCTACTCTACTTCGCCACGGTATATAGTCAGGCATATCTATCTAACCAGTAACCTCCACCATGATATCTTGCTGAGGGTTGATCCTCCTCCGCATGGGTAGGTGGACGTTTCTACTCTACTTCGCCACGGTATATAGTCAGGCATATCTATCTAACCAGTAACCTCCACCATGATATCTTGCTGAGGGTTGATCCTCCTCCGCATGGAGTAGGTGGACGTTTCTACTCTACTTCGCCACGGTATATAGTCAGGCATATCTATCTAACCAGTAACCTCCACCATGATATCTTGCTGAGGGTTGATCCTCCTCCGCATGGAGTAGGTGGACGTTTCTACTACTTCGCCACGGTATATAGTCAGGCATATCTATCTAACCAGTAACCTCCACCATGATATCTTGCTGAGGGTTGATCCTCCTCCGCCTGGAGTAGGTGGACGTTTCTACTCTACTTCGCCACGGTATATAGTCAGGCATATCTATCTAACCAGTAACCTCCACCATGATATCTTGCTGAGGGTTGATCCTCCTCCGCATGGAGTAGGTGGACGTTTCTACTCTACTTCGCCACGGTATATAGTCAGGCATATCTATCTAACCAGTAACCTCCACCATGATATCTTGCTGAGGGTTGATCCTCCTCCGCATGGAGTAGGTGGACGTTTCTACTCTACTTCGCCACGGTATATAGTCAGGCATATCTATCTAACCAGTAACCTCCACCATGATATCTTGTTGAGGGTTGATCCTCCTCCGCATGGAGTAGGTGGACGTTTCTACTCTACTTCGCCACGGTATATAGTCAGGCATATCTATCTAACCAGTAACCTCCACCATGATATCTTGCTGAGGGTTGATCCTCCTCCGCATGGGTAGGTGGACGTTTCTACTCTACTTCGCCACGGTATATAGTCAGGCATATCTATCTAACCAGTAACCTCCACCATGATATCTTGCTGAGGGTTGATCCTCCTCCGCATGGAGTAGGTGGACGTTTCTACTCTACTTCGCCACGGTATATAGTCAGGCATATCTATCTAACCAGTAACCTCCACCATGATATCTTGCTGAGGGTTGATCCTCCTCCGCATGGAGTAGGTGGACGTTTCTACTCTACTTCGCCACGGTATATAGTCAGGCATATCTATCTAACCAGTAACCTCCACCATGATATCTTGCTGAGGGTTGATCCTCCTCCGCATGGAGTAGGTGGACGTTTCTACTCTACTTCGCCACGGTATATAGTCAGGCATGTCTACAGTCTATCTAACCTCAATCCAATTCGCCTAATGATAATCCTGCATTCCTGAACTAATGCCCTATCATATCTCCTGGAAGTATAGTTATCTATCCATTTTATCCAAAAGTTAAGTATTAGGTTTAATTTGTTGTTGAACTGTTCATCCTTTCTGTCTACGCCATCGGCATTTTACAGTATTGTTTGCATTTAATGTTCTTAGATGTGTTTACTTACTTATCTATATATTTGTAACAAGTTAGTGCATGTTAAAGTCTTGTTTGTATCTATTTACATCTAAAAGTAAGCCACTGCAGTACGATTTTATTTATTGAGCAGATAGGTAAAATCATAATTTCTCCAAATGTGATTGATTTGATGAACGGTAGCCGATCGGGGAAAATCAATAACGATTTGATTCTTTATTCTTATTGGGGGTAAATAATTTACCCATTCTTGGGGGAAAGTCGGACCTAGTTTGGGACATTATACTCTCATATTTTCATAGATTGAATAACAAAACAACATCTCTGCTGATTAATTCGAGTAGTAAGTATTTAAATCCTTACCTCACGACTTGCCAAAGAACTACCTTTTCGTCTATTATTTTTAGTTGAATTTAACATACACCAGACATCGTTAATTCTATGAAACTTCAAGTTCGAGGTCAACTTTGGATTTCCAACTGGCATAGAATCCTTTTCTTTGCCCCTCTTCTCTCACAAAATTAATTTAAAATACTCTCTCCTGACGGTTGCTATACCTCTTTAAGGGTCCGCCTCCATGGTCACCGCAGAAAAAGGCTGAATTCGGCCGCCCAAGGAACAAATGACACCGCGCACATATCTGTTATTTTTATTGAAAGAGAAAGAGTTTGCCTGTGTTTGGTAAATCTATTTTAAGCGTCTTAAAAAATGTTAAAAGCACTCTGTATTTTCTGAATTTAACCGTTAATAGCATAAAAACTAAACGAAACGTTGAAAAATGAACAACAGGCAAACCCGCATAATATATTTATCTTTCAATTAAGAGTTGTTTTGTCAAAATAGCATTAATACTAAAGTCTCCATTTGATTTCCCGCAAACCTCTGCAACGACGCTCACCCGAGCAGCTGAGGTGGAACCTTAACTACTTCCAATCCAGAGACACAACTCCAAGTTAAACACACCAGCAACATCACGTATGTGAAAATAATATCCCGGTACAGTTTCCTCTTCGTGCAAACTGGCGACTCAACTACCAGCTCGTACGAGCTATAATATTACACTCATCAGCAAGAGAGACCTTTTTTCCTCCCGTTGCTTCATCTCAGTATTATCAATCTATGAAAATATGACTATCAGAGCTAGTAAAATTGTAGTGATAGACTGTGGGTTTTCTGTTTTCTTTTCCATTTATTTGAATCAAGTGTATACCTGTGTTTAAACATTCAAAGTGGCAATAGAACAATAATTGTGTTTGGAGGGCCTGCATGATCATAATTGAATAGAACAAGAACTAGGTCACCTAACCACTAGTCATCTCTTGAGTGATATCATCTTAACCCACTCCACATGCATAGTAGAGAAGAAGGATAATAGCTACCTAATCACTGGATCACTTGATTGAAATTCTTAAATTTCATTTCGTTCGCTATTAATTATGGTTGTGAAAATATAGTTTATGTTGTGTTAAAGTGCATGTGATTTCTAGTATCCTGCTCAATTTTACCTAGGAAATTAGGGGAACTTCCAAAAATACTACGTCCACCTCTGAAGATCTGTCGGTAAAAACCGTAAACTTCCCATTGCCTACGAAAATAACAATTAGACTAATTAAGAGGCGGCTGGATAGAGTACAACCTCTAAATACAGCTTATAACATGAAGTAAAAACTGTAAACGTTTTAAGCAAGTCGATGTACTTCTTTAGACGCATCTCTGTTTTAAGCAAGTCGATGTACTTCTTTAGACGCATCTCTGTTTTAAGCAAGTCGATGTACTTCTTTAGACGTACTCTGTTTTGACGCATTACTGTTCTCCACGAATATGTTAATAAAGAAATTGTCCATTTGTCTAGAAGCATCGATCTATTGATGTTGCTGATTAAAAACACTAGAATTTTAATTTGTTCGTCATGTAACTTTTTAATTTTACAATTAAAACTCGATTTTTCCATAACATCATACTTGAAATTTCGTTTTTGCTTTTTTATGCGGTAGCACTAATGGCTTTTTGCTTACTCGCACAGAGAAATACTTTCCACAGTTTAGTACATTGACCTACCTAAAACGTCGTAAATTTTCCCATGTTAAATTTTCTATCCCATTTAAACGCCGCTCGGGCTCTATCCGGCCACCTCCAACGTATCCGGCATCACCAGTTCTTATCTCCCGCCAGATAATTCACAACGGCCTAATCTGCCGAGGGTTCAAGTTCGAGGAGAGGAAAGCCCGGCACATCCGGATTTGGCCAGGAGAAAACCCCGTCGTAGGGTAAGTCCTCGAGATCGGAATACAGATCACTCTGACCCCGCGACCTTGGGAGAAAGCGCTATCAGTCCTGGGACACACCTTACCGCCTCCTCTGCCTACTCTGCCTCCTCTGCTTCGATGACGCGGTACATGATCTCTCTTGACGCCCTCTATTGTCTCGTGTCGGATAGCTGGGTGTACAATGCAATTGGAAGTCACCATAGCCCACTTGCTGTGACAGTTTCTCCGACCTTCAATTATTGTTCGTGGTGGCTTTAGTGGTTGATCTCAAGTATTTCTTAAATGTTACGGATTTGTTAATACGGGTGTCGTTAACTGTTGTGGAGAATTGCAACGTTTTGTTTTACATTTGCTGCTGGATTTTCAAAATTATGGTGAAGCCACCACTACTTATAATAGCGAGCATTTGTAAATTGGATACATTGATTGGAGGATTATCTATAGATAAAATCTCTACTAGGTTGATTAAATTCATTCTTAATGTAATATGTGAGTGTTTATTTTCGGGTTATGCGCAAATTATTTAAGCAATATTTAAAAAAAACACAACCATATCTTTTATTTGAACTGTTTTTTTTCTAACTCACCCAAGAAAAACCTCTTTACTAACAAACCGTGTGTAAAATTCTTTTCAGAAAATGGCTAACAAAGTTTATTTTTCAAAGTTTGAAAACAAATTACACGTTTGGCTTTAGCTTGCTAAGTTGCCTTTTGACGTTGTACTATACATTTTTTTGCTAACTTAGAAATTCGTCCAGTGGTTTGCCCTAGCCTACGTTATGTTGGAAAACCGAACGATCTACAATCGTATAAAAACACGTTGTTCATTGTTGGATAAATGCCTCTATAGTCGGTTCCGTTTGAAACCTAGTTTCAAACAAATTTGACCAACAGCTTACTTTTAGCACAACGCATTGAAGCATATCATCTAAGCCCCTTGAAGCCAAATCTACATTTAGGTTTTACATCGTCAAAGCAAAAGCGTTGACGACCGTTTTTTGTGCTAAAAATCATACACCATTTGGTCAAAGGTGTCGGAAAAATTTCTCAAGGGTATTGGGATTCCTGTTTACGTGTCCTTTTACCACGCAATATAATTTGTTTTTAACAAAATACATCCCAAACATCCTCTAATTTATAGTGGGTAGTTCCACGTTATGGTCGTTCAGTTCACACTGCACACTGTAATAGGCTATTCTAACTTCTTTGAAGAGCCTATGATGGACCAACAAGTGCTAATATTTATATTTCCTGATTTACTAATACCACTTATTTATCATGCGTTCATTTGACAATAAACCCTGTTTTGCATGGAATTGGGTTTAATAGAGTGATGTCCATACTTTTGTGGTATTTTCTAGGTTATGACCGTACCTACCTGAAACCTTGAATTGGGTCCAGTAAATGTATGTTGATGCATCCTGTCAATAACTGTCACTTTAGTACCAAGGACCTCTAAGGACATTTCACATAAATTGGTAACCAACTGCACTATTCCTATCGCCCTCGATGAATTTCAAAACCATTTTTCTACTACTGAAAATGTATGCTTTAGAGTTTAAGAGTATTGAAGTAGTTCTTCGAAAAATAAATAAACTAAAGTGCATGCGATAGGAATACGTGTTTTACATGTAATATGTGGAAATAAATACAGTCAATGATGTGCACGAGGTTCCAAATGGTGTGAAATTCGCATAACTTCAGGCTATATGTGCACTGCATCTAAGCTATGATCTGCTGTAGGCCTTACGACCTGTAATGCAAATCCAAAGTTACCTTTGACCCTGATTAATTACAGTAAAATAATTGAATAGTCTCAATTTAGCCTTACTTCGGTAAATGACAAATGTTCTAACTTTGTGTATACTGTAGTTAAATTCTCAAAATGACGCACACATTTTTAAAGACGAAAACCAAGTTGACAAGATTATTACCTACTTATCCAACTACTAAGTAAATAAGTGAGGGTTGAGGAGTTGAAACTAAAGTGTACCATAAAGTAATATACTATTCAAGTACGTATTTAATTAAATTACAATTCTAAAACGATATAAATAAAATAAATAATTAGTCAGTAACTAAAATAATGGATACAATCAGTAGGCTACTTAACATGGCGTTTCACTTGGCACAAACGGTTGGGGTCAGTCTTTCAACAGCTGAGTTTGGTTTTGGAAGTTTCATTGAGAATGCTTTCGTCTGTGTTATATAACAACCTACAATAACAGCTATTGAGCGTAACATGATTTTTATGACACAATATTTTGGCAAAATGTTCGTACAAGTTTAAGAATTAGAGGTGAAACGGTCTTTGCAGTCTGATCCTGACAATCTCCTGAGCAACAGTAAGTGCAAGAGTCAAGGACAGTGGCTGTAACGTGTAACTTAACGGCAGTAAGTGTTACTAAGTGGCAGTAAGTAAGTGAGAGTAAGTGTTTAGTAAAGAGCAGAGCTGTCAGTCTGTCACTAAGATTGATTGTAGTTGAAGGAGTTTGCGTTGGAGTTGGCACTGGCGGTGGCAGGGATCTGCTTGTAGTAGGCTAGGCGATGTGCGTGTGCCTGAGCGTCGTCGCTTCTGGGCCAGATGGAGTCCTGGTCCGTAGGCTCGTACTCGTAGCCCTCGTGGCTATAGTCCTCGTGATGGTGATGGACCACCTCGGAAGCAGGAGCTACGTGTGCGTGGTGCTGGGTCACGTGCTTGATCTTGGGCTCTATGTACAGCACTTTGGGCGCGTGCTTCTCGTGGTGGTGCCAGGTGATGAGAGACCACGTCTTCAGCACGAAGGTGAGCACGTACACGCCTGCTATCAGCATTAGCTTGAAGAACACAAAGGTCTGCACACTGTACAGGAACAGTTTAATGGCCTGCTGCTTTACGTACAGGAAGATTAGGAACTTAATGACCAACTTTTTGACGGCCTTGTGCACCTTCTTCTTCTTCTTGTGGCCTGAGCTGTCAACAGTAGTCAGTAAGGTCAGTGACAGTCATGAGTAAGTAAACAGTACACAGTCGAGTAGTAGGGGCACAGGGTCAAGGTGGAGAGGTTAAGTACGTGTGGTTTGTACGTGAATATGTTAGAGGTTGGTTTGTGGGTCTGGGTGTTGCAACACAAGTATACAGTTTATATGTGCAAGATGTCTCTAAAAAAATGAGCCATAGGGGTTCAGTTGTAATTTCAACCATGCTTAAAGTAAAGTAAAGTGCTTTATTTACGTGAAATCTTTTAATTTGGATCTTAGGGTAAAATTACTTGCATTTACTATCATTTACTCAATGCAGTTTTTCAAACATCATACAACATTTCAAATAAAACATTGCCACTTTAATTGTTCTAGGCACCTTTTAACTTTGACTTTGGAAAAGTTTCAGTAAAAAAAATTGAAAAACTAAATTTATTTCACATTAAGATAAACACACTTCTACCAAATTTTAAGTTTCTACATCGAACCAAAGTACTTAGCTCAGCATGGTTAAAATGGCCCATGGCCATTTTAAAAGAGTCATCGGTACACTTTACAGTATGCGGTAAGGATTGCGGAGGAAATAAAATTTGGAGTACGGGATTGTTCATACATACAAGTAGTGGGAAAATTAAATAACAAAGTATGTGACTAAGAAGAGGAGTTAAGAAGGATAGATTGACCTACGTATTGATTGGTAGTTAACAGGTAGGAACGAGATGGAGAACAGGAGATCAGCAAAGAAGGTAAAGTCGAACTCTTCAAGCATATTGTGAAGCAAGACACATAAGTTGAGTGGTTGATAGGTAAAAAGGAGGGAGTTAAGGCCTAAGTCAATGGACCTGAAGAAGTAATAATAGGTCTACCTGAAGTTCAAACTTGTAGATAATGTAAGAGGGTTGAGAGATCAGGGTTGGTTTAGAGGAAGAAACTTGTAGGATAAAACATATCGATGTGTTGTTGAAAGAAAGGTATCTCCAGCAAAGTTAAAATGTGATTCATTTTTATGTCAAAACACATGGTTTACACCAGTGAATTGTGTAAAGTAGATTAACGTGACTAAGATATAATGGATTGGCGGTGGTAACAAGTGAAAGGAAACATCAGACAAGTATACGTGGATGAAATGAAGTTATTATGAGTAGGCAAGGTGGTTGGGCAGGGTAGTGAAACGCAGTAACGATAATTGAAACAACTTTATGGGCAGGAAAAGAATGAATTTCATGACAGCATACTTTTTGTACGTGGGGCAACATTTTACTGATCATGTCAGGTTTTGAAATAGGAGTTGGTAACATTGGTAAGGGTAATAAATAAGTAAAGTGAAGGAATGATAAGTCAGGTGTCAAGAATGCACAGTAAATAGTAAGCAGTCAGCAGTAAACAGTTCAGTCATAGTAACACAACACAGTAATAGTAACAGTCAGTGAAACAGTGAAGTAAATGATCATGTACAGTTTGGAGTTCCCTAACACTGTAATAGTAAGTTTGTTGTAGTAGTAGATATAGTAGTTAGGTCAAGTTTTAATCAGTATTTTTAGAGATCGCACTATATTAGTGTGTTTGCTTTAAGACGTATTTTTTATTCGTGAGGTAGTCTATGGTAATTTCTATCGATTGGCTTTAAAAGATTGAAGTCGCTTTTATATTGTAGGTCCTAACAGCTATATGTTCTTACTGTATTTTAATACATATTTCTTTAGTTGTCATAGTTTGATCGAAATACCTGTTAAAGTTGGAGGTTCGTATTCTCTAAAAGGTATTTATTGTATAATTGTATAACAGCAATACTATATGTGCTAATGATATATTGGTTATTCAAATCGATAATACAATTAATGACTAGCTGAGCAAATTCGTGTAGACTTTTCATTCGTATTCTCTAACCAAAGCATAAATTTCACCAATCAGAGGACTATTATCACCAGGAGAAAATGCCCTAACAAGACGGTCGCATCCTTAACAGATCGCAGACTCTAGATCGTACGCAGAATCTATTAGAGGTGGAAACGGCAACGAAGATGGCAGAGGTAATAGAAGAAAACATGACAGTGAAAGGAAAGAGAGTCACGTTCGCCGTGTAGTGTGTGGTGCGAGACGGGCAAAGTGAGCCTCGACCTCGGGGTAATCGAAGAAAGTAGATTGGAATGGTGCAGAGTGGAAGGAGAAAGAGGAGGATGATGGGACGGTAGAGCAAGTGACCTTGGGTGGAAGCAACCGTGTGGAGTCGGAGTACAACCACGCAACCGGATCCTACTGACCCACTCTTCGACCGGTTGACCCTTACCTAACGGCACCACCGTCCTCCCTCCGACAGCGTGCACCTTCTGTCTTTATTTACATAAAACGAGTAAGATTCTCCGACGTTCTACTACCTACGACAAGTGAAACCGCGTTCAAAAATTTACCGCCTCCCGCTGACACACTTACCTCGACCTTTTAAGGTTCGGGATGAATCACATTGACCGCTGTGGAAGGGAAAGTTGGTTTAGCGTCCACGAAGAGAATAGACTGTTCGCATGCTATCATCGTGTTCCTCGGCGCTCATTAAGCCAGAGCCCGAGCCAGCTCAGCGACTGTGAGTGTGATACCGTTCCTCGCCTCTGCTTCTGGGCTCTGGCTTCTGCGTCTCAATCTCAGCTCGGCGCTTGCCGTACGTCTTCCAGGGTAGCTCGAGAGCTGAAGTGGGGTTCGTGTAGTAGCAAAGGATTAGATTTGTTAATGATTCTTTTGAGGAGGCTACATCACATACATACCCAATCTTCATGAGAAAACTCAATTCTAAATCGAATTTGACCGAGAAAACTGTTGGCTATCTGAACCACTAAAACCGGCCTATGGTCTCACTGGAAAATAGTATCTTTGTCAATGATCATTCTTGGTAAATTCGTTGCTCATCACCAAACATGTTTCAATTTGCGTCGGCAGTTCAATTGCTTCCTCACAAATCTTGTTAATGTGTTCCAAGTCTTCATTTTACTTGAACCAATCATGAGACTAATCATGTTTCCTTATTCTGTTTTAGCTAGTTGAGTGCCTGAGCACATATTATGTTAATATATTAATTTTCTCTCCCTTGGTTGGGAATTAAAATTAGTCATTATGACTGTTTCATTCTGCTCGACCCAGTCAAATGTTTGCTCAATCGACTATGTCGAAGCTCAAAGATCCGTGACAAGGTCTTTTCCAGTCTGCTGATGGACGGCTGCTATCTTCATGGCATAAAGATTTCGTAGACTAAAAAACACACGTTTCTATTGAGGAACACCTTAGAGTATGGCTCGCCAGTTACTTGAATATACATTATTAATATTTACAGTATTCAGGATTTTCTAGTACATACTATTTTGCTATACACTATTATTTTAAAATAATTCCATCCTCTAGTATTTCAGATGCAGTCTTCTTTTTTCCTTGTTTAATCTTCTGCTGTTTGAGTCCGTGCCTAAATGCGTCTCTGTCCTGAAATGAGGCACAACGGAATTGTCCCCGGTCCGGAAACTGGGTCGAGGGCCCCTCCCAGCCCAAATCCAATCCGAGAAATCCAATCCGAGAATCCAATCTGAGGATCGCAGTTCGACATTCTGATTACGCGATTAGCGAGATTTTCACCAGTCATCTTAATAAATGGGATGGGATGAATACAGTAAGACAAGACTTGCTACTTAGTATCAAAGTATTTTTTTTAAGTTCCGTCAATCACCACGGGCCTAAGCAGCCTGTGCGGTGACCTTAGCGACGAATTCACTACCGTCCGTTGGCTGAGGTGGGGCTCGAACCTGCGAACTTCAGATCCGCAGCCTCACACGCTACCGACTCAGCCACCACGCATTTGGAGACTACTAACTTTTTACGTCTACTTGCGACCTAAAACGTTTATCAAAAAGTGCTTCAGTTCCAAGACATTAAGGGTGAACTAATTTACCTAAATCATGAGTCAATAAGAAATTCCTCTTATCATAGATCAAACTGAAGCCACCCCCTCTCCCACCGTGACGTTGAACTGTGGCAAAGCTGAATACAGTACCGAGAAGGACGCTATCGTTGCAATTGCTTTATTATTTACAGTTGGTACGAGTATATACATCTAAAATAAATTAAACTACTTGAATCCAGAAGAATAACACCTCGTACTATACTAGACACGCAACTTCTAGCTACAACAGTGCCAGAATCTACTTATTAGATCAGCTGTTGTAGTTTTTCGGTCAGTGACTCCGAGTGTAACATACTCTGACTTCAAGGCGCACGCGCAGACCGGCAGACGCACACCTCCCGACCAACATATCACATCTCAGTGTGACATAACCTTGTACTAGACTCTAGAGTAGGATAGTTCCACCTGGGTGAGAAACAGACCAGATAGCCTATACGAGGTGTTAACTTCAATTGTACTGTTTTAGTCATTTATATAAATAGCCGTAGTTAGTATTTAATGAAATTTTCGAGGGTTTAGGAGAAAATTTCGTTTAGGAAAATGTTGAGTGATATACACGGTGAGTTTTAAATGCCCCCCATCTTAACTTTTGAAAAAGGAAACATTTTTAAAACACCTTTAGGACATGTTTTTATAGGATGCTAAAGTTTGTTTTAACGTACTTTGCGTCACCCACCCCTTGAAAATCCTCTGAGGGAAACATTACAACCCTAAAACACAATCCCATAATATTCAAGACAAATTTGTCATTAAAAAATTATATGTGAAATGTGGTGTTTTAAACCTAGTTTCTTGTAATCTTTAAATGGGTATTACAATAAAACGAGTCAAGATAAAATATTTCTCTTCGCGTCGTTGAATTTGTGTTGAAATTCCCTTTCTTTTGAGGTGCCACAAAGGGAAAGGGGTTTGTATTTAAATTTGGGCCCTCCAGTATTTGGGTGGGTGTGGGTGACGCAAAGTAGGCCTACGTCTAAACAAACTTAAGGGTCCTATTAAAAAATACCCTAAAGGGTTTTTTTTTTATATTTCCTTGTTCACTAATTAGGATGGGGATCATTTAACACTCTTCTTGTATAAATTGAAATAGGCTGCTGCTTGGTTTGTGTGATAAGTGAAGGATGAATATGTATAGTTTTGGAATTAGATCAGAAAAGAGTTGAAAATAATAAATAGTATTAAAAACTATTTAGCAAATCATATTTTAGTTGCAACTCATGTCTAGATAATTTTACGTGATGTTCAAAACCGTTAAGAGCCTTTCCAGTTATCTCGTCTATCTTTCACTACTCAGATATTGATCTGAATCATGTCTCATCGGCGGCAAAACGGATTGATCTCGTCGATCCTGTTTGGCATCGACCTCGACCAGATTCCCAAAGATATCTCAAACCAATCTACGTAATATTTATAGACATAGTGTATAGTACAATAACATGAACAAATTTTATGACAAACTAAAGGAAACTTTCTCTGTTCAACTTAAGCACTCAGCCTATCATAAATTATATTGTTAAGTACCAAAAGCTGCTAACCTGAACATCGTATTAACCAGATATACTTGAATGATATACATGGAAGCAGGAAGATACATAGTATTCTCTAAGAAACCTAATACTGAATAGCCAAATATTACACAAGCACAAGTATCATTTTCAAAGAGCACAATTGTAGCTTAGGCACCTTGAACCGTTGTTGGGCTTTGTTATTTCCGTGAACTTTGTTGTTCGAGCTTTTACTGGCATCCCGAAGAAGTAAGAAGAAGTAAAATTCTCTTGAAGTTCTCCAAATGGTCGGTTATCAATATCTAAGTGAAATAGATGTTTTAGATATTTAAATTCAGATAATATGTCTTCTGGAGAATAGACGAAATAATAACCCTATGGAAAATTAGCCGGCTTATACAAAGTATTTTTTAAAAAATCGGGGTTAAGAACTTTGGGTAACGGCTCAGTGCATCAAAATAAAAGAGATTAAAGAATAATTTGTTTTCGAAAAACAAAAACGCTTTGTTTACCATTTAGCTAACATTTGGTTGTGTCACTAATAACCTTTATCTACGAAATCACTCAATAAATCTTTTGTCATAACAAGACTCCTTCACTAAAAAACTGCAAGCTCGGCCAAATGACTCGTTTCAAATTGGAGACGTGTTTATGGTGTTTTAGATACTTTAGCGCACGTCCATGTACCGTGATAGAGTTTTACGTTGACTACATACAAAGAAAGCAACTTATCATAACATTCACGACTAGTTGTAATTTCATTTTTAAGTGCGAAAAGACGGCATTGGCTACTCGCTCTCTTCGTGGACATACAGCTGCAGCCACCAGACGATACTAAAAAATACTCCAACGATGGACTCAGTCGATCGGGCTCTACGTCGAGGTTGAGTGGTAGAGAGGACTTTGTAGTCCTAACTTCGCCTCGTTAAACAAGACAAACTTTACCTTTTACCTTTTACGTGGATAATATCCATGAGAAGCCTCTTCCAGTAATATCAATGTCAGTGGTGCCTTGGACACGTGATGCATACTGAGGACTGAGCACGTCCCTTGGTAACTCCAAAGCCGTCGTGGACTCTACTGGCCGCGCATGGCTTGAATCACACACAAGAAGCTACTGCAGTAATACCCGTGAAAAGGATGTGTCGCAGTGGAAGCAGAGCACGTGCTATCTCCTCGAGGACGAAATTACTGCCTCCAGGAAAGTGCTTCGACTAACTCGTGTCGAGCACTGCGCACACCTCGCCGGTGAGCCGTGACCGCTGCCCACGATCTGCATGAAATCTCCATTCACACGCTCCTCATTCCTGAATCCACTCTTATCTCTGGTCAATTACTGTGACACGGCTAGTAATGATACACATTAGTTGAGATCTAAGCGTTTGGCGTGAGCTGGAACGTTTTTGAGCCACTGTCAAGCGGCAGTGCCGTGTACGATGTCGGTTTGCTAAGTTTCCGTGGCCGAAAATACTATACACATTTTGGGTGGTAAAGATCTAATCATCTTTGGGTTTTGATTTGAAGTTGATTTTTCACTAAACCGAGTTACTGAACTTTTTTTCTTCAAATTTTAATACATCCAGTCTCAAGGCCTATATCAATTAATAGATGACATACCTGTCGATTTTCCAATTTCTTCACAAGGTCTACAGGCACCCAACAAGTATTTCATCTATTAATTTTTTTCTTCGTTATTCGCAAACCAAATTTCATTGATTTATGCTTACTAAACAAAGATATCCAGTGCGTAAATTTATAAGTGAAACGTGAACGTGATTAGGAAGCTGGTAAAGGATCTATCAACATACATAGAGGTACGTTGGTATTTGTAAAAGTAGCAATACCGAAATGAATTGGACTGTTTACTTTCTTCAAAAATGAACGTCTTCCTAAACCAGGCCAATCGTCGTCAAAATACTCCCCTCGTAGCTAACCTTCAATCATACCTCCCAAAACGCTCTCTATAAGTGGGACTTTCAGTGCGTGTAAATACAGGCCATTGTTTGTTGATGGAGATGGGAACGGCGCGGGCACGGTAGGGCAACGAGCTGGCCAGACCTGCGACCTGTGACTCCGCTCAGGTCTGACCGTGAGACCATCTGAGAGTTGGGGAACATCAGCAAAGCACACCATCACCATCCTAGGGCCACTACGGAGAGAATAGTCTGTCATACTGACAGCTGTGATGTTGATTTCAACAAGGTGAGTCAGCCGAGTGTATGATGCTGTTATGGGCTGCGAATGAACTTGTCATGAAGTGAGAAGCTCCTGTCGGCCGAGCGTTTGCTGACGACACTGCGTGTTGATGAGTGGAAAACATGAACACCTGGGGACTTAATATATTTCAATTTGGTGATAGTTTGAAAATAAAATAAATTATACGAAGTTGGAAGTTGCGTGTGCGTATAAAGTGGACAAGTTTGGTGTACTCTAATGTGTACTCTCGATTCGTTTGAAACTAGTATAGTATTTTACAAGGATTAGGGTCAGCAACATTTAAAACGTCATTATAGAAGGGGTTTTTAATCTGGAGTTACAAATACGTCTTCACTTTACGGATAAGTAAAGTAGAATATTCAGAATTAGAAAATGTGTAACTTGAATGTTTAGAGTAAACAAACAATGCTATTACTTTCGGATGGTATTGGCCTGATGGATTAGCAAGTCAATATAGTTTTACGATTTCGGTCAATGCACATTTTTTCTGTTATTGCGAAAACTTACTCCATCCTCTAACTGTATGCCCTAATAATTTATAACGCCTTGGAAAAAACCCCTTGACAAGCATATTTTTCATTGAATGTCCATATAAAACGTGATTATCAAAGTAAACGCTACCGAATAGGGGAACCTCTCCTTGCCACGATTAGAGGAGGTCGACTCCCAAGCGACACGTAAGGGCAGAAGCAATCAACACACAAGGCGAAGTGAAGTGACAGAGGAAGTAGACGTAGTAAGTAGCGGTACTTGCTAAGTGCAGTGTGTGGAGGCGTGTTAGGAGTTAGTCATCGCCACTTGCTCGCCAGTCGGCAACTCCCTGTGGGAACTAGAGTGTCCTTCTCACGACAATGGCCTACAACTTCCGCATATCCGCATGCTCCTCACAGTAATCAACCAGGAGTGAGAGAGCTGTACAGGAGTTGGGGTGTTCATGAAAAAATCTATTCTACCTAAGACAAGATCCGAGAGTACTCACTTGAGAAATCGTAGCGCAAGAAAGTTCGTAGGAAGTAGAGATATGATGTGGGGACGTCATGATGATGTTTGGACGCGGTGTGAACCGGAAGAAGACATTTATAGTTGTGACACCAGCAGCGAAAGCCTAAGAGTTAATAAGTAGAGAAACATGGAAGGTACGGAAAAAGTTACCGTGCCGTCGACCACCGTGGCGAAGATATTCTCCAAAAATGTAGTTCACTTATGGCCGTAGTGTTCCCACTCAAACTAGCAAAACCGCAGGAAAAGAAAACGTAGAAGCCGAAGATTGTTGGGGCGCCGAGATCGAGTGAATAAGACCCTCTAAGCACTGTAGTTGTGGTGTACAAGAACTCATCTCCGGTAACAACTACTCTGTGCTTGGCCGAGTGGTAAAGTGGTATCAACATGAGTATCAGTGCACACTACTCAAGTATGTTAGGAGGTTATGCCGTGGTCGAGCGGGGTGTGCGCGGCGCGATCACCCAACGGGACCTTGCAGCCAGCTTGCTGGAAACCCGACCCCGACCCCTGACCACACTCTTGGTCCGTCAGTCATCCGTCATCGAGTCATTCCCCTTGCACGGAAGAGACAGGAAGAACGGATCCACTGAGTTGAGAAAAGAAGAATCTTCGTAAAACTTAACAATCCTTAAGAAAAGTTGGAAAAGCCTCAAAGTTCGTTAGTCAAACTTATAAGTCAAACATATAAATCAATACATTCTTTATTTTGTAAAAACATAAACACGTTTTATTGAAATCGTGGTGTTTTGATACTTTTGGGCCTAAAATTTGGTATTCTTACCATTTATCGAGAAAGCTTATCAAACATACAAAATCGTATTTTAATTTGACATTCATTTACCCCGTAACTAAGTCAGTCAGTAAGTAGTTTATGAGGTCTCCAACTGATGTGCCTTGAACTTGCCTCTTCCGCACAAGACTTGTGAAGCCAGGAAGCTTAAATCGAAGCTCAAAGAATCAACAAATACGTACTATTGTACAGCAAAAGGTATAAAAAAACTCGTCCATTATAAGCACTTGGATAAAATAAAAATGCACAGTTAGGCGATCGCAAACACGTTGTAGTTATAGTAGTATTAAACTTCGACTAAGAGAGGGCGGGCATGTTGGATTTACTAACGTAATTGCAGAATTTATAGAACTCAGCCAGAACCACAATTTATATCTCATTTGAAAGGTTTTATTTTTTTATTATTATTATTTCTTTGCTTTTATTTTCAAGTGAGATTGCTTACCACTTTAAAAAGGTATTATTCGTATAAAAAAACCAAAACAAAAACTTCTTAACGTTAGAATCTTGTATTTGTTATTAATAAGAGTTAAAAAAGACAAGCAAAAAAAGCCACTAAACAATTATTAAAGAGCTGTTTCTCAAATGATATGTCAAGCTTTGTTGTATCTTAACTGATAAGTGGAGTAGTTAAATTCTGCTGTTTAAATTTTCACATATTAGTCTATTCAATATGGCCGCCTGATTCCGCAGACTCTTCTCAAAGAGTGTACCAGCACACCAAGCTGTCTAATGAAGAAACATCCAAATTCCAAATTTCAAGAGAAATTCAAAGTTGTCGTGTATTAATTAATTATTATTCATTGCAAATTTCAATACGCTCAACCCTAAGACATATAGAGAGAGGTGCCTCTTCACTCACACAAAACAAGAGGCAAAGAGCACTACCAAACTGGAAGATACAGAACTGTAGTCCACGAACGTTCGCCTTCGCCAGCAGGAGTTCCAATCGTCAACCGGTTGCCAAATTCGACTGAAAGTGCTTCAACGCCCAAAGCATTCAAATCTCACCTAAAAATTATATTCCAAAAGCATTTTATAGCACCGACGAGTTTATGGCACACGACTGGGAGAACACATTAATAGACTGACTGACCATGGACAGTGATGTATTTCTAAATAGGCGGACTAAGCGCGTGCCTAGGCCGGTAAATTTAAGGGGCGGTGACATTTTGGGGATAAATGATTTTAGTTTACGCCCTACAAGTTTTGATCTTATAAAAATAAAAGTTTAACACACAATGTTAAGTAATCAAAACGGTAACTTCAGGTATTTTGAGTAACAATTAGTGTAAGTTTATTAATACACGTAAATCAAGTTAATTTTTGATTACTTGGCACATTCAGCCATAGTAGATTTGACTGAAAGTGTTTAATGAAAAGCCCTAGAAACGTGAGCTGGCTATGTAGACGAATTATCGTTGCCTGCTGCCTCAACCAACGTCACGTTTTCAGCCTTATGTTGCGCTTAGTGTCGCACTTGGAGCCCTTTGTGTATTTAACGTCACGTTTTCAGCCTTATGTTGCGCTTAGTGTCGCACTTTGAGCCCTTTGTGTATTTAACGTCACGTTTTCAGCCTTATGTTGCGCTTAGTGTCGCACTTGGAGCCCTTTGTGTATTTAGTGATTGTTTACTTTCTGCAGTCGGTATTTTCTCCTGAGCATCGTAAAGAAAAATTAGAGTAGACAAGCAATTTGGTCAGTTTTAGGATTTGCTTGGAGAGAGGAAGCTTTCTAGAGAAAATCAGCCATGCTAATGATGGCTTAAAGTTCTTTTGAGAACGAATATTTTATACCATAGGCCTACTTTAAGTAGGTGAACAATTTTTAATCTAGCTTCAATTTCCGCTTTAACCTTAAATATCCCTCTTAGATACGTGTTCAAACAAATTTCCATAATGAATTAACTTGCTTGTTTAAAGGGAGTAAACTGGATAATTATAATTGCGTAATGTGCGAATATTTTATTTTTGGACGTAGTTGAATTGTGTAAGAATTAAAGATTTCGAAACAATTTACAATGCGTCGCATGTAGGTTGTTTTAATCAATAGTGGTTTGTTTTTAAACAATCACTGTCGCAAACTTCAGAGAAGCGAATAGAAAATTAAAATAAACAAACTGATTTTTGGTGCAATTAAGTTAAATTTTATAATATACATTTCCAGGAGCTTTCATAGCATTTTCAGAACACTATCTTGAGTTGTAAAGGTCCTCTGTCTACAGAACGTATAACCGCACGTGATATACATTTTTTACAAAAGAAAATTAATTCATTGCAAAACTCCAACGGACCAATTCATTAAAAATATGAATGAATGTTCTTAAGAATACTCCTATTTAAAGTAGTCCAGTGTTTTACTTACATTCACATTTGAATCCATGTACAAGTATACGAGTATATTTGCAGTGGGCCTACTTGAAATCTAATAGTAAAATGAAAAATTGTACAACATAAAGAAAGAAAATTTATTTTTGTCTGATGTAGTTATAAAATTGCACAAAATAAATTGAAATAGTACGCATAACCATTGAAATCGACGAGGTAATTCATAGTTAATAGTTAATAAAACCCTAAAGTAATGTTTACGCTTTTTGAGTACCGCAGGAGAACTACTGATTTTTACACTGATACTTTTTACGTATATAAAATATGATAAATATTCGAAACTAGAAATACACAAAAGCTAGCTCTAGCCATAGCCATGAACTTTCTGATTGGTTTTCAGATAAAAGCTATAAACTGAAATCGTTAGCTTGGAGAAAGTTGTCCTAGCTCATGTGTACAACTTTTCGCCAAGCTCTTAAGCTCATCAGATATGTTAAATGTGAGAAAATTACGAGTGATATATATACAATGTTCAAAAAGCTGTTGTCTTCTACTCCAGTTTTGTTACAGATGGTCCAGGTTTCGGTACAGATGCTTGATTTATTTTACGTTGTACGAGAAGAAAGAAGTAGCGAATACCGCACGATGCGAAAGAATTGTGACTGAGTTTAGTTCCTATGTATTTAGTGACGATAACGTAGTTTATTTTATTAACCTTAAGAGAGTAATTAACTTATTTGAACTGTACAACTTTTAAGACTGCTGTTACGTAAAACCGTATCGAATATACGAGTACGTATATGAATGGAATGTTGGGCTATTTTGCAGGTTTACCTTGTTCGATCTCATTGCTGGACTTGGCCGACTCCACGTCATCGGAATCTGAGTCAGGGTACCACTGGGACAGACCGGAGCTGATCAGGTCGCCGATCCTGTCGATGATGCGTCCCACAGCAGGGGACATCCCCTTGGGCAGCTTCTCCTCGAGTTCCGAGCTCTTCTCCGTGTCCTCCTCGTCGTCCACCTCCTGCACAAACATGTCCTCCAGGGCGCGCACCGCCCTCTTCTGGAAGCAGGTGGTGGGCGAGGCACTCTGGAAGCAGTGGAACACCGCGAGCCAAGGGGGTTCCACCGACAACGCCTGGGGGTCCGTCAGCGTGTCTGTGGAGACGAGGGTGGCGGCGCGCACCCCGCTAAAGATCGCGAATACCGCGAATATTACCGCTCCTCTTGACATGATGATCACTTCACTACTCGTGTTCGGACACTACGCAGCCGCCGCTCCCCGGATCCTCTTTATATCGAGCTCGCCTGTGCGCATGGTGGGGGCCGGGATGTGGCACGGCGCACGCGTGTTAGGTCTTCCTCTCCTCACACTCCTCATCTTCTCCTTAATCCTTCACTCTTCACTCTTCGCACACTTCAATCTTCAATGCTTATCCACCTGACACCACTTTAGCTTCCACACATCTATATATTACTTTAGTTAATTGATTCTCTTATCATTTGTGTATGTAAGTTTGTCATCTCAGACTTAATTCGTCGACAGACTTCGAAACGCGGTTAGAGATGCATTTAAAGCTCGTCTAAAGACTTTCTTCGTCATATTTAACGTTTATATTGAACGGTGTTGACTGTATTAGTCAAATCAGAGTGAGAGAAGCGAATACATTCTGTAGCTGCGAAAATATGGATTGAATTTAAATAAACGTAATTTGATATTTGTCAGGTATTTACACAAAAGAATTTCAGTGGCAAGCAGTTTTAAAATTAGATCAACATTTGTAAAAGGCAATACATTTAACTATGCTAAAACCGATAAAATTCTGAATTTTCTTCTGTGTATACTTGGTGAAAAGTGGATGTAATTAATAAATTAGACACTTTTAAACTGTTCACTGAATTTTAATTGAAAGAGCTAGCTTTCGCCCGCTAAGGCATCTCCAGTTTAATAACAAAAGACACATAATGGGTATAATTAAGTTGAATATCAAAAACAAAAACATATGTACACCCAGAAAAATCTAAATTTAGATATAATGTTGTATAAACTATTAGTCGAAAACTTTCTTTGAGTTACTAACTTTTTCTTCAATTTGATCTTTTACTATTGGTATAAATATATTACTAAAATTTAGAGAGGGTTGAGATATGCAATTATTTTTAAACACTCTCATGCAAGCACTTTCAATTTGGTCTCCAGGAAAATAAGTCCAAGAAGGTTCTTTAAAAACTAAAGTTGACGTTTCAAATTTGATAGAGTGGTTTTCAGAATAAAATGTTGTCTAAACTCAACCAATTTGCAAGCTGAGTACGATTCGTTTTCCAAGTCTTTTGACCTGTTCGGGTTTTGTTCTCTTCAAAAGTTATAAGAATTAATGCAATTTTGTACAAGACCATAGAACCGCGCATTTCAGTCACCGCTTCCGACCTTTCATCAAACAAAGCTAATAAAAACTAGTATTTTCCAAAAGACAATTTTCAGTATATTCTAGATTTTAACCGAAAGCACCATAGCTTCTGAATTGCCCTAGTAAATTTTCATGCTGTTTCGGAATTCCGAACTCAGCGTTTACGTACTTCGCGCCCGGCAAGTGCGCCCAAAGGGTATCCTTTTTGGGAGGCTAACATACCAGGGGGAGAGGGGGCTCTCCCCCGGACAATTTTAAAAATATAACCTATGAAACACGTTTTTGTGCGTATAAAAAGCAATTACTTGAAATTAAGACACAAAATAATAAAATTACTAAAATTTTGTTCTAATATATATTTTAATTTTGCTTTATTGTGAAAAAAATAAAACTATTAAAAGCCGAAGGGGAAATAATTAATAGTTTATCGCAACAACAACATTTTGTCAGCATTTGTCCACTGACATAGCCACCATGAACTGCATGTGAAGCATGTTATTAGCCTATGCTTAAGCATATACTGTATGTGTGAACATTTTGGAGGGCACGCACTGTCAAGTTTGTACGTTGAAACGAAAGGTACATAAAAAAGGCGTGGTATAAGAGGAAAACATGAAAAACCCAACAAAGGCCAAAGAGGGGTACACTATCTTTAAATACCTACATAAGCTTAAGCGTATGCCGTCAGTAAAATAAAATACTTCAGACTTAGGACACAACGTGATACGTAAGCAGTTCCATTTATATATAAACGATACAACTCATTTGCCTACCGTTGGATAACTGAAGCTAGCTAAGACCTTTACGAATTTGCTCTTATTTAACCTCAGCTGCGCTGTCCAAAAACTCCTCTAGTCTACAATAAATAATTAAACCGGGCCACCGTATACCCATACAAGCGCTCAACTTGAAAGTTAGGCCGCATCAGTTGAAAGAAGGTCCGTTGTTTAGCCAGTTGTTACATTTGCGGTGTCGTGTGTTCCTAGGGTGGACGAATTCGGATTTTCTCTGAGGTGACCACTGAGGCGGACCCTTAGGAGACGGCGTGTTAGAACTGTGCTATCCTAATTGAAAAATGTGAAACTCCGAATTGAAACATTATCCCTATTACGCACATTAAATAGGCTAGCCACGGCTTTCGACGGAGAACATGTACCCAAGTTTGTTCAGAGACAGCTAACGAGAAGGTGCATTATCTAGGCACGTATTGATGGATAAAAATGGAAAACCCTACATAAGTCACTAAATCACTATTTGAGATGCCGACCACTCTCATGAGGGTTTTTAAGGAAAATATGTGGTGAAGGATGAGTGTAATGAGTGGTAGTAATGAGTTATGAAGTGTAGTCTTGTTACAAACTAAGGCCAACTCTTCCTTAGAATGGGTTATTAATTAATAGCCCAATGACCAATGGAAATACAAGAACCAACGGCTTAACGTGACTTCCGAACCACGCAGGTGATGGTCTGATATGTCTAATATGTCTGATATGCCCTTTAAGCGATGGTGGGAGTTGATGCGGGTATCATCAGATGATCACTGAGACTATGTGAGCCGCTTTAGACCAATATCATCCTCAAAACCTGACCTCCATGAAGCTGGATTACATGACCACGCCACGAGTCCAAGTCATAGTCCAGGCCTGTGCGTAGGATTGAGTCGCACGTTTAATAAGAATAGAAATGGAAGTAAAAATACAAATAATGTGAGATTTAAAGAAAATTGTCATGTGCGTGGACAGTATTATAAACCTTTGGAATTAATGGAATGGAAAGTAAAGTATGTTATTAAGTATAGTTAGAAAGATGGTAGAGTATTGCTGGAGTAGTTTGAATTACTGTTGTCGTGCGTGTGTTGAGCAGTGGTGTGTGATGAATGTGATGTCGGTGTGAGGCATTGTTTCATGACCGTCTGTCCACAGACACTACTCGTGTCCCGATCTATTGCAAGCAAAGACAAAAGATGCCTGTCAAAGCAGTGCGGAAAGTCGCAAAACTAGTGCAGGCTAACGTTCCAACATTTGAAATTGTTGACTTTACCTTGCCTCTACATGTCTTCTTTTCAAATCAAAATGTTACCCCATAAGAGGAAGTGACATTCACTCTTATGAAACAAGAGGCAGGGAGAACTATCGGACTGGGAGACACAGAACGATAGTTCATGAACGTTTGCCTTCTCAGGCAGAAGTTAAACCAGTCAACCGGTTGCCAAATTCGATCACAAGTGCTCAAATGCCGAAGGCGTTCAAAGCTCGTCTAAAACAAATCTTGGCCACAAAGGCGTTTATAAATTATAACACATAACTGGGAGACCACAGAAACCACCGACTTGCAATAGGGTGGTATAATTCGAATGAATGGGAGAGATTGAATGAACAAAATGTAGGTTCGAATGAGACTTCGATGGCAGAATGAATGGACAGTTTTGGTGAAAACAAAATTGACGATTGCATAACATGTTAATGTGTTTCCGCAATACGTTAGTTTTTATTTATGGGGTTTTGTCAGTTGGAACTCTATTATTCTAACCCAACGGTAAAATATTCATTAGCGAATTTCCAAAGAGAATAGAGCTAGTTTCTCTCGCCGAACAGAACGAAACGTTGTGGAACAAAACTATTTGCTGTTTTGAGCTTCTCAACACCTCCTGATTGTGGGTTTAGCCGAGGCCTACGGTAGCTTACGTAGGCCCCGGTTTAGCCCCATGATTTTCATTGGAAAGCCCCATCGAGGGACACCTCATTTTGAAGGTTTTAGAAGATTTTGATGAATGCTGAAAACTAGACGTCTCTATCTTAACCCAGAAAGAAATGGTTTCCATCTTAAGTTACACAGATTTTTATTACGCGAAATTGTGGAAACGCCTTTATAACTTTTTAGCCAGTTTTTTTCAGCGAAACCAAACTTGGTACATATTATAAGATTTATCAAAAGTATCTTTTAATGCATACTGCCACTTTGCCTTAGTTTTCAAAATGGGCGATTGGGGGGTGGTAGAGTTTAAAACTCTGTGTAACTTAAAACCAACGCCATTTCTTTCTGGGTTAAGCTAGAGACTTCTAATTATCACCATTCATCAGTATTTTCTATTACCTTTAAAATTAGGCGTCACTCGATGGGGCTTCCTTATGAATTTTGTGGGGTTTTACCCCTTAAATGGAGGCTTATGCTATGAAAAATATATTTATGATCGGATCGTTGTCAAACATGGTATCAACGTTTACAGTACCATACCTAACAAGTGCACCAAAATATAACAAAATATAAATAAATCCATTCAGCCAGACCAAGATGGCGAGCAGAAAAACGAATTCCAGCCACCAAAGTTAATCTTTGGTACATAAATTTAATAAGGCATCATAAGTGCTTTTGCCAAGTTTAATTCTAATTAGTTCATAAATACATTTTTCATTCCGTTAAACCCCTTTTGGGAGGAATGGCCCCCAAAGAGGGCACTTCCAGTGGTCCAATTTTACCGGTGAACAAACCTGATCTAGATATTTACAAAAGGGACATTTGTAGCAAATTTCATGGAAGTCTTGTGTTCAAGACTTTTTAGCAGATAATTTAAAAACTAATAACGCTAAAACACAACTAATTCAATTTTGTCTACGAAGTCAACATTGCGAATCACCAGCAATAACAATGGCAGATGATCTTGTAGTTGAAGAAGCTCAGGCTATACAATTTCTTAAAATTTACATAGCTAAAGGGTTGACCTGGGAAAATCAAATAAACAATGTTTGCAGCAAAGTTGCGTCTGGTATATTCGGTTTAAGAAAACTATCCGGCTTCTGCTCTCCCCTTCTCATGGCATATTACGGCCTTATATTTTCTCACCTAAATTATGGAATTATGTTTTGGGGAAGTAGTGCCCACACTAATTTGAACGTGTTTTTCGATTACAAAAAAAAATAAGTTAGAATTTTGGGACATTTAAAATTTAGAGCCCACTGCCGTGAAACTTTTAAAAGTCTAGGTCTAATGACTCTTCCAACCCTTTACATTTTCGAGACTGTCCTGCATTGCCGCTTTAAGAGTTTGCCTTTGCAAGGGATCTCCATACACGAGTACGAGACAAAAACCAGAGAGGATTTTCGTGTTCAGCAACACAGAACAAAATTGTTCAGTAAATTACCTTCTCAAATCGGTGCAAAATTTTTATTTTATTGCCAGTGGTTATAAAATTGGAAATTAACCAAAAGTTGTTAAAGCTAAATTAAAAAAGTATTTAATATCACACGATTTCTATAATATTGCTGAGTTTCTGGACCAATCAAATCCTAAAGGCAATAATTTTACCTTATTTCCAGGGAGTGAGTGAATGTGCGTATGAATTACATGCCAGCGTGCATGTGTGTCATTGGAATTACAATTAATTTTTTTATATTGTTGTTTTTGAAACACATTTTCAATGTACACTGCAAATCAAGTTATTTATTTAAATCGGAAACATGCAACATGCAACCGAAAAGGGCATTTACGTTGTTATTACTCCCCCGTTATAAGAAATTCGCCATGATTCAATGCAGCGCTTGTGGGGTATGTTTTTCGAATTCAATTGAAACCTCAACGTCTCTAATGCTTACAACCTGAGCTGGAGCTGGTCTGTGTACTATGAAAGCGGATCAATCAGCCACGCATATGTACACATACATATGTACACTCTAATTGCCAATTGACGAGGCATACTTCACGCTCACTCGCTCAACGGTCGGAGTGGAAATGATTATGCTTTCGCGCGGAACCAACTTACATCTCTCATTACTAGGCACTAGGCAGGTGTGTTTGCATATTGGGTTGTTTTACAGTTAAAAGTGAAGTTAACAAGTCACTTTGACGGTAGTGTCTGTGACCTTGAATTTCGTCCCGTAAGAACAATGTAAAACATTTTTTCTTGGAACACTCACGCCTCCTTTTATGAAATAAACTTTGTTTTAAAGTTCATTACATATTTTAATGACTCCGCTGAGACAAATTTCAATTTTCCCTATTATTAAACTGTGTTATAAATCCGAAAATTGAAGAAACGTTGTATTTGAATTTCTTTGTTTTACTATTAAACTAATAAAATTTTCAAAAAAGTGGTCAACGGAGAAACTGCAGTACGTTAGCATCTTTCGAATAAAACTGATTTCAAAAAGATCTGATACAAATTCTGGGCTTGAAAATGCTTGTTTTCACATTGTTCTTATGGAGTACTGTGCACTCTCTGAATGCTCTGAATGATCGGTGTCTCAGATCAAAAGTATGCCGATCACTTGGTTCGCGACGTGGGCGCCTCCTCATTTGCCCACACATTATACAGGGCCACGCGGAAAACTCGCTCGACTTTTGAGCCAATAAAACACCGAGATTTCACCCTTTTAATACTTTCTCCCAATCTAGAAAGCAAAGATGTCGGAATCAGATGTTTGGTAGATCGGATTTCCGTGTCACCGGTATTCGGGACAAGCTCTGGACCGGTGGACCGGTGCGGGACGGCGAATCTAAGGCATATGTGGCCGGACTGGTCTCTATATCAACGGTGGTTCCGGTGGTTCGACCACCCCGTGACAAGTCCCATTTCACTGCCAAGCTGACCTCTGGACCAAACCTGCCCGTGCACGAACCGGCCGAGTTCGGGTTTTGGCCACAACCCAGGAGTTACTCTAGTAAGCTGAAGTACCAGGTGCCAGGTTGATTTCGGTAAACTCACAACACAAAACATAACTAGACTACAACTAACATAAATAGCTGGACTAGAAGGGGCGAGCTATCTTTATCAATTCCTACTCACAGATCTACAGTTTTCAATAAATCATTTGTCGTAACCGCATGCGCTTCCAAACGAGATCAAAATTATCAGAAGTAGGGCTCGTTTTAGGGTGGAGGTTAAGAGCTGTTGGTTGACGCGGGGGTTGTAGGGCTGATAGGTGGCGCTTTGGTGGCTCGCGTAGTTTGGCAAGTGTGTGAGTGTAGCTAAAGGGTTTTAAGTGTTATTATAGTTTTAATTGTTTATATCTTCACAGTTTATGTTTTGTTTGATTTTAGCTTTAATTTAAAGTTGTATGCATTGTTTGTTTAGTTTTTATTTTAAAGTGTATTGAATAAAATTATGTTATATATTGTAAATTTTGTATACTATGCTTGATGGTTAAGTTGGAAGAGAGGACTTTATAGTCCTAACTTTGCCACATAATAAAGACTGATTTTATTTCATTTTCATTTCATAACATACTGACTATCCTTAAATCGCAAGTTTAGTAATTTAGATAATATTAATTACAATTAAAACGAATTAAATTGTTATGTGTACATACAGTAGTAAACTAACTTCCTGCTGGCAGCTTTCTATAAAGGAGATTTTTTAAAATTTTAGAACGAGAAAATAATGTGGTTGTCTGACAACAATTAATATCTATAATAATCTAATATACTAGAAAACTCTGTCATTCAAACCGCTTTCTTTGGTGACTTACAGGACAAGTCTATCAACTTAAATTAAATAACAAAGGGTGGTTATGAAAGTACAACAGTTCTTAGGACAATATTTTCAATATGTTATAAATGTCAAAATGAAACGTGGGAGGCACGAATAACGGCCTGAACCTGCTTTTAAAAAAAGGTAAAATTAGAGAACATTTTAAATACGAGTATAAAACTTGAACAATGAAACAAAGTACCAAAGTGATTTACTTTCGTACCTGGACACTTTAACGTAAGTGAAAACACTCTTAGCGCCGTGGAGTAGATCTCAGCAAAGACAATGCAACGCGTTAAAGCAGTGTTTCGGAGTTTAGTCACCTCATCCATCCCCAGGCGCGGTTGCCGTGTCGTGCGACGTGGTCCAGTGTGACATGGACAATATTGCTGTTTGTTTAATAAGCTGATACGTACACTGCCGTGTCGTGCGAAGTGCCGAGTGGCCGAACTGGTCGTCTGTAGATAGTTTCTATTGTCCAAGTTGGAGACGAGCAGTGATCCAGTGTGACATGGACAATATTGCTGTTTGTTTAATAAGCTGATACGTACACTGCCGTGTCGTGCGAAGTGCCGAGTGGCCGGACTGGTCGTCTGTAGAGAGTTTCTATTGTCCAGGTTGGAGACGAGCAGTGGTCCAGTGTGACATGAACAATATTGCTGTTTGTTTAATAAGCTGATACGTACACTGCCGTGTCGTGCGAAGTGCCGAGTGGCCGGACTGGTCGTCTGTAGAGAGTTTCTATTGTCCAGGTTGGAGACGAGCAGTGGTCCAGTGTGACATGAACAATATTGCTGTTTGTTTAATAAGCTGATACGTACACTGCCGTGTCGTGCGAAGTGCCGAGTGGCCGGACTGGTCGTCTGTAGATAGTTTCTATTGTCCAGGTTGGAGACGAGCAGTGGTCCAGTGTGACATGAACAATATTGCTGTTTGTTTAATAAGCTGATACGTACACTGCCGAGTCGTGCGAAGTGCCGAGTGGCCGGACTGGTCGTCTGTAGAGAGTTTCTATTGTCCAGGTTGGAGACGAGCAGTGGTCCAGTGTGACATGGACAATATTGCTGTTTGTTTAATAAGCTGATACGTACACTGCCGTGTCGTGCGAAGTGCCGAGTGGCCGAAATGGTCGTCTGTAGAGTTTCTATTGTCCAGGTTGGAGACGAGCAGTGGTCCAGTGTGACATGGACAATATTGCTTGTTTAATAAGCTGATACGTACACTGCCGAGTCGTGCGAAGTGCCGAGTGGCGGACTGGTCGTCTGTAGAGAGTTTCTATTGTCCAGGGGAGACGAGCAGTGGTCCAGTGTGACATGGACAATATTGCTGTTTGTTTAATGCTGATACGTACACGCCGTGTCGTGCGAAGTGCCGAGTGGCCGAAATGGTCGTCTGTAGAGAGTTTCTATTGTCCAGGTTGAGCAGTGGTCCAGTGTGACATGGACAATATTGCTGTTTGTTTAATAAGCTGATACGTACACTGCCGTGTCGTGCGAAGTGCCGAGTGGCCGAAATGGACGTCTGTAGAGAGTTTCTATTGTCCAGGTTGGAGACGAGCAGTGGTCCAGTGTGACATGGACAATATTGCTGTTTGTTTAAGCTGATACGTACACTGCCGTGTCATGCGAAGTGAGAGTGGCCGGACTGGTCGTCTGTAGAGAGTTTCTATTGTCCAGGTTGGAGACGAGCAGTGGTCCAGTGTGACATAGACAATATTGCTGTTTGTTTAATAAGCTGATACGTACACTGCCGTGTCATGCGAAGTGCCGAGTGGCCGGACTGGTCGTCTGTAGAGAGTTTCTATTGTCCAGGTTGGAGACGAGCAGTGGTCCAGTGTGACATGGACAATATTGCTGTTTGTTTAGTAGGCTGATACGTACACTGCCGTGTCGTGCGAAGTGCCGAGTGGCCGAAATGGACGTCTGTAGAGAGTTTCTATTGTCCAGGTTGGAGACGAGCAGTGGTCCAGTGTGACATGGACAATATTGCTGTTTGTTTAATAGACGTACTCTACGCGCTGCGCACTGGGCCAAGTGCGGTGTTTGTGGTTTAGAAAGCAGTGATTGGCGAGTTGTTGGGGTATGAGGTGTGAGTTGCGAGGTGTTGTGGTGTTGAGGTGTTGTGGTGTTTACTTGAATGGAATCACAATTAAGCGGCCCCCGAGCTCGCGGAGCAGGGAGTGCGATTTCCTAATGGTCTAATTAGTATAAGTTGAAGAGTGCCGAGCTTATTCCAGTGTACTGGTCTTAAGAAATTAATACTTTCTTTACCGTACGAACACGTTTAAAAACATTCATAGTAATCGTCATTGACAAAATTAAAATTTGACTTTTACTTCACATCGGTATATTTTTTCATTCGCACAACTTTCATCCAAATCCTACAACTCCCTGTTCTTATTGGATGGTTGGTTCACGTTCATGTTCAGTCGTGTGCCATTAACCCGTCTGGACTATAAAATGCATCCGGAATCAAAATTTTTTTAAGATGAGTTGCAGATACAAAATGGGCATCAGTGCATTTATAATAAAGTTCGAAACCGTGATGACAAATGAATCGTCTGTCTGAGATGGCAAACGTTAATGAGTAAACGTACATTCAGATATGGTTGATCTTTGGCTGCGGATATTTGATCGAGATGTATCAGACCCAACATGGGGTGAAGGTCTAGAAGATGAACTAAACCCAGCGTGGATGTGGACTGTTGATGAAAATTCCTCGCAGAAGACGATCTTAGGTTGCAAACTTTTGATCGAAAATATCACACCCAACTCGAGGTAAAGGTCTAGAGATGATCTATACCCACGCATGGTTGAGGGCTGTTGATGAAATTCCTCACAGAAGGCGATCTTTGATTGCGGATTTTTGATCGATATATATCAGACCCAACACGAGGTGAAGGTCTAGGAGATGAACTAGACCCAGACGTGGTTATAGACTGTTGATGAAAATTCCTCACAGAAGGCGATCTTTGGTTGCGGATTTTTGATCGATATACATCAGACCCAACACGAGGTGAAGGTCTAGGAGATGAACTACACCCAGACGTGGTTATAGACTGTTGATGAAAATTCCTCGCAGAAGACGATCTTTGGTTGTGGATTTTTGATCGATATACATCAGACCCAACACGAGGTGAAGGTCTAGGAGATGAACTACACCCAGACGTGGTTGTGGACTGATGATGAAGATCCCTCGCAGAAGATGATCTTTTGTTGCGGACTTTCGATCGAGGTATATCAGACCCAACACGAGATGAAGGTCTAGGATATGAACTACATCCAGACATAGTTGAGTACTGTTGATGAATATCCATCTCAAAAGATGATCTTTTGTTGCGGACTTTCGATCGAGGTATATCAGACCCAACACGAGGTGAAGGTCTAGGATATGAACTACATCCAGACATAGTTGAGTACTGTTGATGAATATCCATCTCAAAAGATGATCTTTTGTTGCGGACTTTCGATCGAGGTATATCAGACCCAACACGAGGTGAAGGTCTAGGATATGAACTACTTGTAGTTGAGTACTGTTGATGGAGACCGCAGGATTGCAGATCCTAGCGCACATCTGGTGAACTGGTGAGTGGTGAGGTTAGCGACTTGTCCATTACATCTCTATTTGTCTGCTCTTCAGGTCACTTCTACAGTAAATACAGTTTTGAGGACGCTGAAACCGCAACTCATATCATTAGCCTTGTTGTCTGCTCCTCCATCCCTCTTTCTCCTCTTTCACTTCTCCGTCTTAGATATCAACCGGTGAACATTTCCTGGTGAAGAAATTAACATGACGCGTTTATCATTGTGGTGGCTTTACCTTTTAGCAAAGTAGCTCATTCTCTTTCCGAGTTTTTGTCGAATCGATGTAAAATTTCTTGGTTGAAGTTAGTGTTTACAGCATGATTACAATGGAAGGTTAGGGTTACGTGTATGGTTTTAACACTTACATGTACATAAATAAATCCAGGAGTTTTTAAAAATGTAGGATACGTTTAGGAAATACCAAATTTGTGTGGAGTACAGTTGTAATAACTTCAGTGTCCATACACCACAATATGCTAGTGTGTAATTTCTTTGAATTTTCAAAATAATACACAATTCGGAAATAGTATAAAAACATGAAAATGCAAAACCAAACCTAAAGTACCATAAAACATAATGTATCATAAAAAGTAAAATATTTATACCGAAACAAAGCTGCTTACGGTTTTAAACACGAAATATAAGAACTCGTTTATTGATTAACAAAGAATGCTAACCATAGTGTCCAAATATTTCTTGAGGAATCTCCTGGGTAAGCAATGTACAAATTAGTCTGTGGCCTTACAAAACTGAAAAATAAACAGTGTTCTTTGGATAAAACTACGAACAAGAATCACGGATATAAGAAAACATATTCTGTGTCATGCGTGTGTGTTTGTTCAAATGCAAGTTGATAGGGTTATACTCATTTACTGGGTGAGCCAAAAAACAGGGACATTTTTTTAAATGAAACTATTCAATTATAAAACATAGTTTAATGTTACAAATATCACTCAAAAGGAGATATTATATTGCCATTTCTACTTGTGGACGATAATGCCACCCTAGTGATGTCCTTCTTCGTTCACGCAGGCCTCCCATCTCTGTCATATACCAGATGCAACCATCCGCAACACAGATTGATGAATAAGGTCTGCTTCGTTCACGCAGGCCTCCCATCTCTGTCATATACCAGATGCAACCATCCGCAACACAGATTGATGAATAAGGTCTGCTTCGTTCACGCAGGCCTCCCATCTCTGTCATATACCAGATGCAACCATCCGCAACACAGATTGATGAATAAGGTCTGCTTCGTTCACGCAGGCCTCCCATCTCTGTCATATACCAGATGCAACCATCCGCAACACAGATTGATGAATAAGGTCTGCTTCGTTCACGCAGGCCTCCCATCTCTGTCATATACCAGATGCAACCATCCGCAACACAGATTGATGGATAAGGTCTGCTTCGTTCACGCAGGCCTCCCATCTCTGTCATATACCAGATGCAACCATCCGCAACACAGATTGATGAATAAGGTCTGCTTCGTTCACAAGTTGCGAAAGTCTTTGGCATTTGTTTAAGCGTGAATCGAAATCCCTATCATAATGCTTCTGTGTCATTAAGAGTTTATAGAGATGGAAATGTAAGTCCAAGTGCAATATTCTTATTTGACAATACTTAAGTAGTTGATTATCTGTGGGCTGAGCGCAGCAGAACACTCGCGTGAACCATTTCAATGTTCTCTGGAGTTCGAACCGTCTGAGGTCTGCCACTGAGTTTGATTTTCAGTGTAGAGGCCGTGTTCCTAAAATTATTACCAACCCCCTTGAAATTGCTTTCCGATTTGGAATGGTACCATGACGGCCGATGTTGAAGTGAGCTCGAAACTGACGATGAACAGAAATGACCGATTCGTTACACTTAAACAATTGTTCTATTACAAATACACGATGATGTGCTAACCAAAACCACTGATGAGCCATGGTAACTAACCTCAAAATGGCAATAAATAAAAATTCATTTACCACAACAATAAACTCGCCAGCTGTCATAACAGCTGAAAAATAACAGATTAAAATTGTCCCTTTTTTGGTGCACCCGTTATAAAGACTTAATCGACCACATGAAGATCTACGCACTTTTATAAAAGTAAGTCAAAATTGCATAGGTTTAAGAGTTTTTAAGAAGTGCGCATAACCGATCCGTCGCCACTTAAGTGCAGTGCAACACTCAAATCCACTATGTTGTAATTGAATGCACCAATTATCACATTTATTGGTTCCAGAATGAACCAATTACAGTGGCGTATCAGCAATTTGCTCTAGGAAGAACAATAATCTCGCTGAAACTAATTTACTATCTCGTTACGTTAAGTTCCAAGAAATTTTTCATTACGTTTAATATATCGTAACTGTGTATGTTTTTAATTTATCGTAAACAACCTATTACAATGAGAAAACATTTTATAAACCAGTATTTAAACCTTTTACTGAGGTAGAATCCAACTTTAAACATACTTAGTTAGGATTTAAATAAGTATTAATTTTTTTAAAGTGTCATACAATTTAATTATTTTAAGAGCGCTTTCGCCGGTCAAGGCATCCTCAGTTAGTTGTTTACAAGACAGTAACAACTGTATAAACAATAACACAACTTAAAATTACACAAATACAATTTCAAAGGTAAGCCAAAAATAGTAAAAACAGACTCTTAATACTACTATAACTGCAATATCTAATTAAAACTTTGTGTTGAATTTTGAACTTTATTTTTGATTTCATCTTTTATGAGTGGAATAAAAATATTACTGAAATTTAGAGAAGGCTGTGAAATACAATGGTCTTTATAAATGGTCATGCATGCAATTTAAAAAAATGAATACTTACTTAAATCCTAACAAGTTTCATCAAGAATTCAATGAAGAAAATACTTAGTTAGGGCGAATGAGCAAGTGTACGAGACGGAATGTACCGTTAAGAAGGTGAGAGCATCAAAATAGTACTAAAACGTCCAAGGCAAGCCACTACGAAATCTTGAATAACCCATATCAAATATCAACGTGGAATTGTATAAAAACGTACTGCCTAAAATAAAAATAAAACGAAGAGGATGTAAGCTTAAAATGTGCGAAAAGTGTAGAAATCGGTTAACACACCTTACTAACTTAGTTCTAGGAAATCGACCTTAAATTGCTTTACAAATGTAGCTTTAGAGTCTCGCCTAACCACGAAAGAAAACAAATGTATACAACCAACTGAGATATACCAGTTGGATTAATGGTGCGTTCATTAATCTAACAAATCTAAAAAGCAAATTAATCTAAAACGGCCTGTTTCACAAAACGTACTTGGAATTAAATTTGCATCGAAATAAAACACATTATAAAAGTCCGCCTCAGCGAAACTCTGCATTCGTACGTACAAGGTACACACAACACCGCGCATATAGCAACTGGCTAAACAACTGGCCTTCTTTCAACTTATGTGGCCTAACCATCAAACCAAGCGCTTTCAAGAGTTTAAGGTGGCCAGTTTTCCACCTTTCAACATAATCTTTACATTAATAAACATGATGCATTTGAAATATAGTTGAGTTTTCTAAACGTGTACAGAGCCCGATATCTCATAAGTTGTTCAATATTTCTCAAATAAACGTTGAATTGTTAAAGTTTTAGCGTTTTCAACTCCATTTTGTACACTTAATTTCGAAAAAAACGCTCTATATGCGTGTAATGACATTAGCTTCTTAGCTTTAAAATTACTGTCAATATTTAGTTTTAACTTTTATAGTGTCGTCGTATTTTGAATTATTGCATGCCTTTGCATTGAAGCGTCGCCGTGCAACTGAGGCGGACCCTTAAAAGTGCACAGTACCTGTCGAATTTTTGTGTCCCATAAGAACAATGTAAAAACAAGCACTTTCTAGAGACACTTCAGGCCCACAGTTTGTATTAAATATTTTTTAAATAAGTTTCATATAAAAGATCAGTGTACTGCAGTGGCTACGCTGAACACCTTGTTTGAAAATTATATTAGTTCACTAATAAAATAAAGAAATAAAAATACAAAGGTTCTTCACATTTTGGATTTATGTCACGGTCTTATAAATGAGAAAATGATTATTCGGCTCGGTGGAGCCACTAAAACATTTAAAACAAAGTTCGTTTCATACAACCCGACTCAGGTACTGATGACGGCGTACTACGGAGTAATCTACTCACATCTCTCTTACGGATTGACTTTGTGGGGAGGTTGGTTGCACAAACGCAAACTTTTCAAAAATATTCATTCTTCAGAAAAAAGCTGTTCGAATAATCGCAAAATTGCGTAGAAGAGAGTCGTGTAGGGAAGCATTCAAATATATGAAACTGTTGACACTACCTTGCCTCTATATTTTGGAGACATGCCTTTTTTTCAACTCACAATGTAATGCCATAAGAGTTAGTGACCACAGAGAATAGGAATATTCTAATGCTCTGTGGTAGTGACATACACTCTTATGACACTAGAGGCAGGACAGCTACCGAACTGGGAGACACAGAACGGTAGTTCATGAACGTTTGCCTTCTCAGGCAGGAGTTCATTTCGCCAACAGATTACTAAATTCGTTCAAAAGGCCATATGCCCGAGGCATTCAAAGCGTCTGACAAGTATTTCGATCTCTCAAGCATTCTATAGCACAGACGAGTTCTTGGCATTTAATTGGGAGACACTGCAATAACTAGGGTCTAGATTGGTATGACTCGGATGAATGGGAGAGAGTGAATGTAACAAATCTGTATGTTTAAATATGTTTTCGATGTAAGAATGAGTGGAAATTTTCAGCGATTAGTCTGACGATGGCTATGCGTTTATTGTAAATGTTCACGAAATAAAATGTATTTATTTATTTACAAATCCTATGTAAACTGTAGATGTGAGGCGTCCAAGAAAATGCATGTTTTTACATTGCTCTTATGGGACGAAATTCAAGGTCACAGTCACTACTGCGCACTCTTAACGGTCTGAGTATTTGACCCAACACCTGACAGTAAAAGTGAAAACGTCCACGGAATGTAGACAGGCCCGCTGTTTAAACAGTAGTTAAAGTGACTCATGCTGTCGTGGTGTTCCTCGTACCCCAAGGTGCTTCAGGTATGCACTGAATGTCGTCAATTGTCACACATAACTTTCTCGCTTCCGACAAAGTATTGAAGTCACCTAAACTGGCAAGAGGTGTACTAAAGCAGAGTCAAACATAGGATTAAGCACCACAAAGTCTAAATCAGTCAAATTGTAGGATAACAAATAAGGTATAATAAATACTCACTTTGGTTATGAATTTCCCAGGCTAATTTTAACATTTGAAAAATTCTTTTTATCTAGCTCAAATTGAATATCTTAATAACCCCCCATCCCCCAATAACTCTACGTTACGTAGCATAAGTAAGTGAAATTTGTAGACTTCTTGTCAAATTTTCTCCTTCAATTAGTCTGTAGTTTTAGGAGACTCAACAACCTTAAATTTCAAGTAACTGCAAAGAAAATATTCAAGTCACCGTTAGGTCTCTTGAACAGGCTGGCTAAAAAATATAACCTTTTCTGCTGACCAGGTGACCCGAAAATGCCAATTATTAAGGTAGCCCCTTGACCGAAAATGTTTTAAAATAAAATAAAAACTCTCATATGTTTCAGTCAAAACATATTGCTTACATACATATTACATATTTTACTTATTTAGACTTTGTGGGTAAAAAGTAAAAACCATAACTGCACCAATAATGAGAGGTCTATTTTTTTATCTTGGGACCCTGTAATTTGGAGAGTTGTATTCTGAGTAAAAGTAATTATGTGAACATTGTTGCTGCATGGAAGTTGTCACCTTTTGAAATAGGATAAAACATCAGCAGTGGACCCCTTGTCAGTTTGCATGTAAGGACTATCACTTTGCTGACATCCACTAAACAGTGGGCTCTGTTCCACTTACTAACGACTCAGAAACATAGGAAGATTAGCTCTTCGGATTTTCAACATACATTAAGCCAGTGCTATTCAAGAAAACATTCAAAGATATTCTTTGAAGACTTTAACGTCTTCTTTCAGTACCAACGTCTTCTTTCAGTACTTCAACGGAAGGCTCAAACAAAACGTCTTAAACCGATAACTATGAAACCTAAGACCTTTGTGATCAATAGAGGATTTGAATTCTCCTAGCGGAAGAGGTAGAGAGCGATGTACGAGTGAGTACAGTAGTTTGTAGTTGCTAGATTGAACTCTGGAGAAGAAAGTTGAAGTTTTGTGGCTGGCTGATAGCTTCTGACCACAGGGAGTCAGAGTTAATACAATGCTGTACATCGATCAGAAAGTTTATAATAACGGTAAATCGATGATTCGAGTCGACAGGTTAGCTTGATCAATCTCGTACCATTTGACGCTACGCAATTCATGCATGTAGCAATATGTGATCCATATTCATGTCTACTGTGCAATATCTTGATGGCAGCAGACTAGATTCACGACTAGATTTTACTTGCATTTTTATTCTTATTCAACATGCGACTCAAGCCTACGCACAGGCTTGACCTATGACTGGGACTCGTGGCGTGGTCCTGTAATCCTTCATGGAGGTCAGGTTTTGAGGATGCTATAGGTCTAAAGCGGCTCAGATAGTCTCAGTGATCATCTGATGATACCCGCATCAACTCCCACCATCGTTTAGACATATCAGACCATAACCTGCGTGGTTGATCGGAAGTCACGTTAAGCCGCTAGTCTTTGTATTTCCATTGGTCATTGGGCTATCAATTAATGACCCGTTCTAAGGAAGAGTCGGCCTTAGTTTGTAACAAGACTACACCTCATAACTCATTACTACCACTCATCAAACTCATCCTTCACCACATATTTGTCTTAAAATACTCTCATGAGAATGGTCGGCATCTCAAATAGTGATTTAGTGATTTGTTGTAAAGTTTTGAGCTTTTTCACCCAAACACGTCGTAAAAACACGATTTAGACCAATGGAGGGGCATGGCTCAGGGTAGGGTTTGACGTGGATCCCCTTCAAGCAAATAAAAAACTTCTCTTGGCTCTTCTCTTGACAATTGCAAGATTGCGTTCATATGACTCAAATTCGAGTTCTTTATCACAATTTGACCAAATGGATTGCATTACAATCGTCATATTTATCAGTATTAACAGCTTATGTACTAAAATATATATTTTTTGATAATAAAGGCTAAAGTTTAGTAGTAAAACAACAAAAAATAAATTACACTTGATTTTGTTGTTAGTGTGTTTACTGATCTAACAAGAACCCATCAACTGAGTAACAGGCCTTTTCTAAAAGGTACTCTTTAACTAGAAATTTTAACTTGTTGGCGTTAGGTTCCAATTTAATGTTTCTTGTTAGTTTATTGCATGATTTTGGGCCAATATTTTGAGGGAGCGCTGCAGTCAGTTGTAACCTGTGGTTGTCTATGCTGCTCACGAGCTCTTGTATTATATGTATTATATGAACATCTGAGCTTACTAAAATAGACTCAAATTGTAATATTAGAGCAATTTATAGATACGTAATGAGGGGAGGGTTAAAATTTGTAATAATTGAAAATAGGTCTTGCACAGCATTTGCCTATGCACTCCTGCCATAATTCGTACGGCTCTTTTTTGCAGCCGAATTATTCGTATGAACTCATCACGAGATGCTGAACCCCAGAGCACTACATTGTACCTCGACCTTGACTCAATAAGTAGGAGGGATTTAACTTTAATAATACTGTTGATAATTTTAGTACCTCTGCCAGCCACCATGGGCCTACGCAGCCTGTGTGACCTTTGCGACGAAGTAACTACCAACTGTTGGCCGAGGCGGGAATCGAACCTGCGAACTTCGGATTTACAATTTCTTGCTGTACCGACTCAGCTACCACGCTGGCACATACCACTTCAAGACGTTGTACCAACCAAAGCCAAATGTGTGCTCCTTATGTTCACCCGATAGGGAGACAAGGAATGTGTGATTCCTCGTGACCGGTTGCATCCTTCATAATTCAGGTAATGTTCAATAGATTACCTGACTAACTATCATTAAATTTTCTTTATCCAGCCACATTTTCCAGAATAAATTAAAGAGAAGGCTTTTGGAAACCATCCATATTGATTTCTTGTTCACAATAATACAATAGGGGCAAGTGAGTCCATTTTTTGGTGTGAATATGCTCGCTTCTCCGGTCCTTGGTTATTCGTGATCAGTACTGGCTGGCGAAAAGCCGACTGCCTTTATGGCAGTGTCTGTGTTGGCATCCAGCCCAGGAACGCTTGGGTACCTTGGTCCGAGGGGTGGATGGGGGAGGGGTGAGCTCTGAAAAAATGTTTTGAAGGGATACACAAAACCTTTGTTTGTATAAAATTATCTTTTTGACACAATAAATTAAATAAAAACCCGATTTTGTTTTGATGATTACTTTATTTTATACTTCTCCTTCGCTGTATTTTACTATCTTAAATTATAACAGGTTACATACCTTTCGACGTCAACCATTCCTTCTGTAAAACATACGTGTTTACTAGTTTCGACTAACAAGTAGTCATTATCGAAACTTGAAGAACGTTAATAATCCACCTTCATCGATTTCGTCAACATTATTAAATAGCACAATACATAAAACACAAAGTTCAGTGACAGGTACCGGCCAGTGCATACAATGTTTAATAAGTGTTCTTTGTGTTTTATGTACTGTGCTATTTATTAATGTTGACGAAATCGATAAAGATGGAATATTAACGTTCTTCAAGTTTCGATAATGACTACTTGTTAGTCGAAACTAGTAAACAAGTATGTATTACAGAAAGAATGGTTGACGTCGAAAGGTATGTAACCTGTTATAATTCGGACCAATTCCAGAAGGCTAGTCATGAATAACTTAAATTGACGGAATCTCAAAACAGGCTCTGCCTTTGAGATCCTATATTTTCTTGTATTATTGTATATCATAGATTAAAATTAGTTTTACAATTTACTGGTTTAGTAATTTGTTCAGCTATTTTTTGGTTGTTTTATACAGATTTTATTTAGCCTGTAAGATTCAGCCCTGTCAGGTAGAGGTTTTTATTGTTTATTATTGAATTTAAATTGTGTCTGATTTAAGTGATGTATATGTATTATGTATATAATCAATGAAACAAGTACATTTTTCATCTTATTCATCGACCAGCACTTGATATCTAAACGTCAATTACTTAGTAGTAGTAATTACTATAAGCCAAAAGGTGGAATTACGGTTAGTGAAAAATTTGGTATGAGCCAATGTAAAACAGAAACTTTATGGATTGTTAACTATTTAGTGCAACTATTTACTCTTGACGAGTTTTCTACCAACATATTTGAGTTGGAATCCACACCCTTATTATTCTTTCTATACATTAATGATCTGCCTTTACATATTGACCAAGCTGACGTCTTATTATATGCGGATGATACGTAATTACTCTTGAGATGTACAAATAGTTACGAGCTAAAAAATCAATAGATAGAATTTTACATGAAATAAAGCATTGGTTTGAGGTTAACAGTCTAAAACTGAATAGCAATAAAACTGAATTTGTAAAATTCCAAACGCAACAGAAAAGACCAAATCAGTTTTGAAAATAATATTGTAGACATTACAGATTTAGTAAAGCTTTTAGGCTTACAAATTGACTAACATGGACACTTTTTATAGAAAATCTAAGTAAAAGATTAATCTCCTTAAGTGTTCAGATATATATTATACGGGATACTGTAGATATGAGTATAAGACTGATGGTTTATCATGCTTGTTTCAGCTCCTTGTTACTACGTGGTATAATTAGCCATATAATATACATAGGATAATTCCACTAACATTCTCAAAGTTTTTAAATTCCAAAAGAATATATTAGAACTATGTTGTACTTGAATTACAATCAGTCGTGCAGATAAGTTAAAGAAATTAAATATTCTAACACTTCCTTCAATGTTTATATATTAATGTTTAATTTTCATACATAAGCAACAAGATAATATTTTAAACGCACAGTATTCTCATTATTACAATACTAGATTTAGATATCAGCTCCAATACCCAGTCCATACGGTTAGGTTATTTGAAAACACTCCTCATTACATAGGTTTAAAATTCTATAACAAACTACCAAACTCTATTAAGATATTAAATTGTTAAAAATTCAAAAATGATATATAATTTATTGGTTAAAAAAGAGTATTATAAAGTAACTGATTTTTTTTAAATAATGAAGAGTTAATTTTTAACGTTTGATGCATCTTATTTGGTTGAAAGATTTTGATTTTCTGTTCATTATTGTGATTAAGTTATATTTAAGGTATTTTTACAAGTCACCTGTTCGTTTAAAAGATGTCTTGTAGATTTTTGTAACTTTGTATGAACGTTATGTGATAATAAACGTCTTGATTCTTGACTTCAACAGAAATAAACTGAAGTACTCGTATGTTCTTTTTTCAGTCAGTCTCCTAAAAATGCTTTATTTTGCATTAGTTCATTCACGTCTTCAATACGGAATAAATTGTTGGTGGCCGCCTACAACTATTTAATAAATCGCTTAAGAACTACCCAAAATCATTATATTAGAATAATTCCAAAGACAAATAAAATAGACAGTTCATTTCCTTTATAGGCTATAAAGAATTAAACATACTTCCTACTGAACATCTTTTTCTCTACAAAGTTTTAAGGCAATTTTATATTAGAAGCGGGAGTACTGCGTCAAATGATTTGTCTTATATTACAAGGAGTCGTGTCAGAAACGAATTAAGGCTACCAAAAGTTAAGAAGTCAATATTTAGAAGGTCAAACTTTTACTTAGGTCCAAAAGTTCCGTTTATTTGTTGTAGAATAACTGTATATAAATGTATTAGTTCAATTTAGTTTCATTGGATGTATCCTCATGTACATACTTGTTTAGTTACAAGCGCTGCAGAGAGCTCGATTTAAGTGGTAATATCAATATTACTGTTGTGTTATTTTAAGTGAATTTTTTTGTTGAACCGACCACACTACTAGAAATCGTGGTCAGTAAATTTCTCTTTAGTACCATGTTTGTATAAAAATGTAAATATTTTGAGTAATAAACTTCATTTATTCATTTATTTATTCCTTTTCCTCTTCCTACAGATGCTTAGAGAAAACAAATAGAGGATGCGGTACAGCTTTCCTTTAAGTTAATGATTTCAGGCTCGCATTGGCTCTCGATACCTTTACCTTGAGTCAGATAACACAAGACTTAAGGCTTTTATACTTATATTTTAAATGTAATATTGTAGAGAATGACTTCAGCAATATTATTAATTCATCTGTGGTGTAGACTTCACGCGTGTAGATCGAATTCGGGATCCTCTTCTCCTTTTTACTGTGGTTAAAATATTATTACGTACGTTTCCCACAGTTTTTCAATGAGCAAAAAGAAGGCGACGTTTTTGAGGATCTGGAATCTTTTACCGTCGTCAAGTGAAAAGTGCCTTAAAACATATCACAAACCGCTAGGAAACTAGCCTGACAAGTCGCTCACAACCAAAACACTTTTTTGTTTCCTCAAACTTATTTAAATTTAAACTGAAATCGTTCACTTAGGGCTACTAATGTTATTAACAAAGACAAGTAAAACAGAGTACACTTTTCTCATATTTTAATTGACGCACGACCGGTTTCGGGAGCTAAGCCCATCGTCTCGGTGCTGTACATGAAAATTGCCTAACCTACTTGACAAAATTAACAATTCAAAAACAAAACGATAGTCCATTAGGTGTTTACAAATTAAAATAGAAGTCTTGATCATAGAATTTAGTGTTTTTAAAATTTTGATATGTATTCAAAGATCGAATTCATATTTGTTGTATGTTCATATTTTTATATGTTATAAAAACTAGCCAAGAAAAAAACAGCATGAAAAAACTCTTAAGAACTAAAAAACAAATAGGGAAATCAAGCTCGTCCTCGGCCAGCTGATGGAACTCATTCATACATACAATCATACTGGCTTATCCATTCGAATTCTCCCACTTAAGCATCCGTAGGCCGGTAGCAATTTCCCACTAGGTCTCCCATTGGTGTGCCGAGAACTCGTCTGTACTATAGAAAGTGTTCGCGGTCAAAACTGCTTTCAGCCGAGATTTGAACGGCTATTGGAGTAGGCAAAAGCTCGTAAACCACCATTCTGTGTCGCCCAGTCCGGGAGTGTTCCCTGCTTCACTACGTACGAATGAGACGACTCCTGATCTGGCACACTTCATCTTCTTCAGCTCGTCCTTTAAGTGTCCGACCGTTTCCTGAATTAAACCCTGCATTGTCGTGTACGACTGTGATGCTGTGGTGTCGTGTGACTTCTCACTTGTACTTTCTCCCTGCACCGGGAGAGTTTCCCACATCTGCACATCTGGAGGATGAGGATGGTCTGAGTCACGCTCGTACTGCGCAAGCGCATTGCCAGGGCTGCGCGGTATCTGCGATGTACGCAGCCGCAGTTGCAAGCATGACCGGCCGTTCTCAACCCGACACGTCGAATCCGAGAAGAAACCACTCATCGTTGTAAACTAGTGGAGTTACGACGTGAACTATGAGTGTTCCGAGCTGCGTGTGAGTGTCAGTGAGGTTGGAATTTTATTGCAGAAGTTTTTCATAGAAAAAAAAACGACGTTTCGGGGATCTGGAATCTGATCTCGTCTTCAGATGGAAAGTTACTTAAGGCATAACACAAAAGATTGCGAAATAAGCTAACCTAAAGTAATCAGTGCAATCTGACCTGTCACCACTCACTAAAAGAATTTTTCCCTTGAAATTATTTGATTTGGTAACAACTAGCCTAGACGACAATACAACATGCACAAATATTTTAAAGAATTAAAAATACAAATACAGAAATTTGGTACGTCCACTGACTAACTGCCAGACCAGCCGCCGACCAGCCGCATTGGCCACAAAAATACCCATGTCGGCTATACACAGCCAAAGGAGGGGAAATTCTTTAGAGTTTAGACGAATGAATCAGGTTTTCTTAACAAAAGAGTTCAAATGGCATCAGAGTTGAAAAACACGTTTCAGAAAGATCCCTTGCGGCAAGCATTAACTCAAATAGTTATTTGCAAATAGATGACACTGAAAATAACGTAAAATAAAATGTTGTATGTCTTTGAGCTGATTTCAGATTTAAAGACTTTTGTTAAAAAGATTAGCTTTCTATGTGTAGCCAGGGGCGGCTCGAGCATGCGTGCGGCTTGTCCTCTAAAACTGTTGGAAAAAGGACACAGGTTTTCGAAGACACGTAATAGTGACATTTCGTTAGTGTTATCATCTCAATTTTCTGGAGTCCAACTCTGTAAATCTTTTAGTATTGGCTCAGATACAATTTTGAAAAATATAGCTTATAATAAATTTGTTTGATAGTGTGTATTTATCCCTGAAAGAATTCTCTAAGAACGTTTCACCTTTCCCCAAAGAGAACCTCCTGATCATTTCTCTGATGTCACGCCAGAGTTCGATCCCTTTCTCCTGAGTGGTGAGTGTGACACGGTAACGCACCTGTCGAGCGATGTGGCTCCTCTAATCATCTCGTCCACGAGGCGGCCGTGACAATGATTAGCCGGAGGTCAAGGTCACATGGAAGCCGACCCGAGTGGAGCCAGGAATGCCAAGCCAGTTGATAGAAAGTATTCAACTTCCCGCGCCGACAAACCCGTTCTTCAGTGGGTCACGGCCCATCTCACCTCGCCTCACCTCTGCGTCTTGGAAGCAAGTTTCATTTTTTGCCCACAGTTTAAATCCGGCGTCGATCTAGTTTAGCACGAAGCAGCGAGCGCTCGTGACGTGAATTCGTCAAGGCGGGTCCAGTACGGTGCCGGGGTGGCCTGGAGGTGCACCTTGCATGGGGCTGGAGAGAGGACCTGCCCATGACTTGCAGGCTCTTGCTGTCTCTACTTTCCCTTAAACACAACTCTACTTTCACTATTTGTTTTAGTGTGACGGTAGAGTTCTAGATAGGTAAATGATTCAGTATGACTATATTAATGTTGTGGATAACAGCCCAACACTCAGCATGTTGGCGAAATGACTGGCTTGCACTCTCACTTCATCCGGCGGTAGCTGTAAGAGCTACGCAGATTAGTCATATTGCGATGAGCTGGTTCTAGGGCAGCTCTTTCTCAAATTAGACTAAATAAAGCACATAGTGATGTTTACTGTTCAGGCCTATGCATTAGGGTAGGAACGCCTAATCATTACGGGAGGAACGAACATGTACTTGGGAGGAACGCCAAATGCATTGCTGACACGCATTGAGAAGTGCCTATGCATTGGGGGAGAAACGCCTATGCATTGGGGGAGCACACATTCATTACGGGAGGAACGCCTTTGCATTGGGGGTGGGACACCTATTCATTTGAGAAGGAGAGTACTCTTTATTCACAATTGCCTATAATGTTTGTGAACTACGGAAAAAAGTTGTAACTCAAGAAGCTTTACTAATTAAAAGTTCATTGACATCCAAGTTGAAATACCTGCCTGGAAAATAAATGTGCTTTCGGAGAACTGTTTTTACAGTTCCAATTGGGTTCACTCTATTTTCATCTCGTTGAACCGAAATAGACCTCATAGCGCAAGAGTCATCAAATTATTGTATGAATAATTTTAACTTTACTACAATTTGCAAGCATCGTTGAAGCGTGTTGTACTTTTGTACATAATAAGACTTAGATAACTACAGAGACTTTGCCAAAATAACAACTCGAAGGCCCACACCCTACTAGCGTGTGAGTCGTGAACTTCTTGCTCACCAAACGATGGAAAATGCCCGCAATAATCGCAAAAACACTACAGTGAAGTTTCTAACAGACCCTACCTACTGGGATGAGCAGCTGACTTTCTCCGGGCCCTATGGAGTTGACCCCTAACTTACGACATCCGCTCAGTGAACCTTCGCTATAAAGCTGCGCTTGCGTACAAACATAAACTGAGCGTTACACGCGGTGTGATTTATCATTTATGCGTATTACACTTTCATAGGTCGTAACGTTGCATGTGAGGAAGTGTCATGTAAGGATGTGCTGTATTCAACTGGACCTTTGGGCTTTTTGTATGGTCGTAAGTTCGTTTGTAGCAATGTTTTAGCCACATTTATATCAATAAATCACTATTTGAGATGCCGACCATTCTCATGAGGGTATTTTAAGGCAAATGTGTGGTGAAGGATGAGTGTGATGAGTGGTATTAATGAGTTATGAGGTGTAGTCTTGTTACAAACTAAGGCCGACTCTTCCTTAGAATGGTTCATTAATTAATAGCCCAATGACCAATGGAAATACAATGACCAACGGCTTAACGTGACTTCCGAACCACGCAGGTGATGGTGTGATATGTCTATACGATGGTGGGAGTTGATGCGGGTATCATCAGATGATCACTGAGACTATCTGAGCCGCTTTAGACCTGTATCATCCTCAAAACCTGACCTCCATGAAGCTGGTTTACAGGACCACGCCACGAGTCCCAGTATAGGTTGATTCAATTGAAATTTAACAAAAGTAGCTTTGGTCAAGACGAAATAACGTAGGTTTAAGGCTTTTTGAAATTCTTTCAAAGCTGTCTAATATCCCGTATAACGAGAAAACCATGCGATGTACGGTAGTTTTAACCAGGTATACGAGACGTAAATTAAATTGCGTTTGATGTGTGTTTGTATAGGTTTGTCCTAAAACCAAGGGTAAACGAGATACGATTACTTTTAGCTCAGGGCGAACGACGCTGCGGGGACAAACTGACTAACGGCTTGTGGGTTATAGGTCGGGCATGCTTTACTACTCTACACTGATATCCTCACCTTAGCCAAATCAGCTGAACAGATGCAAATAAAGGAAAATGAAGTATTTAGAGTAAGGGATAGCACAGAGCACGGCCGGAGTATGGGAGAGCTTTAGAGGTGGCTAAGAAATGGAGCACCGTTGATGGCTGAAATTACAATTTCAAGAACCAACCAAAACGTGTGTTATCTTAATTTTTCCGCGTTGGCTGCTGTCGACGCTCACCTATGAGCAAAACATTACGTATTTCTTGATCTATCGAAAGCTTTCGACTGTGTTGATCACCGAATCCTCATCAGCAAAATGGAGTATTACGGGATTCGAGGAGTGCCCCTTAGGGGGCTTGAATCATTTCTTAGTAATCGAAAGCAATTTGTAGGAATCTCAGATGTAAGATCAGGTGAGGAATTTCTTAGATATGGAGTCCCACAGGGCTCTAACTCAGTCCGTTGCTCTTTTTGATCTACGTCAACGATGCCAGTTCAGCGGTACAGCAAGGGCGAATCGTCCAGTACGCTGATGGCACGACTCTATGTTTCAAAGCAAAGTCTATCAAACAACTAGAAATCGTGATTTTTGTCGTGCTTAACAGAACAATTCAACATTTCAACGAGCTCAATCTCAAAACAAATTAGTCAAAATCAAACTTCAATTTTGTTTGCGAGAAAACGACTCAGATAGTGCCACAGTAATGGTGGGCGACACTGAGATCGAAGAGATTTACTCAACTAAATTCCTTGGGATACTCCTTGATCGAGGTTTGACTTGGAATACTCACGTAGACCACGTTTGCTCAAAACTATCCTCAGGAATTTATGTTTTGAGGAAACTGTCCGAATGTTTGAGGAACTGCCCAGTGCGGTACTGATGACGGCGTATTAAAGAAGTAATTTACCCACACTTATCCTATGGAGTGACTTTGTGGGGAGGTTGCACAAAAACAAATTTGTCTAGGATTTTTATTCTTCAAAAACGAGCAGTCAGGATAATCGCCAAATTACGAGTAAGAGAGTCGTGTAGGGAGGCATTCAAAACCCTAAAACTGTTGACTCTACCTTGCCTCTACATTTTGGAGACGTGTCTCTTTTTCAAATCAAAAAGTAATACCATAAGAGGTACAGACGTACACTCTTATGAAACTAGAGGCAGGGACAACTGCCGAACTGGGAGACACAGAACGGTACTTCATGACCGCCTTCCCAGGCAGGAAGGAGTTTATTTTGTCAACAGACTACCAAATTCGTTCAAACATGCGAATACTACAGCCGCTCTAGCTTTGCATCTGGGATTTTTTTGATAAACTGATTAAATTATTAACCAAACAATCTTATTCATTTAGCGAGATATATGGTAGCAAGCGTTAACTCCCATTTCTGCTGATTTAATTTGGCTAATACAACTTTTATTTAGATAGACAAAATCGGAAAATCCATACATTAACCAACTATTTTAAACCAATTTATGTAAACGTGTAAAAAAAAATACAGTTCAAAAAAGTGTTCCAGTGAAAAGCTCTTCCAAGAACCTTGGAGTCGAGTTCAGTGCGGTCAGGACCGTTTCCGGTCTAGATATGAGTCACATACTGGGGCAGTTTTGCAGTGTACACATTGTTTTCGCCGATTTATAAATATTTTTCAAGACACGTTTACGAAGAATTTTCTAGTGTACCCAAAACAGTTCTGATCGGCCTTCTATTAGCTTGGTAAATTGAAAATGAAGTTGATTAAATTTGAAAATATTTATTTGTATTTGGTAACTGCCCTCATTTATCCTCTTCAGTCCCAGGCTCAGTATACACATACCAGGTAATGTAACTTGAAAGTGACGGACGTGGGGTCTGAAGAGGTTATGCATTCAATTAATTACAGAAATAGAAAGAAAGAAAGATTAAATCCATGGCATACAAGATGCATAGGAATACAAACAAATATATATAGAATATAGATAAACAGCTTTGCCATTTTTATTCGTGTCTTGACAAGACCGGACACAAAGCTATAGTCGAAGCAAAAGCGACCATGTCGACGGTGTATTACACTTGACCATCTCAAGGTATTAGTGAAAATGGCAACAATTTTCTACAATATTGAGCAGTTCCCAGTTTTGACCTTGAGATGGTCTCTCCAAAGTTTTAGTGCTTTTCGACTCTAGTTTGTACACTTCAGTTTCTTAAACGCTCTATACGCGTGTAGGTAGGCTTCTAAACTTAAATTAGTGTAAATATTTAATCTTATCTTGAATAATGTCGGCGTACTTTTGGATTATTGCAGACCCTTGCGTTGACCGTCGCCACACAACTGAGGCGGATTCTTAACGAAAATTCAAGGCCACAGCCACTACTGCACACTCTTGAAACGGCTAAAAATAAATACATTAATATGTCTTTATTAGAAGCATTTTTAAATTTCATTTCTTTACAAAACAACTTTGAGTCCAATTAAAATCATTTTTAGATATGTTCTGTTACACTGTGCTGTTTTATCTTGGATTTGAAATTAACACATGAGGTGGAATTTTTTATTTCTTCTGGGAGGTTATTGAACATGTGGCACAAAAATATGGAAGGTTTTTCCTCTCAAGCCCAGGAGTGACCATGGGAAAGTGAAGCATTTTGTTTTGCCGGGTGTTGCGCATGATGACCTCATCTTGGAATCAAAGTCTCTCTTTGAAGTAATGAGAATTCCCAAGTGTTATAATCCTACACACGGCATCCATAGGCGACATTTTGGAATTTTCTCGGAAAAAAGAGACGTGATCATAGCGTCTAAGGGCATATACAAAGCGAATACAGGTATTCTGCACCCTTTGAATTCTGACACTGTCCTCTATATGCTGTTGGTGTAGTGCTGAACGCGAGCCTGGGGCCTACTGGATTACTTTCTTCCACTCGATGGATTGGCTGATGGGTTAGCGTGAGGAAGAGAATGGAAGTGATGCGTAGCATTGCTCACTGCTCAGTGCTTAGTTAGCCCAGATACATTGTTTCCATGGGAACACCTGGTTTGGAAGTTGTATTCATTGCTAATCGCTACTGCGCTATTCCTCTGGATGTAGTATTTTAACGGCCAATCAGCAGAACGGTCGGTTCTAGTTTTTAACAAAACTACACATCAACGGAGCCCCGACCTCATCCATCTATCCCATATTCACCTTAAATCGCACCAACAGATTTTATGATGCAATCAAGAGTTATTCGGCAATATGCCGATGACACGACTCTTTGTTTCAAAGCACCATCAACTCAACAGCTAGAAATCGCGTCTTTCATCGAGCTCAACAGTTCAATCCAACATTTCAACGAGATCAATCTCAAAACGAATCCGTCAAAATCTTCTTTCATTCAGTTTTGCTTACGCCAGACGACCTCAGATAGTAATCCAACAGTCTTGCTGGACGATACTGAGATCGAAGAAGTCTACACGACAAAATTCCTTGGAATACACCTTGACCGAGGGTTGACATGGGAAAGTCATGTAGACTGCGTCTGCGGGAAGTTAGCCTCAGGCATTTATGTGCTGAGACAACTGTCCGAATACTGCCCGATTCAGGTACTGATGACGGCGTATTACGGAGTAATCTACCCCCACCTCTCCTTCGGATTGGCTTTGTGGGGTAGTTGCTCAAATACCAATTTTTCAAGAGTATTCATTCTTGAAAAAAGCCGTTCGAACAATCGCGAGACTTCAAAGTCGAGAGTCGTGCAGACCAGCATTCAAAAATCTCAAATTGTTGACATTACCTTGCCTCTACATTCTAGAAACCTGTCTTTTTTCAAATCAAAATGCGATCCCATAAGAGGAAGTGAAATTCACTCTTATGGAACCAGAGGCAGAGAGAACTACCGAACTGTGAGACACAGAACGGTAGCTCACGAACGTTTGCCTTCTCAGGCAGGAGTTCAACTTGTCAACCGGTTGCCAGATTCCTTCAAAAGTGCTCCCGCAGGTTCGATCCCGCAGACCCACTTACATTTGTAATATGACTATACAGTAACGCTAGGTAAAGGTCAAGGTTGAGTGGTAGAGAGGACTTTGTAGTCCTAACTTCGTCTCGACAAGACAAACTTTACCTTTATATACCTTCAGGGAAATACTTGATACTTGACTTGGGAAACCGACCACTATTTACTTTGACACTTTGATTTGAGACACTGACCACTCCTAGAGGGTATTTTAAGGTGAACATGGGATGAAGGGTGAGTGTTTTGAATGTTTTGATAGATGATGAGGTGTAGTCTTACAAACAGTAGGACAAACTAGGGCCGACTGTTCTCCAGATTTGGTTATTAGTTAATAGCCCAAGGACCAATGGAATGGACCAACGGCTTAACGTGACTTCCGAACCACAGGAAATGGTCATCGTGAAAAGATATTACTGCGCCCGGGAGTCGAATCCGAGCCAATTTGGTGCGATTTAAGGTGAATATGGGATGGATGGATGAGGTCGAGGCTCCGTTGATGTGTAGTTTTGTTACAAACTTTGTACGACCGTTAAAATACTACATCCAGACGAATAGCGCAGTAGCGATTAGCAATGAATACAACTTCCAAACCAGGTGTTCCCATAGAAACTATAAAATCGTTACATAAATTCAAAAATTAAAGAAGGTTTGTATTTGAATATCTTGGTTTTACTAGTAAATAATACAATTTCAAAAAAAGTGGTCAGCGGAGTCACTGCAGTAGCCTAAATTGTTATCTTTAAAATAAACCCATTTAAAAAATATCAGATGAAAATTGTAGGCGTGAGACGTGTCTCAAGAAAATGCTTGCTTTTACATTGATTTTATGGGACAAAATACATAATGGTCAACAGGTACTGTACATTCCTAATATGTTTATTAACAATTGTGACCTGATACTTGAACCCTTATGTTCAAAATCTGATGAATCATTTAAAACGGCCTGTATTTTCTGGATTCCAGCGCGCCGGGTCCGGAAACCTTGGTCCTCAGCCATAAAACCACCTGCGCCTGCGCCCTGCCCGCGGATACCACCTGCGCCTGCGCCCTGCCCGCGCATACAGCTTTCTCTGATCTGCGCACACCGGCACATTGTCCAGTACATTGTGCCGGTGTGCGCAGATACGGAGGGCTCCTCTGAGCAAGTGGCAATGTGCCATTCTAGTCCTGTAGGCAGTCATGTGCCATAAACTCATCTGTATTATTGTCTCTGCGACCAATACACTTTTAGACAAATTGACAGTTGAATTCCTATCTGAGAAGGTGAAGTTCTTGAACTGCCGTTCTGTGTCTCCCGGTTCCGTAGTTTATAAGAGTATAGGCCTATGCAGGCCTATATGTAACTTGCCCTTACAAAACCGCACTTAGGTTTGAAAGCAAAATGTGGCTAAAATATAGCGGCAAGATAGTGTGAACAATTTTCAATTTTCGAAAGATGGCTAACACATCTCTCCTATTTGCAATTTTGCAATCGTTCGGAATGTTTTTTTCGAAGGACAATACAATGAATTTGAACATCCACAATACAAAGCCAATCCGTATAAAAGATGAAGGTAGATTACTTCGTGACGCCACCATCAGTACCTGAATCGGGAAGTATTCGGACAATTACTTCAAAACATAAATGCCTGAGGCTAATTTGTCTACATGGCATTTCCAGGCCAATCCTCTGGCGTGGTGTGTCCCAAGGAGTTAGTAGATCCCTCCACCGTGACTGTAGCAGACCAAAAACGATAAAGGTTTATTTCGTTTGATATTGGCTTGGTTGAAATTCTAAGCTTGAGCTCAATAATTGAACCAAAGAAAACCTAAAACTCTGGAAAGATTCCGAGGTCTCCGGATCGGAAGCGGTGGTAATGATGTCAAGTAGGAGAGCTCGTCTACTAATGGCTACTTACTGGTAGCCGGCACTTAGTACATACCAGGAGACTGCCCGCGGCCGCGGCTCACTGACCACCGCACTGAGGCTCTGCGGCACCGGAAACTCCACAATTAACCGACTATGCGGACATGCTGTCGCAGCGCAGGTCGAGCAGGAAGTGAAGACCTCAGCGTGAGAGGTGACACGCACTACACGCACTCTACACGTCACGCTTGACGCGCATCTAGAGGGACGTACCTGGGATACGCTGGGAATGAGGTCAAGGCCGTACCCACGCCGGGATCGAAATTCCTTTTGACAATTTTTTTTAGTCTGATGAGTGTATACTGTATATTTTATATTTTTCATGCGGCGCTAATAGGAAACATGACCCCGGTAGATAAAAGCGGGTCCGTGGCGGTTTGGTATCGCGCGCGACTCCGGAGCTCATCACTCCGGTGTCGCGGTTCGATCTCCACAATCGCCACTTACAATTTTTAAAGTGACTATACGGTCGCGAGGTATAGGTCGAGGTTGAGTGGTAGAAAGGACTTTGTGTTCCTTACTTCGTCTCGTTAAACAAGACAAACTTTACCCGTTTTACCTTTTATCTCGTTAGTATTTGGGGGAAAGAAGTCAAAAGGCCGTATTTACGTAGAGGATCTAGCGTCGAAACTCTTTCCGAAATTTTTAGGGTCTGATGAGTGTACACTCTAGATATTTTTCATCGAGCGCACTAAGGGGACACATCTCAGCAGTATCAGGGAGTATTAAGACCAAGGCCGTTTCTATACGCAGAGAGTCAAGAGGTCAAAACTTCTGAAACACATTGATTATACATTTAATTACTCGAATTTGAATTGACGGTTGCTTTCGACTTCACCAAACCAAGAAATATATAACTGATAGGCTACACTATATTCTACTCTCCAATAGCTACATTGGTCTTATGGAATTAACCCTTTTAACCATTCAACCTAAACATTTAAATTTAATTGAGACACAAGATTTCAAGCAAATGGTTTTCCGTCTCAAATTTGACTAAGTAGCAAATAATTGAGTCCGCTTGTGATCGGGTTACCAAAGAAACAACATTGAAACTTTTAATTGCATCTACTTTCGTAATTATATCGAGGGTCTTTTGAATCTGCAAAGTGCAAACCCTGCCATCTGGGCTTGCTCCTGAAATTTAAAAAAGAAAGTTCCCAGAAATTAAAAATAATACAAATGTGCAGAATTGAAATCAATGTTAAGGAAGTCCTGATAGAGAGTGGCGGACGTGAGCCGAGGGTTTCTCCAATGGTAGTTTTCGGTAGAAACTGCCCTTTCGACATCATGCTAGACGCGTTGTCCACGCTGCCAACTGAGCGTGGAACAGAGTGTAGTCGTAAAGACGAGCACTAATGGAAATCACAAGACAGCCAACTGATTGGTCGTCTTCGCTGATTCCATCTACCAAATTGGCGGGGTATTTCCGAAAATTTAATTCAATAAATCTACCGACAGTTGCGAGAAGACTACCACTCTCTCAGGCTTACCGCTCAACCTCGTATCACCGTCATCATATGTGCACATTTACACGTACAGTACCAGTGCCGACAGAGGTGGTTTGCTAGCTGAAGCCATCAGGAATTCACTGCAGTGGCCAGTGGCCTGGTCAGTAGCCACTGGCCGACCCTAAGCTCTAGAGGGGAAACATTGGTAGAAGAGGCAAGTCAGGAACTGTGAAGGAGAGAGAACTGATGATGTCATGCCTCTTTCAGGGTTGTCCGTCTGATATAAAAAAATTAATCTTGTATCTGAAGAGGCATCAACTCATATTTGTCTTAGAGACTCCTATACAGGGTGTAAATTAAGTCTGGAGACGGTTTAATAACTTTTTAACGGCGCAAGGTAAAAGCACCAAATTTTACAAACCTTTTCTAGGGACTCGATGGCGGCATTGGGGTGCGCCCCACTGGGGGTTAGTAGAGCGGATTTTGACAATGTGGCTACAGGACATTGCACGTTTTCTAAAAGGTATTTCTTTTTTCAATACAATCATTGCCTTAAACCGATTTTCTAAAATTGTTGTTTGCCAAAAGCTATTGGTTGGTTCAAGATTAAAAATTAAAAGTTTTATCAACAATAAATTTTACTGGAATAGTTAATGAAAAGTTCAGTTTGCAGCAATGTTTTTGGTACAAATGCATTTTAACTATTTGCAGCTTGTTGGTTACATTTTCAAAATTGTGAAAAAAAAACTCGATACTGACGATGGAAATTCAGGTTTTAGCCAAATGCGAAAGCTACGGCAAGTTGTATATCGTTCAAAAGGTATTTTTGTACCAAAACCAACCCTATGCCACTAACCGCTTTTATGAAAAATTGTTCAATCAAAAGTTATTGCCGTTAAAACTTTTAATTATTTAAAACTTAAACGGCAATAACTGTTGATTGAAGAACTTCTCCGAAAAGCGGTTTGCGGCCTTGTTTGTGTTGAAAAAATACCTTTTCAACGATGTACAATGTCTTATAGCCATCTGAAAAATCCGTTCTACTAGCCCCCAGCGGGGCGCACCCCACTGGCATCAGCAAGCCAACGACTACGTAGACAAGTAGTTTATAGTCCCTAGAAAAGGTCCGTGAAATTTGGTACGTTTATCCTGCGCTGTTCAAAAGTTATTACAACAACAAGATTTATTGTCAACTATAATTATACAAACAAGTTTGTTTTATTTGACATAACAAAAAGATTTTAAAATACAATACCACTGGTAATGACTTAGATCTATAGATAAAAAAAACACAACAGAATTATCATTAAAATTTAAGCCTCCATGAATTCTCTCAAATTATAAAACGAATTTTAATATAAATATTGTTTTAGGTGTGTTTTAAATATTTTTAAATCTTTATTTCGTAAAGTATCAGGAGGCGATTAAACAACCTCCTACCAGCTTCAATTGGTAGTTTGTCGAACATTTGAAGCCGATGGTAAGAGGGCTTGATTAAATTTTGCTTTCTTAAGTCATACACAGTCTCAGTACTGCAATCACCAAAGGAATATTTAGATCTAAATAACAATAAAGTTTCTAATATGTATAGTGAAGCAAAGGGTAGTATACTCATATGTAGAGCTATGAAAGCATCTCGACAGGTGTCCCTTTAATTTAGTCTGCATATTATTCTTACTGCCATTTTTGCAATTTAAATACACGTTGCATCTTCCCATCAGAGCAATTGCCCCATAAACATATGCCATAGGATAAATATGGATGAATGAGGTCATAGTATGCTAATTTTAAAATATTTGTATTACAATGTAATGACAATTTTCTTAGCAAAAATAGCCCTGACGAAACTTGTTTACACACAAAATCAGTGTGGTGACTCCATGTAAGATGTCTATCCAAAATAATTCCTAAAAATTAAATTAATTAAATCGTATCCAGACACCCTGTATATCTTGTAACATGTAATTTATTACCATCCATTGGACATAGTGTAAGTAATTATTGGGTAAATAAAGATTTTATCATAGACTAACGGACTCTATGATAGAGTCGTTTGTCTATGTTTTTATTATTATGAACGTAGCCTAAAGGCCCAGTTGAACTCCGCAAAATACGTTAAACGTTCGCAAACACGAGTTCAGTGTTGCTGAATTCTCAATTCATCTTTACCTCTCGTGTTTTTATCATGTATATTTATGCCTTTCATCGGATTACATTTTGAACGACAAAAAAAAGGCTGTTTGAAACATATACAGGTAAAGTCAACAAATTTAGTTCCCTGAATGCATTTCTACAAGAATCTCAATTTTTTTAGTTTTAAATAACGCGAACAGTTTTTTTTTAGTGAAAAGTAATCACTAATCACTATTTGAGATGCCGACCACTCTCATGAGGGTATTTTAAGGCAAATGTGTGGTGAAGGATGAGTGTGATGAGTGGTAGTAATGAGCTATGAGGTGTAGTCTTGTTACAAACTAAGGCCGACTCTTCCTTAGAATGGTTCATTAATTAATAGCCCAATGACCAATGGAAATACAAGAAACCAACGGCTTAACGTGACTTCCGAACCACGCAGGTGATGGTCTGATATGTCTAAACGATGGTGGGAGTTGATGCGGGTATCATCAGATGTCACTGAGACTATCAGAGCCGCTTTAGACCTATATCATCCTCAAAAACCTGAGGATTTCTAATATTCAATGAACAATGTCTGCAATGATTAATCAATGACCAGTGAGCTGTGAGAAGCGCGCACAGTGCAGGCGCGTGATGGTCTGATATGTCTAAACGATGATGGGAGTTGATGCGGGTATCATCAGATGTCACTGAGACTATCAGAGCCGCTTTAGACCTATATCATCCTCAAAAACCTGAGGATTTCTAATATTCAATGAGCAATGTCTGCAATGATTAATCAATGACCAGTGAGCTGTGAGAAGCGCGCACAGTGCAGGCGCGTGATGGTCTGATATGTCTAAACGATGATGGGAGTTGATGCGGGTATCATCAGATGTCACTGAGACTATCAGAGCCGCTTTGACCTATATCATCCTCAAAACCTGAGGATTTCTAATATTCAATGAGCAATGTCTGCAATGATTAATCAATGACCAGTGAGCTGTGAGAAGCGCGCACAGTGCAGGCGCGTGATGGTCTGATATGTCTAAACGATGATAGAATAGAATAGAATAGAATATTGTTTATTGCAGGAAAATCTTTACAATTCATTGCAAAAGTCAAGGTAGAAAGAAAAACATTCACACACATTATTACATTCATACAGTTACAATATTATCCTGAAAAACCACTCACACTTTTAAGAAACATATTCCATATGTTCCTATTCTCCAAAAACACCGAGTTCACAAGTTTAAATTTCAACCCCATCCTTAAACTCATCCACAGAGTAACAACTTAAATTAATTAGATATTGTTTAAAACGACGCTTAAACAGCTCTGGGGAGGTGATGGTGGCAATCTGGGGAGGCACGTAGTTTAACAGTTTAGCTCCTGCTTGGGAGGGCAATTTTTCGTACGCGGACGTCCTATGTTGCGAAGTTCTAAAAAGATCCCTACCTCTTGTTTCATATTCATGAATATCTCTACCCTGAAGTGGTTGACATTTAAATCGATAATAGTATACCACTTCAAGTATATAGAGACAAGGCAGGGTTAGCAATTGCAATGCTTTGAAAGCTTCTCTGCATGAGTCTCTAAAATTTAGCTTTAACATAATTTTAATTGCTTTTTTTTGTAATATAAAGACTCTTTGGCTGTTCGCTCTTGAGCTATTTCCCCAAAGAGCTATTCCATATGCTAAATGAGGAAATATAAGTCCATAGTAAGTCATTAATAGTAAATTTTGAGGGCAGGTTTTAGACAGATTTCGTAAAGCGAAAATACCGGAAGATATTCGCGAGCAGATTGCATCTATGTGGTTACTCCACGTTAACGCTCTGTCTATATGCATACCTAGAAACTTGGTTGATTCGACCTCTTCAATGGTTTGATCTCCCAATATTACAGTAGGATTCAATTGATTTAGGCTTGGGCGTAAACTAAAGTGTATAAAGTTAGTTTTTGAAGGATTAGTGAGAAGATTATGATTAGAAAAATATTGAACACATGAATTTAAATTAACAAAAGTATTCACTTCCAATGCGTTGATAGACTTATCTTTCAACGATATGGTCGTGTCATCGGCGTATTGCACTATACTACTATTGGTCACCGATGACTCTATGTCATTAATATAAATAATGAAGAGGACCGGCCCAAGGATTGATCCCTGAGGCACTCCATTTTTAATTTGGGTGAAGTTGGAGTTAGAGTTCGCAACAAAGACACTTTGATTCCTATTGTACAGATACGACTTTATCCAATTATGAGGTACTCCTCTAAGGCCGTATTGTTCTATTTTTTGAAGGAGAATGTTGTGATTTACACAATCAAATGCCCTCGAAAGATCAAGAAAGACGCTTAACGTCTGTTGGTGTGACTCAAGGGCATCCATTGTATATTCAACAAGTTGATTAACTGCATCAGTTATTGATTTACCAGACCTAAACCCAAACTGTTTTGTAGAAAATAAATTGTATTTTTCAAAAAAATCTAAAAGTCTGTTCAAAAACAGTTTTTCAAATACTTTGCTTAAAGCAGGAAGTATAGATATGGGTCTGTAGTTTTCAATATTAGCTGGATCTTCTTTTTTAAATATTGGAACTACTTTGGCGGTTTTTAAGTCATTAGGAAATGATGGGAGTTGATGCGGGTATCATCAAATGTCACTGAGACTATCAGAGCCGCTTTAGACCTATATCATCCTCAAAAACCTGAGGATTTCTAATATTCAATGAGCAATGTCTGCAATGATTAATCAATGACCAGTGAGCTGTGAGAAGCGCGCACAGTGCAGGCGCGTGATGGTCTGATATGTCTAAACGATGGTGGGAGTTGATGCGGGTATCATCAGATGTCACTGAGACTATCAGAGCCGCTTTAGACTTATATCATCCTCAAAAACCTGAGGATTTCTAATATTCAATGAGCAATGCCACCAATGCCAAAGGCATTCAAAACTCGCTTGAAAAAAATTTTGGTCGCAGAAGCATTCTATAATATAAACGAGTTTATGGCACACAACTGGGGCACCGCGTAAATAGACCACGGACCAAGGGGCTAGAGTGGATCTGATTCGAGTGAATGGGAATTGGGTGAATGCAAATACTGTATGTTTGAATGGGATTACGATGTGTGTGAATGCAAAATTTTAGATACTTAACACTATGACGGTTGCATAACATGTATATGTTTAACGCAATAAAATATTTATTTATTTATATTTATTTAGCAATGTCTGCAATGATTAATCAATGACCAGTGAGCTGTGAGAAGCGCGCACAGTGCAGGTCTGGGGAATGAGCACATGCGCATGCGCTCAGGCGAAGCTTGATCAGGGGACGAAGGTCAACTCTCTCCAACCCTGATCGCCAATTACACATATTGTATTTACAATGAACCTAGTCGTAGTGCACACAGCCACAGCGCATCTCTATTCTGCGCAGCTTTTCCTGCTATTCTGCTTCGCTTCGGTAAAAATCTATATAAATAAAATAAGACTTTTGTCTGTACATTGCAAAGAATCCATCGGTTTTCGGTTATTTGGTGTTCATATACATTGCAAAGACCGAAACTGGTGTTAAACATTCCTGTCTGTCTGTAGCGTTTTAAGGCATCTTGGACCGATTATAACTAAATATCGGATGAAGCTATCGGCTGGTAGTGGAACTTCGTTAAGGATTTGACCCATTACGCAGTGTGTCTTTAGCTATATTTTATACGCATACAACTTCCACAAAATAAATGGCGAGGGACCAAAGTGGGCACTGAACACGTTTTTAAGGCATCTTGGTCCGCTTATAACTAAATATCGGATGAAGCTATCGGCTGGTAGTGGAACTTCCTTAAGGATTTGACCCATTACGCAGTGTGTCTTTAGCTATATTTTATACGCATACAACTTCCACAAAATAAATGGCGAGGGACCAAAGTGGGCACTGAACACGTTTTTAAGGCATCTTGGTCCGCTTATAACTAAATATCGGATGAAGCTATCGGGTGGTAGTGGAGCTTCGTTAAGGATTTAGCCCATTACGCAGTGTGTCTTTAGCTATATTTTGTATCCACACAACGTCCACGGAATAAAAGGCGAGTAAACACAACCGTGTGAAGAACATGTAAGTCAGGTAGGGAACTTTAATCCCACTTTCACAATGAAGGAAAAGTTGTAAGGATCGGTAGGATGATGCCAGTACCTGAGCAACAGCCTGCCTTTGTGCAAAGTCATGATACTTTAATATTTTATCCATGGCGAAGCACTGGTACACAGCTAGTAAAATATACTGTATAATAAATAACATTTTACATGCTAATAAGTCATCAATTACTGTAATTTAAAATAGCTTAAATTGTCCAAACAGTCCAACATTGAAATGCCAATAAGACATGCGTGTTTGGCATTCTCTCTCTCTCTCTCTCGTTTATTCGAATTGTACTACTTTAGCGTAGTAGTCGTCAGTATGGTCCACGTTGTCCCAGTCATGTACCATATACTGGTCTGTATTATAAAATGCTTCTGCATCCAAAACCTTTTTCAGACAAGCTTTAAAAGCCTAAAGCTCGAAACACTTTATCTGTTTCTGATTTAGGCTTGGTTTCCCATATCTTTGAAAGGAAGAATGAAAGATTTAATCCATGGCATACAAGATGCATAGGAATACAAACAAAAACATATAACAAAGAACAAATAAACAAAAAAACAACCAAAAGTTCTGATAACATGAGTTTAGACTGTACATGAGTTTAGACTGTATGATGATTTATTTTATTTATTTTCCAACGGCAATACAATGATAAAATGATTCTGCATCCAAAACTTTTTTCAGACAAGTTTTAAAAGCCTAAAGCTCGAAACACTTTAGATGGCACTTTTGGCAGCCTGTTGACGAGCAACCTGATAAGGTAAACGTTCACGAACTGCCGTTCTGTGACTCCCAGTTCGGTAGTTTCTCTGCCTCTAGTTTTATAAGAGTGATAAATAAATAAATAGTTCATTGCATGAGCTTAACATACACACGTATCGCAACCGTTATCCGGTTATTAAGGTAATTTGGCATTATCTTTGTTATCCAAGTCCCTTTCAAACAAACAATATTTCCGTTCACGTTTGCACTCATTCGAATCACACGTTCTCCCAGCCATGCACAATAAACGCGTCTGCACTGTACAAAGCATGTGCCATAAACCATTCTCAAGTGTTAAAATGCCTTCGGCATCGGAGCATTTGTTATCAAAGTTGTCAAGCTGTTGACAAAATTAAGTTATGCTCGTGAAAGCTAAAATTCGTGAACTACCGTTCAGTGCTGCCCAGTTCGGTTGTTCTCCCCGCATTTAGTTTCATCAGAAAGAATATCATTTCCTTTTATGCGGTATCGCGTTTTGGTTTTAAAAAGATAAATTTCTGCAAAATCTAGAGACAAGGTCAGAATTTCATGCGAACAATTTAGATGTTGAAATACTTGCCTGCACGACTCTCTCCTGCACCGTTTCTCTCTATTCCTGTAACTTTGTTTCAGCTATCAGTTGGTTGATCAACCTTTATTTTAGTTGGAAAATTCAGACAATTCACTCTATTATTAAAGTATTATAAACACATGTTGGGTTACCATTTGCGATATGTTTACCGGTGAAAGAAATGTCCCAATACAATGTTCTTCGAGAATGTACAGTGCCGAGCTCGCCACGTTCAGGATCGATTCCGGTTTAAATCTGAATCACACACTGGGGCAGTTTCTGCAGTGAACACATTTGTTCGTACATGGATTTTTAAAACCTTTCAACTATTAATCGGTTTTGCAATTTTCTTAGAGTATCTTTACCAAAAACTATTTTTATTGGCCGCCCTTTTAATGGCTAGGTACTTAATGTTGAAGTTTACCAATTTTGAATCAATTTCCCTGCCTTTGGTAACTGCTTACGTTTTGAATATTGGTGAACTGTGTTGCCATTTTCACTTATACCTTGAGAAGGCCAGACGCAAAGTTATAGCTGCTCTAGTGTAGTCCTTGTTAATTCTAGGATCACCAGAGAAATCCAAAATATATTAATTAGGCCTATTTCATAAAATTCATTTTAATATCCGAGCTCTAAACCTCCATCACTAGCAGTGCTCCCTTACAACAGATTCAGGATTTACTGAATTTATATCGACGCCTGACTTGCCCTGCCGCAACACAGCTGGCTTGTCTGTAAACAGAGCGAGTAGGCTCTAGTAGTTTCTAAGGAAATCCAGAAATCCCACAATAATAGCACTGGTTATAGCACTTGTTTGAGTAAAAAATTATATTTACCTTTTCCAAGCCTTCTGGTTCAACTTTTATTTTCGAATTTTGATAAGGAAAAAGTTGTTTGTGTTTCCATTTACTATTTAACACTGGCTTTTAAAACACTATCAAGTGAGCAATGAAAAGAGATTGTGTTCCATCTTAGAATGTAAAAATATCACACTACGCATAGGCTATATGAAATCAGGTTTGATATACCTAGTTTTTTTATGAAAATCCTCAAATTTAAGTGGGGTCTTAGGATTGTAAAAATATTTATTAGATTAATTCCCACCCTCGTTGTTCGAGGCCACCGGTTCGGAAGTCGTGTTAAGCCGTTGGTCCATTTCATTAAACGTTGGGCTATTAATTAATGACCAAATCTACGGAACAGTTGGCCCTAGTTTGTAACAAGACTACACCTCATCATCCATCAAAACAATCATCACATTCACCATAAAATACCCTCTAAAAATAAGCTAGGCTACTAACCTAATAATGCACCTAAAATAATAGGGACTGATTAGTTAGCCTAATGTATTATTGTCGTTTATTTGGATGAAACATGATTAATTAATAATAAAGTTAAATAATAACTTGGCAAATTTAACTTTAGATTCTCTAACCCATCATTTGTAACTTTTTTATAATGTTTCGACTTTTTACAAAACCTCAACTTTTACGAAGTTTAATGCATTTTTTCTCAGTACACAACCGACTTTTTTTCTCGGCATAAACAGTGAAATGACTTTAATCTCGATGTTAAGAGTTCATAGTACCTGTCAGCCATTTTTTTGTCCCATAAGAACAGTCTAAAAACAGGCATTTTCTTGAAACACTTCACGGCTATAATTTCCATCAGATCTGTTTGAAATAAGTTTTGTTTCAAAGATGACAATGTACTGCAGTGACTCCGCTGGACAATTTGTTGAAAGTTTTATTAGTTTATTAGTAAAAACAAGAATTTTAAATACAAAGTTTTCCAATTATTGGTAAATGCCACGGTCTTATAAAAGATAATATAGAAATTCGGCTCCGTGAAGGCACTAAAATAGTTAATGCACTTCAAAACAAAGATTATTTAACAAAAATCGGATGAAAACTGTAGGCGTGAAGTGTCCTAAGACAACGCGTGTTTTTACGTTGCTCTTATAGGACGAAATTCAAGGTCCTCTAATTCACTGCCTCCACTGCGGACTCTTAAACGACTTTATTCTCGATGTATCACGACTTTTTTCTTTGGGTTGAAAGAGATTTTTCTCGGTAAACAACTGACTTTAATCTCGGTGTATAAGGAATGTTCCTCGTTGAAGACATCAAGAATAATTCCTGGATCTGTTTCTGATTTAGGCTTGGTTTCCCATATCTTTGAAAGGAAGAATGAAAGATTTAATCCATGGCATACAAGATGCATAGGAATACAAACAAAAACATATAACAAAGAACAAATGAACAAAAAAACAACCAAAAGTTCTGATAACATGAGTTTAGACTGTAGGATGATTTATTTTATTTATTTTCCAACGGCAATACACCAATTTACAAAAAATACAAGTTTGAGTACTAACGCAGTAGATATTTGTGCTTAAACTAAGTTGACATAATAAATAATGAATGATTATACATTAATGTAGGATTTATATATTTAAAACAATGAACTGAGAGGTGAATGAATACTGAGAGGTTTCAAGTAACCATTGGCTACTTATACATTTAAAATCAATGGTTCAACCCACTGTCCGGTTTCACATATGATTTTCTTGCGTTGATTAGTTTTTACCACGTTGGCAGCCCTGTTTGCATAATTTTTCGAAATTGTTTGTAGAAAACGGACTTTTTTTGTTTCTAGCGAGTTACTGGGTTGTCACTTGTCAGTTGTGGAGTTTAGGTTATGATCGCGGTTGTTGTAGCTATTTAGTGGCTTGTATATTAATTATATCATATTAGAATTTATGTTTTGCAAATTCAATTAAGTAGTGTCGTTTTTTAGTGTTCAAATATTGAGAATTAGGTCTATTTGTATGTTTATTGTGCGTATTATTAGTCTAGGCTACGAATTAGCCTAGTCTAGTTCTTATTGTTGTTTCATTCTAACCACGTCACCACAGTATGAGGAAAATGACAGCTACACGAGATAAAACAAGAAGTAAACATTTCAAAGACAGTGAGGTGAATTTATTGTTAGAATTTGTGGAAGAGACTAAAAGTGTTGTGGAATGTAAGATAATGTACTTGATATCTTCATGAGAGAAGAAAGCTGTTTAGGTAAAAATTGCTTTGGGATTTAATAATTCCAGTGGGATTCGTTATAGAGATAGCAAAACTTTAAAAAACAAGTATGTACGTTAAAAAAACAGACTAAAAGGAAATTTGCAGATGAGAAAAGGTGCACATAGCAAATTTTGACTGCACATCGCATAGTATTCTTCTGCTTGAATTGGAAAAGTACGGGACGAGCGGTCCAGTCTTGGCAACTCTTCAATCCTACTTGAGTGAGTGGAGCCAAGCTGTCACTGTTAGGGAGCACCATCTCAAGTCCGCTCGACAGCGCACGGCGTACCACAGGGCTTTATACTTGGACCGCTTTTCATTTTGATCCAAGTGAATGACCTTAACACCAGGGAAAAGAATGCTCTTCTGTACGCCAACGACACAACACTAATTACCACTGTACGTGTCTTTGATCATCTTGTTGAGGAGGTCAAACAGACTGCAGAGAGCCAAGAACTGGTTTGAGTTAAATGACTTAAAGGTAAATGAGAAGAAAACATAGTAGCTGTTCTGTAGTCTTTGGAGTAGACCCACTAATGATTTGTTGAATGACTTACCAGAAAGTCAGGTTAAACTGTTGGGCGTGTTCATCGACTCTAAACTGGATAGAGCAAACTGTAGATTTCTATAGAAAGGTTCCTTTTGTTGTAGTTTAGATAAGAAAGTTATGTTACAATGTGCAATGTTTGTGTGAGTGGAGTTCAGTGAACACGCTGCAGGAGCACGACGTCCATTATCAGTGATATCAATTGTGCAACTGATAACAATGTATACAGTGTAAAGTGCAGCAAGCCAGCCATCAATACTGGAAACGATGGCCAGGATATTCAAGCCAAAATTGTACAAAACTTATTGTAAACTATGGATGAATTAATTTATTTCATTTAATTTCATTTCATTTCACTGACCTAGAAGATGTGAGCGCCCCTCCACTCTCATGGCCAATGGAGATCACTTCCGATGTTCTCTGCATCTGTGCCACAGGCCAAGGTTTGGAATTAGTATGGTTTAAGAAAAGTTAGAATACTCGTAGTTTAGTTTTTCATAACCATCTAAATAGTAAATCATTCAATTGCATTCTATTTTATAAATCACGAGTGCAAATAAGGAGCTAATTAGATTGTGTTTAATTAGACTTCCTGTCTTGTTTAGTGAAACTTGGGTAGTTTGAACATCTTTATTTTTAAAATTACTGTTAATTCAAAGTGGTGACTTAATGCTTTTATTACATTGTTAACATAGGAAATTCCAGAGACCAGGTCAACACTAGGCACACTGTATCGTAGGGGTTGCATGGACACTTTTGTTTAAACCTTATCAGCTGATTTTAGCGGTTATATTTTCAATTTCATAGATATTTGCAATAGATATGCAAACACATTTTGCATACAACAAGTAATTTCTTATACGCATTACTTAACTGTCAAATGTACCTAATGTAAACTATTGATTTTTACAGGCCAATCAAATTACAGTATGTATAAATTAGGTAAGATAAACCAAAAGTCCATCAGGACAACATCAGAATATTTTCACTGTAACAGTGTTAGAGTAATGTTTCTTTTTACATTAGATATTGTTTTATACTTTCCTACAAAAACTCGCTTGACAAGTTCAAATTTAATAAGTTTTCTAACAGAATTACCTATTTTTTCTCTACTAGAAACTAGGAATATTACAAAAATAATATTTTGAATCTGCTGCATTGTGTTTTGCACTTTAACCTTTCGTGTTCGTAATCAAAATGTTATAATTATTTTCTTACAGCTTTTGTGGCCTGTGTGAAGAACCAACGCCATTTCCCCACCAGCTTAGAATATTCAGAAGATGTGAGCGTCCCTCCAATCTCATGGTCAGTCTCCAGGCCAATGGAGATCACTTCGGATGTTCTCTGCATCTGTGCCACAGGCCAAGGTATTTGCTTAAGTTTATTTACTGTAAATGAGTTTAGTTCATTTATAATAATTCAGGACTGCATTGCATTCTATTGAGGAGTGTTCCAACTACACCACAGTCCCATTAATACGAACCCTGTTAATCCGAATTTCTGGTTAATCCAAACTAGCAGTTAGGAAACAAATTTGAATTCGTCTAGACATTTTTAGACATTTTTCATTGTCACGAGGAAGAAACAAAACAAAATACTAACTTTTAGAACACACTTTAATGAAACAGTTTGAATACAAAAACAGTAGAGATAGTAAGACATAAAATCGTCAAAGTAGCAACGGCGGAATTTGGAGGAGTAGGTGAGGGAGGGACTGTCATGCGCAGTAAGCGACAAAGACCCAACACAACTTCGCACCGCGGCAGTGCCGTGTAATACCTTGAACTGGCACCCGGCACCCCAGTCAGTCGAGGCAGTGACAAGTCGCTGTGCATGCAGCTAACTTTGCACACAATACAATGACCTAATATTTATACAGTACCGATAAATAAAATGTAATGTACGTTGTTGTTCTTGTTTAATTAGAAGTTTTTTGCACAAAAAATGTTAATTTTCATTCAAAATTGTCATTTAGCATCTTTTTCTGTTTAATCCGAACTTTTGCTGATCCAAACTGCGCCCGGTCCCTATTATTTCGGATTAACAGGACTGTAGTGTAGTAGAATAAGAGTTTATGAAGAATAAGATCAAGCAAAAATTATATTAGTTCGTTAGATATACGCATATATTGGTTTTTACATTTTCTCTTTGTTGAGACAGGGAAGTACGAGGAGTGTTTTTTAAGTAAGTACCGTTTTTAAATAAAACAATAACGAGCAGAGATTTCATAATAATTTTTATTTCACACGAAAGGCTGTACTTTAAACTATTTTTCTACATAGTCAATAGTCAATAGTCAAATAGCTTTCACATAATTGATATTAATATTGGGGCATCATATCGTCCAGCTAGCTTTTGAATTCCGATGTCATAGAACTTTGCCGCCTGACTTGACAAAAAATTCAGCACAGCCGTTTTGACGCACGCCGCCCAGGTGCTTCTTCGAGTGAAGGAACAAGTGGAAGTCGCTCAGCGTAAGATCTGGACGGGAGGGAGGGTGTTCAAATTGTTCCCAACGAAATTTTCGCATAAAATATTGGGATATCTTTGTGCCATATGGGCGGGCATTGTCGTGAAGCAAAATCAAAAATGACACCTTTAGTCAGCATGCTTCGCCTTTTGTTCTGGACAGCACGGCGGAACTCCGCTCAAGTGTCACAGTACGAGGTATAGGTCTCTGAACTGATTGTGTCCCTACGAGGCAAAAACTCCACCAACAACACCCCCTTCCTGTCCCAAAACACTGTGCACATGATTTTTTTGGTAGACATCGTTTGTTTGAACTTGACTTTCCTGGGCGACTTTCCTTGTCATGAATATATGGGCGGCCATCTTTAAATGCCCTAACCCATTTTCTTACTATTCCTTCTCTCATAATGTTTTCTCCGTACACTGCCCTGATCTCACGATAAACATCGACTGCTTTCAGGCCTTTGGCACTGAGAAAATTAATCACAGATCGAACTTCACAGTCGGCGGGATTTTTGATTGACGGAGACATTTTAAGCGGTCACAGGCAAGCGTACGCATCAGCTAAAATGGTCGTACTGGTGTCTGGGCTGACCAAGAGATGCAGGTACACAACGAACATGCACGGAATGCCGACCGTAGCGTTGCAGCGGCGTAATTCCAAAACGGTACTTACTTTAAAAACATGCCTCGTACAAGGATCTTCGTCTCTGTTACACTTTTCTCATTTTCATTATTGAAGGACTTCTTAAGACTGATACTAATTTATTCTACATTCACTGCTTTGTCCAAAGGTCGAGATCGAATCATATGGTAGAAAGGACTTTGTAGTCCTAACTTTGCCTCGTTAAATAAGACAAACTTTTTACCTTTACTTTTACATTTGGTATTCTGAATATTCAATTTTATGTTTCAGATATACTCCTACTGTTGTTAGCTGTGGGAAAAGGTGTGGATCTTGAGCCTAGGAGTCTGTACTAGTAAGTTCTTGCTTAAGGAATGCTTGCCAAAGACGCCACCTGAATCTACAGAAGTTAAGTAAGGACCATTGTACAGTCAACTCCCGATTAACTGCGATAAAGTCGAGTTGAGGCTTCCTGGATAAGAAAAATTGTGGTTAATCTGCAAAAACTCAAAATTAATGTACAATAAAGTATAAAGGACAAAAACAACTAAAAATGAGAATAACGGATTCCAGTGAGCGGTGCATGTGAATGCCATCATTAGTTCTCATGTATTTTAGCACTGCCTCTCTCAAACCATACGGTCAGACGCTATCTTGTGTACGTAGCCTAGGTTCCACTTTTATTCAGCTAACTTTTATTCAATAACAAAAACAATTCCTGCTACAGCACTTCAGAAAATTGTATGGTCCTCATACCACTGTCAAAAACTTTAAATAATTAGTCAGATTTATCATGAGGCGGAAGGGTAATTCTGGTAAGTGGGGAGTGTTACAGTATGAAGAACTTTTACATTTAAAATCATGCTGTATATATAACAGCTGTTTATAATTATTGAATATATCATCTTGAATCTTGGTAATGAATACAATATTCTTGATGAGGGTCTCCCAGAGTTCAACAGCTTTAACTGTATTACCAAGAGATCAATGATGGCCTACACTATCCAAAACAGATCAACACTATCAACTGATGTTTTGCGTAAGATTATAACTCAAAATTTCCCCAGTCCAAAAGTAAACACAGATCTGGAAATGACATCTACTGGAGTAAAGGAAGATATTGTGTTTAAGAGTAAAAAAAGCTAGACCTGTTCAAAAAGTCGAAGTGGCTGTCCAAACAGAAGAAAAAGATAAAACAATAAAAGAACCTGAGACTAGAGTGAAAATTACTGTGCTCGGCGACAGCCACGGAAGAGGTATTTCTTCACAGATAAAAAACAAATGTGAACAGTTGAGCGTTCAAGGGCTAATAATGCCTGGAGCCAATCTCTCACAAGTTGTGCAGCAGAAAAGAGGGGGGGTCAAGAATACTGCTAAAGATTACACTGTCTTAATGGCAGGAGCAAATGATGTATATAATTTTCAAGCTGCAAATGTCTACAGACAGTTTGAATCTGCTCTAGATTACCTCAGACCCAGCAAAATCATTGTGGCCGGAATCCCCTTCAGAAGAGATTTGCCATTGTGCCATAAAGTCAATGAAGATATAATGAATTTGAATTTATTTATTTTTGAGAAGTCACGATCAATGAGGGACGTTTTCTTCGTGGACATGACATCATTATCCCATCGTTGTTACACTAGGTCAGGTGTTCATCTAAATAGTATGGGAAAACAGTTAATATCAAACAGAATCAGCAATATAATCAAATCAGATCTTACAAAACATGACAAACAGAACAGCAACTTGTCATCGCCAGCCATATTCAGTAAAAACCATTTTGAGCCGGAAAAAAACTTCACCCGAACCCCAACCCCTGAAGACATCAAAAGTGAACCAAAAATGAAAATTATTGAAATAAATATGAGGAATATGATCAAAAAGTACCGGAAAGACCCAGAAGTTGCTTTTAGCCATTGTATATCCGATGACCTAGGCTGTGATCGTAACATGTCTGCAGGAGTGGCAGTGACTTTTAGCGCAAGAATTTAAATACCAAAGACAAAATCAATACTCACTTGACATTTCAACAGAAGGATCATGAAGCTGGAGTTTTGTTTTGGTAACCAAACCAAAGTACTGGGACAAGCGAATAAAAGGACTATGAGATTGCATTCAAACAATTTACAGAAGATTTTAAAACCACGGCTTTAAGTATCTAGTATGCTCCCCATGGGATGTGTCAGAGACAATGTCAAGCTGGAGGATTTCATTGAGAATCTAATGCAGTTTCAAGCTTCTACAGCCCAAATTAGTATCATCTCCTATGACCAAAGATCTGCCAGAACACTCTTCAATGGACTACAGCATAAAGAATTCCTCAACACAATGAAAACCTTAGTTGAAAAAGACAGTATCCACTCAACCCAGACACAAGACTACTCGATGGCCAACACAGAAGGGAACCAGACGTCACTGACCTCATCCACTCCATTCTGCGGCTGGGAGTCATGGGAGGCGAAGAGATCTTCAGTTCGAGCTCCACGTAACCAATCACCCTGCGTAACACCTGCATCTGCCTCTGTGAATTCAACATCACCACCGCTACAAGAGTCTCACTCCTGTGCAGTGTCAGTTCCTATTCAGGGTGAGAGTGAGGAGTGTAGTGATCTGAGTGTCAGTGTCAGTCGGCTCTCATCTCATGCAAATCTGAATAGGCCTCAGCAAAATGTTTAGCCCTAATACTAATAATAGTAATGCCAAGCAGAAACTACAGCAAAAAAACCATCACTCTCAAACGTAAATTCATCATTCCTCTTTTTAAATATACAAGGTTTAAAAAATAAAATATCAGTTTTACAAAGTTTTCTATTAAATAATAATATTTCTGCAATCGGCTTAACAGAACATTGGCTTAAAATTGAGGAAGCTCTAGCTTCTCCTGATGGTTTCTTTTGCAGTAGTGCTTATTGCAGAACTGACCATATAAGAGGGGCTCTCTGGTTTTAAAAGGACTCCTTGCAAGTTAAAACTGTGATGTGAGTCAGTTCTGCTCTGAAATGAGTTTAGAAGCAGCAGCAGTTTTATTGTTGATTTAAAAATAATTTTTGTTTCTGTATATCACTCTCCTTCTGGCAACCGGTTTTTCTTGAACATTTTGATAAATTGTTAACTTTTGTTTCAAGTCGATCTAATTACATTTCAATTATTGGTGGAGATTTTAATAAACAGTTTGATTTAACCCAGAACAACTACCACTCTAAGCAACTCAACAATATATTAAGACAGCATAACTTTCATTTTCTAAATCACTCCCCCACTCGAGGCAGTAACTGTTTGGACAATGTCCTAACTAACTGCAATAAAAATACAGAAATAAACTGTAAAATTTTTGATTTTCCCTTTTCTGATCATAATGGTCTACAAATTGACTTACCATTGAATCTGAATGTGGAAGACTGTAACCAATTTGCTGCCCTAAATTCATCTTCATCTTTCTCAAAATTAATTTTACCAAAACAATCTATAAGTTTATTAGTAGATAATCTTGGCAGTTACGACTGGGTACAAGTGTTTAGTGGTACTAATGTAACAGCTGAGAATATTTTTAGTATAACCTTTAAAGTTTTAAGAGATAACATCTCCTATTTGTCTAAAATTATAAAAATTAAATAAAAAAATAGTAAACAAAGTAAAAATAATTGGTATAGCAGTAAGTTAAGAGATATGAAAGAAAGATTGATATTTTTGGACAGAATAGTTAATTCCTATGATGTTTCAACATCTTAAACCAAAAGTCGTGTCGGATGATGTGTTCGGACTAATGATGAGGAATAAAGATGTTCAAAAGAGCCATTATGATAAAACGTCAGCAACATTTGAACAGTCCAGATGTGCTGGTTCAAGATATAAAAACAAAACTTTGGGTCAAAAGTAAAATCATAAAAGTTTTGAAACAACCAAGATCACTTGGTACAGACAGAGTGTGAAAGTATATTCAGAAGAAACACAGCCCATATAAAAAAGCTGAAGAAGGGAGATGTTACAGTATGAAGAACTTTTACATTTAAAATCATGCTGTATATATAACAGCTGTTTATAATTATTTTGTTATTTTTCAACAATCCATATTTAGTTAGTTGTTGTTTACATGTTAAACTGATTTGCACGAAGATATTAAAATGTTTTCTAATTTAAAGTTTAATTATACTTTTCACTTATAAAAGTGGGAGAATTTTGGACTAATATTATCAGAAAGGCCGAGTCAAGGCACGAAGGACACTATTATAGTCGAGGGATGCGTCATTGTATTTTTTCTCCATTCAGTGTTGTGGTTAATCCGCAACGCGGTTAATCCAATAATGGTTAATAGGAAGTTGACTGTAAATAGAACTGCCATATCTTAGTTTTCTTTTTTCCTACAATAACATTGTGTTCCTATAATATGAGTAATTTAATTTCTATCTATTATCAAATGGACTCAAGCTTTGATTCTGAGCCAGTCAGTTGTTTATGTACTTAACCCCAATGTGGAGTAGAAAACACTGATAGTTTTGTGCAGAAGCGGTGTGTGCATCTATAAACACTGGTTAAGGAATAGGAGAACACAAAAAATCAAATTAAAACTTAGAGGGCACACTGAAAATGTGATTAGGTTGTGAATTTAGCCTCTCACTCTCTCTCTCTCTCTTTGATTGCTGTAATAAATAATAATTAAACTATGTATGAAAGTACCCTGATATATGTAGTTTCTTTTTGAAGTACCTTTCATAGTTGCCTTAAGAGTGCATAATACCTGTCTGCCATTTTCTTGTTGTCCCATTAGAACAATGTAAAAACAGGCATTTTCTTTGGACACTTCATGCCTACAATTTTCATCGGATCTTTTTGAAATAAGTTTTATTTGAAAGTTGACAATGTAATGCAGTGACTCCGCTGACCACATTTTTGAAAATGTTATTAGTTTACGAGTAAAAACAAGAAATTCAAATACAAAGTTTTGTCAATTTTCGGATTGATGTCCCGGTTTGATAAATGAGAAAATGGAAATTTGGCTCAGCGGAGGCATTAAAACACTTAATGCACTTTAAAACAAAGTTCATTTCATAAAAATCGGATGAAAACTGTAGGTGTGAAGTGCCTCAAGAAAATTAGTGTTTTACATTGCTCTTATGGAACGAAATTCAAGGTCACAGCCACTACTGCGCAGCTTTAAGCGAGTTGTTCTTTTAGCAAAGTTTTGAACACAATTAAGCCATGAGCAAGGAATTTCTGCATAAAGCAAGGAAAAGCTACCTTACTAGTTATAGTTTCTTCCGCAAATGGAATTTGCAGGACTGTCACTTTAAACATTTGGCAAGACTATATTACTATAGCGTTCATTTACTAAAATTCAATGTATTTAACTAACTTAAGTCATTAAAAAGTATTTTGAAAGTGCGCATGCACGGCCCCATTCCACTACCGCTACTACTACGCTACCCCTGTCTTGTCAGACCGAATGAATTGTAGTTAGGCACTTAAAACGGTTGGTACAACTGATTGTTCTAACTTGATATTATCAGAACAGTTTTCAGTCCAGTTCAGTCGGTTGTCTGTACATAGTAAGCGTCATTACGGACCTTCATTTGTTCTGCCTTAGTTTTATTTTAATGCTCAATTGTAGAGTTTTAATTCTGATGGTTGCCCATCAATACTGCAGTTGAAAATTAAGGTCAAAATACATTATTTCAGCACTAATTTTACAAAAAATTCCGTGGAAGGGCCTCCTTTCTTGTTGAAGGGTGCTCCATATTGAAGGAGTTGGGTAACTAAAAAATATTTAACTTAACGTAGATATAGATGTTGGATTGAGGGGATCAAGTGGTCAGGGACTGGTTACCCTTATGCACGTCTGCCTTGTCTGTTGGGCATATTGAGCTACCACCGGAATGAAAGGAAGTCTGGATTCAGGAGAGGAATGGGACTGGGTTCGGCTGACCAGACAATCATGAGAGGGCCCGCTGACAACCACTTAGGGGACTCTAACCCCCAAGACATGGAGAGCCTTGCCAACACTCGGGGGACTGTTCCCCCCAAGATTATGGCAAGTCTCTCCTGAAGTTGTGGTCTACCCTGCTGCCGCATTCCTGTAAAATGATATCTGATCTAACCTCCCCTGGTGGGGAACGGAGCGTGTTCAACATCTGGACAACTACAAAGCTGCCCAGTGTTTTTGTGAACAACTCTTTTTTGATGTACCCCAGTATAAAGTAATCTAAGCAGGTACTAACCAGACAGATACTGACTGGGGGGATAACGTAGATATAAAACGTAGTGTTTTTGGCAAAATTACAACATTACATTTGAAAGCTTTGTAAAGTGCACATTTTCATTAGCATTATTTTTATAAGATATAAAAATAATGCTAATGAAAATGTACACTTTACAAAGCTCTCAAATGAAATGTTGTAATATTGCCAAAACACTACATAGAGCTGCAAAATCAAAACATGCTTAGAAAAAAGTTTCATTGTTTTTAATACAAAAATTGTAGTCACTCGAAATAAGAGTTTGCCCCGTTAAGCAAAATTATTGAATCATTTGAGTCAGCAGAACCAGGCTCTTTGTATAAGTGAAAGTTAGTTGGCACTTATACACCAGTCCCATTGGTTTTTTTTACATATTTTAAACGTTATTAAAATTTGTTCAAGGGCACTAATGTTTTTTTCTAAAGTCTACAAGTATCTCTCCACTGTGAATTCTTTAAATCATGATCATCTTTTAAAAATGGCAATTACAAATTCATTTATTTATTAAAATGGTTCATCAAAAAACAATTATGGAATTACAAAATAATTAGGTTTTATCTACATCTACGAAGTAACCCTTTTCAAATAACAATTTTTTACGGTCCTAAAATATTTTCCAAATAGTAATTTTGAGTAATTATAAAATAATATGAAAAGCAAAATGCTTTCAATAGTTTAAAGCTTGATATTCCATTTGCAAGACAGTACTTATACTGTTTATTGGCTTCGCTTGCTACTTGTTTAAAAACAATATTTATACTAGTGGCTCTACCAAACCTAGAATGTCTAATGAAGTTTAAAAAAAGTTAAGCAGCCAAAGCCTATAAGCAATTAAATTGTCTGTCAAATGAGATATTAAGCTTGATTGTGTGTTGATATAGTACTAGTATTTTAGGAAGGTGGTAATTAATTATAGTGGCCGCTAATCAGTATAAACTAGTCTAAAAACATTTTCCAACGTTTTGTGGGTAGGGCAGTTGGAAAGTGGCAGAAAACAAAGTCTTGACTTATTTCCTTTCCCTCCTGGGCGGAGCATAGGGCTTCTACGAAACTGCACCAGCGGACATGATTGGCAGCCAAGACTTTTACTTCTCTCCAGCTCTTCCCTTCTCTTTTGCCTTCTTCCTCGACTGTCCTTCTCAAGGTCTTCTTTGGTCTTCCTCTCCTTCTCTGATCTTGGGGTTTCCAACTGAGAGCCTGTCTTTCCATGGCGTTTTCATCTTTTCGAAGGGTATGTCCTATCCACTTCCATTCCCGTGTTTTGATTTGGTTGTCTATGGGCTCTTCCTTTGCAGCAGTCCACAGGTGCAAAAACATAGTGAAATCACCTTAAAGTTCCCTGTTTTTTGAGCCAAAATGCTTGAGTTAATGATTATTTTCCTATAACTAATCTGTAATTTAGAGTTTGAAACACTTTAAAAATGCAAGATTTTTCAAAACTTTTTCAGGAGAGGACCATTCAAATTGGTGGTGTTTCCTCTCCATGAGTCATATAAAAATGTATAGGGACTATAAGAAATTCATAGTTAAAATCATTTTAAATTGTAAATAAATAATTTGTTATTGTAATTGATATGTTATAGTTTAAATTCTTTGAATTTCTTATACTTCCTACAAATTTTTATATTTTTAATTTTTACATTATATATAAATAAGAGTCTAAAAGTGAATATTTTATACTCTTCTTGTCTACAACTGGAGATGTCTACCAGAGAGTAAACAAAACGTTTTGTTTTTGTATTTATGAAATTAAAATATTTTTAGTGGTTTGATTCCACAAAAGATTGTCTTCGACCTCTTGGTATAATTGTTTGTAAACACGCACAGTCACAGAGCGTACGTAATAAAGGCGCTTAAAGGGAATGTACAGTTAAGTTATGTTATGGCTTTCTTAAGCCATATTATATTATGAAATATTGTAATTGACTGGGACTCGTGGCGTGGTCCTGTAATCCAGCTTAATGGAGGTCAGGTTTTGAGGATGATATAAGTCTAAAGCGGCTCAGATAGTCTCAGTTATCATCTGATGATACCCGCATCAACTCCCACCATCGTATAGACATATCAGACCATCACCTGCGTGGTTCGGAAGTCACGTTAAGCCGTTGGTCCTTGTATTTCCATTGGTCATTGGGCTATGAATTAATGACCCATTCTAAGGAAGAGTCTGCCTTAGTTTGTAACAAGACTACACCTCATAACTCATTACTACTACTCATCACACTCCTCCTTAACCACATGTTTGCCTGGTATACACAAATAACAAGATACAACGTTTACTGGTAATGGATTTCTGTCGACGCCTGACCTGTGTAGCTGCAATACGCTGGCTTGTCGTATACGGTTCAGGTAGAATATTTATTGAAGGCACTAAGGAAACCCAGAAATCCCATTATAGACGGGTTATAGTATTGATTTGAGTATAAAATAATAGTAGGCGTTTAGAAAACTCAGAAATCCCACTACGAACTGATTCCTGGATATGATCATATGAATTATATGATTATTCCTGGGTCAGCTGAAGGAAGCGTGCAGGAAGGAAAAGATCAAGTACGTCTGGTTCCGGGACGGGAAGTTCTACGTACGGAGGGACGACGGAGGAAGGTGTCACAAAGTGAGCAGCCTGTCAGAGTTGAGCAAACTTCGATGAGCAAGACTACATTGAGTACAAAGAGACTAGCATTTTTAGTTGTTTTCTTTTCATTATTTTAAATTTAAGTTATCTTTGAACAAATTTTGTTCAAAGTCTTATTAAGAGGTAAATATGTTAATTGTAGAGATTAATTAATTTCTTTTATGATGGAAGCTAGTCCATGTTTAGTTTATAAAAATATTGATAACGATTTCTTTATCCCGACAGTTGGCTCTAAAAACATTTCTTTTATTTATACCAACATAAGGAGTATGCGACAAAATTTCAACACTTTTTTAGCTGAGATATATAATATCAAACCAAGCGTTATTGTATTAAGTGAAGTCTGGATAAGTAGCGAGGAGCTACCACTTTATACAATTGTAGGTTATAAATCCATAGGAAAATGTAACAATAATTATCGTTGTGGAGGTACAGTTTGTTTTATATCTGAAGAAACTGAATGTCATGAAGTAGACTTTAACATGGAAACCGCAGATTGTTTACTATTAAAATTAAAAGTTGAAGCTTTTAGGTTTTATTTGTTGTCAGTTTACAGATTGCATAGTTTCACGGTAGAAAACTTTATTTTAGAGCTTGAACAGAAAATTGATATTTTTAAATTAAACACTGTGTCTATAGGTGATAGTAATATTGACACTCTGAAAACTACTCAGAACAGCAAAACCAAGAGTGAGCTATAACTTTGATCTAATTAATGAAAGATTGCAAAGTTTTAACTGGAATTTAGTTTTTAGTAAAACCAATGTCGATGAATGCTATGAACTATTTATATATGTTTTGAATAGTATAATTAATGAATGCAAACTAGAATCTAATTCTGATACAAAGTTAAGTAGAGCTAAGGCTTTAAGCCCCTGGATGAATATTAATATATTATATAGAATAAAGACAAAAGCTATACCAAACACTTAAAAAAAGACCATATGACACAGCTTATAAAAAGTTCTATGAACGATTTGCCAGCAAACTTAAAAATGATATCGATTCTGTAAAACATAGTTATTATGCTAAGCTTATTGAAAACTGTAATGGAGACTCAGGGCAGCAGTGGAAGGTCATTAATAACCTTGTTGGGAGATCAGTAGATAAAAATGTAAGCAAAATAGTGTTAGATAACGGTGAATGCTTAACTGAGCCACAAGTTGTAGCTGATACTTTGAATAGTTTCCTTATCAATGTTCACACTGATAACACGCTACCCCCAGCTGGAAATCCATCCGCTCTCACCTTCACCAATCATTACGCAAACTCCTTTTACCTGACCCCAACTGATAGCAATGAAATCTTAGATATTATTAATTCTTTAAAAAATTAAAAATCAACTGGCTATGATGGCTTTTCGACTCTTTTAGTTAAGCGTATAGCTCATAACATCGCACCTGTAATTTCTTTCATTGTTAACCGTAGCTTTGTCCAAGGGATTTTCCCTAAGACATTAAAGGAAAGCATTGTCATACCCCTCTTTAAGAAGCCAACCTCTTGTTCCATTGATAATATACGCCCTATAAGATACTTGAGAAATGCATGAAAGTTAGGTTGTTAAATTATCTTAAACAAATAAATTTTCAAAACAAAAAACAATTTGGTTTTACTAAAGGAAAATCTACTGAAGACGCCCTTTTAGGGTTTGTATCTCTTGTTTATAAAAGCATGAATAATAAACAGAAAACAACTGGATTGTTTGTAGAATTTAAAAAGGCTTTTGATTTAGTTAACCATCCCATACTTCTATTTAAGTTAGAATCAATTGGAATAAGAGGGAATGCGCTTAACTGGTTTAGGAGTTTTTTAACCGACCGCGTTCAAAAGTTAAAGTAAATAATCATTACAGCGTGCCTCTAACCGTCAAGGCAGGCGTGCCTCAAGGCTCGGTTTTATTAGCTAATTTATTCGTCATTTTTATAAACGACCTTTTAAATAACCAGTTTCACGGAGAAATATTTGCGTTTGCAGACGACATCGCTTTTCTGTACTCAGAACCGTGCAAAGAAACTGTATTTGAAAAACTCACGAGTGATTTACAAAGTTTGAAATCCTGGTGTGATACTAATAAAATGATCCTGAACACAACCAAAACAAATTTTATAAACTTTGATAACAAATCATTTAGTTTTAATTTACCTGTAAAGTATCATGAACACAATTGTAATTTCAATGTTTTATGTCAATGTCCTGTTTTGGATAAAGTAAATAGCTTTAAGTAGCCTACTTAGGAATTCATTTAGACGAATGTTTGTCGTGGAAAAAGCATGTATCAGTCCTGCACAATCAGTTGAAGCTAAACACTCGAAAATTTTACTACCTCAGAAACTTCTGCGACACTACTCTCCTGAGGACCTTGTACTTTGGCCTCATCCACTCCAGAATTCAATACGGCATTGAGTGCTGGGGTGGTACGTTTAAAACATTTATAGACGAACTAAGAGTAAGTCAAAACTTCTTCATCCGAATCATAACAAGTAAGCGTAGACGTGACTCTTCATTTCCGCTTTACCAAGAGCTTAAAGTATTTCCAATTCAACATCTATTTATTTTCAAAACGTTGCGTATATTTTATATCAAAAGCGGTAATAGAGGTAACACAAGAATAAATTACAATACGCGTAGTAATGAAAGCAGAGTGTTTATCAAGCCTAAAGTAAATCTGTCCAAATTCAAACACTCGTTTCTTTTCTGGGTCCATGCTTTTCAATAACCTTCCCTAGAAATTAAGAATGTAGTACTCTAAACAAATTTAGCAGGTTACTAAAGGAATGGCTCTTTGCATGTAGTGAGTGTACTTCCAGTTTCTGTGTTCTTAATAACATTAGACCTAGTGAGTGACTGACATGTCATTGTATCCACAGAACTACTGTTCAACTACAGCTGTATGACTAGCTTAAGCGTGTTTCCACAGGCACTGCGGTGTGCCGCTCGTAATATCTGTGTACAATGACGTATATCAACGCTGGACTCTGATTTACCTGTCTCTATACATGTAGTTCAGCTATTCTCTACCACTACTACTGGATTCAGTGGATATGTTAATTTCCTAGTATTAAGCTATGTTTATATTATGTAAATAATTGTGGAAATAAATCATTATTTCATTATTTCAATTATTATTACGTATTATTATTTTTTTATTTATTTAAATAAATAAATAATTACGGAAGTTTTTTTAACGACGTTCTGAATATGGTGGACGTTCGAAACTTGTAACGTTAACCATGAAAAGCATCCACAATAATATTTTTAATTTATAAAAGCTTCCGTCGTCAACAACAAAATTTAAACAGAGTATTTGTACGGTATAGAATAATTATAGACGCTTAGAATACGTCTTCGTTTTTCAATTTTGCCTTTTTTATTTAAAGTAATCTACTAACTATTCAAATAATAAAATAGTTTAATGTTAACATTTAAATTTCAAACCAGTTAAAGGGTACGCTGCAAAAATCAGAAAGTGCTAATTTTCAAAAACCCGTGCCTACTATACTCTATTTTACACACAGTTGTCTGTTGACAGCGTTATAGACGGAACATAAAATTTTTTACCATCTGGTTTGTTTATTTTCAATTTTAAATGATTTAAACTTTGAATTTTTTACACTAATTATCTATACTAATAATTATATAAAAATGAGATGGTGTGTGTCTGTGTGTTTGTTCCTCAATCATGCAAATACCACTGGACCAATGTTGATGAAATTTTACAGAAATGTGGCTTATATACCTGGCCAAAACTTAGGCTATTAACATGTTTGATAATTTAATATTTTCAAAATGGAGGTTATCGGCGAGAGTTACTATGACTCTAACAAGGTAGCAAATTTGCAATTTTCTTAAAATATACACACAGCTATGTTAATAAAGCCCCGAGGCGAAGCGCGGGTACTCTCAGCTATACATTTATATATCTGCCCCCAAGATAGGTCTAAAATTGAACATCTAATTAATCTTTACACAGTTGAGGGTTTAAACTTATCATTAATTTTACTTTTTCTATGCTAAAAACACTGAAATGATTGTATGTCAGAAGTTTCATTTTTTAGGTAGGTTAACATCTAAAAACTATATTTATAAGAAGGATATCTAAAACATAAATAAAAGCGTTTGGGGTTGATTTTTTAACAACTTTCTATTATGTGTAGTCAAGTGGTTAAAGTTACCAAAAATAAACGTAATAAATGTTCAGTACTCAAACTTGTCATTACTAAATTTTAAGTTTTGTTTTTTAATACTTATTATTATCAAGTACACACATGTAACTAAGATATACTTCAAACTTAAGACTCATATCTTTTGAACAAAAAGTCTTTCAACCTTTTTACAAATACTTCATATTGATCTACACTTATTATAGACCGTTCATAAGTCTAACAGACATAAAATGAAATTATGTGGTGTATATCACAGTTATATGTACATGGAACCTAAAAATCTCTTCTCCGAATCTCTTATTTCATGTACAGTACTTAGATAAACATATTTACAACTCCTAGTTCGCTGTATATGGCTTTACCAAAGACAATGTTATGGTAGGTAGATTAGGCATAGATTCCACGTGGCTGAGGCAGGAAATCAACATAGTTGCGGCAGCCCAAGCACAGATGCGTGCCACCGCTGCCGTCTCTTGCCGCCTTTCTTTCCCTCGGCTCCATATGCTCGAGTTTTCCGGTGTCGATTACTTAAATGTAACCAAATCGAGCGATTTTCGACAGCGAACAAACTCAGTGGCTCTACATGAGACTCCCTCGCAGCGCTATCTGTCCTTGGGCTGCCGCAACTATGTTGATTTTTGGACCTCAGCCATACGCAATCCATGCGCAATCTAAATAATAAATAAATAAATAGTTACATATTAACGGAAACATATTAACGTGTTATGCAATCGTCATTTTTTTAGTCTAAAATTTTCCACGCATTCTCCCATCGAAGTCTCATTCAAACATACATTTTGTTCATTCACTCTCTCCCATTCATTCGAATTATTCCACTCTAGCTCTATTGTAAGTCGGTGATTTCCGCGGTCTCCCAGTTATGTGCCGTGAACTCGTCTATACTGTAAAACGCTTTTGTGACCAAGATTTGTTTTAGACGAGCTTTGAAAGCCTTCGGCATTTGGACACTTTTGATCGAATTTGGCAACGAGTTGACCAATTGAACTCCTGCCTGAGAAGGCAAACGTTCATGCAACGTTTGCAAACGTTCAGGCAACGTACAACTATCGTTCTGTGTCTCCCAGTTCGGTAGTTCTTCCTACCTCTTGTTTCGTAAGAATGAATGTCACTTCCTCTTACGTGGTCACATTTTGATTTGAAAAGAAGACAAGTTTGGAGAATGTAGAGGCAAGGTAAAGTCAACAATTTCAAATTTTGAATTTTCTACCAACCATAACATAATCTTTGGTTTTACGTTTACTGGGTCAAACTCGAGTTTACTGTTTTTGAGTCCGATAGCATAGACTAACGGACTCTCTACGGTAGAGTCTCTAGTCTGTGCCGATAGTATAGGCTACTTCTGGTAAAAGCACTTTATCAATGCACTAACGCGAGCGGGTATGACACAGTCCGTGTACGTCATGCACAACATCAAGAAGCAACAAGCACGCGCCAAAGCGCCACTCCTGACTCTTGGTCCCCGGACAATATCCGGTTCATTGATAACAAGCACAATGCACACTGCACAGGTGCATGTTCCTGATAAGCCCAATAATCATGATCCATTGTGTATGCACGCACGAACAGTTTTAGATTGTGCCAACCAGAATACAGTAGTGTGAATGCTAATGGTGAGGTTTTGAGATTTCTTCGTTTGAAGTTAATTGTTGACGATGGTACAGTTCCCGAGGTTAAAACATTTTTACGGACGTTTTCCATCGCTTTGAGTGAACAAAAAGGACACGACTTTACTGGATCTGGAATCTGACCCCCGTCATCAGGTGAAAAGTAACCTAAAACCTTAGTAAAAGAGCTACAGCAGGCAACATAATAACTAACTAGTGTAAGACAACCTATTCTAAAATCCTACACACGTATGTATGAGTTGTCAGAATTTCATAAAATTGACGATCATCTTAAGTCATAATCAGTTTTCGTGACTCACCGTGTAGGGCTTTTATAAAGTTGTTAATCATTTTAACTCATTGGTTAGGAAAACCTGATTTATTAGTCAACACTGTAATGAGTTATTGGCTGTGCTTATAAAGGTACTTGTTCACTGTTGCAGTTGGTTGGTCTGATACACAGATGTTAATGGTTATAAGTAATTTATTCATGAATAGATACACGTTTATCTCACTAGTCAATTTTAAATTAAATACAGACTTTTTTAACAGGTAAAAAATTAAGATATCTAGGTTCAACGTTTTAAAATATCACACTTCACGAATAAATTCACCGTTCACTGCCCCGAGCGAGAAAATGGGGCTGTCAGGCGGCTGGTCTGGCAGTCAGTCAGTGTGCAGATATCTCTATTGGTTTAATAATTTCGAAAACTCAAACGTATCGAAGAACACTGTAGAGATAAGTACGAGAACGTCTGTTGTCGAGAAGGTAAAGTGTTCTCAAGAAAGGCAGTTAAAGAGAAGAGTAAAAAATGTAAAGTTTGTCTTGCTTAACGAATAACGAGGCGAAGTTAGGACTACAAAGTCCTCTCTATTACTCAGCCTCGACCTTTACCAGCGTATAGTCACATTACAAATTTTAGAGGTGACTGCGGGAATCGAACCCGCGCCACCGGACTGCCGAGCTCCGGAGTCGCGCGCGATACCAGTCCGCCAAGGATCCGCTCATCCATAGTGAACACAAATACGTGTTGTTGGAGTGCTTAAAACCCTGCCTTAGAGTCATGCGTTAGAAATGGTGTGAGAAATTGTAATGTTATCTACAGATATTTATTGTGTTTGATTTAAATGAGTTTAACCGATACAGATAACTGCCCAGTTTTTCAGGTGTTAATAGACAGAAACTGTTTCAGAAATAACCTTGGAATTATAGTTTTGCCCATATCAATGTTGGAAGTGTGCGTAATAAGTTTAATGTTTTATAAGTTATCTGTAAAATGTAATATAGGCATTATAATTGTAAAAAAATGTAAGTAATCAAAATTAAGGAAATCAACACAACACAATTTGGAAATATTTCATAAATTCATCTTACACTAAACAAATTAAGCACAGTTTCTCTAAACACACAAATATAAATGCATCGTTCTCAATAAAATCAAATTTAAAATATGTTAGGAAATCCCAAAACTAAAATTGTAGACGAAGAAAAATCAGGCGTATACGAAATTCAATGTGATAACTGTGAAATGAAATATATACGACAAACTAAAAGAAAATTAAAAACCTGATTGAAAGAGCACAAAGCACATTTTAAATATTTCCAAGAAGATAAGTCTGCCATTGTAAAACATTCAGTTCAATCAAACCACAGTTTTTCAAGCATAAAGTTATTGAAAGAAGTTCAAAATTCCCAACAATTAGATGCATAAGAAGCATTATTAATTGAGACAAATCGTCAAAACCTTGTTAACGACGAACCTGGCATTTTTCATAACTCACCATTTTTATAAGCCTACGTAAAACATTATTATTAATTTAATTTTCCTTTGTTATTTTCCGTATGTTTATTTGTAAATATTATTAATTTGTATAACCTATCAGTTGGTGTTTGGTCTGAAGAAAACTTTGTTGCACTCAGTGCAGTGGGTAGAGTCACGGCTTGCAAAGCGCAAGGTCGCGGGTTCGATTCCCAGCGCAGGCACAAGGGTTTGGACCGCTTTCCCTGAAAGCGTTTTGTGATGCCCACAAACCCCTAGGATAAGAACAAATTAAAATGCCATTGACGAAGACAAAAAAAATGCCTAGCCAAAATAGACAAAATGTTAAATTTAATTATTGGATTAGTTTTGGTACTTTTATACTATTTTGAAATTCCAATAAAAAGCTGTTTCGAGAGATATTATGATTTGATTTGATGATGATATAGTTCTAATAAGGGTTAAAAGTGAGGCAGTTAGTTTTACGAGACTATAAAGAACAGGCTATAAATCGTTCAGTAAATGGAATGAAATCACTGCTACTGGAGGTAGGGCTTCTATTATTCTATACACAATGCCACATCAACGCAAGGTTATGTTTAAAGATAAGATTAAAAGGCTATAGATCTGAATTGCTGTAGAGATTGCAGAGTTTTCAAGTCAAACAGTTTCTTACTGAGTGGGACGATCTTTTAAACCAGGTCAATTATTTAGCTCTTATTGTCGTTGATCTGAACATAAATATCAACAAACCTTCAAAATACTCCGAGGACTACCTGAAAATGATGACAACAAATCACTAGTGTAAGGTACATCTCTGAATAATCAAAACCAAAAACTGTATTCACCATTAGTCATTTACAACTAGGCTATTAGGTTCACAGTGTCTTACACTAACCTTAAAACTAACTATTTATATGTTTCGAACTTTCAGTTAAAAAGTTTCAATAACTAAAAAAAATTCCAAGAAACTAAATACAAAACTAATACAAACACAATAATTACTTAAAATATGATACAAACTCGTTGAAGGACTAAAAACAGCTCTTTACACACAGTTCTTTAAAAACAGTTCTTTACACACAGATCCAAGCCTTATCAAATGTCCTTACGTTGGGCTCCTCCCTACCTGAAAGTGATGCTGGTAAAGACTTTGGCGCTACCCCACTTTAACTACTGTGACGTTGTCACAAATTACATGACAGTTGAGCTTTCTGACAGACTGCAGCGTGTTCAAAATTACTGCATCGGCTTTATTTTAAACTTTCGACGTGATGACCACAAAACTCCTTACTTTGACCAGCTTTCCATATTCAAAATAAAACCTCTCCGAGAGTATCACATTTTAACTCTACTCTACACCATCCTCAGACTGAAAACGCCTCCTTACCTTTCCGAAGAATTTACTTTTATGTCACAAATAAGTTCTCGTAACACTCGAAGAGGAGCTGTTCTTTTATCAATTCCTCAGCATAGATCAGCAGTTTTTGATAAACCATTTATTGTCACACCATGTCGCCTATGGAACGCCCTTCCTGATGATGTCAAATCGATCGAATCTCGGGCTCGCTTTGGGGTGGTGGTCAGAGACGGTATGCTGCGGGGGCTGTGGTAGGGGTAGTCGGGGTCGGTATATTTGGTCCTGGTTGGTGTGCGTTTATGGGAGTGGATTGTATGTAAGGTTTTGGTGTGACTGCTTTTAGCGCTATGTTCATTAAATCAATTTATTTGTTATTCTTCAGAAGTTTTAGTCAAGTTTATTTTATATTATATTTAAATACCTAATTTTGAAATATCTTTGTAATGTATAGCCTATGTATTTATGTTGGAATGTATATTAATTTGTTGTTTTGCTATTGTATATATTTAATGTGGTTAAATGGTAGAGAGGACTATAAAGTCCTAACTTCGCCACGTAAATAAAGACTTTTTCATTCATTCATCATTCACTCACTCAGGCCAGAGCCTAAACAATTAAAGAGAGCAATTCCGTTGTAAAAAGGGCCATTTTCAAATAAAGAAGTTTTGAGTTTAGGAAAGTTTAGAATATTGTGTCTAGTGTTATACAAATTATGCGCATTAATATGTCCAAACAGGTTTAAATTACGCTTAACAAATCGCAGGGATTCATCAATAAATAACAGAGAATTTTGTATTTTTTCAACAATTGGACGGCAATAAACTTGGAAGTTGGCTCTACCAATTATTTTCGTTGCATATTTTTTTAGAATAAAAACTAGATATGCTCTCGAAGACTTCCCCCATTGAGTAATATTGTAGTTGATAATGTGTTTCATGCATTGATAATGTGTTTGTAAGGTACAGACGGCTTGATGTGTTTACTGCCGCAATCTTTGAAGTGGGTATACCAGACCATTATCTTGTTGGTTTGATTTTTAAATGCTCAAGTAGAAAAGTCGTAGCAGGGTCAGTCAAACTTACTTGTAATTGATCACGTAAATATCGATAGCCTAGTACAAGATCTAAACCATATTACCTGGGATAGTACATACAAAACAACAACGTAAAGATTTTTATAAATATGTTTTACACATTTCTAAATACATATTTTCAAAGAAAGATATTTGTATTAAACTCAGTAAAGAGAAAAGCAAAAGTCCGTGGATTACTAACAGAATTCTTAGCCGACTAGAGAAGAGAAATAAATTATATAAAATAGGCTAAGTATAAGAAGACCTTATGATTGAGTTTTTAAGAAGTTATTAGTCTACTTTATTGAATATTGTTAATAAATTCAGATGTAGCCTATTTTTTGTTAAAGTATTATCACCGTTATTTACTATGTAAAATGTAATAGTTATGTTTAGTTTTACCCGCTCTTCAATAACTTATTTTAGCAATTTATACAGATAAATACCACACGTAATTTTTATTTATTGCAAAAAAATTATGATTTTATAAATTATATATTGTTATTAGTCGTTAGTGTTATTTATCGTCGTAAGTTATTTATTCTCATAAAATTATTTATGTTTATGAATGTAAAAAAAGTGTTTGAACGATTTGCAATATATACATGTGTTTGTTCTAAATCCCATCTAACCTTTTTTGAATTATTTAATATACTCGTATTTATGTTAGTGTTAATATAAACCATTATATGTTTATTATATGCTTGACAAAATTTGTAAACTTGTTTTAGCTTTTCTCCCCAATTAGCAATAGCTAGGGGGGATAAAATGTAACTGCTATGTATGTATAAATTAAATAAAGAAAATGAAATTGAAAAGTATTTTTCTGTGTACAAAGGCAATTTAAGCGAGGAGATTGGTTATGTAAAAAATGTTCTATAGGGAGCTTTTTGAACAATGTAAAGGTGGTGTAGCAGGGCAATGGGAAATTACAAACAATCTACCAGGTAGTCGTGGAAAGTCTTGCTTGAAAAGAGTAGTGTTAGAAAATGGTTTAGCCATTGATGACAAAAAACAAATATGCGAGGAAATGAATAATTACTCGTATTTCATAAACCTAAATGCAGAGTTAAATGTCAATAACACATCAATATTCAGATTGAAGTAAGTTAAATATTTCATTGCGCTCATTCTTTATACGGGGTGAGTTTAATGCCCCCTGTTAAGTAAATGAATAAATAGGCCTACCGTAGGTTGAAGCAGTGGACTGAATACCTGAGTACCTCGATCCCTCCTGGAAGCTGGGTGGACCAAGGGGTATGATCTTGAGTAACACGCCACTAATGTCGGCCGATGCGTGCCCGAGAACTAAAAATGAGAGAAAAATGAGCGGAAATGAGGGAAAATGTTCGTAGAAAAATGAGAGTAAGTGAGCGACACTAACGTATGAGTCTGTAGGTACGCACCGAGTGTTGAGGTAGCGTGGTGAGCAAACTGAACTTTGGTCAAGAGGTTGAGAGCCAATCAGCGTAGAAGTATACGGAAAGGTGCTATCTTGAGGTTTGAATTTAATTCATCGGAAAATTTAAAGTGGAATTTTTGAACTATGACAGTTTACTTCTATTTATTTGTGAGTTACAGTATTATTACTGAACACCCCCTCAACCAAAAAAGGAAACGTTTTAAAAAATCCTTTAATAAGGTTGATTAGAACTTGATTCTCCCATAAGAACGTAGAACTCGAATAGTCGTAATAAATATTTTGTTTGGCAAGGAAGCTTTATGTTTTTGCTTTTATATGCTGCAGCAATTTTAGTACGTTAACCCACTCAAAACATAATTTGCAAAATTTTCTATTTTAAATCCCCTATCCTGTTACAGGCAGCTCTGGCTCTATCTGGCAGTCTCTTAATAGAAATTATGGGTTTTACGTTTGTATTTAAGTTTCTTGGTGAGGTGTAAATCAAGTAGATTCATTGACAATGTCGATGATTTGTCTTTTATATTTCTGTTTCTGTTATACAAAGGACTTTGTCAGAGGAAAATAACATATTTCTATACAGTTACTTAATTAATTGCCACGTTCATATATAAATATTTTACAGTGCAAAATACAAATAAAACAATCGAGCCCAATTAGTAGATTATCTTAGATGATAAGCCTTATGCATACTTATTGCTTATACGTATATTGCTCATCCTTGACATTCCTCCTTGGACCAAGGCACTCGTCGTTCCTGGGCTGGATGCTTATATGTTCCCTATTGTTGTTAAATTAGGATATGAAGTAAACATTGACGTTTGAAGTGCCTACAGTTCAGGTGCAAATCAAATTTCGGAAGAGCTTAGAAAATGTATACCCAACTGAAATTTGGTTTTGGACAAAGGTTGGTATATTGAATTTTGTAATTAATTATAAGGCGGCCTCTATCCGGGACAGGCATGGGAAAATTTGCAAATGATGTTTTAAGTAAAATAACACTTGGAAATATAGTTTGATCTTGACTCCCGAAATACGGGTGGAAGAGGGTAATCCTTTGAAATTCATTTATTCAATTTAAAGGATTTAACGGTGCCCCTGTTCAAACTTACGGCTCAAAACGTGTTTCATTGTTTAACTAGATAAATGGACGCAAGTAATCGTTTTTCAAGTTGTTGTAATCGAAATAGGTTTAGTTTTTGAATGATCATAGCTTTTAAATTATATGCTACGAGATACGTTTTGCACACTTCAGAAAACTGACCTTTTTTTTCAAAATCACCAATTTTTAAACGTACAAAATAAATATCCAACGAAAACTGTAGGCTTGAGGTGTCCCAAGAAAATGCATGTTTTAACGTTCTTTTTATGGGACGAAATTCAAGGGTCCACCTCATCTGTGGTGTAGGCCTAAACCTTCAATGAGGCCTAATTTTTCCTCTGACAAAACGTAAAATATCTTGGAATTTGGTTATAATATAAACACGATCGCCTCAGCTGCGCGACGATGGTTCAATGCAAGAGTTGACGGCGGCCCATTTTGACCTTTCAAAATAATTATTACATTGATAAACATAATATACAATATATTTGGAAACTACAGGGGCTCTGAATTCACATCAGAAAATTTTATTTTGGACAATCTAATTTAAATGAAATTGAATTTGAGTACTTTTTGAATTTATGGGATTGGCGGGCTTTAGTGGGTTATATTAGGGAATCTTGGGGATATAGGTGGGGTTTCATAAATGAATTTAATCATTAAGTATTTCATAATCCTTTGTGTCTTAAACAGTATACAGAGTGATTCTGAAATAGGGCGCCAAATTTCAGGAGTAGGTTCCTTATGCAAAAGCAATGAAAAATGTTCCCATAAACATGGGTCCTAAAATTCTTCATTACTCCGGTAGCCGCCATTTTGTATTTTTTACTTAAAAATTTATATCTCCAGAACGGGTTGACTGATTGCATCTAAACTTGGTATAGTGTTTATGTGTCCCAAGGTCAATTTAAGAAAAATAAATATTTTATAAAACTTTATAGAAACAAAATGGTGGCTGTTTAAAATTTTCAAATTAAAATACCATGAAAATGGCGCGTAATACAAAAAAATTATAAGAATAAAAAAGTTGTTTTTTTAATTTTACATAAAGATACAAACTCATTTTTCCGAATTTTACATTAATACTTTCACTTTTTGAGTTCTTTTACAACTCATACATTACCAGTTGATCTTTGATGTTCACCTCTTATGTGTACAAGTCGCACCTGTCAAACAGGTGAATAATATTTACAATCAGCTGATCCACCAAAAGCTAAGATTTAGAATATTTTCCTCCAGATAGATTGTTCTCATGTATCGTGGTCTTCCTTGGTCTCTTCGCTGCGCTCACAGCCTCGCTTCGGCCTGAGCTTGACCTCTTGTAAGATGACGGGTGTTACGAGGCTCTTCACTGCGCTCACAGCCTCGCTTCGGCCTGAGCTTGACCTCTTGTAAGATGACGGGTGTTACGAGGCTCTTCGCTGCGCTCACAGCCTCGCTTCGGCCTGAGCTTGACCTCTTGTAAGATGACGGGTGTTACGAGGCTCTTCGCTGCGCTCACAGCCTCGCTTCGGCCTGAGCTTGACCTCTTGTAAGATGACGGGTGTTACGAGGCTCTTCGCTGCGCTCACAGCCTCGCTTCGGCCTGAGCTTGACCTCTTGTAAGATGACGGGTGTTGAGGCTCTTCGCTGCTCACAGCCTCGCTTCGGCCTGAGCTTGACCTCTTGTAAGATGACGGGTGTTACGAGGCTCTTCGCTGCGCTCACAGCCTCGCTTCGGCCTGAGCTTGACCTCTTGTAAGATGACGGGTGTTACGAGGCTCTTCGCTGCGCTCACAGCCTCGCTTCGGCCATTGGTCTCAGACGAACAAAGAATTAGTAAGTAGTTGACAGTACTCGTGCTTCGGTACGGAATTTAAAAAATGAATTTTCGGCGTTAAACTTTCCAATACGTTTCCAAACAAATTCAATGTTAGTGATATTAGATAATCTTTCTACCCAGTGCCTTGAATTACAAAGAGAAGAAATTCTCAGGTACTTTTTCCAATATTTAACCCCCCAAACCCCACCTAAATTTTTTAATAAAAAAAACCCTCAATAGGAATACCGAGTGTACTGGTGGGCCAGGTGTGCTGCGTACAGGCAAAGACAGGTGGGAGAGGTGTTAGTTAATCGCTGTCAACAATACTTTCAATGTTATTAGACTAAGATCTAAGGCTTCCAGTTTACACCGCGTCACAGTTGAAATACAATAACTGCTAGACGTTTCGACCTCGCTGTGGAGAGTCATCCTCAGTAGCTTGTTGACTGTCTGATTCAGATTTCTTATCTTTATATTATAAAATAAAATATGTATCTAGGTTTAATGTTTTTAGTTCATCAAACGTTGATGAGTCTGTTAAACAATCTTATGCATATATTTTTGAGGTTATTTATCAATGTATGCCTTAGCGGACCCGTGGCGGGTTGGAATCGTGCGCGACTCCGGAGCTAGTCACTCCACTGTCGCGGGTTCGATTCCCGCAGTCACCACTTACATTTGTAATGTGACTATACAGTAACGCTAGGTAATTGTCGAGGTTGAGTGGTAGAGAGGACTTTGTAGTCCTAACTTCGCCTCGCTAAGCAAGACAATTTTACCTTTTTTTCAAACAAGTCAAAGAATAAGTTTCCACTTTTATATTATACAAATATGGATTTACGATATTTAGCAAAGAGAAAAAATGACGGCAGTTTAAAATATATAAGATACCTCAACTCGTTCAAGAATATAAACTTGTCAACACTAGAATTAAGATAGAAATGAAATCAGCTTTAAACTTCATAGGCCTACACTCTGTTCAAAGTAGAATTAAATCAGATACAAAATCATATTGGCAAACAATAAAATAAGTTTCGAATAACTGATAGTAAACCAGCTGTGATGCAACTGGATGGGGGAGAGGTGGAGGGGGAGGTGGCGATAGCTGAGTCATTCGGTTTATGAATGAATGAATTTATTGTTTCTTTTTTCGCAATACAACAATACAGTATATAATACATTTGTAAAACATACAGGGCCTATGTACTCAACAATTTAACAACGTTACAACGTTACTTAACTATTTTCTAATATTACTGTAACGAAATTGACTAAATTAATTAAGAAACAATATCAAAATTATCCCGAGGTAGTTCTACCTGTTTGGGACTTGCACGTTTTTTGTTGTGGGTTTGTTGGATTCGTGGCCGGCCTAATTAAATGTATTTGAACTGAAATAAATTAAAATCTACAGCTGATTTGCGACTTTTGCTTTGTGTTGTTGATTTATTTGTGTATCTTTTGTTTTGTTGTCTTTACTCTATTGATGAAAACAAAATGCCTATGTTGTTGGGATTTAAAATAAAACATTTGATTGCCTTTTAGAAATTATTTCTATTGTTTGTTTGTTTGTATCCGTCAAACTGTTGAAGAATTTCGGGGCTAGATAAGTATCAGGACCAAATGTATGTATATTTGGTCCTGGATAAGTATAGTATTTTTTGTATAGTGTCAAACTCGGTTTCGGTACATCGACATCCAAGACTCTACGAGTTTGTCTTTTCGACGTTTCAATTTTGTTATTGTTTCCACTTCTAAAATAAAATTCTCTTAAAACTTTATATATATTTTTTTTAATTTCTTAATGGTAAAATATTAGTGATTTTAAAAAGCTGGTATGTATGTTCTAACCTATGTCTATTTAAAATTAATCTAATAAAGCACTTCTGCAAAATAATTAAGGGTTTTAATGAAGTTAAGTATTTTTTTTGAATCTTCCGTTGGTTGGCGATGTCTTCCACAAAACCATTAAAACAATAGTTTAATTTGAAAATGATAATGATATTAGATTTATTTAAAACAAATTAAACTATTGTTTTAATGGTTTTGTGGAAGACATCGCCAACCAACTGAAGATTCAAAGAAGTTAATATGTCTTCATCTTTTAGGAATCAACTGAAGTTAAGTATGTTCCTCCCCACACACAAAGATCATATTCAAGCTTAGAACTAATTAAGGCAAAATATATTGTCTTCAACAACTCTGAATAACATATAGTCTTCATTACATAAAATAACCTTACATATTGTTCTAGTTTGTCTCTTAAGTAATTAATATGCACTTTCCAAGATAAACAAGAATCTAAATAGGTAGATTACCTAGACTAAGGTATTTAATGTCGTTTACTTGTTCGATTAATGGACAGGAATAGTTTATTTTTGGACATAGAATGTTTTGGTGTATTATGTTTATACTTCAGTTCTGTGTACGAGCCTAATCAGCTGACTGATAAGGAGCTGTGGTGGCGCGCTCTGAACGCCGGTCCTACCCGGTGTCTCCGGCATGTCCTTCACTGCCATCACTTACTCCGAAGTCTCTTGGTTTAGAAAATTGAAATCCAAACTACCCACTAGCCCTGATGGGTTACCTTCGTACATTTTACAACATCCTCTGAATATCTTGTTTCACCTCTTCTAAACGTTTTTAATTTCTCATTTAATAATGGCTACTATCCTCACACTGGAAAAAAGGCACAAATGTCCCAATTTTCAAAAAAACGACGGACATCTGAATACAAAACTATTGGTTGTTTGCGTTCTAATAAATAATTTCATTATTTCAAGTTGATGTTATTTATACCCACTTTGAAAATTCATGTGATGGGGTAAATCACCCCAATTTGCTCTCTAAACTAAATTACAGCGTCTGTGTTGGCGTCCAGCCCTGGAACGCTTGGGTGCCTTGGTCCGGAGATGTGAGCTCGGATAACATACACGTGTATACTCTTTAAAAGGTTTTTGTAATATTTGTGATAGCTATCTGCTTTATAGTCTATTTATTTGTTATTTCTTGTTAATTTAGTTTAATTCTACGAGTGTGAACTGGTAAATTGGATTCTATTCTCCGAAGTATTATGGTCTTATTTAATTATTGTGAAAATCTTTAAAATGTTCGTAAATAAATTCATTTATTCATTTACTTATATATGACGATATTCTGTTGGCAATGTATATGCAATACCAGCATTACCGCCGAGCATGCGCATTGCATACCTGCGCCTGTCTAGTTATCGTGTACACAACGCCTGCGCAGTAGAGTACTCGTAAGATCTGCGCGGAGCAAGGCGCGCTTACCACTGACTCAAATAAAACAGTGGGTTTAAACGAAATATCATAATCCAGATGACTTGATATTTAAGAATATATCTTTTTTGAACAAACTATTTGGTTTAATAATCCAAAAGTCTGGGCAATCGCCGAACTGGAATTTAAAGAATCATGCAGAACTTCGTTTTAAAGTCTGAAACTGTTACAAAAACGACGAAAATTATACTATGATTTGTTTAAAAAATAAATATTCTTATTTTTATTTTAAAAGTCCTGGTTAAGGAAGAGGAACAGTGAAAATTAGAGCTTTCTACCTGTTTCTATGAAACGATAAACAGGGAGTCGGGAGAACTACCGGACTGCCACCACAGAACGGTAGTTCATGAACGTTTGCCATCCCAGGTTGGAGCTCAACTTGCAACAGACTAGCAAATTCGATTTAAAGTGCCCTAATGCCCAAGGCATTTAAACTCGCCTCAAAAACATTTTGGTCGCAGAAGCATTCTACAGCAAAAACAAGTTAATGGCACACACTTGGGAAACCATACATTAATTGATTGACTGACGGGGTGCAGAGTGGGATAATTCGAATGAATCGAGAGAGTGAATGTATAAACTGTAGGTCTGAAAAGTTCTCGATGTGTATGAATTGAAAATTTTAGCTTTGTAGATAGCTTGTGACGATTGCTATACATTTTTTATTATGTTCTCGCAATAAAATATTTATCTATCTCATCCCAGTACAAAATGGCAGCCTCCATTAATTAGGTTTAACATAATTTCAATGAGCCGCCATTTCGTACTGTGTTGAGACTTGAGATAGATCACTAGTTTCCACTGTTTTTTCTTTAATCACCATCATTAAAATGAGATTTTACTTGATGGGTCTTGTCGTTTAAATATGCCGAGTAGCCCCAGAAAGTCGCATTTGGGAAATGGGCGAAGTTGTAGTAGGGCCTAGTAACTAAAAAGTTCGCTTTTATAGTATTCCGAAGTTGATCTGATTGTATACCCTTTGGCTGCCAGTCATCACTGCTGAGATAATCAAAACAACGAATACGGAGAAATGTGTTTAACTTTTCAATGCTAACTTCATAACAATGCCAGTCTGCCATTCAGAAACTACAAGAGATGATTGACCCCTCCATGGAGAAATAGCTATAATGGTTGATTACCAACGTGACGTGAAGTTGAACATTGAATATTTAAAGAGGAATTTCATCGATGTATTTTTGGGTCAAGCATATTTTCTAGGTTCTTGTCATACCCAAATTCTGTATTCGATCATATGATTAAATATGGTTTGACGATTAAGGTTTTAAAATTGTTGGGATTAATTTCCATGAACCATTTCTAAGTAACCTATTACATCATTTCGGGCATTGCATAATTTTGAATTCACATAGCTTGCAAGATCACCACTAGCGCGCGGGAGTCAAGTCGATTCACCATTGGGATAAACTTGTTTGTTCCTAAACAAAATGCTGTTTGCTCAAATAAAAAACTGATTCACTTTAAGGTAAACATTCTAAATAAAGAGTATGATCGTAGATACTATAACAAACTGGCTTCAAAGCATAGGAGACTCATTAGACGAAGGCCCTGTCCAGTGTCGACCCTTACGAAGGTGCTGTCCACCCTTACTTAGGCCCTTGGTCCTTCTGACAAAGACCCTGTCCCTTTCTGACGAAGACCTTGTCCCTTTCTGACGAAGGCCCTGTCCACTCTTACGAAGGCCATGTGCCCCTCTGACGAAGGCCCTGTCCTTTCTAACGGAGGCCCTGTCCCTTTCTGACGAAGACCCTGTCCACTCTTACGAAGGCCATGTGCCCTTCTGACGAAAGCCCTGTCCTTTCTAACGGAGGCCCTGTCCCTTTCTGACGAAGACCCTGTCCACTCTTATGAAGGCTATGTGCCCTTCTGACGAAGGGCCTGTCCTTTCTAACGGAGGCCCTGTCCCTTTCTGACGAAGACCCTGCCCCTTACTGACGAAGGCCCTGGTCCACCCTTTACGAAGGCCCTGTCCTTTCTAACGGAGGCCCTGTCCCTTTCTGACGAAGACCCTGCCCCTTACTGACGAAGGCCCTGGTCCACCCTTTACGAAGGCCCTGTCCTTTCTCACGGAGACCCTGTCCACCCTTATGAAGGGCCCTTTCTTCCTGACGAATACCCTAAATAAATGGTGTAAAATTCTTCATCGAATTATTTAAATGACACAGTTGTAAACACTTCTGGGTACTTATCAAATTAGTACTTTTCACCTTTATATTATATATATGTGCAAATTCAGTAATCGAAAGTATTCGCAACTATCGTTCATAGTCGTGCGTCAATGTCGATAAACGATGTTGTTGTCAAATTGTTCTGTATGCTAGCTGGTGATTCCTTATCACTGGAATGTGCAAGATTGTGTTCTACAAAGACTGTGACGGTGGTGTCTACTGAAATGTTTCATCCAAACCAGCTTACCAAAGTGTTGCAATATTTTAGTAACAGCCAATAACTAAACACCATCGGTAAATTCGCATTGACATGGTTTTCAATTCTTTGTTTGAAGTTTGTTTTTGACGATGGTACAGTATTAGGACGAGGTTAAAAAATACTATAAATTTTTTTCACGTCGTTTTGGGATTTGGAATCTGACTTCATATTTGGGGTTAAGTAACCTAAAACAAAAAAAAAAAAAATGGGAAAAGAGCTAGCCTAAAAGTAATCAGCGCAAGCTAACCAGTCACCCACCACCAGAACCCCTTAGTTTTTTCTGTTAAACATGTTAATTATAACAGCTAACCTAAAAAACAAACAGCTCTAAATAATTTCGCTGTGGAGAGTCATCAAAATGTCAAAATGTTAATTTAAAAAAATAACTGAAGGCAACATATCATGGAAAGACGAATTTTAAATAATAAGACATGTTGTCAGTTAGACAATGTTGATTTTTGTTATTATCTAGTGAAGCAAGACTGCTAATTTGACAACTTATATACTAATTACTTTTTTCAAGCCTAGCGTGCTTTCGTGCTCAAAAAAGATCGAATACACGTTTGTCTGATTCTGATTAAGTTGCCTTTGCATCATGGCAGGGATACAAAGATTAATTAATTGATTAATTATGCCTTTGGATGCTTTCTGACATTCCAAATTTAAACCTTAGATGTTAGATGTTAGATTGAGGGGATCAAGTGGTTAGGAACTGGTTACCCTTATGCACGTCTGCCTCGTCTGTTGGATATATTGCGCTACCACCGGAATGAAAGGAAGTATGGATTCAGGAGAGGAATGGGACTGGGTTCGGCTGACCAGACAATCATGAGAGGGTGCGACAAGAAAACCCGTTGACAACCACTTAGGGGACTCTAACCTCCAAGACATGGAGAGCCTTGCCAACACTCGGGGGACCGTTTCCCCTCAAGATTATGGCAAGCCTCTCCTGAAGTCGCGGTCTACCCTGCTGCCGCATCCCCCTAAAATGATATCAGATCGAACCTCCCCTGGTGGGGAACGGAGCGTGTTTAACATCTGGACAACTACAAAGCTGCCCAGTATTTTTGTGAACAACTCTTTTTGTATGTACCCCAGTATAAAGTAATCTGAGCAGGTACTAACCAGACAGATACTGACTGGGGGGTAATTTAAACCTTACTTTCATTATATATTTATGAAATCCTTCTTTTCTATAGTGTTAAATTAGACTCTATTTATAATCGAGCCAGCAGACTTTCACGGTTATAATACAAGAACTCGTGACCAACATAGACAAAACCCCCTAACTAATTTTGATAGTTTATCAAAACTACTTAATAAACTTCACCAAAACATTCAAATTGAAAAAAATCCAAATCAATACAAAATGTTGTTAAAGAATCATCCGTTGCAGAGAGCTTGTTACTCTGCTGGTGAACTTTTGTCTTAAATAGTAGGCCTACAGTATAAAACTGTTTAATTTTGTAAAACATAAAGGTTTTTGTATTCTTATTTATTATACTTATGCTTTTTACTAGGTTATCGTATAGTTTACCACATGTCATTAATTTAAAATTGTATTGTATATATTTATGATTAATTATCGAAACCCAATCTATATTGTCAATCTGCAATAAAGAATTTTGATTTTGATTCAAATTCAAATTCTTTATTCTGCAAATTGACAATTTACAATAATTGTATTACAGATGTCTTAATCTAGATATACAATTATACAAATTTTTGTTTGCCATTGTCAATTACAGTTAAATAAAACGGTTTAACTAAAAACATAATATATAACAAAAGTTTTTTTCTGCCTAAAGTTCTTTTTTTTTGTTATTTATTATTATTGTACGTTATTTACAATGTTTACTCTTGTGACAAAAACTCATTAACAACACGCTCTTTCTAAAAGATATTCTTTCATTAAATTTTTGAACTTGTTTGGCCTATTTTCAAATCTAATATTTCTCGGTAATGTATTGAATTATTTTGGTCCTAGGTTTTGGGGGAGCGCGCCAGTAAGTTGTGGTCTATATGAAGTCTGCCTGTGCTGTTCTCGGGCTCTTGTATTGTATGAACTTCATTGCCGGTTATACATAAGGTGTTCATAAATGTACAATGAAGAAAGAGTCAACATTTGGAATGATCGGAAATATGGTTTACATGAAGTTCGTGTAGATACTCCTGCCATAATTCTAACTGTTCTCTTTCGCAGGCGAAAGATTCGTAAAAACTCAGTACGAGATGCAGATCCCCATAGGACGATTCCATATCTTAGTCTTCCCTCAATTAAAGACGTACTAATAGCCTAATCGTAAAATAAAAAAAATCTTGGTATTTAGAATATTTACTTAATAAGAATAGCTGAGATGACACTATTGAACAAAGTGTATTTATGTAAGGGGCCCATGAAAGATTTCTAAAAATATTCTGATTCAGATACCCTTGGTCGGACGGCGTCGCGTCAACCGTGTTGCCAGGGCCGGATTTAAGAGCATGCCGCCTATAGGCTAAAGGTTTATTTGCCGCCTCCGCGGGCAGTTGTGCACGGCTGTGACCTTGAATTTCGTCCCATAAGATAAATGTAAAAACATGAAATTTCTTGGAACACACCTACAGTTTTTATCGGATTTTTATTAAATAAACTTTGTTTTAAAGTGCATTACATGTAAAGGTTTCAATGGTTTTGCTGAGCTGAATTTCCATTTTCCCATTAATAAGATCGTGCCATACATTCAAACATTGAAGAATCACTGTATTATTGTTTTCTAGTTTTACAAACTACTGTAAAATAATAAAATTTTCAAAAATTGGTCAGTGGAGTCACTGAAGTACAGTGTTATCTTTAAAATAAAACCTATTTCAATCAGATCAAATAAAAATAGTAGGCGTAGGGTGTTTCAAGAAAATCCTTGTTTTTACGTTGTTCTTATGGGACAAAAACAAAATGGCCGACAAGTACTGTGCATACTTAAAGGTCCGCCTCTGCTGCGCTGCGACGCTTCAATGAAAGAATTTACGGCGGCCCGTTTTTTACCTTTCAAAATAATTTTTACATTAATAAACATTATATATTTGCAAACCAGAGGAGTTTAAAAACACGCAACAGAATTCTTCTCGAAATTATGCGTTTTGCGTGTGAAAATGGAGATGTATCACTGGCATTAAGGATCCATCTCATGCAGCTGCGCCGCGACGAGTCTCCGATAATCCAAAATACGTCGGCACTATAAAAATTAAAAGTATTTACATTCGTATTAAAGCTAAGAAGCTTACCTACACGCGTGTAGAGTTTTGTTTGAAATTATGGGATTAAGTGAAATTTGGACAGTTTTAAAGTTTATTTGGCGCTATTGAACAATTTATGAGAAATCGGGCTCCATACAAGTGTTGGAAGACTCCTATATAGTTTCCAAATATTTCATGTTTATTAATGTTAAAATAATTTTTGAAAGGTAATAAACGGGCCGCCGTAAACTTTTGCACGTTGTTGATTTGACAGTTAGGCGGCATCATTGAATGAAGGCCCATTGTTTAGCCAGTACGTTGTTACGCGCGCGGTGCTGTGTGTTCCTTGGGCGGACAAGTTTAGCCTTTATCTGAAATGACCACTGAGGTGGACTCTAAGGCTTATATTTGGCTGGCTAAAGTCGTTCATAGGACATGGGCGTAGATAGCGGCGGTCAGGGCAAAATCAGCCGTAAGGTACTTGGATACATAAGTTCTCGCCGCGGCGCTATGACCGTTCCCAAAAAGAAAAGGATAACGTGATTTTCCTAGTAGCGGATGTAGGTGAGATTGTAGCTGTTTTTATTTCTTATTCAAGTTATGAAAAAAATAAATAAGTTTTGAATGTACTGTACTAGGTCCGGGAAATGTCGCGCGCTTCCACCGTGGCGGTGTTGCCAAATCTAACCGCTGCGCTCAGGCAGTGTGTTCAATTTTCAAACTAATCTTGTACTTCATTAAAATAATAGGTGAATATGGGCTAAGAATTACTACTATGTCATGAACATATTTGAAAGTAGGTTAAAAAGTCATAATAAAAATGTAATTTTACTTTAAAAGAATTTTTTGTAATTTTAAAAAGGTTCTTACTTGCCGCCCTAAAAAATTGCCGCTCTAGGCTGCAGCCTTTTTAGCCTATTTAGAAATACGGCCCTGCGGTGTTGCTATAAGCTATGAGCGCCGTAAGTGGGAAATGCACACACTAAACACTCCACTGCACTCCTCTCCGCGCTCACATCGCTCAGTCCGCTCTGCTCTCAGTCGCGCTCTTGTCACGTCTCCTCACAGGCTCGCATCTTAGCCTCGTCTTGTGGTGTTACAGTGTCCCGTGTGCGATTAACTTGTCATTTAATCTGTTAGCTGTTTATTAATTTTGTGCTACTTTTAAATTAGACTACTCGTGTTATTGTGTATTTGCGGTACTTTTGTACTCCGCGATCACCCTTCCCTCCGAGTGATTGTCTACTTAATTACCCAGTAAGTGTTAAGTTAAGTTGGTTAAGTTATTTAACTATTTGTAGGTCTACCCGCAGCCTTTTTAGGTCACACAAATACACAGATTTCAATTGATTTTGAGGATAACCTTTACGTAACATCCTTTTGAACATACCGTTAAACTAGAACTATGGCATATTGCGCCACATCATTTCAATCACGTTTCAAGGCACATTTTTTAAAATTGGTTCGCTTAAAGCTGTTAATTTACTAGTTTTCGCCTAGGTTCTTCTCACGGTTACACGTACACGCAAATGCGGAACTTTGGTTAAACAAAATTGATACATAGACTAAAATTAATTTAATAGCTAGAACCTTTTGATTACTTTTATCAACCAGAAGTGTATAAAAGTACAATGATTATTACAATAAATGTACTCTGGATTTAATGTGTTTTCTGCCGACTTGTCTGTGCACATGCATATGTGCTGACTCGACTCAGGTGATTAATTATTAATTACAAAGAAAATAAGTGTATCCATTCCTCCTCTTTGAGCATAACTGAAGAAATCTATAACCAATAACTACTGTATTGCTGTATACATCATAACACAATGTCAATATGGCAGTGGTCAATTAAACCTACAAGCACACAGTCATATCGAAAAATATTGAAAACTATTTAACTATTTTGACCAACCCAGGAGTTTTCAAAATCTCGGCCAAGAGCCCTATTAACGTGTTTTCAAACAGATTTAATTTATTCTCCTGATTAATTTTTTTTTAAGAGCCTAATAATAAGCTTGTCCCAGACTTGGCCAGGCAGTGCGTTAGTAGCCATAGCTCAGTGGTACAGTGCGTGCTTCGCGCCAAATCAGCCCGGGTTCGATTGCCGAGCGCAGTGATAGCTTTTCACGATGGCCACTCCCCGTGGTTCGGAAGTCACGTTAAGCCGTTGGTGAATTCCATTGGTCGTTGGGCTATTAATTAATGACCCAATCTGCCCTAGTTTGTAACAAGACTACAACCTCACCCTCCATAAAAAACACTCACCATCATCCCATAATCCCATATTCACCTTAAAACACCCTCCAGGAGTGGTCGGTGTCTCAAATAAAATGATCAAAGTCTACGTTGCTGGGTTCTGTAGCCGTCCCTGTCTCTTGTCTCGTATCGGCGAATCCAGTTCCCTGCACCAAGCTGTATTTAATGTTACAAGTCAGGATCCCCTCGAGGATGTAGAGGCAGGACAACGTCAGAAGCTCGAGCTCCCTAAATCCGTTCATGCTCGAATCTCTAGAACTCTTCGTAATTGTGTTCAAGGTCAAAGTTTTCGAAGAAAAATGTACCATTCTTTAGGATTGTACTAGTTACACTAATATTAACAATAATAACCCCAATCCCTAATGGGAAAGGTGAGTCATAAAAGAAATTTTGTTTTTGAGTTAGGATAAATGTTCTTGTATCAAACCGTTCTGATAGACAACAAGTTCAATAAACCTACAGTTTGATAATTCACGGGAAGCTACTTTTACCGTTTGTTGCAACAGTAGGCTACAATCGGCTCCTTATCTCGGTCGGTATGTAGCACAGAGCATGTATTCACTATTCAGTACTGTATTCTATGCTCTGTGGTAGGTAAAGTGGACCTGCTACTCCTAACTTCGCCTAATGAAGCCATTTTTCATTTCATTCATTTCGGTATGAGCTGACGCGAGTCTTCTGTCGATGATTCAGCCACAGACAACAGAAACTCTCTACAGAGGTCTATTTCTTCGGGATAAAGAAAAGGCTAGTTTAATAATTAAATACATCACCGAGCGCGGTTGCCAATTTTTGCGCCTCCAAGAACGGCTGAAGGTAAATAAATAAATAGATGTTTAATTGCAAAACATTTTACAATGCGTGGAAATCATCAGAAAAGTTGATTGTTGAAATTGTCCATTCATTCTCACATCCAAGTCCCTTTCATACATACTATTTTTGAATTATCTTTCTCTCATTCATTCGAATTATCCGACTCTAGTCCCCAGACGGTCAGCCAATTACACGGTCTCCCAGTTAAACGCCATAAACTCGTCTATGTTGCAAAAACCTTGAGTGGACAACACATTTTTTAAACGAACTTTAGATGCCTTGGGCACTTGTGAGTTTTTAAACGAATTCGGTAATCTGTTGATTAGATGAGCACCTGCCTGGGAAGGTAAGCGCTCATGAACTACCGTCCTGTGTCTCCCAGTTTGGTAGCTGTCCATACCTCTGGTTTCACGAGAATGTGTTTTGCAGCCTCTTATGGTATTGCATTTTGTTTTGGAAAAGATACGATTGTCTCTAGAATGTAGAGTCAAGAGTGTCGACAGTTTGAGGGATTTGAACGCTTGCCTGCACGACACTCTCTAGCGCAATTTTGCGACCATCCAAACTGCTTGTTTTTGAAGATTGAAAATTCTTGAAAAGGTATTTTGAACAGGGTGTCAAGTTTTTGATACCCCCACTTCTCAACAAAGTGAGACATAAAGATTAATGTTCATAATTTCTTTCCTACAAATGTACTGTTCAGAGTTGTGACCATTGCCCTTTGACAGGCCTACTACTTAAATGTATAGAGCTAATATATTGTTTTCTAATCTCTGTTATTTCAATAATTTTTCAACGTTAGCTAAGTATACTCAAGGCTGAGAGAACGGACCCTACCGGGGGACTATATACTTGGCGGTATGGAACTACATGTAGAATAGTAGAAGGTACTGGGGTCTCCTCCCAATAAATGTGTAAACATTACTAAAAATTAAGGGTCCGCCTCAGTGGCCCAAGAACAGGCCTTCTTTTAACTGATGCGGCCTGTTAAACCAAGCGCCTGAAAAGGTTTACGGCGGCCAGTTGTTCACCTTTCAAACAACTTGAACATTAAAAACATGATATGTTTAGAAACTAGAGGGGTTTCCGACACGCGTATAAGGCGCTACTTTTCATAAGTTGTTCAGTAGTTTTGTAAATATACTTTGGAATTGTCAAAGTTTTAATGCTTTCAACTACATTTTGTACTCTTGAAACGCATCATTCCAAAAAATACGCTTTATAAGTACGCGTGTGGAAATCTCCACTACTTTGCAATTATACATTATGTTTATTGTAAAAATTATTTTGAAAGGTAAAAAACGGGCCGCAACTAACCCTTGCTTTGAACTGGCGCCGAGCTTAGATTCATTTCGGTAAGGTATGAGCATTCCAGCATTAGAGCTCACGTTCTCAAATTATGCTACACAACATAACGGGTAGAAGCCGTTATAAAATTTGAAAATATTTACAGGGTGAGGTAAAAGGTATGGATCCTGTTAAATGCAAAAGGAACTTAGGATACCATTATAGGAAATGAAAGTAAACTTTTATAAGGATATTTCAACTTTGCACGTTTGCCGAAAATGTGGGTTTTGGAGGCCAGCTCAAAATGTTTAAACAGTAAGACCCAACAAGTGACACCTCTTTTTAAAGGCCTTGGTTAAAGAAGAACAACAGTGGAAATTAGAGCTCTCTATCTCAACCCAGTACAAAATCGCAGCTAATTGAAGTTAAGGATAAATTAATAAAAACGTTTAGTTTGAAAACATTTAAGTATGTATTAAATATTTAGTTTTCCCAGTTGTAGGACCTTGTGTTATTACAAGTTACCTTTTTGGCGCCTGTAGATCCTACTGTAGTTTTCTTCTTACTTCTTTAACAGTAGGATCTACAGGCACCAAAAAGGTAACTTGTAATTTAAGTATGGAAACAACCAGTTAAATTTAAAACAGTTTAAGATAGAAAATGAAAATCATAACACCTTTATAGCGAAAAAGATTACCGTTTTGGTCACTATTGCAACTGTGCCCATGTTATCACCAAAATGGGGGTTTTGGGGGGCAGCTCAAAACTTTTATAGGAAGACACATTAAGTGACTCCTTATTGTAAATAAAAAGTAATAAAAAGTACAATACAATGGGATTAAGACCCCTTAGAATAATCACTTTGTTAAAAAACCTGTTATTTCAAAACTATTAAATATAGAGGATGAGGGTTAGGGAATGCCCTTTAAAGATAACAGTGCAATGTATATGCTGCAGATGTATGTTAAATAAGACCCCCTTAAAATTTAAATACATTTAAACACCTCGATTAAAACATAAAACACCCGGGAAATAAGGGCTGAAAACTACCCCTTTCAATCGGGGATTTTACGAGGGTTGAGGATATTTATATTTCTCTCAAGATTCTAACGTATCACATGGGTCACACAAAGGCAGTCGAACGGGTAGTTCTTAATTAAATAATATGGTTGTTTTAGCGAATTCATTCAATAGAAACAATGACATTGACTATTACTCTCTAACTTGATGACAAAGAGAAAAATAACAAAAGGCATGTTTCGTTTAAAACTCTCTGTACATTACTAATAACTTTATACAGGGGTGTTCTGAAAAAGGTGCCCATAAGTCAGGGCATAACTCCTCACATCAAAAGAAGAAAAAAAAAGTTCTAATTAACATAGGTCCGAAATTGCTTAGTTACCAAGTTAGACAGGGTGAAAGATTTTGTCTGAATTTCAGTTCCCCTGCTGAACCGAAGCCCTACGGGTATTTGTTGGCTGTTAATTAAGATGTAAAATTTAGCGTACTTTATGTAAAATGACCTGAAAAATTGACTAAAACCGTTTCCAGACCTGTAGCTAAGGATTTTTAAGATATGTGACCAAATACGCGAAACTTGGTCCCGAAAACAAGTTCCTTTAAGGTTTGAAGCAGATTTACTATGTTAAATGTTCAATAAACACACAATACTATTTTTACAGAACTTGTAGAAAATTTAATTTCGAAGAGAAAGATGTAAAATAAGACTATAATAGACAAACGAAACCTTTAAAAGAATAATCCTTAATTACATACCAAACAGATTTTGTCTATTTTTCATGCGTTTTGTATGTAATTAAGGATTATTTTTTTAAAAGGTTGCGTTTGTCTATTATAGACTTATTTTACATCTTTATCTTCAAAATTAAATTTTTTACAAGTTCTGTAAAAAAGTATTTTGTGTTTATTGAACATTTAACATAGTAAATCTGCTTCAAACCTTAAAGGAACTTGTTTTTCGGGACCAAGTTTCGCGTATTTCGTCACATATCTTAAAAATTACTGTAGCTACAGGTCTGGAAACGGTTTTAGTCAATTTGTCAGTTCATTTTACATAAAGTACGCTAAATTGTACATCTTAATTAACAGCACACAAATACCCGTAGGGCTTCGTTTCAGCAGGGGAACTGAAATCAGACGAAATCTTTCACCCTGTATAACTTGGTAACTAAGCATTTTCGGACCTATGTTAATTAGAACTTTTTTTTCTTCTTTTGATGTGAGGAGTCATGCCCTGACTTATGGGCACCTTTTTTCAGAACACCCTGTATAAGTATAAAAAACATTTTATTAAAATATAACTTTTATAGGTAATCTTTCACGCACAAATGAAGGGTACAAAGAAAAACTATCAAAGTCACAAAAACCAAATTTTTCAGGAGAGCAATTTTAAAGTTAAACATGTTATACACGGCTCACTTCTTAAGTTATATTTAGTAAAAACTATTTAAAAAATACCTAAGTATGTTGGCAATTGGTACTTCGGAAATGGAAATCTTAAATTAAAACGTTGTGTCTGTAATGTACCTTTTTAAAATATGGTACATGGACTCTAATAGTTTTTCCTCTGTAAAAGAGAACCAAACCATTTAACTTGATAGAAAATGTGCTTGTATTTCAATAACATTGTTACAAAAGTGGTATGAATTAAAACACAATGGTTTGCTGTTGTTTGACCATTGAACTTTGTCCTGCAACTACGAGTATATTCTCTTCCATTTCATTGAAGGAGTTTCTTCAATTTTAATCTGAAATAAAAGCCAAGTATTAAAATAACGTTTATAGATTCTAAGATGTTTCCTTTTATTTACATTGGCGTGATTAAAGTGTGTAATGTTATTATATAACTTCAAAATGTGCGAACCTTTTGTAAAAATGTTGATAACACAATAAGATGGTTTCGCTTGTTCGCGTTTTTTCGTTACGGTACATTTTAATACTTTGTTAATAAAATAGAAATGTTTTAGTTGTACTATTACCTTCTAAAAGTCGCTGTCGTTTTCCTGGACGATTTCCCTTCGGTCTGCATGACAGATCTGAGCAAAGAACCTCTGGGCTTCAGGTCTGCAGAACTTTTTCAATGACTGAAGATCCTTGAACTTTGGCAAAGGCACTGGCAGTTGGCTCAGGTATGAAAGAGCTGGTTCCCTCATTCTTGGTCTAGCCATTTTCTCCTCTTGTTTTTTTGATGGCTTTCTTTGCAGCTCGGAGGGTGCTCTTTCTGTTATCCTGGTAGAGTTAAAAAGTCATGTGTATGTTTCCTTATGTTTAATGGTTTGTAAATGGTTTTGCTCCACTTTGAGTTGCAGCTGGAAACTTTTCCAAGTACCATGAATCTAAAAACTCGGTCCATTTTAAAAACATTTCACGTTTGCAGTCAATCACTTCGAAGGGGTAAGGCTTTACTCTTGAATTTCTTAACACCTCACGCCAGTCTGTTAACAAGCCCCGTGTTCTTATCGGTCTCCATATAAGAGTGACCTCTTACAGGAAAAGTTACGCTCACAGCTGTGAAACGTTTCTTATGAACCGTCATATAATGAAGATATTGCAAGAGAGTGAAGTGTTTGTTCTGCCCACTGCAGGAATCACAGAAAATATGAAGTTCATTGACATCTGCGCTTAGCTCATTAATTATAAACGCATGTAACATTGAAGTTACGTCATCTGACCCTTTGTTTGCCACAGTCTGGTCATACGTGTAAAAGTACGACTCCCTACTTCCGAAAAGATGTATGTTGAATGAGTAGAAGGACAGCTGCCGCTTATAATAAACATCATTGGTCGATATGTTTGGAACTGGCAGGTTTCTTCCATAGTCCATAGTTATGGCTTCGTATGATTTTGACTTTTCGGACTCCAGCCGAGCCTTTCGTTTGTGTTTGTAAAACCAATCTGCACGCAGCTTGTGTAGTTTCATTTGTTTGTGAATTTCGGCAAGATCTTTATCTATTTTTTCCTTTTCCTCCACAACATTGCAGTTCTCTCTCGCTGGCTGTAATGCTCATCACATGTGCTGCATGTATTGGTATCAGGATAGCCGAACGCAATGTTAAATTTGGTTGTAAACACTTCTCTGAACTTTTCATATGATACCTCTATACCAGAGTTCTTTTGTAAAAACATCCCTAGCAATTTTTGACTGTAAGTTCTTGTGGTAGATAGATACGATCAGTATCTTTAAGACTGTAATGTGCCTTTCTGCCTTTTAGTGAGCTAAAAAATCCCATCATTGCGTTAGTGGTTGTCTCAGGCAATTTACTTTTGCCTCTGTCCGCATGTTTTCCTCTTTTATCAACAGGGGCTTGCCAAGAAAAGCCAACGAGTGCTTGATTGTGTGAAGGCGGCGTGGTGTTACACCAAAAAAGACTGAAACGCTCCAAAACAAACTCTTACTTCTTCAACCTTTCCATCTCTTAATATTCTTACTTTGTAACTATAAGAACAGTCGTTAAATCTTGCTCTGGCCTCATCTTTCCTAGGCCTTCTTCGTTCTACGGGTCCAATGCTAATTAGGCCAGCAAGGTAAGAGTTTTGAGCATCTCTGTTTACTAATAGATTGAAATCTCAGACAAAACCTCTATCTCTTTAGCATGAGCAACTTCGAAACACTTGTATCGTTTACATTTGCAATCAGGTCTGGTTTCATGAGTAGAGTTTCTGAAATACTTATCAGCATCCTTGACAGGGCCTAGTTTCCGTCGTTTCCTTGTGGAAGTATTGAGACCCGCTCGAGTCTCTTCATCACTTGATTCACTCATTGTATAAACACGTTAAAACAACTAAACACACAACGACTAAACAACACAACGACTAAAAAACACAGCGACTAAACAACACAACACTCTATAGGATGTGTCTGAGCGGCAGACTACAGCAAACTAGGTCAGAGGTGTACAGCGCATGCGTGAACAAGACGCCGGCTGGACTCTGACCATTACTCCGCGGTAAACTGTGCACTTTGATCGTTATTCCTCTGTAGCCTCTACCATTTTTCGCTTATAACTCGGACTCTGTTTGTTAGAACCATGCGAGTTTTCACGTGCTGTTAGTAATCGACAATTGCCAACTGTTGCAGTCGAAATCTCAATTTTTGAATATTTGGACTTTAATCGTTTTTCCTTTGCACCCTTCAAGTTTGGAAACGTACTTGCCTACAGACGGCTGAACCTGTAGAAAAATGGTAGAATTTACGTTTCTCGAAAAAGTAATAGCGTAAAATCGACCGAGACAAGGAACATTTGTACCAAATTTGGTGAACATCGGACGAAAAATGCGGCCTGTAGAGATAAGACACGCATATAATTATGTACAGTTTTGAAAAAAAATGCTCGAAACGTGTTCTAGGGGTCAGGATCGGTGCTAATTTCATGGTACTACTAAAAACTACTGCTAATAAATAAATAAATATTTTATTTCGTTAACAAAATACATTGTATGAAATTCGTCATGTTTTAAATATTTTAAAAGCTAAAATTTTGTCACTCATTCTTACATCAATAACTCATTAATACATACAATTTTCACAGTCATATCGGCTCATTCATTCGAATTCTCCCACTTAAGCATCCGAGGGCCGGTAGCCATTTCTTACTAGGTCTCCCATTGGTGTGCCAAGAACTCGTCTGAACTATAGAAAGTGTTCGCGGTCAAAACTGCTACTTGTTTGGCTCTTATTACAATAGGAATAATTATTTTGACTTGCGAAACTATTTTATAACCCTGTATGATAAGAACGAATGCTGTCGTTGGGTAGTTTATATTACATTGTAACAAACTAACGTAATATTTAATAATTATGTAACCTTGCCTAGTACAATTTAAATAATTCCTAAGTTTTAATATAACTAATTAAAATTAAATTCTACTCTTGAATGACTTAGTAGAAAAAATCAAATCAGTCGTAGTTAGTCTCAGATTGCTTGTATATGATCTAAATTATTAAATCAAATAATTCTTGTTTAAAGAATATCTATATTTCGGATTCGAAAATCCATCATCACAAGACAATTAAATACTGTTCTAACAACAGCTAGATATTGTGGTAATTTTTTCGAGCTAGTTTTAATGAAAATTAGATGGCACTAGCTTATAGTTTTAATAGGCTATTTAAACTACGAGTATATTTATTGTCCAATCAAAAGTGAATTCACCTGAAACGGTATAATTATTTGAAATCTACTAATATTAATCACAGCAAAGTGGTATAGAACAGAGGTTCCCAATTTATTTCTGTTGGTGTACCCTTTAATCCGTATTATGTAATGTGATGTACGCCATACTTTCCTACCGCAAAGTAAAGTGTAATAAAACGTAATATCTTAGCTTTGTTGCTAATCGATGTACATTTCAGACATTAAAATGCCCGCTTATAACTAATGTCTTGCATTATCTGTTTGTTTTGATAAGCGTTTATCAATATTAAAAAATAATATAATGCAATACAATGTTTTCATTTATAAACAACGATTTTTTATAATTTAGTTTTACAGCTTTTCAAGCTTCGTAGCCTTGGAACAATAACACCCAAAACACGTAATTAATACATAATTATTTAATATTATTCAAACAACAAAGATTTGTCACATATTATCTGAAGTCGTATTCTACCGTATCCAACCTGTTTCTATTTTTTATGTACCAAAGGTGGGAGAATTCTGATTCGCACAAATAAATATGATGTGCGGAATAGGAGTAAAAGCTCAACAGCTTTGTCAGCATTACCATTATACTCTAGCGTCGTCGAATCGAAAAGTCAAAGATCGTGGTTTAGTTAAATACTTCTTTTAGATCCTAATCCCAGTTTAGCTCAAAAAGCTCTTCTTTGAGTTCCAGAGGTAAAGGCAAGAATATCTTACTCTCACAATTTAGTTTCCTTAGCGCTTCAGCCGGCGGTAAGTAGTAGTCTGTAGTAGTAATCCTTCTCGCGCACCCACTGGCAATGTAAGTAAATAATAAATAAATATTGTATTGCATATAGATATTTTCAGTAAATTTATTGCAATAGATTATTATTTGTGTGCCTAAAATTGTTCTTTCATTCCTACATCTAAATCCTATTCAAACATACAGAATTTTCACTCTCTCCCATACATTCGAATGTAGCCACTCTAGTCCCTAATCAGTCAGCCAATCATAGAGTCTCCCAATTGAATTCTAAACTCGTCTGTATCATAAAATACATATTTAAATGCCTTAGGTTCAGTGGAATTGTTGAACGAATTTCGTAATCTGTTGACGAAATGAAATCCTGCCTGGGAAGGCAAACGTTGTGAACGATCTGTTTCTCCCAGTTCGGTAGTTGTCCCTGCCTCTAATATCATAAGAGTGTACGTCTGTACCTCTTATGGTATTTATTACCTTTTGATTTGAAAAAGCGACACGTCTCCAAAATGTAGAGACAAGATAAAGATCACAGTTTTAGGGTTTTGAATGCCTCCCTACACGACTTTCTTCCCCGCAATTTGGCAATTATCCTGACTGCTCGTTTTTGAAGAATAAAAACCTCTTCACAAAGTCAATCCGTAAGATAAGAGTGGGTAGACTACACCGTAATACGCTGTCATCAGTACCTGAATTTGGCAGTATTCGGACAGTTCCCTCAAAACATAGAATAGAATAGAATAGAATATTGTTTATTGCAGGAAAATCTTTACAATTCATTGCAAAAGTCAAGATAAGATAAGAAAAACATTCACACACATTACGACATTCATACAGTTACAATATTATCCTGAAAAACCATTCACACTTTTAAGAAACATATTCTATATGCTCCTATTCTCCAAAAACACCGAGTTCACAAGTTTAAATTTCTTCCCCATCTGTAAACTCATCCACAAAGTAACAGCTTAAATTAATTAGGTATTGTTTAAAACGACGCTTAAACAGCTCTGGGGAGGTGATAGTGGTAATCTGAGGAGGCACGTAATTTGACAGTTTAGCTCCTGCTTGGGAGGGCAGTTTTTCGTACGCGGACGTCCTATGTTGCGAAGTTCTAAAAAGATCCCTACCTCTTGTTTCATATTCATGAATATCTCTACCCTGAAGTGGTTGACATTTAAATCGATAATAGTATACCACTTCAAGTATATAGAGACAAGGCAGGGTTAGCAATTGCAATGCTTTGAAAGCTTCTCTGCATGAGTCTCTAAAATTTAGCTTTAATATAATTTTAATTGATTTTTTTTGTAATATGAAGACTTTTTGGCTGTTCGCTCTTGAGCTATTTCCCCAAAGAGCTATTCCATATGCTAAATGAGGAATTATAAGTCCATAGTAAGTCATTAATAGTAATTTTTGAGGGCAGGTTTTTGACAGATTTCGTAAAGCGAAAATACCGGAAGATATTCGCGAGCAGATTGCATCTATGTGGTTACTCCACGTTAACGCTCTGTCTATATACATACCTAGAAACTTGGTTGATTCGACCTCTTCAATGGTTTGATCTCCCAATATTACAGTAGGATTCAATTGATTTAGGCTTGGGCGTAAACTAAAGTGTATAAAGTTAGTTTTTGAAGGATTAGTGAGAAGATTATGATTAGAAAAATATTGAACACATGAATTTAAATTAACAAAAGTATTCACTTCCAATGCGTTGGTAGACTTATCTTTCAACGAAATGGTCGTGTCATCGGCGTATTGCACTATACTACTATTGGTCACCGATGACTCTATATCATTAATATAAATACTGAAGAGGACCGGCCCAAGGACTGATCCCTGAGGCACTCCATTTTTAATTTGGGTGAAGTTGGAGTTAGAGTTCGCAACAAAGACACTTTGATTCCTATTGTACAGATACGACTTTATCCAATTATGAGGTACTCCTCTAAGGCCGTATTGTTCTATTTTTTGAAGGAGAATGTTGTGATTTACACAATCAAATGCTCTCGAAAGATCAAGAAAGACGCTTAACGTCTGTTGGTGTGACTCAAGTGCATCCATTGTATATTCAACAAGTTGATTAACTGCATCAGTTATTGATTTACCAGACCTAAACCCAAACTGTTTTGTAGAAAATAAATTGTATTTTTCAAAAAAATCTAAAAGTCTGTTCAAAAATAGTTTTTCAAATACTTTGCTTAAAGCAGGAAGTATAGATATGGGTCTGTAATTTTCAATATTAGCTGGATCTTCTTTTTTAAATATTGGAACTACTTTGGCGGTTTTCAAATCATTAGGAAATTCACCGGCTTCAAATGACTTATTAATAATTATCGTTAAAGGGCTGATAAGAAATTCCGAACACTGTTTGAGAAGCCACATAGATATCCCATCAATATCTTCTGACTTCTTTGCCTCCATCTTTTGAAAAAAATCTGCCACCTCCCTCTCTTCCACAGGAGCTAGAACTAAGGATGATAATGGAGGATTAGGAATCGTATTATATATTTTTTTATCTATGGCTTGATTTTTAAAATTTCCAATAGAAGTGAAAAGGTTATTGAACTCCTGAGCGACAACTTTAGGATCGTTTATTTGGTTTCCTTTAATCTGGAGTTGGATTGATCTGTGTAAAGGTTTATTTTTGGTGTTATTTATTAACGTCCAAGCTGCTTTAGAGATGTTTTTAGATTCAGTTAAGAACTTGTTTGTGTCGTACCGTTTTGCCGCCAGAATTACGCGCCTATATATTTTTTTATACTTTTTGTAAAAATCTTTGAATTCATTACTGTTTGTGGACTTAACTATTTCTGAATAAAATTTTAATTTTTCCCGAGATTTTAAAATTCCAGGAGTTATCCAGTTGTTTTTGTTTTTCCCCCGGTTGCTCAGCTTAATTTTCTTTTTGGGACAACAATTATCAACTTGAAATAAGAATGTACTATTAAATGCCTTAAACATGTTTTCAGCTGTGGAATAATTTCTCAAATCCCAGCTTTCTCTCTGTAATGAAAATTTTAAATTTCTTATATTGTCTGGTTTAAGGGATCGTTTGTATATCACAACAGGAGGATCTGAAACCGGGAAACACGAAGTTATATTTATTTCCTGTGCGTAGTGATCGGAAATAGCAGTCTGCAAGATTGAAACCTTGCTATTAGGGACATTTGTGATAATATTGTCTATAGCCGTGCTTGAATTAGCTGTTACTCTGGTTGGGGAGTTAATGGACCATTTTAAATCAAAAGAATTTACCAAATCTAGTAGATTTTTTACCAAAGAACTATTAGGGTCCAGAACGTTAATATTAAAGTCTCCCATTATCACAAAATGCTTAAAGCTGGATAAGAGGTGAATCAAAAGACCCTCCAACCCCTCAAAGAAGGCGCCACTATCCCCATTAGGAGACCTATAAAGGCCTACTATGGCAACCCTTCCCAGAGGTTCCAGGACAATATCTATACCACTCAGCTCAAAATCCAGATCAGAGCAAATATTTAATTTTGTTAAATTTAATTTTCTTATGAATAAATAGAGCCACTCCTCCACCTTTAAATGAACTTCTCTGATAAGAGTTAGCTAAGTTGTAATCATCATTAATTTTGAAAAACATAATATTATCATTATTAAAACCATGTTCAGATATAACAAGAATGTCAGGTTTTAACTCTTCTGTAAGTTCCTGACATCAATTCCTGAGGATATTTTTGAGCAAACGTGGTCTACGTGAGTATTCCAAGTCAAACCTCGATCAAGGTGTATTCCAAGGCATTTAGTTGAGAAGACAGACCTCTTCGATCTCAGTGTCGTCCACCATTATTACTGTGGGACTATCTGAGTAGTTTTCCCATGTCTCGCGTACCACAAGGGTTACGCGTGCCACAGTTTGGGAAACTCTGATATAGGAGATAGTACCTGGGTTTCACTTTTTAATTTTATTAGATAAACTAATTGTACAAAGATTCTTGGCTTGGGCTTAAGTAGCAGTTTAAATTAATATGCGCATATTGATCACGCATGTGCGTAGATTTCTTCAAAGATTTCTCTTTAACGACAGCTTCAAATCAAATCAAATCATCTTTATTATGTCATAAATACATATTTACAGTACATGAGCACTCGTCGTTTCAATAAATATTTAAAACTTAAAATAATTGTTAAACTAGTGTAACATTATTTTTAAAATCATCTTTAAATTCCTCTACACAGTGAAAACGATTTACCGTTAATATTTTTTTAAATTCAGATATGAACGTTTGACAATTATTTTGAATTTGTTTTAAACAAGCTGGGAGAGTGTTGTATAAATTTACTATTTGATTGCCAAAGACCTCTTGAAAAAAGCTGTCTTATGATGGGATATTGGTAAATTTGATCGGGTTCTTAGGTCATAGGAGTTAGACGGATTTTCGGGGAATTCTTACGGTTTTTCAAAAGGAATGTCAAGGAGTCAAGGATGTAAAAATGTATGGGAATGTTAATATTCTGTTTTCTAGAAACGTGGATTTATAGGAAGAACGAGGTTTTAAATTAAAAATGGTACGAATAGTTTTTTTTAGTATTAATAACAATTTTGTCCTAGTTGATTCACTTCCTTAAATTGGAACAGCGTAATTTAAAAAAGGCCGAAATATATTCCTAATGAGGTGGGAGGTTGCAGACAATTTGAAAGACGTCGAAGTACGAATATTCCTGATGACAGTTTTTTTGCTACATGATCAATGTGTTCATGAAGCTTAAGACGTTTGTCAATAATGACACCTAAAAACTTCATTGAATCAGAGGAGCTAATTTCTACGTCACCTATGAATGATTGAAGACCAGTCAGTTTAATCCCGCTAATAGATAATTCAATAATGCAGGTTTTATGGATGAGCTTGCTAACCATTGTAAATTAAATGTACAAAAAAACATAGTAAAAACCTAAATACCTCCGTTACATGCATGTTTAAACCTAACGGACGAGCCAAACATTTCTTAGTAAATACGGACATGCTCGCAGAAAATATGACGAAGGAAGATTGTGCCAGGGACCAATAATGTTGAATCAGAAAACACCCACATTACTTTAAAGTACCTTCAATACACGATAGAACAAAGTCAGAACACCAATGTTATTATAATCGGCATTCTATTTAGATGTGACAAGCCTCAACTAAATAAAAAAATACATAAATTGAATACAAAATTAAAAGGCTTGCCTTGTCATATTCAAATGTTCAACTCTGTCGCTTTATGGGTTTGATAGGAACCACTACACAACAAAAAAGGCAAACACATGCTAAAAAATATTGTACGAAGTATATATAGTACTTGAATCTACATGATTAAAAGAAACCCCTGTTTGGATGACAAATCCACGTCTAGATGTCTCTAAAGAAAAGTAACTGCTCGAAGTCAGAGACGGGTGAAATCTTTGTAGTGTCTGTTCCTCGAGTAAATCAAAGTCTGTAGCAGGACTTAATAATAATGGAAATAAGGCTGTAAAGAATTAATTCAACTCAGAAATAATACCTCAAAATGTTCAAGGGTTTTAGTACAATTGATTGGGTACAACAGTTTTTTGACGAAGAAAGTCCTGATGCTATTGCGTTTTTCAGAGCATTTCCTAAAACCTCATGAACTGAGCAATATCAAATATATCACCTTGTATCTTCATATTGCCGGAGTTAATTTAAAAGAGGAGGTGTCTGTAATTATTTGAAGTATAGCTTAAAAAGTGTAGAACTTAATGTATCAGAATACTGTATTGAAGCAAACTGCGAGAGCACTGGAATAAATATCCATTTAAAAATAGAAACATTGCTCTTCTGGTTTTTTATCTTATATCTTATATTCTTATGAGATCAGAGGAATCGCTTATAATTGGATTACAACCTATTTGAGTAATAGAACTCACCAAGTACAAATTGAAAACAAATTATCAAAAGTCGTAGACCTTAACCACGGTGTCCCTCAAGGGTCCATTCTTGGACCTATTTTATTCATTCTTTATGTTAACAAATGCAAAGAAATTACATTAGGCAAAAGCAACTGCAATACTATCCAGTATGCTGACGATACGACACTCAGTTTTAATGGAAACAGCTCTGCTGATCTTCAAAAACTTGCCGTTGACGTAACTAACAATTGCGTTGAGTACTTCAAAAATCTTGATTTAAGTACCAACTTTAATAAAACATACTACATCAATTTTGGATTCAATCAAAATAGCCATAAATTTAATTACAAAATAAATAATAGTTCCCTTCAAGAAACTGACTGCGTCAAATTCTTGGGTCTATGCATAGATAAAAAACTGTCATGGGATCAACACATAGACTCAGTTTTTAATAAAGTGTCTAAGGGCTTATTTTTACTAAGGAGGCTGTCATTATATTGTACTCAAGATGTTTTAAAATTAGCATATTTTGGAATAATAATTCATCCCCATATTTCTTATGGAGTCTCTTTGTGGGGTAACTGCTCTGAAACAAAAACCCAAAGAGTTTTTGTTTTGCAAAAGACAGCAATGAGAATTTTATCTCATCTTAATTATCGTGATTCCAGCAAGGAATCATTTAAAACTTTATCAATTTTATCTTTACCGTCACAATACATTTTTGACACGGTATTGTTATTTTTATCAAAATTTTCCTTTGACCAGCAACCAAATTATACGTACAATATTAGAAACCAATCAATTAGGCCAAATTATCACAGACTCCATATTTATGATAAGCTTCCTATCGAAGCCGGCCGAAAATTATACAATAAATTACCTGACAATTTAAAAAGCTGCGGTGTAGGTGCAATAAAACACATTTTTTACATTTTTGACACGGTATTGTTATTTTTATCAAAATTTTCCTTTGACCAGCAACCAAATTATACGTACAATATTAGAAACCAATCAATTAGGCCAAATTATCACAGACTCCATATTTATGATAAGCTTCCTATCGAAGCTATAACCTTAAGAAATATTTAATTCAAAAATAGTTTTATAGCGTACAAGAGTTTTTGGATAGCTAGTTGAAAATTATTTAAATTATACTTTCCTTCCAAGGTTTTACCAGTGGTCGTAGAATTTTGTTGTTATCATTGTTTTAATTTTGTTGTTTCATTTAACTTTCTTTTTTTTCTTGTCATAGAAATAATTTATTTTGTAAAAGATGTGACAATAAACATATTATTATTATTATCGACCGCCTTCAGGTAACAAGGATTATTTTTAAATCACGAAAGTGAGTTTTTTTTATGGAGAATCGAGTCATTATAGCTCTAGGTTACTTCAATATAGATTTCTCCAAAAGTACTAGCCTTACAAAAATATTTGTGCAAATTATGAACTCCTTTAATCTCAAAGAAACCAAAAATTTGTTTACAAGACAGTTTAAAAACTCTCATAAAAGAGTTGGTAAGGCATTTACACATTTTACAGATGATTTGATGCAAAGTTCTGTTATTGTGTCAGCGTTATGCGATCATTATGCACAGGTTTCATTGCCAATTACAGTTCACAATGGTAGCACACATAAGTTTACAAGCACCTTTAACGAATATTCAATGGAAAAATTCAAAACAACACTCGTCGGATGTTTATGAATCTAGTTTATCAATTAACCGTAAACTTAATAGTTTTCTTGTAGTATTTTCGAAACTAATGGATGAGTGCAAGAAAACTCCTAGTTACGCCACTGCTCAAGTATCTTTGCAAAAAAGAGCCGTCCGAACAATTGCAAAGTTACAAAGAAGAGAGTCTGTAGACCAGCATTCAAAAAATCTGAAACTGTTGACGTTACCCTGCTTCTACATCCTACAAACCTGTCTTTTCTTCAAAGAAAAATGCGACCAGCTAAGAGAGAGTGATATTAAACGAGATGCAGGGAGAACTACCGGACTGCGTAACTCAGAACGGTAGTTCATGATCGTTTGCCATCCCAGGCTGGAGCTCAACTTGTCAACAGACTACCAAATTCGATTAAAAGTGCCCTAATGCCCAAGGCATTTAAATCTCGCCTCAAAAACATTTTGGTCGCAGAAGCGTTCTATAATTTTCATAGGGAAGCCCCATCGAGTGACACCTCATTTTGAAGGTATTACAAAATGTTGATAAATTCTGAAAACTAGACGCCTCTATCTCAACCCAGAAACAAATGGCCTCCATTTTTAAGTTGCACAGACTTTTACTACGCGAAAAAGTGGAAACGCCTATATAACTTTTTTAGCCAGTTTTTTCAGCGTAACCAATCTTGTTACATATTATTAAAGTTATCAATACTATATTTTAATGCGTACACACACTCTGCCCCAATTTAAAAAAAATGAAACAATAAATATCTTCGTTAAATTTATTTACTAATTAATAAATAGCAATACATTATGTTATACGTTTCAAATTACCACTTATCGACATAGTAAAATGCTCCACTTATGGGAAAATTTTCGAGCAACCATTTTAAATGTGTTGGGGCTCACTACCCCCGAATCTCCCATTTTGAAAACTGGGGCAAAGTGTCAGTATGCATTAAGAGGTACCTTTGGTTCCTCTAATAAAATGTACCGAGTTCGGCTGCGCTGAAAAACTGGTTAAAAATGTATTAAGGCGTATCCACACTTTTGCCTGACCCTGTACATTGCACAACATTAGTGTTAAGTATATGAGTGCATAAACTCAACACAACCTAAAATCGGTCGGTAAATAGGCCTACCGTAGGTTGAAGCAGTGGACTGTATAGCTGAGTACCTCGATCCCTCCTGGAAGCTGGGTGGACCAAGGGGCGTGATCTTGGGTAACACAACACTGATGTCCTGAGTGACACGCCACTAATGTCGGCCGACGCGTGCCCGAGTATTAAAAAGAGTTTGTAGAAGAATTAGAGTAAGTGAGCGACACTAACGTATGAGTCTGTAGGTACGCACTGAGTGTTGAGGTAGCGTAGTGAGCAAACTGAACTTTGGTCAGGAGGTTGAGAGCCAATCAGCGTAGAAGTTTTATACGGAAGTGCTGCTATCTATCTTGAGGTTTGAATTTAATTCAGCGGGAAATTTAAAGTGGAGTGTTTGAACTATGATAGTTTACTTCTATTTATTTGTGAGTTATTATTACTGAACAATTAGCATTTCATATATGTAAAGGCGCTTAACTTAGAGATGTCCCATCATGATGCTCGTCTACGTACACCGGCCAGAATACTTGTTTGTAAGCAGAAGACTCGTAACAGACAACAGTGCAGACTTCCAAAGCTCTATAGGCCTACCGTACAATGGCCGGGACTCTATGAGCGAAGTGTATCATCGTGTATGTCAATTGCACGAGGGACATATTTTGAAAGTTCGCGAAACAAGAGAATAAAAATAGTTTGGTACAAATAATATTGATTGATAAATATATTTGATTGAACGACAGTACAGGATGTCTAGTCTCAAAGCTCAAATGGAAGTTGAAAGTAATTTATTTGAAAAACTAAACTTGATTCAAAGTTTCAGGTGCTTTGTTTGGGAATGATGTAAACTGTTACTATTAAGACATCAACACAAATCTGTTAGTTGTAGAAAATACTACTTCTAAAATTGGTTTCCTTAAACAATAGTGACATCATCTCCATATATAGTTTCTTGCAGGTTGGCAATGCTTTTTTTTTTAACTGTGAGTATATCAAGTAAGTAAGGCTAAAAGGCTTCAAACCCGAGCCTTGGGAATCCAAAAATTTACTTCCATATTTTTAGATGTTACACTATTTAAAAATGATATCTTAAGCCGTGGGGGTTTAGAATCGTGCGCGACTTCGGAGCTCATTACTCCGCTGGCGTGGGTTCGATCCCCGCAGTCATCACTTACTATTATATATGGTAACGGTAGGTAAAGGTCAAGGTTGATTGGTAGAGAGGACTTTGTTGTCCTAACTCCGCCTCGCTAGACAAAACAAACGTTAGCTTTTTTACTTTTATCTCTATGTTTTCAGAAACTCCATCATGGACCGCAACGATGGAAAACCTACAGCCTCACTCTACAACATAGTATTGGGGCTTCTGGGTATGCTAATACGCAAGGGCAACGCCATGCAGGATGCCCAAACTACGTCAAGAGGTATATTTGGTTTGACATTTTCGCTTTATTTTTGTTCATTAAGGATGATTGGCCACAAAAAGTCGCATCTGAAATTGACAGTTTTAAAATGTTTATTTTGCTAATACCATTTTTGGAGTGAGAAAAGGCCGCATCAGGAGTTGTTACCCGTCTATTGAGCAAGCGATGGTGTGCCGAAGTGCGATATTTTATATACCGTTTGCTGCCCACTTGGAAACGGCGTCGACAAAAAACCAGACCATGCTTAAATTGCCTCTAAAACCGGAAAACCTCTTTCTACAAACTGACATACACAAATAAAATTGTGTACTTTTCATAAATATTTTTTTTATAAATTGATTGTTTGTTTACTTTTTAGTTGATTGGAAATAACAATGTGTCAGTTTGTTGAGACAGGTCTTTGAATATTAAAGAAAATTAAATACTGGGTAATTTCTTTGCCGTTTGGGCGTACAGCGGCAAACGGAAACAACAAGTTATACACCACTGCCGCTAAAACTTTGCATATAGGATTTGTACATCATTCGACATAGCAACATCGCGTTTGACCCATCTTAGCTTCAATATTCAAAATAATACAACTTCTTCAACAAGACAATTTTCCGCAAACTTTAACTCATTGCCATTTTTTGGTTTTAGATGGAAAATACCAACAAAATTCATTTAATTGTTCAAATACTTCATAAACATTGTATGTCAATATTTGCAACATTTTTCCTGTTGAAAAAAAAATTCCGGTACAAGGTTTTCCCAAGAATGCTCAGATTCCAGCTAGCTGCGTTCAGTATCGTTTCCGGTTTAAATATAAGTCACCTACTGGGGCAATTTCTGCAGTTAAAAGGTTTTTGCGTAAATCCATATGTACAAGTTTTATGATAAGTATCGCGTTTGCGAGTTTTTCTGATTATCACTATTAAAGGATCATTTTTATCAACCTTCCAATAGCTTGGCAAATTTATGTTGAAGTTGACCAAATTTGAATGAATTTTCCTGTCCTTGGAAATTGCTTACGTTTTAATGTTGCGGTAGAAGATTGTTGAAACATGTTGCCATTTTCATGTATACCTTGAAAAGGCCAGATGCAAAGTTAAAAAGGTCCAAGATGCCCTAAAAACGTGTTTAGTGCCCAGTTTGGTCCCTCGCCATTTATTTTGTGGATGCTAAATGGGTATAAAATATAGCTTAAGACACATTAGTTGATGAGCTTAACCCTAAAACGAAGTTTCACTGCCAGAGCTTCTCCAGATTTCGAGTTATAAGCGGTCTAAGATGCCTTAAAACGTGTTTAGTGCCCACTTTGGTCCCTTACCATTTATTTTGTGGATGTTGTATGGGTATCAAATATAGCTAATAGCTAATAACTAAAGACACACTGCGTAATGGGCTTAACTCTTAGACAAAGTTTCACCTCCATAGCTTCAGTCGATTCTGAGTTATAAGCGGTCCAAGATGCCTTAAAAACGTTACAGACGGACAGAAATTTTTTGACGCCAATTTTTTTTTTTATGTATTAATGGTCAACTGAAGTACTTTTTTTTACATATTTTAGGAGTTCGACCCTCACCCCAAAATATGGGGAGTTAGGAGGGATCCTCAGAAGTTTTTAATTTACGCCAGCATGTGACCCGTCATTTGAAAGGGTATGAAAAGACAAACTCATTGATACTATGGAAAAAATTACGTCAACGAACGGTTTGAGCAGATAAATGTTCGCTGTCGCTATCGTTGATCAAATTCAGAAAAATATGGGTACAGCTTTTAGGTGATCAAAGCATCAAAATGATCTGCTAGAAGATGGGTTTTTCACACTTGAGAAAACTGCCATTTTTTGTTCAAAACGCCAATGTTCAAAAATTTTCAGCATATATCTTGTAGCATATCATTTTAAAGCTTAGATCCTCCAAAATCCGAATCGGAGTGCTTTCAAACTTGGAACACGATAGCAACGACGTCCATTTATCTGCTCAAACAATGAAACCGTTTTGGGGCGCCATTTCTATAAAGAGCATTATAAACTTCTTAAATGGTATCAAGAATTTTCATTTTATACCAATTTTAATGATGGGTCACATAATGGGTAAATAGAACATTTCTAAGGATCACCCCCACTACCTCGTATTCAGGGTGAGGGGCAAACTCCCAAAATATGTCAAAAAATACTTCATGCCAAAACGCATTAAAAAAAAGTCCATTCTTCCAAAATTGAAAGGGGGTCGGAATTTTTTAGCAACCGGTATTCCCTTGTCTTTGGTAACTGTTCTCAGTTCTCAACTTAATTTCAGAGATAGATGTCATCAGAGAATAGTGTTGCCATTTTCATTTGTACACTGACAAAGCCAGATGCAAAGTTTTAGTGGCTCTAGGGCAGTTTAGCTGTATAAATGCCTGGAGAACCTTTGCAGATGTGGATTTGAACCTACGTGAGGATTTGAAGGAGGTAAGGCGGCGGAAGGACTGGTGCTATAATCTCCTCGAGCACATCGCCGAGGAGACCAGGAAAATCACACCCGCTGGCCTATCCAAGTACGTAAAGCCCGAGTGTCTCTATCCGGGATGGGGAATTTAACATGTGATAAAAACTACTAACGACGATCTAAGCAAGTTAACTCTAATGTAAATTTTTCTCTGGAAGCATGGATTTTTTGATCCTGCTGCATATAAAACTAAAACGTGTACATTCGTCATCAAATAAGTTGTATTTCTAAACTAAAAAGTCGAAATTCCATAAGGACTTAGTTCTCGAAATTCAGTAATCAAAATTACTGTTTATAACAAAACTAAGTTTTATCATTTTTATATGCAGCAGCACTAATGCCTGTATGCTTCTAGAGAAAAGCCTTCCACGTTTTAATTTACTATCTTACCTAAATCATCGCAAATTTTCCATGTTAAATTTCCTAATCCAAAATTAGTTTTAAATACAAAAATGAAGTTACTCTCAGAAACATGAGTTTTACATGAATCAATGCCATAAGTTTAAAAGACTAAATCCCAAGTTCAAATCAAACATGAATATTTAAAAAAATTTAATTTAAATTATTATTAGGAAAAATGGCAAACATATGAGCTCTGTTTGTAACATACTAAGTGGTTTTTTCTGTTTTCCTGGCATAAGAGGTATTACTCTGGTGTTTCATTGACCTAGCAAGACTGTGTTTCAGCTGTCCTGAAAAATCGTCCAGGTTGGAGATAGCCCGCTTTAACTTCACCCCTCATTTTCAAACGATGTTTTAAGTCAATTGACGTACTAAAATAGGAATAGTTATTCAATAAAAGGATATAGGCGTTAATGTTGTAATACTAATAATACTTAATACTATTACTAGTTTTATGAAAGGAAAACTTATTTAAAATCGGACTGCTTATTCCGCTCTTACAGCGCAAAAGGAAGTTTGAAACGACTGGATGGATTTTTTAATGTTTGGTACATTAATGAAAATGCAGGGTTTTTTCAACAAAATCAGATGCAACTTTCGTTTTGTAGATAGCTAAGCCTGTTTTTCGGTGAAAACTCCTACCTCAAAAGGGGGTTTCGGGCCGTTTAATATCGCCGGTTTAAAAACGTGACCAAGATATTTACAACAGAAATAATTGAACCAAATTTTATGAAAATCGGACAAAAAATACGACGTTTAGAAGGATACCTATACATTTGTATAAGAAGTTTTGGGTTTTGCTTAAATCGTGTTCTGGGGTTCAAGGCTTATTTCACGGTCTCGGGCCTGCATGGGTCTTACCACGCTGACGGCATGATTATAACATTTTTTGAAAGGAACTTGCTAATAATCCAATAATGCTATCTCGCCAGAACTAAGAATTATATAGAAAGATTATTTAGTTAATTAAATAAAATAGCCTTGCCGGTGGAACCATTGTTGGTCACACTAGCTATAAAGGTTTCCGCCATTAGACGATTTTCTTAATGAAACCAGGGAAACAGAAAGCCTATTGAATCTTTCCTGTGTTATATACTGAGTGAGTTTTAAATGCACCCCCCACTTTAACCTTTGAAAAGTTTAAGGGGTGGTTTAAAACTCACCATGTACACGCCACAACTATTCCTTAATCGCATAAGCTGCGGCTACTGTTTGCAACCAAGCCCATTCCTGTAGCACTCTAGCTTGCGGAGAGCACACCATGTTGTCATCAACTCATATTTATGTTGTGTTTAGTGAATGTGTCTTGGATTGCGATGGTATCAAGCCTTCCCTCATTATCGTGGCGAGCCGACTCCTAGAGGAGATCCCTAGGAGAGAGCAGCAGATGCGAGAAAGAGGTAAAATGCTTTACTGTCAAATATTGTAAAATAGCTTATCCGTTGGAAGAATAAATGAAATTAAAATGAAATAAAACCAAAACCACGCACTTAAATCACATACGAATTTATTTTTCAAGAGTATTAGGTGTTGGTTGTGTGTTTTCAACGTTTTAAAGGGAGGTGATTTAAGCTGTGCAACTGGAAACTATGTTTACCCTTGATGGACCAAGGGAGAGTCATTTTGTGTCCATACCTTTCAACTATTTTCCGCAACCAATTATTATTTCCCGCAAAATTATACAAAACTTGTTTTGTTAGAAAACAGTTGTTTATTTTATATGTTCTACTAACTCTCAATCCTCCAAGTTATGTAAATAATTAATAATGAGACAACAAACAGTAAGTGGATAAATTTTTACCCTCCCTTGGTCCAACATATAACAACATAAGTTACAGCCTTGTGAACTTGCTAAATTGAAAATTATCTTTGGCAATTCAGTTTTTACTTTTATTTTGTATAATACTTGTTATGACTTATCGACTATTTTGCTGATCAGTTGGTAGCTCTAGCCATTTGGTTCAGACAGCTGACATTTTGGGGCGTCAACTGTCAACTTTTCTGTCACTGTCAGTCTATCGACTATCACAAGTTGTTTATTGTCTTATTTGAGGTTATGTGTGTTGATATATTAGTTGGAAAATGAGTGATTAAATATATAAAAATATGTCTGTAGAAAACAAATTGAAAACCCAAAATTTTTCATACATGTAAATAAGAAGATTCTGAATCTAGTTAGCTAGTTTAGAGTAGTTTAAAGCCACTTTACAACAAAGTGTTCCACAAGTTACACCAATTTGTTTCTGTTTCTACATAAAAACCTTTTAACAAAAAAATTGAACCGACTTCAAAAACAAACCTACGGTAAAGTGCTCTAAAAAGTGTGAAATAATTTGGTAATTCAATTCTGTATTGCTTAACATGCTACATTAATAAAAAATGAGTTTCTGAAGTTTTATGCGAACATACAATAATGTATCCATTACACTACAGTAGTACATTACAGCAGTTCTCATGTCATGGTAACCAATATAGTAAATATTAATTTCCTAATACATATTAGAATACCACCATAGGCGAACACTATTTGCAATATTGTGGACTAAAATTTAGGTGTTGTTACAATCTTTTTTCACTTAAAAAAATACTGAAGTCGGTGCTGCTGAAGCAATATTACCAAAGAAGAAGCAGCACCGACTCTAATATTTTTTTAAGTGGAAAAAGATTGTAACAACACCTAAATTTTAGTCCACAATATTGCAAAATTAATAGTGTTCGCCTATGGTGGTATTCTAATATGTATTAGGAAATTAATATTTACTATATTGGTTACCATGAAATGAGAACTGCTGTAATGTACTACTGTAGTGTAATGGATACATTATTGTATGTTCGCATAAAACATCAGAAACTCATTTTTTATTAATGTAGCATGTTAAGCAATACAGAATTGAATTACCAAATTATTTCACACTTTTTAGAGCACTTTACCGTAGGTTTGTTTTTGAAGTCGGTTCAATTTTTTTGTTAAAAAGTTTTTATTTCACAATTTTTAGTATTAATTTTGTTCAAAATGTATTTGAAGTCAGTTTATTTATTTTGTTTGCTAAAGTCTCTATTCAGACAAATTTATAATATTCCAGATTGTTGTACCTAAATACAGTAACGTTAAAGAAAACCTGTTTCGTCTTTTGAAGCTGATGAATGAGTTTGTAGTTGTACTTGTAGTGTAATGAAATCATATTATCTTAAACTAAGTAATTGAGTCGTAAGACCTTCAGAAAGCTTTTAGTTAGTTTGGGAGAGAGGCAGTCCTCTAATCGGACCCTAGGTTTGAGTCCTTCATCCTCGGTATCTATCGCTTGTTTGACGTGATTTATCTTCAGTACAAACTGAAGTAAATGTGTACTGAGTATAGCTGTGAGTACAGCTCTTCTAGGTAGACAATCAGAGTCAGACCGCTGCACTCATGTCACAAATCTGCCGCACGGGAGTGAGAAGAATCGCCTGTATCAGGGTAACGCTTCGTCCTTTGACCTCGAGGCCTTTGCATATGGTAACAATGCAGAACATAGACCGTTTGCTTTTCCCATGGCAAGCTGGCTTCGCTCGCGATAGCGTTTTGGTCAAACGGGTATGGGTCATCAGAGTGACGATTTGACAAGCCTTCGGTTATTTGCTAATAATAATCTCGCAAAAGTAGTTGTTCTCTTCTAAAGATGTAGTTTCGGTGCTTGGTCAAGCTAAAAAAGACTAGGTGGTTCGCCCCACTCGCGTTGACGCTTCGTCGTTGTTGCCTTTTGTTTGCTTATTCCCAGTTCACAAGATCATGTACAGTTAGGTTTCGGCACGTATCCTTATGACTTCTGGATAGGTTGCTATTTTTTTTGCAAGTTTGCTGTATTAGGAGTGGTTTACATTTCTCTTACTAACGCGCCGTCCTTTAGCCTCGCAAATTACTACCGGTTTTTTTTTGCTAATTGTCACTTTTGTGTTTTCTAACTTTCTGGCTTTGCTTTAACTTAAAACTTTTAAACTACTGTATGTAGAGCGAGCTGATTTCTGAACATTTTATAAGTTGAATCTTGTTTGTACAGTTATGTACATATTTAATCATGTTGAAATTAACGCAAATGCTGTTTAAATGTACGAGTAGTTCACGCTTACCCTCAAAATGTCTGATTGTTTAGAATTTTCTCCAGAAATATACGTATTTTTAAACGTATCAGGGGTACAATTTTGGAGTAAGTTATGTTTTGGACAGAACGGTACCATTATCATATACTTCAATCACATCAAAATGAAAACATCATCAGCTTAAAATACGGTAACAAAATCGTATTTGCGTAAAATGTATCAGAAGATTTTTATAAGTTTTTACAGTACTTAAAACACTTTATGGAAACCATTTTGTAGAAAATTTGATTTTAATTAGTCTTGTACATTTACCATTTTTATAGCCTTGCCGAAGTGATACCTATACTACTTAGCACGCAAGGAGTACACGTTTCAGCATGACATTTTGGACATTTTATTCTTGTTTACAGAATCTATAAAGGGTTTCAAAGCTTGTAAAATACGTTTTTTTTGTTGAAAACTTAGCTATGCTCAGAATCTTATCATTACCGGGTTTATTATATTAAAAATTAAGTGTCTGTGGCTATCAAACTTATATGAAGTGCTAAAAATTACGTGTTTTTTAGCGAGAAGGAGGCCATAGCTCGGTAAATATGAGTATAATCACATTAAAAATATATATTTTCTTAAAGACAATTAAATTTTAGAACCCAAGTTTTAGAAGAATTTAATGCTACTATCTTGTTGCAAATTTAATTCTACATCGAAATAAGGCTATAGAAATTCATTTCCGGTTCGAAATAGTGTTTTTACTAGGCAAAATACGCAACAAGTACACGGGATTTTGAGATTTTTTGAGGTTTTACTTTTTTATATAGAAATATAAGTCCGATCAAAAGATATTTATATGGGACCACTATGGGGTATAGCCCAACCAAACAAAACAAACCACATCAAAATCGGTGCTGTGATTCCAGAGAAATCCGTGGACAGACATAGATAAAAAAAAAAAGTCTCACTTTGACTTGAGTAACCTCCTCCTTTTTTGAAGTCGGTTAAAAATACACCAAATTTTCTGTCTTCCACTTCTGGAGAAACTAATCTTCCACTGAATTTTGGTTTTCCGCGAAATGTCGATAAAACCAAAGAAAGTTGACAACATATTGTGGAAGATGGGCAAGCAACTTGTAGAAAACTACTGGAGACGACGTCCACTGCAACTACTCAACCTACCCCTACTCAACCCTCTACAGTCTGGACTGCTCGTATATATTTCAGCTGCAGGTATTTCCAGTGATTTCGTTTGTGTTTTAATGGTGTTTTCATGATGTAAGGCTGTAATGAGATAGTTCTCACTACAGCCTTCTATCTATGCTCGAGGGTCAAAACCTGTGAATTAATTGAACTTTACCTGGGTCGAGAGGTTCTGTGGAACGCAAAAGACCCTACATTTAAAGACGACAACTTAAAGAACAACAGGGGAGAAATTGAGAAATTGTAGCCCGAAATCCTTCATGCTACTGACTGAATCTTTCACGCTAACTCCTTAACAAGTTTTCCACTAGAAAATACATTAATTTGTAAAACAAGTTTTGAATTTTGCTTAAAACGTGTTCTGGGGTTAAGAGTTTATTAGTATTGTTACTCTTGACTTGTAATGACGTACTTTAGAAGCTGGCTGGATCACAAATGAAGTAGGCCTAGCATGGTTTCGACTGTTGCAGGGGAGCTTGATGAAGATTTCATTGGAGTCCTGCGCAGGCACAGAAGTTGGCTACTTAGATTTATCGAATACATCAGCAACGACGCTTGGTGGAGCCAGGACACCTGGGCGGTCTTGTAAGTTCATTTAGATTGTACATTTGAACAAAGATAAAATTTGAAACATCACATTTAGTCTCATAGCTTGTGAAGCTGATTTGTCAAAGGGTGATATGGACAAGGTCTAGAAACCTTTCTAGACGAGACTCTTATTGGGGTTCAAAAGTTAATTACACTTCCTCTAAACTTCCCGAAGAAATTTTCCTATTTAAACAATTGACCTTTAAACTGTAAACACTATTACTGGCGTTTTCCATTGTTTTTTAGTAAACAAGAAGAACCCCACGACTTAAGTTTTAGGATCAGATTCCAGATCCTCGATTGTCGTGTTCTTCTTTGTTCACTGTAAAAAGAAACTATGGAACATCCATTATAATATTTTAACTTGAGAAACTCATGCAAGTTAGCCTGCACAGGCCAGCACTGAACAGTTTATGACATGTTTGTTAGCATGTTTATAATAGAAGTTAGCAAAAGTTTTTTTCGTAGCACGTTTGTCAGAAAGCCTTGTGTTACCTTGTGGTAAAGACAGAAAAACAGTGGAGTTGAGTGTGGAAGGGTTCAAACCAACGGGGAAAGAAATGGTGTACGTCGGACAGAGATTTCTTGAGAGTATGAGTATGTGGCATATTTTTTTAAGTATACTATTGAGGATTGCAATATACTAAACTGTACTTTGTTTGTCTTTTCCAGCACTCCCCCAACGCCTGCTACCAGAACGTACCATGAATCCCTACCTTCCACCTCCTCATATGTGCCATCCCCAGCACTAAAACGTTCTTTACCCCCAGCACAAAGACGTTCTTCACCCCCAGCAAAAAGACGTTCTTCGCCCTCTCATTACATGGTTAGTTAGCTATTTGTATTCCGACTTAACAGAATTGAGTGTAAGTGTTCCTTTTGTAAATATCTAGATTAGGTTTGATTACAAACATGTTTTAAACAAAAGTGTTTCTCCCTAAAGGGCACTTGTGGTTTTATTATGGTCCTGCTCACAACAGATTTGCTATGATTCATGTTAACGCTTTTGACTATGTGTCGACAATTTTATATCCCTCCAAACGATGATCTTGGGCTCGTATCATAAAGCTTTACTTCTGGACTAGCCAATAAATATCTATTTTATTAATTAAATCCTGAATTTAAATACTATATATTTATAGCCTGCTGCCTCCCGGCCCTCTGCCACTTTGCCATCTCTGCCCACTAATTCGCTTCAAAATTTTTCTTTACCCCATATTTCACCCCCTCACTTCATTTGTAGTAAAGTAATTAGTGATAGTAAGTCATTTGTAGTCTGGGTTGGTATTAGTGCTATTTTCATTAGTTAAGATTAAAATGTTTCATTAAGTTTAATTACCAGCGAAAAGATGCACCAAAGGTGCTTCCCCCTAAGGGGCAGTTGTAGGTAAATTATGCCCTGCTTGTAAAAGATTGTTTATGACTCATGTTAACGCTTGTGACTGTGCGTGGTTTATGTTATACCTATCTAAACGTTGATCTTTGGCTTGTATCATAAAGATTCCCTTCTGGACTAATCATGAAATATCTGTTTTATTATTTAAAGCCTGAATTTAAATATTATATTTTTACAGCCTAATGTCTTGCCCTCCTTCGGCGCCCGGTCTTCCACCTCATCCCAAACGACAACTCCGGTACCTGAGAATTTTTCCCCCCAAGGGTCATCCCCATCCTCCCCGGTGAGTCATTTGAAGTCTAACTGCACGGAGTTTAATATAAATGTTCCTCCTTTTTTAAATATCTAGATTAAGTGACATTACCAACAAAATTTATTCAACAAAAGTGCTTCCCCCTAAGAGGCACTTGTGGTTAAATTATTCCCCTGATCAAAAAAGATTTGCTATGATTCATGTTAACACTTGTGACTATGTGCCGACAGTGATATAGGAAGGCTATCCAGAGTAAATTATGTTTTGGAATCAAAGTTCTACGAAGAATAAGAAAAGATGTTTATTGCATAAATTTGAAAGCCAGGCTAAAATGCTATTTTTCTACATAATCCCCATATAAATTTAGGCACTTATCATACCGATGGACGAGCTTTAAAATTCCTTCGTCGTAATGTTCTGCCACTTGTATTGCTCTTATTAAGTTCAACCATTTTGTTACTTCTTCCTGTAGCTGTTCATCATGGTCAAAACGCTGCGCTGCCAGCCATTTCTTCATCGTTGGGAAAGGGTGGCAGTCGCTGAGTGCAAGATTCGGACTACAGTAGAGTGAAAGCTTTCATCGGAAAGCTTGGATGAACGAATTTATTAATTTATCTACTACTATCTAGTGGAGGACCGAGGATTTAATACAAAATTTAGATAATTTTATATTAACGGACTTGGGAGGGCTGCGCTCAAGAGCTCATTAAGGAAAGCTCCCGCCACTGGTCATGGACAGAGTTTAGTTATAGTTTCTAAATGTATTAAGTTTTGTTCTTATTCTTTCAGTAAACATACTATTTAATCCAATTTAACTATTGGTGAAGAGAGTTCAAACTTAAATGAAACGGATAAAAACTACATGTTAGCCTTAACATACAATCAATAGCTGAAAAAAATAGCTGAAAAACACAGAGATGTGGTAAGTAGTTATTAATTGAAAGGATCTCACCCAGACTCGGACCACGAACCTCGCACTACGGGGGGCACGCACTAACTAGCATCCCTGTAGGCCGGTAGTTGACAGCCCGGTCTGTAGATGAGTGGAGGGGGAGCAGGTTGGGGAAGTTTGAAGCACACAGCCGATGGGGTTGATGTTTTCATGGGAGAAGTGGCACATTAAAAAATATATCATGAAAACAAAAAAATATAACATTGCTAAGGCCTAACTGTACGTCGTGTGTGTCTCCATGCTTCGCTCACATGGGCGTTCAGTTACGAGACGTGTATGTGTGTGTTAGTTCAGTCTATTTCTGAGGGTCATTGGGTGAGTTCTGGTTTTTATGTTATCTGTCCGTTCTTTCCTTATGTTCTAAATAAGAGTCCGTTCTTTCCTTTTACTTAATTGCTCCGCCACTATTATGAACTTTCAAACAAACTTAAATGAAACCTTGCATATTTTAAATCAAAACATTAGAAGTGTTGTTAGTAGTTTTTATCCCTTTTTAATTGAACTCAACAGCTTAAATTACATTTGTGATATTATAATTTTAACGGAAATATGGATCACAGATACTGAAGTAGGTAATTTTAATATACCAAGGTATAATACTTACAGTTGCTATAATTTGATGTATCAAGCAGGTGAAGTTTTAGTTTACACAAAATCACATATTGAGGTTATATCGGTTCGTCAGTTGACCAATATTCAGTCCGAGTTTACTTCTTACTTGTAAAGTCGGACATGCGCAGCTCTCACTGCTGGCAGTGTATCGGCTCCACAGCTCTTCTGTGCCTCAATGTCTCCTTGATATAGATCTTTTTTACGTACAGGCAAGTCTTTAAAACCATTTTTATAGTTGGTGATTTAAATATTGATTTAACTTCTGATAGCATTGATAAAAATAATTATGTTTCTTGTCTGTCTAGCTTTGGCTTCAAATATTTTATTATAAACTTACATGAATCAGTAGGAACAGTAAATCATGTATTGATTATGCATATCTTAAATTTTCTTATGATTTTATTTCAGAATGTTCAGGCAAAGTATTGCACACTGCTGTATCAGATCATTCTGCCATTTTGATAACCCTTAAATTAAACAAACGTTTTTCTGCACCAGACCTGCCTAGGTATAAGTTAAATTGTAATAAGTTTATAGATTAGATTTCAATGTTGTAATTTTTGCTTACGTGGTGATGTTCATAGTTTATACATACAACACCAGGAGTAGAAATCAAATTGATATGCCTCGCCACAAGCTCAGTTTTTACACTAAAAAGGCCTCATTCATTGGGATAAGGTTTTTTTTCGAAAGTACCTCATCCCCTAAGGGGCACTCGTAGTTAAATTATGCCCCTGCTGAAAAAGATTTGCTATGCTTCACGTTAATGCCTGTGCCTCTATGCTGACAATGTATACCTTTCCAGACGATGGTCTTGGGCCCAATGTTTCATGAGATTAAGTTTGATTACCAGCCTAATGGTACACTGAATGTGCCTCCCCTAAAGAGCACTTTTGGTTAATATATGCCCTGCTGATTAAATATTTCCTATGGTTTATGTAAACGTATATTTTGAGAAGAATGGCTTTGCTTAGCAATGTAGAAACACTAAAATCAATCTCTTTTGCCCAAAATTCACTCTCATATATCTTATGGTTTGGCAGTCTATCCCCGGGGACTTTAAGTAAGCTATTAGAATTAGGTTAAAATTAAAAGGAAAGCATCAATAAAACAATGTTTTTCAGAGCTATTTTAATTGTGTACGATCAATATATTCTGGGCTGCATAATTTGGGCGAGAAAAAATTTTAATTTTTGCTTCCTTGCTGATGTTTATACATACAACACCAGGAGTAGAAATTAAATAGATATGCCTCACTGCAAGCTCAATTTTTACACTAAAAAGGCCTCATTCATTTGGAATTTTTGATAAAGTTTTTTTTCAAGGAAAGTACCTCCCCCTAAGGGGAACTCGTAGTTAAATTATGCCCCTGTTGAAAAAAGATTTGCTATGCTTCACGTTAATGCTTGTGACTCTATGTTGACAATGTATACCTTTCCAGACGATGGTCTTGGGCCCGTATCATAAAGCTTCACTTCTAGACTAGTCAAGAAATATCTATTTCATTTTTAAAAGACTGCATTTAATAATGATATGTTTACAGGCTCAAATTAACCAACCAGAGTCTACACCGGAACACACTAACCAATCAGAGGTCTTAACAGCAGATGAAGGGTCATCCTCCACGATGTCCCCTACATCCTTCCAGGTAAGTCAATTTAGACTCCACAGAGTTTGTTTGAGTTTTCATTTCGTTAGTTAAGATTAAAATGTTTCATGGAGAATAAGTTTAATTACCAGCCTAATGTTACACTGAAATTGCCTCTCCCTAAATAGCACTTTTAGTTACTTACGCCCTGCTGATTAAAGATTTCCTATGACTTATGTAAACGTATATTTTGAGAAGAATGGCCTTGCTTAGCAATGTAGAAAAACTAAAACACTAAAATCAATCTATTTTGCCCCAAATCAACTCTCATATATCTTATGGATTTGCAGTCTATCCCCGGGGGGACTTTGAGGAAAAATATGGATAGCATTCTGAAAAAAAGCTATTAGAATTATGTTAAAATTAGAAGGGAAAGCATCAGTGAAACAATGTTTTTCAGAATAAGCTATTTTAACTGTATACGATCAATATATTTTAGGCTGCATTCTTTGGGCGAGAAAACAGTTTTGTAATTTTTGCTTCCTTGGTGATGTACATACAACACCAGAAGTAGAAATTAAATAGATATGCCTTACTGCAAGCTCAATTTTTACACTAAAAAGTCCTCATTCATTTGGAATTTTTGATAAAGTTTTTTTTTTCAAGGAAAGTAACTTGTAAGAACTAGAAGTTAAATTATGCCCCTGCTGAAAAAAAATTTGCTATGCTTCACGTTAATGCTTGTGACTCTATGCTGACAAAGTATACCTTTCCAGACGATGGTCTTGGGCCCGTATCATAAAGCTTCACTTCTAGACTAGTCAAGAAATAGTTATTTCATTTTTTAGAGCCTGAATTTATGTGTTGTATATTTATAGGCTGTTCCAACTTTTTACACTTCAGAGTCCAATCACTTAAAATCATTAGTCACCCCTTTTCTGTTTTCTCTCTACATATATAATTATTAACACCATATTCGGATTAATCAGGATTATTTTGAATTTGAATTAATCCTGTCTATTTAGTGTGTCTCAATATTGTGTCAAGATAACCTATTCAGTCCTAGGCTCAATATACGCAGGCAAGGTAATGTAACCTGTAGTGACGTGGGGTCTGAGGAGAATATGTTGCGCTATGTATACAGTGTAGCTAGATATCCACTGTACATGTCTAGGTGCCATACTCACACTTTACACTAACCTCTTCAAGTCCCAACTCAACATTCACAGACAAGGTAATGTAACCTGTAGGTGATGTGGGGTCTGAGGAGGATATGTTGTGCTATGTATACAGTGTAGCTAGATATCCACTGTACATGTCTAGGTGCCATACTCACACTTTACACTAACCTCTTCAGTCCCAACTCAACATTCACAGACAAGGTAATGTAACCTGTAGGTGACGTGGGGTCTGAGGAGGATAAGTTGTGCTATGTATACAGTGTAGCTAGATATCCACTGTACATGTCTAGGTGCCATACTCACACTTTACACTAACCTCTTCAGTCCCAACTCAACATTCACAGACAAGGTAATGTAACCTGTAGGTGATGTGGGGTCTGAGGAGGATAAGTTGTGCTATGTATACAGTGTAGCTAGATATCCACTGTACATGTCTAGGTGCCATACTCACACTTTACACTAACCTCTTCAGTCCCAACTCAACATTCACAGACAAGGTAATGTAACCTGTAGGTGATGTGGGGTCTGAGGAGGATATGTTGTGCTATGTATACAGTGTAGCTAGATATCCACTGTACATGTCTAGGTGCCATAGTCACACTTTACACTAACCTCTTCAGTCCCAACTCACATTCACAGACAAGGTAATGTAACCTGTAGGTGATGTGGGGTCTGAGGAGGATAAGTTGTGCTATGTATACAGTGTAGCTAGATATCCACTGTACATGTCTAGGTGCCATAGTCACACTTTACACTAACCTCTTCAGTCCCAACTCACATTCACAGACAAGGTAATGTAACCTGTAGGTGATGTGGGGTCTGAGGAGGATATGTTGTGCTATGTATACAGTGTAGCTAGATATCCACTGTACATGTCTAGGTGCCATAGTCACACTTTACACTAACCTCTTCAATCCCAACTCTACATTCACAGACAAGGTAATGTAACCTGTAGGTGATGTGGGGTCTGAGGAGGATATGTTGTATACAGTGTAGCTAGATATCCACTGTACATGTCTAGGTGCCATACTCACACTTTACACTAACCTCTTCAGTCCCAACTCAACATTCACAGACAAGGTAATGTAACCTGTAGGTGATGTGGGGTCTGAGGGATATATGTTGTGCTATGTATACAGTGTAGCTAGATATCCACTGTACATGTCTAGGTGCCATAGTCACACTTTACACTAACCTCTTCAGTCCCAACTCAACATTCACAGACAAGGTAATGTAACCTGTAGGTGATGTGGGGTCTGAGGAGGATATGTTGTGCCATGTATACAGTGTAGCTAGATATCCACTGTACATGTCTAGGTGCCATAGTCACACTTTACACTAACCTCTTCAGTCCCAACTCAACATTCACAGACAAGGTAATGTAACCTGTAGGTGATGTGGTCTGAGGAGGATATGTTGTGCTATGTATACAGTGTAGCTAGATATCCACTGTACATGTCTAGGTGCCATAGTCACACTTTACACTAACCTCTTCAGTCCCAACTCTACATTCACAGACAAGGTAATGTAACCTGTAGGTGATGTGGGGTCTGAGGAGGATATGTTGTGCCATGTATACAGTGTAGCTAGATATCCACTGTACATGTCTAGGTGCCATAGTCACACTTTACACTAACCTCTTCAGTCCCAACTCAACATTCACAGACAAGGTAATGTAACCTGTAGGTGACGTGGGGTCTGAGGAGGATATGTTGTGCTATGTATACAGTGTAGCTAGATATCCACTGTACATGTCTAGGTGCCATAGTCACACTTTACACTAACCTCTTCAGTCCCAACTCTACTCTCACAGACAAGGTAATGTAACCTGTAGGTGATGTGGGGTCTGAGGAGGAATATGTTGTGCCATGTATACAGTGTAGCTAGATATCCACTGTACATGTCTAGGTGCCATAGTCACACTTTACACTAACCTCTTCAGTCCCAACTCTACATTCACAGACAAGGTAATGTAACCTGTAGGTGATGTGGGGTCTGAGGAGGATATGTTGTGCTATGTATACAGTGTAGCTAGATATCCACTGTACATGTCTAGGTGCCATACTCACACTTTACACTAACCTCTTCAGTCCCAACTCTACATTCACAGACAAGGTAATGTAACCTGTAGGTGATGTGGGGTCTGAGGAGGATATGTTGTGCCATGTATACAGTGTAGCTAGATATCCACTGTACATGTCTAGGTGCCATAGTCACACTTTACACTAACCTCTTCAGTCCCAACTCAACATTCACAGACAAGGTAATGTAACCTGTAGGTGACGTGGGGTCTGAGGAGGATAAGTTGTGCTATGTATACAGTGTAGCTAGATATCCACTGTACATGTCTAGGTGCCATAGTCACACTTTACACTAACCTCTTCAGTCCCAACTCAACATTCACAGACAAGGTAATGTAACCTGTAGGTGATGGGGTCTGAGGAGGATAAGTTGTGCTATGTATACAGTGTAGCTAGATATCCACTGTACATGTCTAGGTGCCATAGTCACACTTTACACTAACCTCTTCAGTCCCAACTCAACATTCACAGACAAGGTAATGTAACCTGTAGGTGATGTGGGGTCTGAGGAGGATAATGTTGTGCCATGTATACAGTGTAGCTAGATATCCACTGTACATGTCTAGGTGCCATAGTCACACTTTACACTAACCTCTTCAGTCCCAACTCAACATTCACAGACAAGGTAATGTAACCTGTAGGTGATGTGGGGTCTGAGGAGGATAAGTTGTGCTATGTATACAGTGTAGCTAGATATCCACTGTATGTCTAGGTGCCATAGTCACACTTTACACTAACCTCTTCAGTCCCAACTCAACATTCACAGACAAGGTAATGTAACCTGTAGGTGATGTGGGGTCTGAGGAGTATATGTTGTGCCATGTATACAGTGTAGCTAGATATCCACTGTACATGTCTAGGTGCCATAGTCACACTTTTTAACCTCTTCAGTCCCAACTCACATTCACAGACAAGGTAATGTAACCTGTAGGTGATGTGGGGTCTGAGGAGGATAAGTTGTGCCATGTATACAGTGTAGCTAGATATCCACTGTACATGTCTAGGTGCCATAGTCACACTTTACACTAACCTCTTCAGTCCCAACTCTACATTCACAGACAAGGTAATGTAACCTGTAGGTGATGTGGGGTCTGAGGAGGATAAGTTGTGCTATGTATACAGTGTAGCTAGATATCCACTGTACATGTCTAGGTGCCATAGTCACACTTTACTAACCTCTTCAGTCCCAACTCTACATTCACAGACAAGGTAATGTAACCTGTAGGTGATGTGGGGTCTGAGGAGGATAAGTTGTGCCATGTATACAGTGTAGCTAGATATCCACTGTACATGTCTAGGTGCCATAGTCACACTTTACACTAACCTCTTCAGTCCCAACTCAACATTCACAGACAAGGTAATGTAACCTGTAGGTGATGTGGGGTCTGAGGAGGATAAGTTGTGCTATGTATACAGTGTAGCTAGATATCCACTGTACATGTCTAGGTGCCATAGTCACACTTTACACTAACCTCTTCAGTCCCAACTCAACATTCACAGACAAGGTAATGTAACCTGTAGGTGACGTGGGGTCTGAGGATATAAGTTGTGCTATGTATACAGTGTAGCTAGATATCCACTGTACATGTCTAGGTGCCATAGTCACACTTTACACTAACCTCTTCAGTCCCAACTCAACATTCACAGACAAGGTAATGTAACCTGTAGGTGACGTGGGGTCTGAGGATATAAGTTGTGCTATGTATACAGTGTAGCTAGATATCCACTGTACATGTCTAGGTGCCATAGTCACACTTTACACTAACCTCTTCAGTCCCAACTCAACATTCACAGACAAGGTAATGTAACCTGTAGGTGATGTGGGGTCTGAGGAGGATATGTTGTGCCATGTATACAGTGTAGCTAGATATCCACTGTACATGTCTAGGTGCCATAGTCACACTTTACACTAACCTCTTCAGTCCCAACTCTACATTCACAGACAAGGTAATGTAACCTGTAGGTGATGTGGGGTCTGAGGAGGGTTGCCATGTATACAGTGTAGCTAGATATCCACTGTACATGTCTAGGTGCCATAGTCACACTTTACACTAACCTCTTCAGTCCCAACTCTACATTCACAGACAAGGTAATGTAACCTGTAGGTGATGTGGGGTCTGAGGAGGATAAGTTGTGCTATGTATACAGTGTAGCTAGATATCCACTGTACATGTCTAGGTGCCATAGTCACACTTTACACTAACCTCTTCAGTCCCAACTCTACATTCACAGACAAGGTAATGTAACCTGTAGGTGATGTGGGGTCTGAGGAGGATATGTTGTGCCATGTATACAGTGTAGCTAGATATCCACTGTACATGTCTAGGTGCCATAGTCACACTTTACACTAACCTCTTCAGTCCCAACTCTACATTCACAGACAAGGTAATGTAACCTGTAGGTGATGTGGGGTCTGAGGAGGATAAGTTGTGCTACCATGTACAGTGTAGCTAGATATCCACTGTACATGTCTAGGTGCCATAGTCACACTTTACACTAACCTCTTCAGTCCCAACTCAACATTCACAGACAAGGTAATGTAACCTGTAGGTGATGTGGGGTCTGAGGAGGATATTGTGCTATGTATACAGTGTAGCTAGATATCCACTGTACATGTCTAGGTGCCATAGTCACACTTTACACTAACCTCTTCAGTCCCAACTCACATTCACAGACAAGGTAATGTAACCTGTAGGTGATGTGGGGTCTGAGGAGGATAAGTTGTGCTATGTATACAGTGTAGCTAGATATCCACTGTACATGTCTAGGTGCCATACTCACTTACACTAACCTCTTCAGTCCCAACTCAACATTCACAGACAAGGTAATGTAACCTGTAGGTGATGTGGGGTCTGAGGAGGATATGTTGTGCTATATATAGTGTAGCTAGATATCCACTGTACATGTCTAGGTGCCATAGTCACACTTTACACTAACCTCTTCAGTCCCAACTCTACATTCACAGACAAGGTAATGTAACCTGTAGGTGATGTGGGGTCTGAGGAGGATAAGTTGTGCTATGTATACAGTGTAGCTAGATATCCACTGTACATGTCTAGGTGCCATAGTCACACTTTACACTAACCTCTTCAGTCCCAACTCTACATTCACAGACAAGGTAATGTAACCTGTAGGTGATGTGGGGTCTGAGGAGGATATGTTGTGTATGTATACAGTGTAGCTAGATATCCACTGTACATGTCTAGGTGCCATAATCACACTTTACACTAACCTCTTCAGTCCCATCTCAACATTCACAGACAAGGTAATGTAACCTGTAGGTGACGTGGGGTCTGAGGAGAGATATGTTGTGCCATGTATACAGTGTAGCTAGATATCCACTGTACATGTCTAAGTGCCATAGTCACACTTTACACTAACCTCTTCAGTCCCAACTCTACATTCACAGACAAGGTAATGTAACCTGTAGGTGATGTGGGGTCTGAGGAGGATATGTTGTGCCATGTATACAGTGTAGCTAGATATCCACTGTACATGTCTAGGTGCCATAGTCACACTTTACACTAACCTCTTCAGTCCCAACTCACATTCACAGACAAGTAACCTGTAGGTGATGTGGGTCTGAGGAGGATAGTTGTGCTATGTATACAGTGTAGCTAGATATCCACTGTACATGTCTAGGTGCCATACTCACACTTTACACTAACCTCTTCAGTCCCAACTCTACATTCACAGACAAGGTAATGTAACCTGTAGGTGACGTGGGGTCTGAGGAGGATAAGTTGTGCTGTATACAGTGTAGCTAGATATCCACTGTACATGTCTAGGTGCCATAGTCACACTTTACACTAACCTCTTCAGTCCCAACTCAACATTCACAGACAAGGTAATGTAACCTGTAGGTGACGTGGGGTCTGAGGAGGATAAGTTGTGCCATGTATACAGTGTAGCTAGATATCCACTGTACATGTCTAGGTGCCATAGTCACACTTTACACTAACCTCTTCAGTCCCAACTCTACATTCACAGACAAGGTAATGTAACCTGTAGGTGGTGGGCTGAGGATAAGGGTCTTGAGGAGATAGTTGTGCTATGTATGCACTAGTATGGAGTCTCCATCTACCTCTGTCAACATGGGTAATGTAACCTGGTGGGGTCAGGAGGATAAGGATTTGTGCCATGTATACAGTGTAGCTAGATATCCACTGTACATGTCTAGGTGCCATAGTCACACTTTACACTAACCTCTTCAGTCCCAACTCAACATTCACAGACAAGGTAATGTAACCTGTAGGTGATGTGGGGTCTGAGGAGATAAGTTGTGCTATGTATACAGTGTAGCTAGATATCCACTGTACATGTCTAGGTGCCATAGTCACACTTTACACTAACCTCTTCAGTCCCAACTCCATTCACAGACAAGGTAATAAACCTGTAGGTGATGTGGGGTCTGAGGAGGATATTGTGCCAATACAGTGTAGCTAGATATCCACTGTACATGTCTAGGTGCCATAGTCACACTTTACACTAACCTCTTCAGTCCCAACTCTACATTCACAGACAAGGTAATGTAACCTGTAGGTGATGTGGGGTCTGAGGAGGATATGTTGTGCCATGTATACAGTGTAGCTAGATATCCACTGTACATGTCTAGGTGCCATAGTCACACTTTACACTAACCTCTTCAGTCCCAACTCTACATTCACAGACAAGGTAATGTAACCTGTAGGTGATGTGGGGTCTGAGGAGGATGATTGCGCTATGTATACAGTGTAGCTAGATATCCACTGTACATGTCTAGGTGCCATAGTCACACTTTACACTAACCTCTTCAGTCCCAACTCTACATTCACAGACAAGGTAAGTAACCTGTGTAGGTGATGTGGGGTCTGGATAAGTTGTGCTATGTATACAGTGTAGCTAGATATCCACTGTACATGTCTAGGTGCCATAGTCACACTTTACACTAACCTCTTCAGTCCCAACTCTACAGTCACAGACAAGGTAATGTAACCTGTAGGTGATGTGGGGTCTGAGGAGGATAAGTTGTGCTATGTATACAGTGTAGCTAGATATCCACTGTACATGTCTAGGTGCCATAGTCACACTTTACACTAACCTCTTCAGTCCCAACTCTACATTCACAGACAAGGTAATGTAACCTGTAGGTGATGTGGGGTCTGAGGAGGATAAGTTGTGCTATGTATACAGTGTAGCTAGATATCCACTGTACATGTCTAGGTGCCATAGTCACACTTTACACTAACCTCTTCAGTCCCAACTCTACATTCACAGACAAGGTAATGTAACCTGTAGGTGATGTGGGGTCTGAGGAGGAATAAGTTGCTATGTATACAGTGTAGCTAGATATCCACTGTACATGTCTAGGTGCCATAGTCACACTTTACACTAACCTCTTCAGTCCCAACTCTACATTCACAGACAAGGTAATGTAACCTGTAGGTGATGTGGGGTCTGAGGAGGATATGTTGTGCCATGTATACAGTGTAGATATCCACTGTACATGTCTAGGTGCCATAGTCACACTTTACACTAACCTCTTCAGTCCCAACTCAACATTCACAGACAAGGTAATGTAACCTGTAGGTGATGTGGGGTGAGGAGGATAAGTTGTGCTATGTATACAGTGTAGCTAGATATCCACTGTACATGTCTAGGTGCCATAGTCACACTTTACACTAACCTCTTCAGTCCCAACTCTACACATTCACAGACAAGGTAATGTAACCTGTAGGTGACGTGGGGTCTGAGGAGGATAAGTTGTGCTATGTATACAGTGTAGCTAGATATCCACTGTACATGTCTAGGTGCCATAGTCACACTTTACTAACCTCTTCAGTCCCAACTCAACATTCACAGACAAGGTAATGTAACCTGTAGGTGATGTGGGGTCTGAGGAGGATAAGTTGTGCTATGTATACAGTGTAGCTAGATATCCACTGTACATGTCTAGGTGCCATAGTCACACTTTACACTAACCTCTTCAGTCCCAACTCTACATTCACAGACAAGGTAATGTAACCTGTAGGTGACGTGGGGTCTGAGGAGGATATGTTGTGCCATGTATACAGTGTAGCTAGATATCCACTGTACATGTCTAGGTGCCATAGTCACACTTTACACTAACCTCTTCAGTCCCAACTCACATTCACAGACAAGGTAATGTAACCTGTAGGTGATGTGGGGTCTGAGGAGGATAAGTTGTGCTATGTATACAGTGTAGCTAGATATCCACTGTACATGTCTAGGTGCCATAGTCACACTTTACACTAACCTCTTCAGTCCCAACTCTACATTCACAGACAAGGTAATGTAACCTGTAGGTGACGGGTCTGAGGAGGATAAGTTGTGCTATGTATACAGTGTAGCTAGATATCCACTGTACATGTCTAGGTGCCATAGTCACACTTTACACTAACCTCTTCAGTCCCAACTCAACATTCACAGACAAGGTAATGTAACCTGTAGGTGATGTGGGGTCTGAGGAGGATAAGTTGTGCTATACAGTGTAGCTAGATATCCACTGTACATGTCTAGGTGCCATAGTCACACTTTACACTAACCTCTTCAGTCCCAACTCTACATTCACAGACAAGGTAATGTAACCTGTAGGTGATGTGGGGTCTGAGGAGGATATGTTGTGCCATGTATACAGTGTAGCTAGATATCCACTGTACATGTCTAGGTGCCATAGTCACACTTTACACTAACCTCTTCAGTCCCAACTCTACATTCACAGACAAGGTAATGTAACCTGTAGGTGATGTGGGGTCTGAGGAGGATAAGTTGTGCTATGTATACAGTGTAGCTAGATATCCACTGTACATGTCTAGGTGCCATAGTCACACTTTACACTAACCTCTTCAGTCCCAACTCTACATTCACAGACAAGGTAATGTAACCTGTAGGTGATGTGGGGTCTGAGGAGGATAAGTTGTGCCATGTATACAGTGTAGCTAGATATCCACTGTACATGTCTAGGTGCCATAGTCACACTTTACACTAACCTCTTCAGTCCCAACTCAACATTCACAGACAAGGTAATGTAACCTGTAGGTGATGTGGGGTCTGAGGATAAGTTGTGCTATGTATACAGTGTAGCTAGATATCCACTGTACATGTCTAGGTGCCATAGTCACACTTTACACTAACCTCTTCAGTCCCAACTCAACATTCACAGACAAGGTAATGTAACCTGTAGGTGATGTGGGGTCTGAGGAGGATAAGTTGTGCTATGTATACAGTGTAGCTAGATATCCACTGTACATGTCTAGGTGCCATAGTCACACTTTACACTAACCTCTTCAGTCCCAACTCTACATTCACAGACAAGGTAATGTAACCTGTAGGTGATGTGGGGTCTGAGGAGGATAAGTTGTGCTATGTATACAGTGTAGCTAGATATCCACTGTACATGTCTAGGTGCCATAATCACACTTTACACTAACCTCTTCAGTCCCAACTCTACATTCACAGACAAGGTAATGTAACCTGTAGGTGATGTGGGGTCTGAGGAGGATAAGTTGTTATGTATACAGTGTAGCTAGATATCCACTGTACATGTCTAGGTGCCATAGTCACACTTTACACTAACCTCTTCAGTCCCAACTCTACATTCACAGACAAGGTAATGTAACCTGTAGGTGACGTGGGGTCTGAGGAGGATAAGTTGTGCTATGTATACAGTGTAGCTAGATATCCACTGTACATGTCTAGGTGCCATAGTCACACTTTACACTAACCTCTTCAGTCCCAACTCTACATTCACAGACAAGGTAATGTAACCTGTAGGTGACGTGGGGTCTGAGGAGGATAAGTTGTGCTATGTATACAGTGTAGCTAGATATCCACTGTACATGTCTAGGTGCCATAGTCACACTTTACACTAACCTCTTCAGTCCCAACTCTACATTCACAGACAAGGTAATGTAACCTGTAGGTGATGTGGGGTCTGAGGAGGATAAGTTGTGCTATGTATACAGTGTAGCTAGATATCCACTGTACATGTCTAGGTGCCATAGTCACACTTTACACTAACCTCTTCAGTCCCAACTCTACATTCACAGACAAGGTAATGTAACCTGTAGGTGATGTGGGGTCTGAGGAGGATAAGTTGTGCTATGTATACAGTGTAGCTAGATATCCACTGTACATGTCTAGGTGCCATAGTCACACTTTACACTAACCTCTTCAGTCCCAACTCTACATTCACAGACAAGGTAATGTAACCTGTAGGTGACGTGGGGTCTGAGGAGAAATGTGCTATGTATACAGTGTAGCTAGATATCCACTGTACATGTCTAGGTGCCATAGTCACACTTTACACTAACCTCTTCAGTCCCAACTCACATTCACAGACAAGGTAATGTAACCTGTAGGTGATGTGGGGTCTGAGGAGGATATGTTGTGCTATGTATACAGTGTAGCTAGATATCCACTGTACATGTCTAGGTGCCATAGTCACACTTTACACTAACCTCTTCAGTCCCAACTCTACATTCACAGACAAGGTAATGTAACCTGTAGGTGATGGGGTCTGAGGAGGAATATGTGCCATGTATACAGTGTAGCTAGATATCCACTGTACATGTCTAGTTCCATAGTCACACTTTACACTAACCTCTTCAGTCCCAACTCTACATTCACAGACAAGGTAATGTAACCTGTAGGTGACGTGGGGTCTGAGGAGGATAAGTTGTGCTATGTATACAGTGTAGCTAGATATCCACTGTACATGTCTAGGTGCCATAGTCACACTTTACACTAACCTCTTCAGTCCCAACTCTACATTCACAGACAAGGTAATGTAACCTGTAGGTGATGTGGGGTCTGAGGAGGATAAGTTGTGCTATGTATACAGTGTAGCTAGATATCCACTGTACATGTCTAGGTGCCATAGTCACACTTTACACTAACCTCTTCAGTCCCAACTCTACATTCACAGACAAGGTAATGTAACCTGTAGGTGATGTGGGGTCTGAGGAGGATATAGTTGTGCTATGTATACAGTGTAGCTAGATATCCACTGTACATGTCTAGGTGCCATAGTCACACTTTACACTAACCTCTTCAGTCCCAACTCTACATTCACAGACAAGGTAATGTAACCTGTAGGTGATGTGGGGTCTGAGGAGGATATGTTGTGCCATGTATACAGTGTAGCTAGATATCCACTGTACATGTCTAGGTGCCATAGTCACACTTTACACTAACCTCTTCAGTCCCAACTCTACATTCACAGACAAGGTAATGTAACCTGTAGGTGATGTGGGGTCTGAGGAGGATAAGTTGTGCTATGTATACAGTGTAGCTAGATATCCACTGTACATGTCTAGGTGCCATAGTCACACTTTACACTAACCTCTTCAGTCCCAACTCTACATTCACAGACAAGGTAATGTAACCTGTAGGTGATGTGGGGTCTGAGGAGGATATGTTGTGCCATGTATACAGTGTAGCTAGATATCCACTGTACATGTCTAGGTGCCATAATCACACTTTACACTAACCTCTTCAGTCCCAACTCTACATTCACAGACAAGGTAATGTAACCTGTAGGTGATGTGGGGTCTGAGGAGGATATGTTGTGCCATGTATACAGTGTAGCTAGATATCCACTGTACATGTCTAGGTGCCATAATCACACTTTACACTAACCTCTTCAGTCCCAACTCTACATTCACAGACAAGGTAATGTAACCTGTAGGTGATGTGGGGTCTGAGGAGGATTGTTCATGTATACAGTGTAGCTAGATATCCACTGTACATGTCTAGGTGCCATAATCACACTTTACACTAACCTCTTCAGTCCCAACTCTACATTCACAGACAAGGTAATGTAACCTGTAGGTGATGTGGGGTCTGAGAGGATAAGTTGTGCCATGTATACAGTGTAGCTAGATATCCACTGTACATGTCTAGGTGCCATAGTCACACTTTACACTAACCTCTTCAGTCCCAACTCTACATTCACAGACAAGGTAATGTAACCTGTAGGTGATGTGGGGTCTGAGGAGGAATATGTTGTGCCATGTATACAGTGTAGCTAGATATCCACTGTACATGTCTAGGTGCCATAGTCACACTTTACACTAACCTCTTCAATCCCAACTCTACATTCACAGACAAGGTAATGTAACCTGTAGGTGATGTGGGGTCTGAGGAGGATATGTTGTGCCATGTATACAGTGTAGCTAGATATCCACTGTACATGTCTAGGTGCCATAGTCACACTTTACACTAACCTCTTCAGTCCCAACTCTACATTCACAGACAAGGTAGTAGGTGATGTGGGGTCTGAGGAGGATAAGTTGTGCTATGTATACAGTGTAGCTAGATATCCACTGTACATATCTAGGTGCCATAGTCACACTTTACACTAACCTCTTCAGTCCCAACTCTACATTCACAGACAAGGTAATGTAACCTGTAGGTGATGTGGGTCTGAGGAGGATAAGTTGTGCTGTATTCAGTGTAGCTAGATATCCAGTACATTGTAGCCATTCACTTTTATCTTCAGTCCCAACTCTACATTCACAGACAAGGTAATGTAACCTGTAGGTGATGTGGGGTCTGAGGAGGATAGTTGTGCTATGTATACAGTGTAGCTAGATATCCACTGTACATGTCTAGGTGCCATAATCACACTTTACACTAACCTCTTCAGTCCCAACTCAACATTCACAGACAAGGTAATGTAACCTGTAGATGATGTGGGGTCTGAGGATATGTTGTGCCATGTATACAGTGTAGCTAGATATCCACTGTACATGTCTAGGTGCCATACTTACACTTTACACTAACCTCTTCAGTCCCAACTCTACATTCACAGACAAGGTAATGTAACCTGTAGGTGACGTGGGGTCTGAGGAGGATATGTTGTGCCATGTATACAGTGTAGCTAGATATCCACTGTACATGTCTAGTTCCATAATCACACTTTACACTAATCTTCAGTCCCAACTCAACATTCACAGACAACGTAATGTAACCTGTAGGTGACGTGGGGTCTGAGGAGGTTAAAACAATTATTATGTTAGCTTTTACCTCTTAAAGATTTATTTCTAGTGGCTTCAATTTATTTAATAAATTCTGTATATTTTGTTTAAAAATCCTAATTGTTCTGTCGGGTTTGAATTGAAAATTTTTAATTTTGATTGATTGGCTGAACTGTTGGCTTAACAGAGTTTTTATCATTATTATAACTCTTCAGAAAAAAATTAAGCATTTCTTTTATTTATTACGGTTTAAACTTATTTGTGAAACATAATTTGATCAGAAAAACTATATATTACTAGAAAATACGAGGCGTGTTTTTAAGTAAGTACCGTTTTTAAATAAAACAATAAAAAAAAGCTATTTCATTATAATTTTTATTTTACATGAAAGCCTGTACTTTAAACTATTTTTCTACATAATTGCCATTAATATTGGGGCACTATATTATCATATCGTACAGCTTCCTTTTGAATTGCGATGTCATAGAACTTTGCCCCCTGACTTGACAAAAGATTCAGCACAGCCGTTTTGACTTTCTCGCCGCCCAGGTGCTTCTTTAAGTGAAGGAACATGTGGAAGTCGCTCGACACAAGATCTGGGCAGTAGGGAGGGTGTTCAAATAGTTTTCAACCAAATTTTCGCATAAATGGGTTCTCTTTGTGACATGTGGGCGGGCTTTGTCGTGAAGCAAAATGACACCTTTAGTCAGCATGCGTCGCCTTTTGTTCTGGATAGCACAGCGGAACTCCGCTCAAGTGTCACAGTATAGGTCTCTGAATTAATTGTGTCCCCACAAGGCAAAAACTCCACCAACAACACCCCCTTACTGTCCCAAAACAGTGTGCACATGATTTTTTGGGCAGACGTCGTTTGTTTGAACTTGACTTTCCTAGGCGACTTTCCTTGTCATGAACATCGGAGCGGCAATCTTTAAACGCCCTAACCCACTTTCATACCATTCCTTCTCTCATAATGTTTTCTCCGTACACTGCCCTGATCTCACGATAAACATCGACTGCTTTCAGGCCTTTGGCACTGAGAAAATTAACCACGGATCGAACTTCACAGTCGGCGGGACTTTTGATAGATGGAGGCATTTTAAACGGTCACAGGCAAGCGTACGCATCAGCTAAAATGGCCGTACTGGTGTCAGGGCGTTACCAAGAGATGCAGGTACACAACGAACATGCGCGGAACGCGGACCGTAGCGTTGCAGCGGGGTAATTCCAAAAGGGTACTTACTTTAAAAACACGCCTCGTAATTTAAAACTGTGGAGCTATTAAATTTATGTAATGGTATTTGACTAGTCAAATCAAGATCTTTACCTTTATATACCATATATTTATATAGGGATCTAATCTGTTTTGCATATTTCAGAGAGAGGCAATGATGAGGAGGTTGGCCGAGGAGCTACACAAGGCTTTATTCAAGGAGATATCCACACCCAGTTTTTCTGATACTGAAGACGAAGAAGACTAAGGTCAGTTTAATGCTAGTTGGATAAGCAAATAAAATAAGTATGTACATGTGAGTTTTAAATACCCCACTTAAATTTTGAAAAAGTAAATATTTTTAAAAACCCTTTGTGGAATGTTCTTATAGGGTCTTAAAATTGTGTACTTTGCGTCGTTCACCCACCACCCAAAAACCCGGAGGGAAGAGTCCCCCAATTTTTTAAAATACAAACCTCCTCAGGACCTGCGTTTTCAATAGAAACGATGACAGGCTGAAAGGTCTGAATGTTTTAGCTTGACAGTAGTTTTGGGTATAAAGACTACCCTACTCACTCTCCACGCCTGCGAGATGTGGCCGAAAGCCACGCTGGATCCGAATATTTCCCATCAGCTTAAGTACGGTGTTGGAAGCATGCTGCAATATTGTAAAAAAAACTGTACAGTTCGTGTTTAATTTGTAATTATGATCGTGTGTGTGTGTTGGTCTTCAATGTGACCATGACAAAGCCTACGGCTGATATGAAGGGGGATTTGACAATGGGTTAGTCAACCCGAAACGTGTCCTCCAGACTGACACTTTATAGACAGATCGACGGAGGTAAATACTATATTTGTTGATGAAATTCTTATTTTTTGTTAAATTGACCTTGTGACACATAAACATCATACCAAGTTTGAATGCAATCGGTCAAACCGTTCTGGAGATATTAATGGCGGCTATCGGGGTAACGAAGAATTTTAGGACCCATTTTTATAGGAACTTTTTCCATTGTTTCTACATAAGGAACCCACACCTGAAATTTGGCGCCCTATTTTAGAATCACCCTGTATAAATACATAAATAGTTAACTTTGTTAAACAGCTTACCATTATTTGCTCTGATTGAAATATGCTATTACGAATAGCCAATAAAACACCCCCACCCATAAGCAAACCTGTTGTTACCCTATACTGTTGTTCGTGCGAAAAATACTAAAATCATTATTAAATGATTCCCCATGGTTTATTTCAGGAATTAACCAGGTTTCTGTCAGTGTTATAATATCAAAATCTGAAGATACAAAGTTATTTTTTAAATTAACAGTTTTGGTTCGAAGACCTCTAACATTCTGATAATATACGTTCAAACTGACTAACTTATCACTATTTGTACTATTCATTTACACAAGGATCATAGGTGTTTGTACTAGATAATGTGAATGTACCATTTAAACCTACCAAAATAACTAGTAATACAGATTAAGTAACTTATGTCATGCAAGTGAATTATGAAAGCAGGCCTACCTTTGCACTGGTACATCCGCAACAAGGAAAAATACATAACATACAAGGTATCACAGTCACAGCTTTTCCAAGTTGCTTTCCCGCAGAATTTCCATGGATGAAAATTCCTCCTGTTGATTTACGGACGTAGATTGAACAGTTGAATGTCCAGACGAACTGGTAGCCTTGGTCTTTGGCAGTATCCCTGGTTTGTTGAAGAAGTTTTCTGTAGTGAGGGGTGAGAGACTCGTTCACATAGACACCGGCGTCAGAAGCATAGCCTAGGTCTGACGCTCGCAAATTCCGCTTCACTTTCCGCTTTTGGAGGAACCTGGCACGGTCAAGGCTAACAGATTTTATTATGATAGGTCTAACTCCGTTTTTTTTCTGTCCCAACCGGTGAGCAGCATCCACCAGGCCATCAGACCAATCTTCAACGTTCACAGTTACTGCAAGCCGATGAATTAAACTTGAAATGTTCTCATTGCTAGCTTCCGGGATCCCGTACACTATTAAATTATTCCGGTGCGAATATTGCTCACTATCATGTAACCCCTGCTCCATTGTATTAAGCCAACTAGTCAATGTAACATTATTATTCTTCAAACTTTCCACCTCACTGACAGAACACTCAATCTTCTCGTCTTGCTTTTTCAGAGAACTAAGTAGGGCCTGAATGTTGCTGTGACTCAACTCCATTGATGTAGCAAACTCACTTTGTTCCTTACGAATGGTCTTTATGTCATTGTTTGTGGTTTCCAGTGCACTTAGAATAGAGTTCAGCTTCTTATCAATCGTTATCAAACTCGGTTCACTATTGTCATCGCTGGACTTGGACATATGCCTTGTTTTGATGTTCGACGTCTTGAGGTCCTCAGCAGCCATGACGAATCATGAAATGCAGCAAGAGCTCTACAGCGTGTAACTTGTAACTCACAAATAATGGGCAACCAGTTAAAAGATAAGCGCAATATCCTTCAGTAAATAATCAGCAAACTTAGTAAACAAGAAAACATGCGCTAATAACTTGAAAAAATATAAATACCTGCAATAATATTTGAATACTGTAAGAACCGATGTAAGCACTGCCTAGTAGACGCTCATCCCCACCACCTTACATAGTTAATTGTGAAAAAATACTTCCTATATAAACATAAGTCTAGGTTTAAAGCAAGGGATTTACTTAAATTCCAGCGTTTAATCAAGTTTCTTAGAAAAAATGCTTTTGCAGCCCCAGAGATGTTTGATTTTGTCAACACTAAACTATTTGTGCACCAACAAATATTTTTTATTGTTATATTTCTAAAAAAACATTTGTTTAAAGTTTCTCTTCTTTTGAAAGTTAAGGTGGGAGGAGGGGACACATAAAACTCACCCTGTATTTATATACAGAGTGTTTTCTGAAAACCATGCGTATTTCAAAAAGCTACAAAATTTTAAATTTTACTCAATATTTTATTTTTTTATACAATCTATTCTACAAACTTATTATTCCTTTTGGAATGGCTTAGATTTCACTTCTGATGGCTTATTTCAACTCTGGTAATGTGCGTGGTTTATCAACATAAACACATGATTTCAAAAATGCCCAGATATATTTATTAGGGTATAGGGGAAGTATCGGATTTCCTTGAGAAAAATGAGATATTCAAGCCGTCAGCAAGGTAAGACCCAGACACAGAACCATGAAATGAGCACCGATCCTCACTCCCAGAACACGTTTTGAGCATTTTTTCTGCATGTCTAACTATCTGTGATTTAAATATTTACTTTACTTTGTTCCCAAATATTCTACCATTAATGCCAAAATGAGGTACTGACAAAGTTTACATTATTTGACTTGCTGACCTGCCCGTGATTTGCTACCGGTTGAGATCAGATAAAAACAAATATCCATAATTTGAAACCTTATAAGTTTCATTGTTGCACAGGATTACTTATAAATCTCGAATAAAATTTATTCAATAGGAATTTACATTCTCCATACGTTGTGACGAGTCACTTTTAGAAGGGGTTAAGAATAAATCAAATTGAATTTCCCGGGCGGTAGTGCAAAATCTCCGTCTCTGTTACGTCGACGGTGTCGTCACGGGGCGGCAGTAGTGGGGAGGTCACGTGACTGGAGGAGTGCAAAGGGCACCGGGGTCGCGGCAGTGACCAGTGCGTCCAGTCTCTTCATTCGCCAGCCGAGGGCCGCACGACGATAACCTGCGCTGCTCCTCTCTGTCGAATCACGCTCGCCACCCGTTACACGCATACGCCGTAGGTACTTCCGCACTTTTACATAGCTTATTTCGTTCGATTTGTTAACTTTTCACCTTAATAACATAGATTACGTAATTTTCGATCCGTTTAATTCGCGCTTTTAACCAAATTCTACTTTTTCGTACATAGATCAGATAAATTCATTTTCGATATTTAAATACTTCGCGTTCGGTTTAAATTTTTGCATTTACTTAATTACTTTTTTTCGTTAGTTTTAATTAGTACGTATTTCCCCTCGGCCCACCGTACTCGTTGTGCAAACTCGAGTAAGTGTACGGTAGTGAGTGGGATATTCGCTCCTCTTACAAATCTCGATCGCAGAGCCTAAGTGTAAAACTTTTGCTCTAGCGGGATTTGTAAGCGGAATCCGAATTCCGCACAAAACTCGGCACGTCTGGTACAAGTGCAAACTTATACCTAGACTGCCGCAGTGATCCCCACGAACTCGCCGGTCTTTGTCGCATAGAGCAACCTTGCGCAAGGACCGCCGTGGTGACGGAGAATATTTAATCTTTCCTAGAACTTTGAATCGCAGAGCACCAGTGTCGAACTGTCGCTCTGTCGAGAAATAGTGCCGAAAGATTAAATATTCTCACCCAAAAGAACTCTGTACTGCCGCCTGTAGTGTGAAACTTAGGTGGAGTACCAGTAGTGAAGCCCTTTCGCTTTCACGTCTTGCGGGATACCGTCTCGATTCGGAGAGACGGTTCCCGATCGCGATCGCCTCGCCGCAGGGCTCCGCCTCTTAAGAGGAACACATCGGGCGAAAGGAAACTTCGTTTGGGATATTTTAAATCCCCCGCGCGCCGAATTCCCGTCTTCCCCCCGTCCTCACCTATTCCCTTTTTCCTTCCCCGTCCCGACAATGATGAGTCTTTCGCATTGACCGAGTGAAGTACTACCGTACTTCAGATTCTCGTAGTGAAAGCCTGAGTCATTCCCATCCTAACCCAAAGACAGTTAACGCGTACGATCTCCCGACCCCTGGGAAATACCCACCTCTCGTACTGGGCGACTCCCTGGCCCATTACCCCGCGGTAATAACATCTCTACCCCGGGAGTAACTGGTCATCACAACGTAAAGGCCCTTGCCTCACTAAATAAAGTAAATCTATTTTCTAAGATTTCAAAATGAACTAGATTAGTGAAAACCAAAAGCATTTTGTAGATAGTATCTATTTTTTTTTAGATATTGCAGTGCACAGTTACCAGTTGCACTTATGTAACTAGTTGGTACTATGGATTAAAAAGATATGTTAGGGAAGAACCGAAGAACCATTTTAATCAATTAAGTATGAATTGAAGCTTAAACTGTTGTGAATTAAAATTACACCCAAACACAGCATTAACAGTACACTGTGACCGGGGTTAAATTATACTTAAAATTATGATCTCATATAAGCACTTAACCAAGGACTCTGAGAAACCTGTAGTTTGTTGAATTTAAAACAAAATCGATTGTATTTTTTAGTTGAATTCACTTAATTTCCTCAAATATGCACCACCAAATAAGGCCATAACTTTTACGTTTAACAAACTAAAAATGAACATTAATATCTTACACACTAAAACAATTTATGTGTCAAAAAAGTGCCATTGTTAGATATAAAATAGCTTCACAAATTCTTTAATGTACAAATTTAAATCTGGATATTTACTAAGACGGGTGTTAATGTTCCTGCGAATATCCGTCTATGTATTTATCATTCCTAGGAAAGGCTGTTGCTTACTCTATAAATTGCATAGTGTTAGTATACAAGTGCTTTAGTAAGTCTAGTGGAGTTACTCTTAAGTTGTATTAATAATTTTAGAACGTAAGTACATTTTGTCTTTAGTTTTTAAGACTGACTAATTAAATAAGATTTATTACTTTTGTAGAATAAGTAATTGTATTTATGTTTGGGATTTTATTGTTACTTAAAAAGTAACATTTCTATATAGTATTTAATGTACATTTGTATTTAGCTGGTAGATAGCATGTACTGTAGGAAACCTTGTAGATATTGTGAATAGCTGGGTGTCTGGTATGCTAGCCTTGTTGCCAAGGGCTTAGCTTACCAGTATATAGTTAGAGTAAGGTCATAGGAGGTCAGATTGGTGAGAGACAGATCAGAGAGTGGTCTTGGTCGGGTGTGTTTGGTGTTTGGGCATCGGCTACATGGCTTTTGAGCAAGCCGAGCTAGATGGGATTGGTAGGGTAAGTTTTGTTAAGTTTAGTTTCTTTGTATTTCAGGTTTAAGTTGCTAAGATTTGTTGGGTTTTGTCTGATTAAAAGAGTTAATTTGTAATAATAAATAGTATGAGATAATCTTACAGTAGTACCAGTTTAATAATCCGAGTTACGCCTTAAAATGCAACACAGTGAAGCTTTTCCATTGTGTTGCATTACGCCCCCAAAAATGTGGTATAACGATGCGTTCCCGTTATACTACACTTTAACGTTCGTTGAGTAATGATGTCTTACTACTTTTTATCCCTCTAATTTTTGTTCAAAAACGCTCTGAAAACTAATGGACTCTTGGTAAATTCAAACATATTATTTGTGTGTAAAAAAAATTGTTTTGTGAATGATAGTACGTTGTAACGTGGAACTAATTTGGATATTCTTATGTTAGGTAAAATGCACCATGACAATACAACAATGACAATGCATATGGTACATTGCTTTACAATTTTGTACATAATTATTGTTCTAAGTCTTTGGTATTGTAGTTGATGAGTTATTTCTTTGTAATTTTTTAAACACACATTTTAACGATTAGTAGATTACTTAAAATGGTGTTTTACTGTGGGAAGTTTTCATATGGTAAATTTTTTATTTCAGGTTTATCTAAGAACAATGAAAATAACACCTTAAAAATATTTCAGAAAAGGGTTAGGAATAAAGAAGATCCTACACATAAGAGTCCTGTAACCCCTAACCAGTGTAGTTTAAGGAAGGCCATTGAGGTTTATCATTAGAGCACAAAAAACACTTTCCCTTAAAAATAAAAAAATATATATTGTAAAACATGTTGTACAGTATTTACTTTTGTTGACTTTAAAAGGCTTATGACTTGATTGACCGTGATTTACTTATCCAAGATTCCAACATTGAAACACTCTCAAAATCTTTCGGAACGATTTCAAATTAAGAAAAGGTTAGATAAGGATAAAGTCTTTCTCCATTGTTAGAAATAATAGTTTAAGGACCGCTAACACAAAAACTTTAAAAATTTCTAATAACCCATCAAGTTAGGTATCAAAATTTACTGTTTGGTTTTTACAGATGACCTTACAATTTTACTCGCAGCTTGAGTTACAGCTACTGCCCAAAAACAAAACCAATGTCTTTAAAGATATTGCAGAAAAAGTAGGATTACAGATCTCATTTGAGCAAACAGAATTCATTATCAACCTCGAATCTGACGGTATATTTTAGGTATTTTCCTAATTGAGTAAATTATTATTTTGAAAGATTTCATAGGGACTAAAATGTGGGAGTTTATTAGGAAGTTCAAGCCTACATAACCGATGTCAAATACAGTAGGAAGTCGATAATCCGAACGTCGATTATCTGAAAACGTCAAAAGTCCAAACGCCTTCCCGGGAAGAAAATGCAAAAAATATGTTTTTTTCAGATACCATTTAAATATCACTAAGGATGAACACCAGAACAATATTTTTGCGAGCGAGATTAACCCTTCCCAAGCGGAATAAGATTTTCCTATTTTACTCAAAAAGCGTAATTATTTTCAAAAACCGACATGTAATTTTCTTAACGCGAATTTTATTTTTGGTTTAAGGATGCCACAAGGGTTAAAAAAATACCAGAGTATTTAAAAAATAAAACGTATAATTTATTTTTATACATTTTCAAAATTTACAGAAAAAATATTAATTTTGATTGCTTATTGTGTTGAAAAGCTGTTCATTTCTAAAATTTAGTGTAATTGAAATTATTCTAACCTAAAACAAAACTGATAAATTCGTATTAAATAAAAAATAAAATAAAAAATAATAATTTTGAAAAATAAATTATTCAAAAATTTTATTATATTTTATAAAAAACCTATTTTATATACTTTAGTAAACCCCAAAGTACATAATTGTTTAGTGTAAAACACGCGTACAACAAGAATCAAATAATAAAAACACCACACAGCCCCGTCACTCACTAAATAACATCGAAGCCCGAGGGAGAATATATCCGTTTTGCGCGTAATAGTTGCGCTCAGACTGGGGGCCAAGCGTGCCTCAGGTGACAAAGCCACTCCCTCCTCCCCAAGACGGACTATAGCCGCTTAGTTCACAACAACGGCTGTTTGGAAAGTCTATTCGACATTCTCCTGAACTCTAGCGGATCCTGTGGCAACTAGAATTTATTATATGTTAGTCAATAGAGTTTTGAGGATATATCCGTCTGCCGCGTTTAGGCCCAAGTCAGGTCTGAGGATATATCCGTTTCCCGCTTTGGAAGGGTTAAAATATAAGTGTGTTTGGAAGTGGAACCCTCCATATGCAACAATTAAGTTGTTTACATGCGCACGTCGTGGTGACTCACCCGCAACAGTCCACAGGTGTGCAATGTACGTAGCCAGGGCCGGCGCAACCGTGGGTGCAAACCGTGCATTTGCACAGGGCGCCAAACCAGGGGGCGCAAAAAAAAGGAAAAAACAGGTTAAAAACCTTTTGAAATTCAAATAGAGTGCCTACAGAAAAATAAATATTGACACAATTATTAGAAACAATTTGTCACCATAACGCAGGTTAGCTTTAGTCTAGTGCGTAGCAGCCACTGTTCTAGAGGTTGGCTACGCTGGTAGCAGTATTCGCCTCCCCACCGCACGACAGCACACAGCCGGCGCCCTTACACCGACCCAAGTAGACCAAGTATGGAATAGAACAATTATAAATTTGGATGAAAATGCAGCAACTTTATTTTATTTTGTTTATAATTATCATAAAAATGCAATGTTACACTCACTCCTGCTGTTTACATTGTTGATTATAGCTTAATCAGATGATTGAAAAACGGCCTTGTGTTTTAGATTGTAATTTCAATGTATATTTTCAGTTTGTGATCGTCGGTGTGGGTTTTCTGCTTCTTGCCACTGGCTTCACTATCAAAGTTCTCCTAAGTCAGTGTTTCTGCCGCGGGTCGTCTCAGCTAGGTGAAACCACTCCAATCATTGCCAGCGCAAAAATTTCCAAGAAGCCCCCCAACTTCCCCAAGCCAGTTACCAACTCGGAAGAATAAGAATTGAGACTGCTAACATATCCTGTACTGATCACTGTAAGACTGAATTCCTGTGCGTTTACGGTGCTGTAGGTTAGAGATTATTTTAAGTAAGAGAATAGAGGTATAAGCAGGCTTACATTTGGTTGGCAAAAAAATATAAATATAAAATATCACTGAAGGTAAGTGGAAAAGAAATATAAAAGTTGAAATTCTCTATTCAAGAGCATCACTGCATCTGTGAGCTTGTTCTTCTTTTAGTTTTAATATTTTGAAATTGTTATAATTTAAAAATTGTATTGTCGTGTCAACTTATTCAATGTGTACACAAGCTTACGTTTGATGCTAGCTTATTAATATTATGTAAATTGATTATCAAAGTTGCAGTATTTTAAGTATCGATAGCTTTTAAGTTTTTATTTATTTATAGTGTTTGAATATACAGAGATAGTTTTATACTATTAAAATGGTTAACCAATATAACAGTGATTTTAATCCAACTTAGCCTCTTGTGTTTTACCTGAGGAAACACATTATAAACACCATATTTGAACAATTTCATTCTTGTAAGCAGCAACAGTATTATAACTTTTGTCAGCAAAAAACTCAATCCCACAAGCAAACGGTAATTGATCTGCTCCTGGCCAATTGATCTTACTGTCATGTAAAGAACTACCGTGGACCATAACCAAAGTTAATCTAATCATCAAAAGTATCTAGAGCAAAACAAGAAATTCAAAAGAATTCCGGGGATGGTAAAGGAAATCCGTAAAAAAACAGTTGTTACAGTTATAGACGTGTATTTTTAAAAAATGTTAGGCTTCTGAACCACCCCAAGAGGCCTCCCGCTGCTGGTGGGGGCGGCTGCGGGTCCTCCTTATCTTCATCTTTTTTAAATTTCTGAAAAACAGATAAAAATAATGTAGTAATTTTTAAATACAGTCATTTAGTAACAACATTTTTAAATTAAAAATACAATACAACAATTGTTATTGTCTTAAATTATCAAAAACATGTGAATTGCAAAGAGTTGTTTGCAAAAATCTTTTTTATACAGGTTACAACTGCCTGTAAAGTACGAGTATTTAGTAGATTTAACCTTAGTAGATACTAAGGTTCTAAGGAAAACTTATGAAGAAATCTGATTTTTCTCACTAATTTGGCCGTTACATTTATTGTTAACTGCTGCAAATATATTTTCAATATACTAGGAGTTGTAACGAAAAAAGCACGGCAAGTGAAATCAAACATCAAAACGATGCTCATTTGTTTTTTTGACATTAGAGGGATAGTTCATGCCGAGTTCGTTCCACAAGGGCTAACTGTTAATCAGGAGTTCTATTTAGGAGAATTGAGAAGACTGCGCAACTGCATTTGCCAAAAAAGACCCGAATTGTGGCAATCTGAAGACTGGTTCTTCCATCTACCATGACAATGCGCCTGCCCACGCAGCCATCTCAGTATGCCAATGTATGGCCAAAACCAGCATGAACCTCATTCCCCATGCCCCATACTTGCCAAATCTTGTCCCATGTGACTTTTTTCTGTTCCCCAGAATGAAAAAGAATATGAAAGGTAATCGTTATGAAGATATTGAAGAGGTGAAAAGACAATTGAGGATGGAGCTTGCAGGTATTCCAACTATGGAGTACGAGGAGCGCTTCAAACAATGGGAGCACCGAATGGACAAGTGCATTGCATTAAACGGAGAGTATACTGAAGGAGTACATGTAAATTTGTAAAAAAAAATAATAAAATAAGGTTTTATAATGGTATTCCTGTTATTTTGTGGTTCCCCCTTCCCCTCGTACAACAAAGAAATAAAGGAATTCTTTGATAAAAACTGCATAGTTAGTCCTTCCATGAACAAAAACGCAACACCACCCGAATTTAGACCCCTTATAAAGACTCACAAGGGAGGCAACCCAATAAGACCCATCATCAACGTCACCACAGCTAATTTTTAGCTCGCCCCCCTACCCCCTACAACCGTCCTCCCTTTCCAATAGCAACACACTAGTCTGTACCCTGCCATAACAAACAGTGACGAGTCGTTCTTACGCTAGATACGGTGTACAGTTTAGTGTGTTTTTATTGTTTCGGCTTGTTATCACGTGTGGTGTGAGAATTTCTCCCAATGGCAACATTAACAAAATTGAAAAGGAAACATGTTTGCCTTACAATTCCAAATAAATTTAAGATGTTCTATAGGTCATGTATTTGCCTATTTAAATTGAATCAAATAACAAAATTAAAGCACACAAGTCTTTTTTCCCTTGACGTGTTCGGACGAAAATCCGAACAATTTGAAAATCTGAACCACCCTTGGTCCCAATTAGTTCGGATTATCGACGTCCTACTGTATGTATTTTAGCTGATCTGTGGCGGATTGATATCACGCGCGACTCCGGAGCTCATCACTCTCAGCTGGCGCGGGTTCAATCCTCGCAGTCACCATTTATAATTTGTAAAGTGACTATATGGTGACGCTAGGTAAAGGCCAAAATTGAATGGAAAAAGGAATGTAGTCCTAACTTCGCTTCGTTAGACAAGACAAACTTTACCTATTTTTTGTTATTGGACCAACTAGGCTTCCTAGTATCATAATGACTACCTGTGTAACAACATTTTAAACAGCCAGCTTGAACTGTATTGATAGTGGGGAACACGTTTCAACATCTTACTTGTATACCAGTGTGTAGTGTGTACTGTATCTAACTAATTAACTTGTACATTTGACAAATCCTACCTCTAAGTAAACAGGGAGAATTGAGAAAGTCCTGTTTTAAAAATCATCGTTTAATACAGAACAATAACTTAAATACGTATACATACAACAAATTCACTGGTGGGTTTTTAACAACACTCGGATCTATTAAAATGACTGAACTGTATTCTTAACAATATCTTCATATTTTAAAGCTGTTAAAAAAATTATTTTGCCATCTTGTTTATTAACTATTATTAATTATACAAAATAACACATTGTATTGCACTAAACAAAAATAATTTACAACACATAACTGTTTCCAGAATATTGCACATAAACATAACACAAATACTTCGTAAAATCTATCAGGCTCTGTTCAAAATCTTCAACATCAAACTGTGATAAGCCTTGAAACGCTCCTTCTCTTTCGGGTGGCTAATCAATGCAATTTAATTTGATTGATTTTAGCTCACCGTACACGCTTTTACAGTATTTACTTATATTTTGACACACTCCCGGTTGTTCTACTAAAATTATTTCGTAGGATAAACACAAAACAACCTTGCCAAAAGTGCGATGGCAGTGAACCGGTTGAAATTTTACTATGATACCATGATCTGAAATACTAGCAGTTGCAAGATCTCTTGATCTGAGGTCCTGGACCGGAGAGAGCTATGTACTCATTAGAATCACTCGAGCTAAAACTTTGGCTGCCTTCTTGCTTCATCATCACATCCACCAGAAACCTGCAAAATCAACAGAAAACTTAGACATTGTGATGAGGACGTCTAGCAGTTGCAGGTTCTCTTGATCTGAGGTCCTGGATCAAAGAGGGCTATGTACTCGTTAGAATCACTCGGGCTAAAGCTTTGGCTGCCTTCTTGCTTCATCATCACATCCACCAGAAACCTGCAAAATTAACAGAAAACTTACACATTGTGATGAGGACCTCTAGCAGTTGCAGGTTCTCTTGATCTGAGGTCCTGGACCAAAGGGGGCTATGTACTCGTTAGAATCACTCGGGCTAAAGCTTTGGCTGCCTTCTTGCTTCATCGTCATATCCACCAGAAACCTGCAAAATCATCAGAAAACTTAGACATTGTGATGAGGACGTCTAGCAGTTGCAGGTTCTCTTGATCTGAGGTCCTGGACTGGAGAGAGCTATGTACTCATTAGAATCACTCGAGTTAAAACTTTGGCTGCCTTCTTGCTTCATCATCACATCCACCAGAAACCTGAAAAATCAACAGAAAACTTAGACATTGTGATGAGGACGTCTAGCAGTTGCAGGTTCTCTTGATCTGAGGTCCTGGACCAAAGAGGGCTATGTACTCGTTAGAATCACTCAAGCTAAAACTTTGGCTGCCTTCTTGCTTCATCATCACATCCACCAGAAACCTGCAAAATCAACAGAAAACTTAGACATTGTGATGAGGACGTCTAGCAGTTGCAGGTTCTCACTTGATCTGAGGTCCTGGATCAAAGAGGGCTATGTACTCGTTAGAATCACTCAGGCTAAAGCTTTGGCTGCCTTCTTGCTTCATCATCACATCCACCAGAAACCTGCAAAATTAACAGAAAACTTAGACATTGTGATGAGGACCTCTAGCAGTTGCAGGTTCTCTGATCTGAGGTCCTGGACCAAGGGGCTATGTACTCGTTAGAATCACTCAAGCTAAAGCTTTGGCTGCCTTCTTGCTTCATCATCACATCCACCAGAGAAACCTGCAAAATCAACAGAAAACTTAGACATTGTGATGAGGACGTCCCCAGCAGTTGCAGGTTCTCTTGATCTGAGGTCCTGACCTGGAGGAGAGCTATGTACTCATTAGAATCACTCCGAGTTAAAACTTTGGCTGCCTTCTTGCTTCATCATCACATCCACCAGAAACCTGAAAAATCAACAGAAAACTTAGACATTGTGATGAGGACGTCTAGCAGTTGCAGGTTCTCTTGATCTGAGGTCCTGGACCAAAGAGGGCTATGTACTCGTTAGAATCACTCAGGCTAAAGCTTTGGCTGCCTTCTTGCTTCATCATCACATCCACCAGAAACCTGCAAAATCAACAGAAAACTTAGACATTGTGATGAGGACGTCTAGCAGTTGACGGTTCTCTTGATCTGAGGTCCTGGACCAAAGAGGGCTATGTACTCGTTAGAATCACTCAAGCTAAAGCTTTGGCTGCCTTCTTGCTTCATCATCACATCCACCAGAAACCTGCAAAATCAACAGAAAACTTAGACATTGTGATGAGGACGTCTAGCAGTTGCAGGTTCTCTTGATCTGAGGTCCTGGACCAAAGAGGGCTATGTACTCGTTAGAATCACTCAAGCTAAAACTTTGGCTGCCTTCTTGCTTCATCATCACATCCACCAGAAACCTGCAAAATCAACAGCTTAGACATTGTAATGAAGACGTCTAGCAGTTGCAGGTTCTCTTGATCTGAGGTCCTGGACCAAAGCAGGCTATGTACTCGTTAAAATAACTCAAGTTAAAACTTTGGCTGCCTTCTTGCTTCATCATCACATCCACCAGAAACCTGCAAAATCAACAGAAAACTTAGACATTGTGATGAGGACGTCTAGCAGTTGCAGGTTCTCTTGATCTGAGGTCCTGGACCAAAGAGGGCTATGTACTCGTTAGAATTACTCGAGCTAAAGCTGCCTTCTTGCTTCATCATCGCATCCACCAGAAACCTGCAAAATAACAGAAAACTTAGACATTATGATGAGGACCTCTAGCAGTTGCAGGTTCTTGATCTGAGGTCCTGGACCAAAGAGGGCTATGTACTCGTTAGAATCACTCGGGCTAAAGCTTTGGCTGCCTTCTTGCTTCATCATCACATCCACCAGAAAAACTGCAAAATCCACAGAAAACTTAGACATTGTGATGAGGACGTCTAGCAGTTGCAGGTTCTCTTGATCTGAGGTCCTGGACCAAAGAGAGCTATGTACTCAATAGAATCACTCAAGCTAAAGCTTTGGCTGCCTTATTGCTTCATCATCACATCCACCAGAAACCTGCAAAATCAACAGAAAACTTAGACATTGTGATGAGGACGTCTAGCAGTTGCAGGTTCTTTTGATCTGAGGTCCTGGACCGGAGAGAGCTATGTACTCGTTAGAATCACTCGAGTTAAAACTTTGGCTGCCTTCTTGCTTCATCATCACATCCACCAGAAACCTGCAAAATCAACAGAAAACTTAGACGTTGTGATGAGGACGTCTAGCAGTTGCAGGTTCTCTTGATCTGAGGTCCTGGACCAAAGAGGGCTATGTACTCGTTAGAATTACTCGAGCTAAAACTTTGGCTGCCTTCTTGCTTCATCATCACATCCACCAGAAACCTGCAAAATCAACAGAAAACTTAGACATTGTGATGAGGACGTCTAGCAGTTGAAGGTTCTCTTGATCTGAGGTCCTGGACCAAAGAGGGCTATGTAGTCGTTAGAATCACTCAAGCTAAAGCTTTGGCTGCCTTCTTGCTTCATCATCACATCCACCAGAAACCTGCAAAATCAACAGAAAACTTAGACATTGTGATGAGGACGTCTAGCAGTTGCAGGTTCTCTTGATCTGAGGTCCTGGACCAAAGAGGGCTATGTACTCGTAAGAATCACTCGAGCTAAAACTTTGGCTGCCTTCTTGCTTCATCATCACATCCACCAGAAACCTGCAAAATCAACAGAAAACTTAGACATTGTGATGAGGACGTCTAGCAGTTGCAGGTTCTCTTGATCTGAGGTCCTGGACCAATGAGGGCTATGTACTCGTTAGAATCACTCAAGCTAAAGCTTTGGCTGCCTTCTTGCTTCATCATCACATCCACCAGAAACCTGCAAAATCAACAGAAAACTTAGACATTGTTATGAGGACGTCTAGCAGTTGCAGGTTCTCTTGATCTGAGGTCCTGGACCAAAGAGGGCTATGTACTCGTTAGAATCACTCAAGCTAAAGCTTTGGCTGCCTTCTTGCTTCATCATCACATCTACCAGAAACCTGCAAAATCAACAGAAAACTTAGACATTGTGATGAGGACGTCTAGCAGTTGCAGGTTCTCTTGATCTGAGGTCCTGGACCGGAGAGAGCTATGTACTCGTTAGAATCACTCGAGTTAAAGCTTTGGTTGCCTTCTTGCTTCATCATCACATCCACCAGAAACCTGCAAAATCAACAGAAAACTTAGACATTGTGATGAGGACGTCTAGCAGTTGCAGGTTCTCTTGATCTGAGGTCCTGGACCAAAGAGGGCTATGTACTCGTTAGAATCACTCAAGCTAAAGCTTTGGCTGCCTTCTTGCTTCATCATCACATCCACCAGAAACCTGCAAAATCAACAGAAAACTTAGACATTGTGATGAGGACGTCTAGCAGTTGCAGGTTCTCTTGATCTGAGGTCCTGGACCAATGAGGGCTATACTCGTTAGAATCACTCAAGCTAAAGCTTTGGCTGCCTATTGCTTCATCATCACATCCACCAGAAACCTGCAAAATCAACAAAACTTAGACATTGTGATAAGGACGTCTAGCAGTTGCAGGTTCTCTTGATCTGAGGTCCTGGACCAAAGAGGGCTATTTACTCTTTAGAATCACTCATGCTAAAACTATGGCTACCTTCTTGCTTCATCATCACATCCACCAGAAACCTGCAAAATCAACAGAAAACTTAGACATTGTGATGAGGACGTCTAGCAGTTGCAGGCTCTCTTGATCTGAGGTCCTGGACCAAAGAGAGCTATGTACTCATTAGAATCACTCACGCTAAAGCTTTGGCTGCCTCTTGCTTCATCATCACATCCACCAGAAACCTGCAAAATCAACAGAAAACTTAGACATTGTGATGAGGACGTCTAGCAGTTGCAGGCTCTCTTGATCTGAGGTCCTGGACCAAAGAGAGCTATGTACTCATTAGAATCACTCAAGCTAATGCTTTGGCTGCCTCTTGCTTCATTATCACATCCACCAGAAACCTGCAAAATCAACAGAAAACTTAGACATTGTGATGAGGACGTCTAGCAGTTGCAGGTTCTCTTGATCTGAGGTCCTGGACCGGAGAGAGCTATACTCTGTTAGAATCACTCGAGCTAAAACTTTGGCCTTCTTGCTTCATCATCATCATCCACCAGAAACCTGCAAAATCAACAGAAAACTTAGACATTGTGATGAGGACGTCTAGCAGTTGCAGGTTCTCTTGATCTGAGGTCCTGGACCAATGAGGGCTATGTACTCGTTAGAATCACTCAAGCTAAACTTTGGCTGCCTTCTTGCTTCATCATCACATCCACCAGAAACCTGCAAAATCAACAGAAAACTTAGACATTGTGATGAGGACGTCTAGCAGTTGCAGGTTCCCTTGATCTGAGGTCCTGACCAGAGGGCTATTTACTCTTTAGAATCACTCAAGCTAAAACTTTGGCTACCTTCTTGCTTCATCATCACATCCACCAGAAACCTGCAAAATCAACAGAAAACTTAGACATTGTGATGAGGACGTCTAGCAGTTGCAGGCTCTCTTGATCTGAGATCCTGGACCAAAGAGAGCTATGTACTCATTAGAATCACTCAAGCTAAAGCTTTGGTTGCCTTCTTGCTTCATCATCACATCCACCAGAAACCTGCAAAATCAACAGAAAACTTAGACATTGTGATGAGGACGTCTAGCAGTTGCAGGTTCTCTTGATCTGAGGTCCTGGACCAAAGAGGGCTATGTACTCGTTAGAATCACTCAAGCTAAAGCTTCTGCCTTCTTGCTTCATCATCACATCCACCAGAAACCTGCAAAATCAACAGAAAACTTAGACATTGTGATGAGACGTCTAGTAGTTGCAGGTTCTCTTGATCTGAGGTCCTGGACCAGAGAGCTATGTACTCGTTAGAATCACTCGAGCTAAAACTTTGGCTGCCTTCTTGCTTCATCATCACATCCACCAGAAACCTGCAAAATCAACAGAAAACTTACACATTGTGATGAGGACGTCTAGCAGTTGCAGGTTCTCTTGATCTGAGGTCCTGGACCAAGAGATGCACTCGTTAGAATCACTCAAGCTAAACTTTGGCTGCCTTCTTGCTTCATCATCACATCCACCAGAAACCTGCAAAATCAACAGAAAACTTAGACATTGTGATGAGGACGTCTAGCAGTTGCAGGCTCTCTTGATCTGAGATCCTGGACCAAAGAGAGCTACTCATTAGAATCACTCAAGCTAAAGCTTTGGCTGCCTTCTTGCTTCATCATCACATCCACCAGAAACCTGCAACAGAAAACTTAGACATTGTGATGAGGACGTCTAGCAGTTGCAGGTTCTCTTGATCTGAGGTCCTGGACCAAAGAGGGCTATGTACTGTTAGAATCACTCGAGCTAAAACTTTGGCTGCCTTCTTGCTTCATCATCACATCCACCAGAAACCTGCAAAATGAACAGAAAACTTAGACATTGTGATGAGGACGTCTAGCAGTTGCAGGTTCTCTTGATCTGAGGTCCTGGACCAAAGAGGGCTATGTACTCTTAGAATCACTCGAGCTAAAACTTTGGCTGCCTTTTGCTTCATCATCACATCCACCAGAAACCTGCAAAATCAACAGAAAACTTAGACATTGTGATGAGGACGTCTCGCAGTTGCAGGTTCTCTTGATCTGAGGTCCTGGACCAATGAGGGCTATGTACTCGTTAGAATCACTCAAGCTGCTTTGGCTGCCTTCTTGCTTCATCATCACATCCACCAGAAACCTGCAAAATCAACAGAAAACTTAGACATTGTGATGAGGACGTCTAGCAGTTGCAGGTTCTCTTGATTGAGGTCCTGGACCAAAGAGGGCTATGTACTCTTTAGAATCACTCAAGCTAAAACTTTGGCTACCTTCTTGCTTCATCATCACATCCACCAGAAACCTGCAAAATCAACAGAAAACTTAGACATTGTGATGAGGACGTTCAGTTGCAGGTTCTCTTAATCTGAGGTCCTGACCACAGAGGGCTATGTAATCATTAGAATCACTCGAGCTAAAACTTTGACTGCCTTCTTGCTTCATCATCACATCCACCAGAAACCTGCAAAATCAACAGAAAACTTAGACATTGTGATGAGGACGTCTAGCAGTTGCAGGTTCTCTTGTTCTGAGCTCCTGGACCAGCTATGTACCCGTTAGAATCACTCGCTAAAGCTTTGGCTGCCTTCTTGCTTCATCATCACATCCACCAGAAACCTGCAAAATCAACAGAAAACTTAGACATTGTGATGAGGACGTCTAGCAGTTGCAGGTTCTCTTGATCTGAGGTCCTGGACCGGAGAGAGCTATGTACTCGTTAGAATCACTCGAGTTAAAGCTTTGGTTGCCTTCTTGCTTCATCATCACATCCACCAGAAACCTGCAAAATCAACAGTAAACTTAGACATTGTGATGAGGACGTCTAGCAGTTGCAGGTTCTCTTGATCTGAGGTCCTGGACCAAAGAGAGCTATGTACTCGTTAGAATCACTCAAGCTAAAACTTTGGCTGCCTTCTTGCTTCATCATCACATCCACCAGAAACCTGCAAAATCAACAGAAAACTTAGACATTGTGATGAGGACGTCTAGCAGTTGCAGATTCTCTTGATCTGAGGTCCTGGACCACAGAGGGCTATGTACACATTAGAATCACTAAAGCCAAAGCTTTGGCTGCCTTCTTGCTTCATCACCACATTCATCACGTTTAAACAAATATACAGATATTTTAACTAGCATAACTTCCTTACCACTTGCCAGTTACAAATTTATTTAAATTTTACACCGTAACCGGATGTTAAAAGACTTGAACCATCTTGAGAAGGTATCACAGGAACAATCTTTAAATATATAAGAGCACGCTCAATACTATAAAGACCGTAAAAATAAGATTTTTTTCTATTTTGCATAATCTACCTCAAAAACACACTAATAATGGGATAAATGTGTTTTTGTATGAACAGATAGATATTGTGATGTACTTTCTTAAATAATTAATTTTTTCAAATTCCAATAATGGATATTCAAATTGGCCGCCACCAGGTGGTTCACAGGTTTACAGCAAAATACTCATCCACCTTCTTCTGCCTGCCGCCGACCACGTACAGTAAAGTTAAAACTTAAAATACCATTTCTTCTTTCGCAGGATATCCTCCCTTCTCACCCCGTTTCAATCCATTGACAGTAAAATTAAATACTACCCTCCCCTTGTTTAAAAAAACTTAATTCTTTTGTATCAGAGAGATATATATACAGGGTGTCGGTGAACTCTCTGGACATACTTTGTAGACATGTTCCTTGGGTCAAAACAAGAATATTTTACCATATAAAGAGGGGTCTCCAGCGCTTCGTTGTCCGTCTGTGTGTGGATGTGTTTTTTACTAAAATAATTATGACAATAAAACTAATGAACTGATGTTCACCAATCTTTTGTCAAACACTTAAAATGCCATTGTCTATTTAGGAAAAAAATACTATTTCATTTAACTTTCAAACTTAAAAATGGCGGCTGTTTCAAAGTTTCAAAGTTGAATCACTCAAAAACTAGCACTTTTACAACAAATTTATAAGCACAATTACTTTTAGTGTGTTTATTTTCATTTATAAAAACGTAGACACTTTGAAAATCGAATGAGAAATAACAAAGTTATTGTAATTTCTGTCTTACCGACCCATGTCCGCCATGCATTCCTCTAGTCAGCTAGCGCAACAACAATGGAACTGACTACATCATTTTGATTCAGGAGTTTGTTAAATTCGTTTGGACATCTCTACAATCAATAATTAGTCTTTCCGGTTATGCTGTCGAGTCGAAGGTGTCGTTTTGAACAGCTCTTGCACGAACAAATAAATTACATTTTATGTCCTTTGTTCTGGAAGATAAATGGACAATTTTAAATAAAAATATTGTTTTACTTAAATAGTAATACTTACTTAATCAAAACTATCAAACTTTCATAATAATAGTAATGAACGTGTCTTCAGAAAACTATTGCTTCAAAATCCTTTTCGTTTCAAAGCTCAGGTTAGGTTTGGTTTTTTTTTTAAAGAGTACAGATATTCATATGAGAACTCCGACATTAACTAACTTAATTTACTTTTACGTTTTAACTAAGACTTTTTAGCTAACTAAGTCAACTAGTTAACCTTTTAATAAATCTGTGTTAGTTTAATTTAATTTGATGCAATTCCCAATAACTAAAACCATTTAAAATAAAACATTACATTTTTAACTTTTATTTAATCTTATATTTAATCTATCAAAACAGAGGACATAAAATGTAATTTATTTGTTCGTGCAAGAGCTGTTCAAAATGACTACCTTCGACAGGTTAGCATACATGTAAATATTAACTATTGTTTGTAGAGATGTCCAAACGAATTTAACAAACTTCTGAATCAAAATAAAGTAGTCAGTTCCATTGTTGTTGTGTTAGCTGACTGGAGGAACGCATGGCAGACATGGGTCGGTAAGATAGAAATTACAATAACTTTGTTATTTCTCATTTGATGTTCAAAGTGTTTACGTTTTTAGACAGGAAAATAAACACACTAAAAGTAATTGTGCTTATAAATTTGTTGTAAGAGTACTCGTCTTTGAGTTATTCAACTTTGAAAATTTTAAACGACCACCATTTTGAAATTTGAAGATTAAATGAAATAATATTTTTTTGCTAAAAGACAATGACATTTTAAATGTTTGACAAAAGTTTGGCGAAAATCAGTTCATAGGTTTTATTTTCATAGTTATTTTACTAAAAAACACACCCACACAGACATCTTTTACTGACAACGAAGCGTTGAGACCCTGTTTATAAGGTAAAATCCATATTTTACAAGCTAAATACTTTCTTCTCTCTCTCTCTCTCTCTCTCTCTCTCTCTCTCTCTCTCTCTCTCTCTGCACAGTCAACTTAGCAATGATGAGTCTGTTACGGCACTAAAACATATACGGCACAGACATACAACCTAGTATGGAATGAAAATTGAAAATAAGCCTGCATGTTTAAGAGGATGTTAAAGTTTTTAATACATTTCTGGTTAGCTAACCTCATTAGCAGGGCAACCTTTGTCCATTGAAAACATAATCATTCATTTTACAGCCCACTATGATGAGCTTCTACCATCATGCTACAGTATTTCCCTTTTTCCAATATATTCAAAACTCTTTCATTCCAAATCGTTTCTAATTTATTCTGTTAAATTTCAAAACCCCTCCCTCAATTGTCCCTCATTCTTACAGCCTCTACTTTCCTCTCCCTCTTCACTCACCGCATAGAATCGTTGACCATTAGACCCTCCTTGGGCGACGTTTCGGTCCAGCCGATAAAGTTGTGCTGTTTGTAGAAAGTCTCGATCTCCATCTGATCCACCTGTCTCTGAGCTTGCAAGTCACACTACAACAGACATAATTTGTCAGTGGAAAGGTAAAGTTGTTTTATTAAACAATTTAAAGTCAGGAATAGAAGTATCCATAGACAGTCCTGATCATGCGATGCGTGGATCATAATATTTTGTCTAGTAATCTCAACAGCCGTTCTTGAAAGCCTGTTCGAGTTACAAGAAATAAGGAACGTTACATGATCCTACCCTCTTCTTTATTAACCAGGGTGATTCTTAAATAGGGCACCAAATTTCAGGGGTGGGTTCCTTATGCAAAAACAATGAAAAAAGTTCCTATAATAATGGGTCCTGAAATTCTTCTTTAACCCAGTAGCCGCCATGTTTTATTTTTTACTTAAAAATGTATATCCCAAGAACAGTTTGACCGATTTCATTCAAACTTAATATGGTGTTTAAGGTATGGTGTTTCAGTATATCAGTTTAGGAAAAAAAACTTTTTTATAAAATCCCACTGAAAAAGTAGCAGCTGTTTAAATTTTCAAATTGAAATACCATGAAAATGGCGCACTATAGAAAAAATGTACAAGAGTTAAAAAAAATTATATTTTTTAATTTTACATATACAGTAGACACAAACTCATTTGTTCCGAATTTTACATTAATATCTTCACATTTTGCGTCCTTTTGGTACATTACCAGTTGATCTTGAATGTTCACCTCTTAGGTGTACAAGTTGCACCAGTCAAACAGGTGAATAATATTTACAGTCAGCTGATCCAAAAGCTGAATAAGTGAGAACTATGACCGCATTAGGTTTAAAACAGCTGTTTTCAATTTTAATTGTTAACCAGCTGATAGCTAAAAGTATTTGCAAAGTTAACATTTACTAACCCATAAATTGTTTTACGCTTTCTTGATTGATTTTACGTTATTGTGACTTTTTGTTAAACGCGAAGAGAATTATTGACTCTTGTAACACCGTTAGAAACCAGCCTAGAATTGTTGAACGCACCCGAGGATCAATGCAGTCGTGTATCAGTTCAAAATTATGTTGGGCACATCGAGCTTCTTTTGTGACTGTTCTTGTTGAAGTTTCCCGTGTGGTTTATCATTGTTTTATTATTTATAACAACAAAAATTATTTTATTTTATTTTATTTTGATGATAATTTATGAGTTTTATACAGCAATGATAATTTTGCACCTTTACATTAGGGATGGATTTTCGTAGGGACCTGGTAATGTACCAGTTGTAAAAGGACGCAAAAAGTGTAAATATTCATGTAAACTCGGAAAAATGAGTTTGTATCTTTATGTAAAATTAAAAAATGCAACCTTTCTTATTCCTATAAATTGTTTGTATAGTGTGCCCTTTTCATGGTATTTTAATTTGAAAATTTAAACAGCTGCCATACTTGTTCTGTGTGGTTTTATGAAATATTTTCTTTCTTAAACTGACCTAATAACACATAAACACCATATCAAGTTTGAATGCAATCGGTCAAACCGTTCTGGAGATATACATTTTTAAGTAAAAAAATACAAAATGGTGGCTATTTTAGAATCACCCTGAATAATCTGAATCTAGTAGGGCTACCTTATCCTTGATGTCAATCTAAGGGATACAAACTACTCTTTTATGAAACTAGAGGCAGCAATGGCCAAACTGGGAGACTCTTAGGTACTGTACCGTGTTCACAGGTTATGAATAATATGGTGCCAGTCTTTGTTAAAAAAACACAACCCGTTACAAAAACAACTTTCAGCTCAAAGCTCGTTGTCGAGGACCTACCCAAGTTCATTTAGTTTTGCGAAAAGCGTAATTTAATGTCCTGTATGGTTGTGGAACAAGCTTGATTGTAACTTTTGACAGATTTTTATGTTGTGTTCATATTGAGTGGTTGGTAAAGCTTCAATTCAGGTCAGCGCAGGTTTCTTGGCATGCTTTGTACGGCTTCCCTCAACTAATCGTGCCCACACTGTAACGCTGTAACTACAACTAGGTTACTAGGTCACGTCCATTGGCTTGAGTGAGCGGTGAGGGGTGGCCATAGGCGTAACCAGGATTCAACAACCGGGGGGGCCAAAGGGGATCCAAGCTCTCCCGGAAAATGTATAAAAATGTTATACCAAATTTAAAAAACACTTTCAACTAAAACCGAAATGTGAAATTAGGCTTTTTATTATAAACCTTATTTAACCTGTTTTGAGATTCAACCGAGACTTTAGTCACGTCACTTGTAGTAACTTCCTCTCCGCCACAGTCTAGATATCAAATCATGGGTTTTAGGCTTCTAAAAACACTTTATCTGATATCGAAATGTACTTTTGATGTGTAATATAGCCTTATTTGTAAGGTTGTAGAAATATTGTAATCAGTGGTAATTATGCATGGCATTCTAAATTATTTCTTACTTTTGGACATATAAACAATCCAGTGTCACTATCAATTTTTCGTTTCTTGATAAACGAGAAAAGAGTGCCGGCCTTTCTTTTATTACCAAAGCTACAACCAGCGTCACCCATTTCAAAAAACAAAATGTATATTTTTAGTTGAACTAGTCCCAAAACGCATCAATTAGTCAGCGGACTGATGGGCAGACGACAGACAAGACAACTACAACAACTCAAGTCGGGACATATCACGCGACTTCGGCCGTTTACGAATACACTCGGGTCTAAGACCGATTCATAAGGTATTAGAGGGCTTGGAACGGCAGAGCTCCAGGAATGTATTGGGTTTAATCACAGAAAAGTTACAAAATAAAATAAATGTTTACTACTCAATCTCAATATAAGTTTGTTAATATCTTGTGGGCCCTACGTAATAATGTAAGTTAAAGAAACATTATTTATGTAATTACTCATAAAGTCTATTTTAAATATATGTTCAAATTGTAATTTTTTGCAATGGGGAGTCACAACCCCAAACCCCTCTTTACGCCTATGGGTGTGACACATTTTTCAACTATCTTCAGTAGTAGTCCTACGAGCTGGAATGAATTTGCACTTACTAGTTAGTAGTTGCGAATAAAAAGAATCAATTTCGTTTTAGACAGCTCTTCCAAAAACACTAATAAAAATCTCCAATAAAAAGTATGTTTAAGTTTTGTAAAACCTAAAAATGTTTGGTTTTTGTCCCAGCTTACAAGGTTAATTTATCCGGAGCTAATCACCCTTATTTTATTAAGAACTTGGCCAGGACTTGCGATCTTTAGGAGTTTTGGGACTCTTATCATATTAGACAGCCTTAGGCAACAGGCAAAAGCACACCTAGCCAATCGCCCAGACGGAAGTCAACATGGTTACAGTAGGCGAGTGAAACAGCTTCCGATTGTAAGGGTCGTCCCTCAACCGCAAAAGTGCAGGGGCGACACCGTTGCTTGAGGTTGAAAAGATCCCGACAGTGTTAGGCCTACCTTGTTGGCAAGCAGCATGCAGGGGATAGGAGTGCCGTCTGGCAGCGTGCATTTGGAGTCCACATCCTTCTTCCACTTTAGTGTGTTGACGAAGGAGTTCTTGTTGGTGAGGTCAAACATGATAACACAGCCATGTGCGTCCTTATAGTACACCCGTGTCATCCACGTGAATCTCTCCTGGCCTGCAGACAGACAAGATGTGACAACTCTGTACACTTTAGTGTGATGAAGGAGTTCTTGTTGGTGAGGTCAAACATGATAACACAGCCATGTGCGTCCTTATAGTACACCCGTGTCATCCACGTGAATCTCTCCTGGCCTGCAGACAGACAAGATGTGACAACTCTCTACACTTTAGTGTGACGAAGGAGTTCTTGTTGGTGAGGTCAAACATGATAACACAGCCATGTGCGTCCTTATAGTACACCCGTGTCATCCACGTGAATCTCTCCTGGCCTGCAGACAGACAAGATGTGACAACTCTGTACACTTTAGTGTGTTGACGAAGGAGTTCTTGTTGGTGAGGTCAAACATGATAACACAGCCATGTGCGTCCTTATAGTACACCCGTGTCATCCACGTGAATCTCTCCTGTCCTGCAGACAGACAAGATGTGACAACTCTGTACACTTTATTGTGAAGAAGGAGTTCTTGTTGGTGAGGTCAAACATGATAACACAGCCATGTGCGTCCTTATAGTACACCCGTGTCATCCACGTGAATCTCTCCTGGCCTGCAGACAGACAAGATGTGACAACTCTGTACACTTTAGTGTGTTGACGAAGGAGTTCTTGTTGGTGAGGTCAAACATGATAACACAGCCATGTGCGTCCTTATAGTACACCCGTGTCATCCACGTGAATCTCTCCTGGCCTGCAGACAGACAAGATGTGACAACTCTGTACACTTTAGTGTGACGAAGGAGTTCTTGTTGGTGAGGTCAAACATGATAACACAGCCATGTGCGTCCTTATAGTACACCCGTGTCATCCACGTGAATCTCTCTCCTGGCCTGCAGACAGACAAGATGTGACAACTCTGTACACTTTAGTGTGACGAAGGAGTTCTTGTTGGTGAGGTCAAACATGATAACACAGCCATGTGCGTCCTTATAGTACACCCGTGTCATCCACGTGAATCTCTCCTGGCCTGCAGACAGACAAGATGTGACAACTCTGTACACTTTAGTGTGATGAAGGAGTTCTTGTTGGTGAGGTCAAACATGATAACACAGCCCGTGTCATCCACGTGAATCTCTCCTGGCCTGCAGACAGACAAGATGTGACAACTCTCTACACTTTAGTGTGACGAAGGAGTTCTTGTTAGTGAGGTCGTATTTCCTTAGGATCCAAGTATAAATACAAGTCTATCTAAATATATACGACTTGACAAGATCTATACTACGTGAGCAAACACTAATCATGGATTGCGCAAGTCATGCTTAGCGTGGTCAATTTGATTTATTTGGGATTTAATTGATTCTGGCGGTCCTATTGTACCAATAATAATAAAACCAAATACTCTAACAATAACTACTGTATATTTTAAAAATATATTTATGCAGTAGGCCTGAATTAGTTCTCAGATTATCAGGGTTAAAGTTAGGTCTTTAAAGCTATTGGTCTAAGAAAATACCATAATTTTACTAAGAACTATCACTAGCCTATAAAGTAATAATTTTAAATTTCATTTTCGTGAGTATGCGCTCTGTGTCTTCCCTAAGCTGCGTAGACGGCGCAGTCTCTTGTCGCTTTCAGTCAAAGGATGGACATACGATACAAGGAGCATGGAGGTCACCCTGGCCACGCTCACGTGTCGGGTCGGGTTACTACACGAGACTTGACCGCATGTGCACATCCTGGCCTGCACTTACACTTAAACCTACTCCACACGTGCAGTCACAACACCAAACAGCAATACCGACCACGCTTAGAGGTTAGAGTTTACTTAAAGTGAATTTATGATGAAGGGTGAGTGTGATGAATGTCTTGATCGATGATGTCCTGTTACAAACTGGCCCTCACTGACATAATCACAGTATTTTAATTCTACTCCGTAACGCGTAAATTTTGACATCCAAACTGAACTTTATAACACTTTAATTATGTATAAACATAATAATTATAAAATATTTTATTATATTATTATACCGTGTAAAAAAGTACACCAGGCAAGAAGCAAGTGTAATAAGGAGTCACATATTATTAATCTCGCTCTTACATTATTCTATCGCTTATTTATACATTTGCCCTTTCTCTAACCAAATCTGTACAACCTGTTTCTTTTTTTTACAATCGGCTTGGCCACATGAGCCACCTGCCAAGAAAAAACTTAAATAAATAAATAAATAAATAGTTTATTGTGTTAACAATGTACATGTTATACAAACGTCAATTCTTTTGAAAAGCTAAAATTTTCCATTCATTCTAACATCGAAATCCCAATCAAACATACATTTTCGACATTCACTCTCTCTCATTCATTCGAATTATACCACTACAATCCAGTAGTCAGTTAGTGTTTTCCCAGTCATGTGCCATAAACTCGTCTGTGTTGTAAAATGCTTCGGCGGTCAAAACTTTTTTCAAACGAGTTTTAAAAGCCTTAAGCTCTGGGGCACTTTTAATTGAATTTGGCAACCTGTTGACTAGTTGAACTCCTACCTGAGAAGGTAAACGTTCATGAACTGCCGTTCTGTGTCTCCCAGTTCGGAAGTTCTCCCTGCCTCTAGTTTCATAAGAGTGAATGTCACATCCTCTTACGAGACCGCACTTAGATTTGAAAAAAGACAAGTTTCCAAAAAATAGAGGCAAGGTAGTGTCAACAATTTCAAATTTTGAATGCTGGCCTACACGACTCTCTCCATTGTAATTTTGCAATGGTTCGGACTGCTTTTTTGCAGAATGAAAACTCTGTTAAAACTTGATTTGGAGCATCCACCCCACAAAGCCAATCCGTAGGAAAGGTGTGGGTAGATTACTCCGTAATACGCCGTCATCAGTACCTGAATTGGGCAGTATTCGGACAATTTCCTCAAAACATAAACGCCTGAGGCTAACTTTGAGCAGACACTGTCTACATGATTTTCCCAGGTCAAACCTCGGTCGAGGTGTACCCCAAGGAATTTTGTTGAGAAGACCTCTTCGATCTCAGTATTGTCCACCATTACTGTTGGACTAATATCTGAGACCGTCTGTCGCAGACAAAATTTGATAAATGTTGATTTTGTTGGATTTGTTTTTAGATTGAGCTCGTTGAAATGCTGAATTGCTTTGTTGAGCTCAATAAATGAATCGATTTCCAATGGTTGGTTTGAAGATGCTTTGAAACAGAGAGTCGTGTCATCTGCGTACTGGACAAGTTGTCCGTTATGTACCGATGAGCCAACGTCGTTGACATAAATCAGAAAGAGAAGCGGGCTGAGTATGGAGCCTTGTGGGACCCCATAGTTCAGCCACTCCTCCCCCGATTTAACGTCAGATATTCCTACAATTGTGATCTATTACTGAGGTACGATTCAAGCCACTTGAGTGGCACTCCTCGTATCCCGTAATGTTCGAGTTTTGAACAAGGATGACATGATCAACACAGTCAAAGCCTTTGATAAGTCGAGGAATACACTGAGTGTAGTTTCTCGACTTTCGATGGCTTCTACTATCATCTCGACTAAGCGAATGACTGCGTCGATTGTGGATTTTCCACTTTGAAACCCAAATTGGTTTGATGATAGTAGTTTGTGTTTTTCTAGAAAATTCGCGATTCTGATTAGAAACACCTTCTCAAAGACTTTGCTGAAGGCTGGTAATATTGAAATCGGGCGGTAATTTTGTGTTGAAAACGGGTCGCCCTTTTTGAAAATTGGGATGACTTTTGCGATTTTGAGAGAGGAGGGAACTGTTCCACAGTGAAAAGAGAGATTGATCAAGTGTTCAAGTGGCTCCAACAAATGCTTTGAGCACTGTTTGATAAGCCACGTTGAAACATGACTTGAATCGTTTGTTTTTTTTGAAGAGAGATTTCTTATCACCGTAGCAATTTCCTCCTCTGTGACCGGAGTCAGAGCCATTGAGGCTGTAGGACTCGGTATTAATGGGAGAGCGGGCTGGATCTTGGCCGAACTAAGGCCTTGATCAGCACCGACCGAGGAAAAAAATGTGTTGAATTCCTCAGCGACCCTGAGGGGATCGTTGAGTTGTTCACGGTCTGTGTTGAGTTTGATTTGTTTGTCTGTCTGTTGGTTTTTATTGTTTATTATGGCCCAAGCGGTTTTAGACACGTTTTTTGACGCGAGCAGCGCTTTGGAGACATCGTAAGCTTTTGCAGCTTTGATGACCCTTCTATAGATGCGTCTATAATTTTGGAAGAACAATTTAAACTCTACATTTGTTGTGTGCTTTTTAATTTCGGAGTAAAACAATAATCTTTCTCTCGAAATTAGAATACCTTTGGTAATCCATTTGCACGGTTTTCCATTTGATGATTTCTCGGTTTTTGTTGCTTTTTCTTTAGGGGACAGCTCACGTCGAGGTGAAATTTAAAGGTTTGTTCGAACTTTTGAAACTGTTGTTCTACGGGATCTCTAAAGTTTAGAAAACTCCATTCCTCTTGCAAAAGCAATTGGTTTAGGAGCACGATGTTTGTGGGCCTTGTGTCTCTTACTGTTTTTGCGATGAGTGGATCCCGTGTAGGCTCATGACCACCAATAGTGATCTGCTGGCCATAGTGATCCGAAATTGCTGTGTTGATCACAGTCACCCTTGTGGTAATGAGGTTGGTAACAATGTTGTCTATGGCAGTTGCTGAGTGATCGGTGACCCTCGTTGGCGAGCTCACCGACCAAACAAGGCCAAACGACTTTAACAAGTCGGCAAACAGTTTTGTCACTGGGCTACTTACATCTAAGACGTCGATGTTGAAGTCACCCATTATGACAAACTGGTGACCATTTTTGGACAGGTCGGACAACAATTGCTCAAATTTTGTGAAAAAAGAATCTTCGTTCCCGCTGGGCGATCTGTATAGTCCGACGACTGTAAGATTTGATAGGGACGTTTGAATTTTTACCCCAGTCACTTCGAAGTGTTTGTCTATGGACTCAGTAAGTCTGTAAGGGGTAAAAGAATTTTCTGTTTTTGAAAATATTGCTACTCCTCCTCCTTTGGTGGAGGTGCGGCAATAAGAGCTAACCAACTGATAATTTTGAATTTTGAAATGGTTAACATTGCTGTTGTTAAAACCGTGTTCGGTAACAACAAGCAAATCTGGAATGAGTTCCTCGCACATGAGTTAGCTCATCCCCCTTGTTTGTCGCCATTTGAGCATTTTGATGCACAAATGATACTTGTCTTTTTAAAGTTGTTTTTGGAATTGAGTTTTGGTTTTTTTTGTTGGCTAGTTTTATTACTGGACTGTTAGTGGACTCCCTAAAAAAACATCTTTAACTGTGACTTTTTGGCTGTCTATTAGCTGTTTGGTTGTTCCTGGAGTTCTAAGGTCGATGACGTCCTCACTGCCTTGGTGGTAGGTCTTGTGCTGGGGAAGATCTGCCACAGCTTCCGCGTAAGATCTTTCTCCCGGAGCGATCGTTGGCGATTCCATTTTCTCGGTCCTCGAGGGGGTAGCGTCAAGCATTGGGCATCTTTTTCTTTTGATTTTGGTGTCTGGCGTTATGAAGTTGCACACTTAGCTGGGCAATGTAGCCTCAGACTCAATCTTCTAATTCAAACCAGAGGCAACTCACAATATTAACTCTCTCTTCAGAGTCTCTTTCTGCCAATTGACTCTCAAGAGTGAATCTTCTTTAGCACACCTACAATTCCCACTCTTGACCCGTAGTAAAATATTTCGTACTAGGTAGCCAATAACCTACCCAGCTCTAGCATGACGTCTATTTTCTGTTCCCAGCATCAGGTTATCTGCACAAGTAAAATTTAAGCCAGACTCCGACTGGAAGTCGTACTTTAAAGTACAAAAGTCGCTATGTACCTGCAATATCCCATAGTTGAAGCTTGATGGTGTGACCCTCGGTAAGCTTGAGGATCTTGAGAGCGAAGTCCACACCCACGGTCCCCTTGTAGTCCTTCCGGTATGTGTTCTGCACATACCTCTGCACGAACGAGGTCTTACCCACAGTTGGGTCCCCGATCACGATAACCTTGAACAGCTTTTCCGGCATACTATTTATTCCTGTTAACAGCAATATTTTCAAGATTACTTGGAAATGCTTATTAGAAGTTCGCATTACTCTCTGGCTCACTGTTCTAGTCAGAGCTACCACTGCGTTATACCAGATCCAGCATTGTACCGACTGCTCAGGTGTACATACTCGTCAGAGCTACCACTGCGTTATACCAGATCCAGCATTGTACCGACTGCTCAGGTGTACTTACTCGTCAGAACTACCACTGCGTTATACCAGATCCAGCATTGTACCGACTGCTCAGGTGTACTTACTCGTCAGATCTACCACTGCGTTATACCAGATCCAGCATTGTACCGACTGCTCAGGTGTACATACTCGTCAGAGCTACCACTGCGTTATACCAGATCCAGCATTGTACCGACTGCTCAGGTGTACATACTCGTCAGAGCTACAACTGCGTTATACCAGATCCAGCATTGTACCGACTGCTCAGGTGTACTTACTCGTCAGAACTACCACTGCGTTATACCAGATCCAGCATTGTACCGACTGTACAGGTGTACTTACTCGTCAGAGCTACCACTACGTTATACCAGATCCAGCATTGTACCGACTGCTCAGGTGTACTTACTCGTCAGAGCTACCACTGCGTTATACCAGATCCAGCATTGTACCGACTGCTCAGGTGTACTTACTCGTCAGAGCTACAACTGCGTTATACCAGATCCAGCATTGTAACGACTGCTCAGGTGTACTTACTCGTCAGAGCTACCACTGCGTTATACCAGATCCAGCATTGTACAGACTGCACAGGTGTACTTACACGTCAGAGCTACCACTGCGTTATACCAGATCCAGCATTGTACCGACTGCTCAGGTGTACTTACTCATCAGAGCTACCACTGCGTTATACCAGATCTAGCATTGTACAGACTGCACAGGTGTACTTACTCGTCAGAGCTACCACTGCGTTATACCAGATCCAGCATTGTACAGACTGCACAGGTGTACTTACTCGTCAGAGCTACCACTGCGTTATACCAGATCCAGCATTGTAACGACTGCTCAGGTGTACTTACTCGTCAGAGCTACCACTGCGTCATACCAGATCCAGCATTGTACCGACTGCTCAGGTGTACTTACTCGTCAGAGCTACCACTGCGTTATACCAGATCCAGCATTGTACAGACTGCACAGGTGTACTTACTCGTCAGAGCTACCACTGCGTTATACCAGATCCAGCATTGTAACGACTGCTCAGGTGTACTTACTCGTCAGAGCTACCACTGCGTTATACCAGATCCAGCATTTGTACCGACTGCTCAGGTGTACTTACTCGTCAGAGCTACCACTGCGTTATACCAGATCCAGCATTGTACAGACTGCACAGGTGTACTTACTCGTCAGAGCTACCACTGCGTTATACCAGATCCAGCATTGTACCGACTGCTCAGGTGTACTTACTCATCAGAGCTACCACTGCGTTATACCAGATCTAGCATTGTACAGACTGCACAGGTGTACTTACTCGTCAGAGCTACCACTGCGTTATACCAGATCCAGCATTGTACAGACTGCACAGGTTTACTTACTCGTCAGAGCTACCACTGCGTTATACCAGATCAAGCATTGTACAGACTGCTTAAGTGTACTTACTCGACAGAGCTACCAATGCGTTATACCAGATCCAGCATTGTAACGACTGCTCAGGTGTACTTACTCGTCAGAGCTACCACTGCGTTATACCAGATCCAGCATTATAACGACTGCTCAGGTGTACTTACTCGAAAGAGCTACAACTGCGTTATACCAGATCCAGCATTGTACCGACTGCTCAGGTGTACTTACTCGTCAGAGCTACCACTGCGTTATACCAGATCCAGCATTGTTACGACTGCTCAGGTGTACTTACTCGTCAGAGCTACCACTGCGTTATACCAGATCCAGCATTGTACCGACTGCTCAGGTGTACTTACTCGTCAGAGCTACCACTGCGTTATACCAGATCCAGCATTGTACCGACTGCTCAGGTGTACTTACTCGTCAGAGCTACCACTGCGTTATACCAGATCCAGCATTGTAACGACTGCTCAGGTGTACTTACTCGTCAGAGCTACCACTGCGTTATACCAGATCTAGCATTGTACAGACTGCTCAGGTGTACTTACTCGACAGAGCTACCAATGCGTTATACCAGATCCAGCATTGTAACGACTGCTCAGGTGTACTTACTCGTAAGAGCAACCACTGCGTTATACCAGATCCAGCATTGTACCGACTGCTCAGGTGTACTTACTCGTCAGAGCTACCACTGCGTTATACCAGATCCAGCATTGTACCGACTGCTCAGGTGTACTTACTCGTCAGAGCTTACCACTGCGTTATACCAGATCCAGCATTGTACCGACTGCTCAGGTGTACTTACTCGTCAGAGCTACCACTGCGTTATACCAGATCCAGCATTGTACCGACTGCTCAGGTGTACTTACTCGTCAGAGCTTACCACTGCGTTATACCAGATCCAGCATTGTACAGACTGCTCAGGTGTACTTACTCATCAGAGCTACCAATGCGTTATACCAGATCCAGAATTGTACCGACTGTACAGGTGTACTTACTCGTCAGAGCTACCACTGCGTTATACCAAATCCAGCATTGTACCGACTGCTCAGGTGTACGTACTCGTCAGAACTACCACTGCGTTATACCAGATCCAGCATTGTACCGACTGCTCAGATGTACTTACTCGTCAGAACTACCACGGCGTTAAACCAGATCCAGAATTGTACCGATTGTACAGGTGTACTTACTCGTCAGAGCTACCACTGCGTTATACCAGATCCAGCATTGTACCGACTGCTCAGGTGTACTTACTCGTCAGAACTACCACTGCGTTATACCAGATCCAGCATTGTACCGACTGCTCAGGTGTACTTACTCGTCAGAGCTACCACTGCGTTATACCAGATCCAGCAATGTACCAACTGCTCAGGTGTACTTACTCGTCAGAACTACCACTGCGTTATACCAGATCCAGCATTGTACCGACTGCTCAGGTTTACTTACTCGTCAGAGCTACCACTGCGTTATACCAGATCCAGCATTGTACCGACTGCTCAGGTGTACTTACTCGTCAGAGCTACCTGCGTTATACCAGATCCAGCATTGTACCGACTGCTCAGGTGTACTTACTCGTCAGAGCTACCACTGCGTTATACCAAATCCAGCATTGTACCGACTGCTCAGGTGTACTTACTCGTCAGAGCTACCACTGCGTTATACCAGATCCAGCATTGTACCGACTGCTCAGATGTACTTACTCGTCAGAACTACCACGGCGTTAAACCAGATCCAGAATTGTACCGATTGTACAGGTGTACTTACTCGTCAGAGCTACCACTGCGTTATACCAGATCCAGCATTGTACCGACTGCTCAGGTGTACTTACTCGTCAGAACTACCACTGCGTTATACCAGATCCAGCATTGTACCGACTGCTCAGGTGTACTTACTCGTCAGAGCTACCACTGCGTTATACCAGATCCAGCAATGTACCGACTGCTCAGGTGTACTTACTCGTCAGAACTACCACTGCGTTATACCAGATCCAGCATTGTACCGACTGCTCAGGTGTACTTACTCGTCAGAGCTACCACTGCGTTATACCAGATCCAGCATTGTACCGACTGCTCAGGTGTACTTACTCGTCAGAGCTACCACTGCGTTATACCAGATCCAGCATTGTACCGACTGCTCAGGTGTACTTACTCGTCAGAGCTACCACTGCGTTATACCAGATCCAGCAATGTACCGACTGCTCAGGTGTACTTACTCGTCAGAACTACCACTGCGTTATACCAGATCCAGCATTGTACCGACTGCTCAGGTGTACTTACTCGTCAGAGCTACCACTGCGTTATACCAGATCCAGCATTGTACCGACTGCTCAGGTGTACTTACTCGTCAGAGCTACCACTGCGTTATACCAGATCCAGCATTGTACCGACTGCTCAGGTGTACTTACTCGTCAGAGCTACCACTGCGTTATACCAGATCCAGCATTGTACAGACTGCTCAGGTGTACTTACTCGTCAGAGCTACCAATGCGTTATACCAGATCCAGCATTGTACAGACTGCTCAGGTGTACTTACTCGTCAGAGCTACCACTGCGTTATACCAGATCCAGCATTGTACCGACTGCTCAGGTTTACTTACTCGTCAGAGCTACCAATGCGTTATACCAGATCCAGCATTGTACCGACTGTACAGGTGTACTTACTCGTCAGAGCTACCAATGCGTTATACCAGATCCAGCATTGTACCGACTGCTCAGGTGTACTTACTCGTCAGAGCTACCAATGCGTTATACCAGATCCAGCATTGTACAGACTGCTCAGGTGTACTTACTCGTCAGAGCTACCACTGCGTTATACCAGATCCAGCATTGTACCGACTGCTCAGGTGTAATTACTCGTCAGAGCTACCACTGCGTTATACCAGATCCAGCACTGCTCAGGTGTACTTACTCGTCAGAGCTACCACTGCGTTAGACCAGATCGAGCATTGTACCGACTGCTCAGGTGTACTTACTCGTCAGAGCTACCACTGCGTTATACCAGATCCAGCATTGTACCGACTGCTCAGGTACTTACTCGTCAGAGCTACCACTGCGTTATACCAGATCCTGCATTGTACCGACTGCTCAGGTGTACTTACTCGTCAGAGCTACCACTGCGTTATACCAGATCCAGCACTGCTCAGGTGTACTTACTCGTCAGAGCTACCACTGCGTTATACCAGATCCAGCATTGTACCGACTGCTCAGGTGTACTTACTCGTCAGAGCTACCACTGCGTTATACCAGATCCAGCATTGTACCGACTGCTCAGGTGTACTTACTCGTCAGAGCTACCACTGCGTTATACCAGATCCAGCATTGTACCGACTGCTCAGGTGTACTTACTCGTCAGAGCTACCACTGCGTTATACCAGATCCAGCACTGCACAGGTGAACTTACTCGTCAGAACTACCACTGCGTTATACCAGATCCAGCATTGTACCGACTGCTCAGGTGTACTTACTCGTCAGAGCTACCACTGCGTTATACCAGATCCAGCATTGTACCGACTGCTCAGGTGTACTTACTCGTCAGAGCTACCACTGCGTTATACCAGATCCAGCATTGTACAGACTGCTCAGGTGTACTTACTCGTCAGAGCTACCACTGCGTTATACCAGATCCAGCATTGTACCGACTGCTCAGGTGTACTTACTCGTCAGAGCTACAACTGCGTTATACCAGATCCAGCATTGTACAGACTGCTCAGGTGTACTTACTCGTCAGGGCTACCACTGCGTTATACCAGATCCAGCATTGTACCGACTGCTCAGGTGTACTTACTCGTCAGAGCTACCACTGCGTTATACCAGATCCAGCATTGTACCGACTGCTCAGGTGTACTTACTCGTCAGAGCTACCACTGCGTTATACCAGATCCAGCATTGTACCGACTGCTCAGGTGTACTTACTCGTCAGGGCTACCACTGCGTTATACCAGATCCAGCATTGTACCGACTGCTCAGGTGTACTTACTCGTCAGAGCTACCACTGCGTTATACCAGATCCAGCATTGTACAGACTGCACAGGTGAACTTACTCGTCAGAGCTACCACTACGTTATACCAGATCCAGCATTGTACCGACTGCTCAGGTGTACTTACTCGTCAGAGCTACCACTGCGTTATACCAGATCCAGCATTGTACCGACTGCTCAGGTGTACTTACTCGTCAGGGCTACCACTGCGTTATACCAGATCCAGCATTGTACAGACTGCACAGGTGAACTTACTAGTCTCTGCTTGGTAGTAGTACGCATCACTTTCTGGCTCACTGCCCTCGTCAGGGCTGCCACTGCGTCCCCCCGAGGATCTTGCGTCCTCCCAGATGCTCTTGTCCTCCTCCACCCTGGGCCAGAACAGCAACTGACGTTTTTCTGTCATGTCATGCCAAGCCACAATAGTTACCTGCAACATTTAACACAACTTGCTCAATATATTCATACCACCAACATCATCTCATCATGATTACAACACAAGAGGAAAGTACTACTTGAAAATTTCTCAATACAGAACATCTAAATTTGAACAACTACTCATGCAAGTAAGTATAACACTCTTCAACCCCTTCCTAAAAAAATGAGAACACCAACATTTTCAAATATTGAATCAAATGTTTGCTGTTAAACGAAACTTATTACTCGGTGGATGAGTTGATAGATGATCTTACGGATAGCTAAGTTCTTTAATTCGTATTTTAATTTAGCTTGTCTTCCCCTCCCCCCACCACCCTAAAACCAGGTCTGATGTTAAGTGTGAATGTGGAATGATTGTGAAATCATGCGAGTGTGAATAAATATTGGAGTCGGTGCTGCTGAATCAATATTATCAAAGAAGAAGCAGCACCGACTTTAATATTTTTTTAAAGTGAATAAAGATTATAACAACTCCTAAATTGTAGTCTACAATATGGCAAATAGTGTGCGCATTAGATGGTATTCTTATATGTATTAGCAAATTAATTTTTATTACATTGGTTACCATGAAATGGGTACAACTGTAATATCTTACTGTAGTTATGGATAAACTATTGTTTGTTTGCGTAACACATCAGAAACCCATTGTTTATGAATGTAGCATGGAAAGCAATACAGGATTGCATTACCCAATTATTTCACACTTTTTATAGCATTTTACTGTAGGATTGTTTTTGAAGTCGGTTCAATTTTTTTGTCATAATCATAATAAGTATATATATTTTCTTAAAACAATCAAATTTGACCCTCACTTGGTTCCTTCAAAACTTTGATCAAGTGTATAGTTTGGCGTCTATAACTCTGTAAATACAAACAAAGACATTCTTTCGAGTATTTTTAGACGAAATTATCTGTTTATCTCAACAACACCCATATTTTAGAAGAACTTAAGACTACTACCTTGTTGCAAACTTAATGCTACATCGAAATAGTGCTATAGGAATCCATTCCCGGTTCGAAATAGTGTTTTTACCACGCAAAACACGCAACAAGTACACGGGTGTTTGAGATTTTTTGAGGTTTTTTACTTTTTTTAAATAGAAATATAAGTCCGATCAAAAAGATGTTTGATTGGGACCACTATGGGGTTAAAATCTACCAATCAACGCAAACTGGGTTTAAAACGATGCCCGCGTTCAAAATTAATTTGTGAACAGACATAAAAAAAAAATCGCCCAAAGTCAACTTGTATAACCTCCTCGTTTCATTGAAGTCGGTTAAAAATATCCGTTTGGCTGTTTCAAAATGGTAGCAAAAAAAAACCTTTTGCTACCAAATATAATAATAAGTAGTCCGATTGTAATGAAAATGTCACGCGTTTTCCTTCTCTGATATGTGTTAAAACTCGCAGTAAAAAACCTACATAAATCTTAGGCGAAGGCCAACGCGAAACTGTCAGCGTAGTGAACTGCCTGTGGTTAGTAACGCGTGTAGTTAGTAGACCACGATCAACTGAGGACAAAGATCGAAGCGAGGCTGAGAGTGTAGCTAGTTAGAGTCAAACATTGCAAATGAAATCCGCTTAACTCACGTCAGTGGTGCTTTTCGGCCTGGTTCTTAAATTCAACAAATACAGTATTAGATGAGCATACCTTTAAGTATAAGAATATTATAAGAACACTGTAACGCCAGTGATGATGCCTCCTAGCCTTCCGACTGCAGTGGTCTCTACGCCTTAACATAGACAACAGAAACTATCTACGGACGTTCATCTCTTCGTTATAAAAAAGGCTAGTTCAATCACCAATACATCGCCGAGCGGTTTATATCGTTCGCCTCGCTGTGGAGTGCAAAGCAATTTTTTTATATAGCAAGATTCAGCTATTTGCCTAGTTGCGTGTTTTTCTCTCCATTCACCCCCACCCGCCCCGCGACAACTGCACTCCACCGGGCTTAGTGATGGACTTTCCCTATCCCGTTGGATGTCTGTAGACGTTCTCTGAGGCCCTGCATTCCTACGTACACTAAACCTGCTCTACTGCCTGAATACTTTGTTTATCAAAGGATTGTCTGGCCCGCGCAGACAACTGCATAACATAACCAGTTCTCTGGCCTCGGACTGGGGAAAAAGCGCAACATTACGCACCAAACAACCGTAAACTTACATAAACTTGATTCATGGCGGTGGATGAATCATGAATGATTGGTCTACTTCGTGTTGTTATTCGTCTTCAGGTTTATCGCCTTTATACTTCATTAGTTAACACATTCACTACGACAATCACGGTAAAAAAGAAAATAGAATTTGATTATGTGTAATAGTTTTGAGTACCAGTATACGCCTGACGTAGTGGATGCGTTAAGAGGCGGCCGGATAGAGCCCGAGGGAATTTAAAATGGGAAAATTTCAAAACTACGTTTTGGGTAGATTATTGAACTAGAACGTGGAAGGGTTTTCCTTAGAAGCATAGGCCTACAGTAATTTGTCTTACTGCACGTAAGAACGGACGGATTTAGTGTAGTTATTAAATGTAATTTTCATTAACAGTTACGGAATTTCAAGTATTATGTACTTGTCGAAGAATTTTAGTTTAATTTCCCAAACACACAATTAATTTGATGATGAAAGTACAAGTTTTATTGTGTATATGCAAAAATAAACATAGATCTATATGTTACGAAAATAACATCAGTAGATCCATGCTTCCAGAGAGAAAACTTCACATTTAAGTGAAATTAAATAAGGTCTTAAAAACACTATATATTTTTTAACTTTAACCGTTAACAGCACAAAACTAAAAGATATTTTGAAAATTACTACAGGCAAACCTAGATAATATGTTTATGTTTCATTTAAGAGTCGGTTCGTCAAAACAGCATTAATACTAAAGCTCCATTTTATTTCCCGCAAACCTCTGCAACGACGCTCTCCCGAGCAGCTGAGGCGGACCCTTAAAAAGTCGTTTGAAATTTTTATCCCATGTTATACGGTACTCTTCGCAGCTGCATGCACCCAGCCCCAAAGTACCACCCCCCTAGCAGCCCTGGGCGGCCGCCCGGGTTGCCGGTTCCTCGGGCCGCCTCTGAATATCTGCTCTAACCTGGTTTTTGGTATCTGCTCTAACTGGAGATGGACGGACCTGCGTCGGTGAAAAAATGTAACCCAAAATAAAATATGAAATGTTATTTCGGTGTTGTTTGTTTATTTGGTATTAACAAACCGTGTTGATTGTTAATTCGTCTGTCACAAACTATCTTAAGTGCGTGCACCTAAAATATACAAAGTTGTTGAAGAAAAGTCATGCACTGACAATAAAAGATTTACAACTTTTCATCACAAACCTCTATAGACCTATTTGGTTTCAGGAATTGGCCGAATGACTCATTAAAAATTTCAAAAGTGTGAAATTTTTACATCAAAATGCCCATTTGGCATTTTTAATAATATATAACATACTTTATGTTATTAAAAAATGTTTTTTTTTCAACATTGAAACTCGTTAGATAATTGAATGGCTTTTACCCTTCTTTAAAAGTGAGTGATTTATTTCAAAGATATGCCTACTTTCATCTAGGATTTGCCATAGTTCACAGTAGTAAAATTATGCTATAGCAAATCTCGTAATAAAAGGCGCTACAAGAACTGAATTTACAAATTTGCAACACCCCTATTCTAAACTTCGTTTCATAACTAGAAATATTACTAGGGGAGCTACATGAGTTAATTGAATACTAGAGAGTATCTTTTGAATACTACCATTGACTTTCCATCCGAAATCAATGATACTACCAGGTTAGAGCAGATATTCAGAGGCGGCCCGAGGAACCGGCAACCCGGGCGGCCGCCCAGGGGTGCTAGGGGGATGGTACTTTGGGGCTGGGTGCATGCAGCTGCGAAGCGAAAGGACTTTTAGAGAATTAACGAATGCGAAAGGGTACACTGCAGCAATGCACAGTACATTTAGACTTGTAATTTATCATCTTGTTTATGACATGTTCCTTTCTATTTCAAGAGTTGAGCGGTGATTATTCGTTTGAGTTGAATCATTGTTGATTTGTGTAAATGTGTTGGTGTCTGGAGGTGTATAGGGCAGGGCAATACCGTGATATGAGCCTTTCTAAACCAAGTAGGGCAAAATTTCAGAAAATGGCGGCTGTAAAGCAATGAGGAGGCCGTTCTTAAAAACGTCCACAAAATAACTAGTTTTTATTTTAAATTGCCTAGTGCTGATCAAAAGTTTTCCATACATATTTTATATTAAAAAAATAATATATCTACTTTCGATTCATAGTCATATTAATAGTAATATAGTCAGCTTTGGTAAAGTGAGTTAACACTAGGCTCACTTTAAAACGCTTTAAAACACGTTATGTTGCTTTGAAATTTCAAAAGTGTTCTGGGGACCCCCCGAGGCCCCCTTTAGTGGCGCTGCCGTTGATTCTGCCCTAGGACGCATGCATGCTCGAGCCGCCCCTGCAGATATTGATGTACATTTTTGAAACTTTAATTACTTTATGGTTAAACAGTTTGGAGAAGAAACATGGGATTATCTCGAAATATTTATTGAGAGTAAACGTAAAAATTGTGTGTTTGATCAGGTATTGATGAAAGTATAAAAGGAACAATTTATTTCATATACAGTATTTTGGCGTTTGACATGCATTTTCCGTAAAAAGGTTCACGCTTATTTGTGTAGGGCCTATTTGTATCTGGAAACATAGTTAACTACAATGGGATGTTGCACGACCAGCATTGTATTGTAACACATTGTAACATTGTAACACTCGATGCGAGAAAACCCCACGTCGCAATCGTTATTTGACGTACTGTTTACTTCTCATCTATGATCTATGTCGTAAAAAATGCGTGTGCAAAATTTATACGACATTAAACTTGTAAGAGGTTTACAGAGTTATTGTGTGTAAAACTCCTGCGTGGTCATTATAAAGAACGAGTAAGAGGTTTTAAACAAATAACGTCTAAAAATATATTTTTCTTTCTAGGCCTACCAGCAAAAAGTTTCAAAGTTAAAAATTAAAGTCTATTTTTAACAGTTAATTCACCTTGCCCACATGCTCTGGTTCTACTGAGTGCAAATATGAATTACACTTACTGACTGAGGACGATACTTGTCGAACTGAGTATGTGTCGGGATGTGTCTTCGGTTACATAAGCGCAGCGCGTGGCGAGGCAGGGGCACAGGTGTGAGCGCAAGGTACTGTGCACGACGCGGCGCCGCTGCGACTGAAGCCTCTGCGAGCCCGCGCTCAGCCTGTGTGCGTTGTTATGTAACCGAGAACAGCTCGACCTCGACATTGATCCTTCCCCGCTGCAATGGTCACGAGACCTAGCCTTGTGTTAGGATTAGATGGTGATTTTGGCTGTTTTTCTTAAGGGTCCGCCTCGGTGGTCACCTTGGAGAAAGGCTGAATCCGTAAGGAAGACACGACACCGCGCACGTAACACTTGGCCAAACGACGGGCCTTCTTTCAACTGATGTGACCTAAGTGTTAAACGAAGCGCGAGGGTTTACGGCGAACCCTTTTTACCATTTCAAAATCACTTTGGGAGTCCCACAGGGTTCTATACTCAGTCCGTTGCTCTTTTTGATCTACGTCAACGATGCCAGTTCAGCGGTACAGCAAGGGCGAATCGTCCAGTACGCTGATGACACGACTCTATGTTTCAAAGCAAATTCTATCAAAAAACTAGAAATCGTGACTTTTGTCGTGCTTAACAGAACAATTCAACATTTCAACGAGCTCAATCTCAAAACAAATTCATCAAAATCAAACTTTATTCAATTTTGTTTGCGAGAAAACGACTCAGCGAGTTCTACAGTAATGGTGGACGTCACTGAGATCGAAGAGGTCTACTCAACTAAATTCCTTGGAATACACCTTGATCGAGGTTTGACTTGGAATACTCACGTAGGCCACGTTTGCTCAAAACTATCCTCAGGAATTTATGTTTTGAGGAAACTGTCCGAATACTGATCCAACTCAGGTACTGATGACGGCGTATTACGGAGTAATTTACCCACACTTATCCTACGGAATGACTTTGTGGGGAGGCTGCACGAAAACAAATTTGTCTAGGATTTTTATTCTTCAAAAATGAGCAGTCAGGATAAACGCCAAATTGCGAGGAAGAGAGTCGCGTAGGGAGCCATTCAAAACCCTAAAACTGTTGACTCTACCTTGCCTCTACATTTTGGAGACATGTCTCTTTTTCAAATCAAAAAGTAATACCATAAGAGGTACAGACGTACACTCTTAAGAAACTAGAGGCAGGAACAACTACCGAACTGGGAGACACAGAACGGTAGTTCATGACCGTTTGCCTTCCCAGGCAGGAGTTCATTTCGTCAACAGACTACCAAATTCGTTCTAACATTCCCCTGAGCCTAAGGCGTTCAAAGCTCGTCTTAAAACAATTCTTATTTCTCAAGCATTTTATGATACAGACGAGTTTATGGCATTCAATTGGGAGACCGTATGATTAGCTAACTCATTAGGGGCTAGAGTGGTTACATTCGAATGTATGGGAGAGAGTGAGTGTAAAAACTGTATGTTGAATGAGATTTAGATGTAAGAATGAAAGGAAAATTTCAATACACAAAGATTGACCATTGCGATACATTTATTTTAAATGTCTTTAAGCAATAAAATATTTATTTACTTGTTTACTTTTACCATCAAAATCGGACCACCAAAGATTCCCTTTTGTGGGGTTTGTGCTATAAAAACAGACTGTCTTTATGAACGGATTTCGATTAAACTTGGTAGGCTATACACACGAATGGTACCTTACCAAACATGTGTATCAAAAATCATCGGAATTCGTTCAGCCAGACCAATGTGGCTTATAAAGCTTTTGGCTTATAAAGCTACCAAAACCAAATTATTGTTGATAAGCTCAAAACTGCAAACCGGTCCAAAGGAAATTCACTAAAAATCCTAGCAACACCACTGACCTACACTAACTTTGAATGGGATTTGTTCGACATGGCAACGTCGCGTTTTAACTATCTATCACAAAAGAATTTTCCGCAAGCTTAAACCCTCATTACTGCAGCTGTAAGTTGGCCAATCAACCTGATCTTTAGATGGACAAATTCAGAAAAATCCACTCAATCATTCAAGTACTTTCAACAAACTGTATGTCAACGTTTGCAGAATATTTACTATTGCTCATCATGTCCCAGTAGTCAGTACAAGGTTCTTCCAAGAATGCTCACTGTCGGGCTCGCCGCGTTCAGGAGAGTTTCCCGTTTGGATATGCCACCTGCTGGGACAGTTTCTGCAGTAAAAAGTGTTTTCGTACATCAACGTTTTAATACTTTTGTAATTTTTATCGGGTGTGTAATTTTTTTCGAGTATCCCTATCAAAAAATAATTTACATCAGCCTTCTAGTAGCTTGACAAATCGATGTTGAAGTTGGCCAAATTTAAATAACTGTTTTAATTATTGCAGAGGTAGAAAGAAGATTGTTGAACAACGTTGCCAGTTTCACTTATACCTTGAGAAGGCCAGCAAAGTTATAGCGGCTCTATTGTACCTAGTAGCGTGCCTCCTGGTAGTGTTATGGGTGTTTTCTTTAAAACGCAACTTTCAAACTATAGCAAGTCATTTTTTACGAGCGCTATCTGGTCATAAATTGTATCATTGGTTTGTTTACTTCAATATCTATCAGATGGTATGTATCTTTGCAGTAATGTAGTGGTTTTTTATTTCCTAATTTGATATCATTATAAAATAAACGCAATCATGGGTTTTAGCAAAGATTAAAGCGTGTTTATTGTTGAAGGAAACTTAGGAGCAAGATAATTTGTTTTGTCAAGAGGCGTTTGGGGTCAAGTTTACAGGTGTAAGTATTCCAAACAAAGATTTGGAATACCTGAAATTCATAGATTTGTTAAAAGGTTTAACGAAACAGGGTCCGTAGGGAACAGAAAACATAACAGAAGGCGGACTGTACTGAACGAAGAAGTGATGGAGGATGTTAGGGTTAGTTTAGAAAATTCTCCTAAGAACTCTTTAAGAATTTTTAAATAACAAAAGCAAATAACCTAATTGTGCCTGCATACTTGATCTTAATCACCTTTTGACACAAAAAATATCTTTCTCTTAAGTATTCTTCAACAATAAACACGCTTTTATCTTTGCTTAAAGTCACGACTGCGTTTATTTCACAATAATATCAAATTAGGAAATAAACACCACTACATTACTGCAACAATACATACCATCTGATAGATATTGAAGTGAACAAACCAACGATACGATGTATGGCCATATAGCGCTCGTAAAAATGACTTACTATAGTTTGAAAATTGGGTTGCATTAAAAAAAAACACTCTGTACTAGTATAGTGCCTCATTCACCTCGTTCGTACTTTGGCCAGTGGCCACCCCGCTACGATTATACAGTACTACAAGTGTCAAGCTTCCTTATCGAGGCGTTGACTGCCGTCTGCCGGTGTGCCGCATTCTGTAATCAGTTTATGTAACGGAATTCAGATTCAGAAAGAAACGCGTTTGCCTTCATGTGCCTTCATCGTCAGTTTTCTCAATTAAACGATGTGAAGGTTGTTATTAGCACACGCCTGTCCTGCCACCGTTTGCGACATCGCACAAACAAGCTTCTAACAAGGGAATAAGCTGAGCAATTTCTCGTGTTAGTTAATATACTATAGAGCCGGTTGTACAGGTGACAGGTAGACTGGTGACTGAACGAGTAAATGTTTAGGGGCATGCTCGTACCTCCCTCAATCACGTACTGTAGAATAAGTAATTGTGTTAATGTTAGTATTTTATTGTTACTTAAAAAGTAACATTTTTATATAGGATTTAATGTACATTTGTATTTAGCTGGTAGATAGCATGTACTGTAGGAAACCTTGTAGATATTGTGAATAGTTAAGTGTATGGTATGCTAGCCTTGTTGCCAAGGGCTTAGCTTACCAGTATATAGTTAGAGTAAGGTCATAGGATGTCAGATTGGTGAGAGACAGATCAGAGAGAGGTCTTGGACAGGTGTTTGGGAATCGGCTACATGGCTTTTGAGCAAGCCGAGCTTGATGGTGTTGGTAGGGTAAGTTTTGTTAAGTTTGGTTTCTTTGTATTTTAGGTTAAGCGTTAGGTTTTGTTTGTTCTTTGTCTGATTAAAAGAGTTAATTTGTAATAATAAATAGTATGAGATAATCTTACAGTAGTACCAGTTTAATAATCCGAGTTACGCCTTAAAAATGCAACACAGTGAAGCTTTTCCATTGTTCTGCATTACGCCCCCAAATGTGTGGTACCTACGTATAACGATGCTTTCCCGTTTATACTACAATACTCTTTTTGGAGCTCTCGGTATGAAACCTCCGGGAAAATCTGAAAACATTCTGTTTTTAATGCTCTGACAAGTTGTCGTCTGAAAATCTTGTTTTCATTGGGATGATCATAATAATCGTTTATTGTCAAATTGTACAATAAAAATAGTTTTTTGACATTAAAATTAAACCATAACATTCAAACCCCTTAATACCACTGGTAAGACTCAAATAGAAATTAGGCTTTGTATTAACTAAAGCTGTACAAATTGGTATGTATCCAAACAACAATTTAGTTGTCCAAAAACTCTCGTATTATGTAACCTGGCAAAGAAACTGTTGCGTCAATATGTAAAGAATTGTCTTCCGTTTAAAATGATGTACAATATGACCCACCTTTGCATTTAAAAATCTCGAGTTATGGCCCCGTGAGTTTCAGTATTGACACACCCTGTATACTGATAATCTTAAAAATATTTTACCTGGAATCTCCATGTACGATTTCCAGAGAATAAAGTTTGTTTCATCTTTCTAGCTCTAATAGTACTCCTATAATCCGTTTAGGACACTTTATCGTGGTCACCCGGTATAGATAAGTGTTAGCTACCTTGTGAGAGTCATAGTTACTCCGTCGTTCCGCCCGTTTTTAGAACTCGCTTTGGTTGTTTGCAATTTTTTTGAGGATGTTATATGGACAAAATGTAGCTAAAGACACACTGAGTAATTAGCTTAACCCTCAAACTAAGTTGCATTGCCATAGTTTCAGCCGATTTTGACTTAAAGGCGGTCCAAAATGCCTAAAAAGGTTTTCCCTTGCAAATTATTTATGTTGTATGGATATGAATCATAGCAAAAGACACACTGCATGATGGGCTTATCCCTTAATTGAAGTTTCACCGTCACCGCTTCAGCGGATTTCGAGTTATAAGGGGTCTAAGATGCCTTAAAAACGTGCTAAGTGCCCACTTTGGTCCCTCGCCATTTATTCTTTGGATGTTGTATGGATTTAAAATATAGTTGAAGACACACTGCGTAAGGGCTTGACCCTTAAACGAAGTTTCACCACCATAGCTTCAGTAGATTCTGAGTTATAAGCTGTCCAAGATGCCTTAAAAACGTTACAGACAGACAGGAATTTGTTTGACACCAGTTTCGGTCTATGCAAAGTATATACACACCAAATAACCAAAAAATGATGGATTCTTTACAATTTACAGACAAAAGTCTTATTTTATGTATATATATTTCATTATTTGTTATCTGAAGTAAGTGAATTTTTTGCACACTCAATGGGATGGGAGGTGGTTGAGTGCAAGTGGGTTGAGTGCAAGTGGGTTGAGTGCAAGTGGTAGTACCACTGTTATACAGAGTCATTCAAAAGTCTTTGGAATTTTGTATTTCAACCTTTTGTATTTAATTATTGTGGTTAATGTTAAAGTGTTTAGATCAAGCCAAGACTAGAGAGCATCATCGCAAGGAAAAGTGTTATATTTAGAAAACTGTCAACGTTATTTTCAAGGTAGTTAAGTTCTACACAGGCCCAACTCTGAGTCCCGCTTAAAACTTGGGGTAAAAACTACAAACGTTTCAAGCAAGGTTAACTTTCTTAAATGTCGAACTTTTTCTCTGGAAGTATAGGTTTATTGGTGCTAGTGCATATAAACACTAAACCTTTTACTTTCGTCATAACATCAATTTTTATTTCTGAACTAAAAACTCGAAGTTTCCATGAGAACATAAAAAAGGTAAAGGTAAAGTTTGTATTGTTTAACGAGGCGAAGTTAGGACTACAAAGTCCTCTCTAACACTCAACCTCGACCTTTATCTAGCGTCACCGTATTAGTCACATTACAAATGTAAGTAGTGACTGCGGGGATCGAACCAGCGCCACCGGAGTGATGAGCTCCGGAGTCGCGTGCGTTACCAATCCGCCACGGATCCGCTAAACACTAGAAATCACTAGGTTTATTGGTGCTGATGCATATAAACACTAAATCTTTTACTTTCGACTTATTTCAGCTTTGTATTTCTGAATCAAAAACTCGAATTTTCCATAAGAACATAGTACTCAAAGTTCAGTATATTAAATTATATTTTACAATTAAACTCAATTTTTCAGTTTTATATGCAGCAGCACTAATGGATTTTCTATGGTTTAGTTCATTACACTTCCTAAAACATTGTTTGAAAATTTTCCCATGTTAAATTCTCCACCCCATTTAAACACCACTCGGGCACTATCCGGTCCTATTTAGTGTAAAACACAGCCAGACGGAAAACTAGGCGATATAGGCCTATGTGTTTTTATTTTGACATGACAAACTACCTGGTGAAGTTTGATCCCGTAATTACTGGACACCCTGTATCACAGTCCTAGTTTCGGGTTTTGCTACAGAAAAATAAACACTCTAGAAATAAATAACATAAATAAATACAACCTGCACCGTAGGATCTACAGGCCCTCAACCAAGGTAACTGTACTCTACCTTGATATCCGCTCCAATGACGCTGCCTACGGGCCATGACTGGTGTGGAGGTTAGCAGGGACTCCTTTGCCTCCCTCATGTCGTTGTTTCCGTTGTTTCCGCTGCGGGGTGAAGAACGTACGCACTACCACGGACACTACTATTCTTGTACAGGTACAGGATGGTACCCTATTGGTTCCCAGATTGGCTCAGGTAAAAGCACAGCATCGTATGCAGGTACTTATCATGCTTGTCTTGAATGTGCGAGTCGTTTGATGGAAAGTTGAACAGCGTGTTCACTTCCACACATCCAAATATTTTCCTGTTTATGGAAAGCTTGAAGAGTAGTCAAACCGGAAGCTGCATAAAGTTGAGAAACGGTTACAAGAGGAAACAAACGAAGAACATGTAGGCCTACAAGTGCATAGAACGTTGTATGATCAATTACTATTTACTCGAACGAAGTTAGTACCACAGCACAGTTTGTGAACAAGGTCAGCTTTAAGTCCAAACCCATTTGAACTGTACAGAATAGTATAAGAAATTAATAAATACTTGAATTACAACTAAATTTCGGTTTAATTTACCTTAACCCATTTTTCCAAAAAATAATCTATTGAGGAGAGGAAAAGTTAGGAGTCAATTCGTCAACTAACTCGACATTATTATTGTATCGTAAGGGAACCGATTCGGCACTGACCCAATATGATCCGTGTTTTGCAGTAAGACAGTTGTTTTATTTTGATAAGGTTTCTTATTTCAGTCAGTCTACTTTCAAACGTTTCTATGCGCGCAAATCAAAAGATACAAATCCAAACCCACTATGTTGTCTTTTGTTCGTTTTTGTACGTTACAGTACAGGAGCGTTTTGTGTTGACAATCGATGTTAATCTTTTGGAGAGGTAAAGCTAAAAAACTATTTTTTTTAAAGTTTTCAGAACTTTCAACTTTGAAGTAAACATTTACTGTACCAAACTGGTTTTCCAGTGGGGACTGAAATTCCCAGACGAAGTATCGAAACATATCTTAATTCTTAAGCTTTCGTGGCCAGTGTCATCATTAACATCTAAGGCTTCCGGTTTACAGGAAGCTTCTGGTCAGTCTCAGCCGGTCAACCAGCCACTGAGGATGACTCTCCACAGCGAGGTCGAAAAGTTTAGCAGTATTTGTATTTCAATTGTGGCGCGGTGTAAACCGGAATCCTTAGATATTACGAGTAATATCGAAACAGAGTTATCATACATCCAAGGAAACTACCTACCCGTCTATTGAGCGCCTTTCTCGAAATTTTACCAACGATCTGAAGTTAAAAACACGGAACGTTGAATTTTAAAAGTAAATTTGTATAAATAAATAATAGCAGTAATAAATAAACGTATATAGAGAATCGGGCTCTATACGAGAGTGTAGGGCAAATATCTCTTTTAGTTTCCAAGAATATTAAGATTAATTATTACTGAACTATTTTAAAGATGAAAAAATAGAACCATAAACGTTTGCAAGCGCTCTGTTTGAGAATGGGTCTTAGGTCGCATCAGTTGCAAGTAGGCAAGTGAAGTTGTTTAGCCAAATTGCAATGCCCCTTGTAAACTAAGAATAAACTAACACGCTTCGAAAGATTGTTGACTTCATAAATGCAGTCGTTTAGGATACCTCGAAGAAGACGGATGGAATTGTTTATATTAACAAAGGTAGACTTTATTCAGTTCTTACACAACGTTGTCAGCTGCACGTTTTTTTTCATTTGGCAATGCCATTGAGTCATACATAACAAAAATATCAATATGAGCGTTTCAAAACTTATCTCTATCTGGTGTTTTCAACGTGTAACAGAAATTTTTCAATATTTCAGAAATTCTTCGTAAATTATACTTATTTAAAATTAGACGAAATAAAAACAAAAGCCAATTCTTTCAAGATTTAACTTGCAAGGCCTTTCACTAGCAATGCTGGCATCTTCGGGCAACACTAACTAAAGGTTATTTATTTCTATAAAAACATCAAGACAATATTTTTTACTTACTTGTGGTGACAATTTGTTTAGTTAAATTAAGATTAAATCCATTAAAAACGCCACATATTTGATATAATTCAATTTTTTTTTATTTTCATCAGAAAGTGGGGTGAAAACCAAGCGGTGAACCATAACTCGATTCGTCAACAGTTCAAACTTACATGAAACACTTCAAAACCGCGAACCGTTTAAAGATGAACACAATTAGTTAACAACCAATCATCTAACGCAAAAGCGAAAAAACAACACATAGAAAAAACAACTGACATAGAAAAACAACTTTTGAGCAACGGATTAAACTTAAACATGTAAAACAAAAATCTCATTGAATCTGTAGTTATTGACATGTAGTCTAGTATACGACTTCTTCCGGAAAATCAAACATCTTCAATCAGAACTGACACTAGACATGAAACTTTAAAAATGAACAGTTCAAACCCACACCACGACTATTTTGAAACAGTGAACAGTTTGAAATCAAAAGCAAGGCACCTAACTGTTTTGCAACGCAGGCCCTTTTCGTACGTAGGCCCCCGGATGTACAGATTTTGATTTGGAACCGACCAAATTTTCCCTAGACCCGGGGGATGTTTCATATTCTGAACTGTAAATTAACAACGGCAGTATAAGGCGTCGACCGACCGATCGACTGAAATCCATCGCTAACCCATAATTTTAGGCCTTATCGAACATTTATTCAAGAATCAAGAAGCTTTATTTGTCATTGACATAGTATTGAAATGTATTGACAATTGTCAAAATCCTCATTCAATCATTCGGTTCACTGTGTTCATAAGTAAAGTAGCCTGGGATCAGTAGGCTTGTAGATAAACATAACCGAACATTCAGAACAAAATATTAAATAATGAGGTAGTAATTAACGTACTAATCAGTAATCAACCTACGAGTATGTTATCCCCTAAATTATATCTTCTACACATTTCAAGCATTCAAAAACTTGTCGGTGATGTTTTAACTGAAGTGTCTACATAATAACGTTATGTTTTTTGTTGTTGTAAAATATTACATATTTTAGCGGTTAAGGATGGCATATTACTCAATACTAAGCTACTATTTTGCATTAAGAAATACATAGAAATTATATTTATTGCACAGTGTGGGCGGTGAAAAATGCATCGCCTTGAACTCAAGACAAATTATATGAGTATTTAATTTATCAGGTTTAGCCAAACGTTATTGCCGTATGGGTGGAACCGTAGTCGGCCGCCGTTAGCTGTAACGGTGTACAACATGTGTTGGTTTATAAGACCATGAGACGATTTGGCTGGATTAAACCTGAGAAACAAGGTAGGCCTATACTCGTACTTACCTAATTTTAACTATAATTTAGTTCTTTCAGTTCACACCGCGTCAAAATATCAAAATTATTGGTTTAAAATAAGTTTCAGCCAATCAGTGACTGGAGATGGCACTCCACAGTGGGACCGAAATATTTCAAACTAATTATTATGATGTTTTGGCGCGGTGTGATCCGGAATAACTAGCTTTTACTCCTAGTTGTGACACCGACCGCGAAAGCAAGAATTAAGTTTGCCGAATTGTGCTTACTACAGTAATTCCGTCGTCGCCTAGATTTCCGGTATTGTTTGCGACAAATCCTGTTCTCATTGCTATCTCATTTGCAGAGATAACATTATCTTATTAAAATGTTAACTACTCATTGATCAATCGGTACTTTGTACTAACTACTACCTTGAAAGTCTCTACGTATGTTTATGTAAGTAAATAACTTATAAGTGGTTACAGGGCAGTTTTACTACGGGTTAGTCTCTGAATAGAAAAGTCGAGTGTTCTGAAACGCAGTGCGAAAAACGTGCTTGCTTTTCTCCTCTGTAGTCGAAACCAACAATTGAACAAAGAAAACACCAAGGTGGGTTTGAAAACTTTATCTTTTAAAATACACGAACGTTTTGATTCCGACTAACTTTAATAAACAACCTAGACCTAAGTACCTATAACTGGAGTTGTGTTCGTAATCCACACGCACTGCACTGCACTAGCCGCACTCAGTCACTCACTGTTCACTGTGTAGTGCCAGCTGACCACTGCAATGACTGCACGAGCACGACGTAACTAACTAACCGATACTACTGTCATGTGTTATCTACTAGTAGACCTAGTGGCTAGTTCTTATCAATCTCCAGCGGCTACAGGTCGAGTTCAAACCCGTGTCGTCACTCGTCAGTGTACCAGACCTTTACGGTTGACGGGTTATTCGAGTGGATTATGTATGGACATTGGACTGCTTACATAAACCCTGTCAATAGAGCTTCTACGAGACCTAACGGGACGGGTGGAAGTGTGAGGCGCGTACTGATAGACTTGCTCATCAAACTTGCGTTTACTGTGTTGTCAATGAATACTGAATAGTCTGTATTGAGATTACTAAACTTATCAAAGCCGTTGTGTTGGGGGTAGGGACTTTGTTGTTACAAAAATATTAACCATTACGTTCGACTGAATAGCGAAAGCAGATATTCAATCATGTGTACGGTGATCCAATTCCAAAATATTGTTCAATTTTAGCGGGAAAATCAAATAAATTAGTCAAAAGAGAGATGAGCGGCCGGCATCCAGTTCCGAGAACTCGTTGTGTGGGCCGCCGACACTTAGTTTTAATTTAAGTAGAAATTAATTTATTTTCCTTCTAATTTTTCACTAAATCCAGAAATTTGTGACTATTTGTTTAAACTACGATATTGACGATGTAATATAGCTTAACGAGGGTTGAGCATGCACATTTATAAGCAGTTTTTTAAAATTATTGTTAAGGCAACGATTACTAATACTGAGTAGATTTGTAACCATTGGTCAAGGCCACTTAGATTAACATGAAAACGTATGTTGTCGCCCTACCAGGTGGTGCCCAACCTGTGGTGGGGAGGTGGGAGCGAGGAGGTTCGCAATAATGAACCGCTCATAACTCAAAATAACTATAACCGGGATAACTATTAGAGATAGGAATTTTTTGTTAGGATATTGTTTTTACTTATTTTTCAACAATACGACGTTTGTTTCAGCCTCTTATGTAATACCGTTGACGAGTTCTACGCGCTTACTTAAACAGCGTACGCGGCCATGTTCCCCCTCCCCAGGCTGTCGACCACCTGGGAGGGTGACACCATTTGTTTGCGTGTTCATATAGTTTTACAATAATCCCAAATAAAATTTCGTGCAACACAATGTACATGTTCAAACCGCAACCTGTTTCCTTCAGCACAGCACGACTACTCTACTCGGCATAAGTGCAAACTACAATCGGATACATTTCATCTATCTTTGTTTAAAAACTCAATTTTCTTTTACGGACCCAAAATTTTCAATTGGCTCCCGGTATCAAGCCACTTAAAAACCCACAAACAATTTTCATGGCTTCAAAGCAGAATTAAGAAAGTACCTGAATGGGACAGCTTTCTACAGCCTCGAAGAAGCCCTAAGCTCATAAATAGTACAAGCCAGCAAGTCATACAAAGTAATACAAAGGGGAAGGGAGAGAGATCATTTTTAGGTATTTTCATATCTCTAAAGGTAAAATGTGTTTCTTTTTTAGTTCTTAAATGTAGTCAATAGTAAACATTGACATATGTATAAAAAAAATCTGTATCTGTATCTTGTATCTGTATTGACTTGTACAAAAAACAGCCATGTTCAAATGTATAAATAAAGACTTTTACTTTGACTTTGACTCTCAATTGGCTATTAATGACTGGTTAAAAGTACTTGGCAGTCTCTTGCCGGGTTAGCTACCCGGGGAAGCTGGCCGACCTCAAGCGTACGGTCTTTAGTAGATGGAAAGAGATTGGCATGATCATATGGTATAAGACGGGAGACACCCCTAGGGTTGCTGCGCTCTGCTCTTACAGGCTTGAGCCTGGGAGCGCTGCCCGCCTTGTCAGCCATAATCGAGGTGTTCGCCCACTATCCTGATGCTGCTCCTTATTGCTATTAGAGACAGCGTTGACTTCAGACTCTTGCTAAATATGCTTAGACTCTTCAAAGAACTCTCCAACCTACATGAGGTGGCACCCCTGCTGCCGACTTCTACCGGAACTACTATTGCTTCGGCTTTTCCAAATTGCCGTCGCAAGTGTTCAGCCAGGTTCTTGTATTTATTTGCCTTCTCCTCATACCCGGCCGCCAGGGCATTACCATTCTCGTAGCGGGCCGTTACGTCCGCCACGATGACCGCCCGATCGTTAATCACAACAAGATCGGGCTTGAAAAGCCGCATGACGCCATCTTCGCCGGGTGCTCGGAAGGAGTTCTCGATGAAGAGCCTTTGGCCCGTTCTCTCAATTTCAGTGGCTAGGGCCGACACCATCTCACTATGGCGGCGGATACGTGCACCCTTGCCAGCTGTGCACTCGCCGAGGACATGTCCAAGTGTTTCGTAAGGGTGATCACAGCGTCGGCACTGCCGGTTGGCTGCTGGATCAGCTCGACCGCAGGCGACCCGTGTCCCCATCGTGTTAGTCCTCAGGCGGAGCGCCTTGACGTGTATACTTGGCTTCAGGAGCGTACTCCTCAGCCAAGCATTGCTACATGGGTCATTGCGGAAATCCTTGACCCCGTGGCCGTGACTCTGAAGTCTTTGCCACTATAGCTAGCCTGGCTATATCACCTTCAGCATCGTTAATGTTATGGAGCCTCTCCAGGAGCCAGTCACCCCGGCCGCCGCTGTTCTTTGCATGGTTCGCCAGCAGGATTAGGCTTAGTTAAGTTTCTAGCCTAGGAAATCCGAGTCCCCCGTCCCGCACCTTTGCGTACAAGAGCCGCTCTGTGGTAGACTCGTGTAAGTGGAACAAGCCACGGATCACCTTGCGGATCTCCCGGTCAATGTTCCTCAGTACGTTCCTGCTTGGCAAATCGATACTGAGAGCATACGCAAACTTAGGTATCATCATAGAATAAGCATATACTGTTTTACTTATTCTATGGTATCATGTAGGTCTGCAGTAGCTCCAGTTTCTGAAGCGGCTTCAGAGGTAAGGCCTGGAGTCGCTGGGCACCCCGGATAAGCTCCTCACCAAGGTGAGCGTTGGCCATTCCCTGTTCTATATTAAATTTCACCCCCAGATAGGGGAACTTAGTGCCCGGTATCACAGCCGGCACGTCTTCACCATGTACTCTTAGCTGTGGGTCGGTGGCAACCCACGTCCTCCTAGAGAAAGAAATTCGGAGGGCCAAACTTTTCCTTGCCGCTAAGGTCATGCCGAGCCCCAGGTAGGCACCTACCCTGTCGAGCTCATAGTTAAAAGAGTTAAGAGAGTCATAGTTACTCCCGCCATTTTCAGTTGGCTACCTTAAGAGAGAGACGCATCAGGGTCTCGTCCTGCTCCGGAATCCAGAGCCTGCCCTTGGACACATAGGGCCCCCGGTTCGGCGGCTGAGCAGGTTCGAGCTTCTCCTCATTACACGCCACATTCTTGTGTAGAGTACACGCCCGGCTGGTTTTAAACAAGCGAGTGCAATAGGGGCACTGCACAGGACCAGGGTCCTCCAGACGTGGGCCGCTGCATTTCCCGTGATGTATAGGTACACTCCAGAAACCTGCGACAGGCCACTACACTTGCATTTGAGTTCCACACCGGTATGCTTTTCAGTGAAGTGCCTCTCCATATCAGCCGCTTTAGTGAACCAAGCAGGACACAAGATACACATTGGTAGCGTTACAGTGTTGGTTGAACCAGCACTGGAACTTGCCATGCTAATACTTTAAGTTTAGTAATAGAAAGAAACATATTGGTTCGTAAACCTTTGTAAGTTTAGCAATACTCATAGATACGAAAAGCGGGTGTATTATGAGTTATTTATTAAGCTTTATCTTAAACTAGTTGAACTTTGGCAAAAGGCAATTTGTAAAATGATGCTCTGAACCCAGGCACCAATACCCCGCCATAGAAGAGAAGAAATTACCACCGTTCGGGGAGGGCGAAAACTTCCTTGAAAGGAGAGATTCTAGAAAAAGGGTGCAAAGGGCTAACCCGCTGAAGGCACGCTTATGGCGTCAAGGTTTAAATTTAAACCTTAGTTTTTCCATTGAATTATAACAAATAAATAAATCTTGTATTGCAAAAACAATATACATTGTATCGCAATCGCCAGTGTTTAAGGTTATCTAAAATTTTCCATTCATTCCATCAAAGTATCTTTCAGACATACAGAGGTATTCATTCATTCATTTGAATTATTCCCACTGCAGCCCAATAGTCTGTCAGTTTTAAGAGGTCTCCCAGTTATGTGCCATGAACTTGTCTGTGCTGTAAAATGCTTCCTGAGCTAGTATTGTTTTGAGACGAGATTTAAATGCCTTTGGCATAGTGGCACCTTTAATCGAATTTGGAAGTCTGTTGACTAATAGAACTCCTGCCTGTGAAGGCAAACGTTCATGAGTTACTGTCCTGTGTCTCCCAGTTCGGTAATCATCCCTGCCTCTCGTTACGTAAGAGTGTATGTCTCTACCTCTTACGGGGTCGCACTTGGATCTAAAAAAGAGACATGTTTCAAGGATATAGAGGCAAGGTAGTGTCAACAATTTTAGTTTTTTGAAAGTTGGCACTACTCTCCCCATTGGAGTTTTGGGATTGTTCGGATTGCTTGCTTTTGCAAAATGAAAAGCCTAGAAACATTTGCATTTGAGCAACCTCCCCACAAGGCCAAACTGTAGGTAAGGTGTGGGTAGGCAACTCCATAATACGCCGTCATCATGTAACATTTCCCAACAACTGAATATGGAGAGAAAAATGCAGCACAGTACTTTCAGGATTCACAGCTTAGTAATTTCAGGTTCAATAAAACATTTTGGGTTTCAGTAAAATACTTTAATTTATTAAGAATATATTAAAATACTTTAACTCTTACTCTTTTAATGAAGGAACATACAAACTCACGTTTTTCCGCAAACAAATAAACAATCATCCAATTACAAAAACATTAAGGATAAAAGTAAGGAATACTGAAAAACCAAAACAAACAGAGCATTTTTAAATATTAAAAACAACAGTTGATGAAAGCAAATACATTGATTGAATGGAAACATTTATTTTACCTCAGTTCTTTTCTTTCACAACCATCATAAATAACATCACTCAGAAAAATGTACAACTAGAACAAAGAACAATCCGATTTTGAGGACCAGCCTGAGGTGAAAACTGCAACTGTGCATAAGTCATATTTTAGGCTCTTACCTGGGGGCCTGGAGAGTATGCAGTGCCCCCCAGGAAAAAAGGGGTACGGGGTTCCACTCGGAAAATTTTGATGCAAAATTGTTAGTTTTCAGGCTTTTCAGGGGATATTTTTCCCCAAAACTAGAAGGTTTGATACGATGATACCAGTAGTACTGTTGCGGGAGAGCCCCAGGAAAATTTAGTACATTTTCATTCAAAATGGTGAGTTTTGAGGCGTTTTGGGGGTATCTTTTCCAAAAATCCTAAAGATCTAATAAGCTACTCTAGTAGTACTGTTATAAGACGGCTCATGGAAAGTGCTGTAAATTTTGATGCAAAATCATGAGTTTTTGGGGACATTTTGTCCTAAAACTACAAGATTTAATATCTTTACTATATAACAACACAGTAGTAGAGTAATGATTCGGCGTTCTATATGCACTCTGATAGAACCTATAATACCCAACATTTGAACTAACTGATAAACACTAATCAATTACTAAAAATTTACCTAGTTTGTTTTTTACTAGTATTAGCCAATTTATGCCCCTCCCAGAGACTCGGGTGTGCATCTACATACACCACAAATTCCTGAGGCCGGCCTTGCTAATTTCAAGGGTCTTTTGGCCATATATAACACTGAATAAGCCTAATAAGAGCAGGTATGATTTGTTGTTGGGTACTAGTGCACTAAGATAGTTCAATACTTTTTGTACTTTAGGGAGTAGTGGTACCATTTTTTTTAACTATTAGTTTTAGTGCCAATGTGTTTTGATCAGAGCCATTACCTAACATGAATCTCACTAATTCCTTCAGCTACTTTTGGTTTTGAAATAGTCACTGGCTTAGTTTGGCCAGAGTTTCATTGCTGTACAAACATACACCACTAATCAATTGTTTTTAGATAGAGGGGCTAGCCAAAAGTAAAGCTAGTAGTTTCATTAATTTTTCAATGCGCACAAGGTGTTTTTGTAGAACTGTGTGGGCAAACCATGAGTTTTATGATGAAACTGCAAAGCTAAAATTATTTTTAGAAGGTCTTTTGCAAATGATAAAAACTTTTAAAAAAAGCGAAACGCTACTTCAAAAGTACCAAAGCCAAAGTTTCACCTTTTGATTGATTTTTCATTTGAAAGTTTTCTCTCGCAGCTTTATTCTAAAAACCATTATTGGCCCCTAAAATTCCATACAAAAATCTTTCTGAGTCTAAAATAACTCAATACGGTAATTAATACAAGTATCTTTACTTTTGAAAGGTTCTAAATCTGGCAGAGCAATCTAAAAACATTGTAGATTTGGTTGTACAGCAACAAATTTCAGCCAGAACTACGCCAAAGGACGCAGCTAACATTTGAATGTGCGATCATAATGGTCTGCCAACCTATAATGAAGTTGAACTATTATTGCAGACATTTTCCATCAATAGTGAACAAAAAGATCACTTTTGCCCATTTACAATGGAAAATGTCCGCAATAATAGTTCAACTTCTGAAATCCTCCTATCGTCAACAACAAACTTCAAACAAACATATAATGCTCGTTACATTTTTGTTATTTACAACTTTATAAGGTTTCTAACTGTACATAGTAGTTAGTGTATATATTCTTTTAAAATACAAATAAAGCCATTCAAACCTATAAACAAAATGTACAAACTATACATCAATACACAATATTTACACCTTCAAAAACAAATTTAGTCTTTTGTTTACTATATAAAAGTACATCCGTGATTAACATCTAGAAAGTTAAACCACTTCACAGCAAGACAATATGTCTACACAACAAATAAATGTTAATACAAATTGTGGTAAAACTGATCAAAGCTTTAAAGGGAATAAAAACAAACAAAATTATTTCTTTGAAAACCATATTCAACACTGAAAAGTTTAGGTATATTTTCTGTCAAATACCTGCATGGTGACTAAGTCTGTAATGAATAGTACTGCTGGTTTTTAACTTTGTATTCATTTTAAATCAATAAATTTTAATAATTGTTTTGTCTCTCTGTCTAGCAGTCTTAATAATACAGGTAACACATTATTCATTTTCAACACTGAAAAGTTTAGGTATATTTTAACTAAAATACAGTACATTAAACCTCCTGAAACTCTTAAACAAATGGCAGTATTTGCTCTACACGCTTATTTACAATAGACTTAAAGTGATAAATTTTAGCTAAGTTTTGATAACAACTTTGGTAATCAAACAAGCATCTAAAACACCTCTAATCTATGTCATTAAAAATACGTCCAAAAATTTAAAAATGTAGTAGGTGCAAACAATATTTTGTATAATATTTTGTAATGTAAAATATTGTCATGTCTCTTAGGCAAATCCAACAGTATAAGAGTATAATTCCACAGTATTTCCTTTTCTCTGTTTCCTAGCAATTTTGTAACAAAACTAGAGAACATAGGTTTTAACACATTTTCACTGTCATGATTTATTGTGAACATTAGATATTTCACAGTCTAGTTTCAGTAGGCTTAATTGGTTAAAACTATCCTGAATATAGGATTAAACTCAAAGTCCTACATAAGGTAACATCATTTGAAGCTGGAGGCCAAAATCTGGCCAGGCTTTGTCAAATGGCAAGGTACAGCTCACGTACTTGGCAGGAAGCTGCCAATATGAACTAGAAAGTTCTGAATTGCTATAAAAAAGGGTATTGAATTGAAATTTTGTAATGTAGTATCCCAATCATCTGACATAAAAAATAATTTCCATGGAATGAAACTACTACAACATGAGAGGTTCATGTCATAAAATATTTTAAGTAAATAAAGCTATTGTTTTTAACAGCAGGAATAATATGTGTTAAGGACAATCTGTTTTTAACTTTAGAGTGTAGAAAAAGAGCAGATTAGTATTTAACACATTCGCTATCAGCCGGGTCATTACTATCACAATCGTGATGATAAAACCGACAAGTCTGGTATCTATAACATCAACTGTGCTAACTGTCCCAAGACATATGTTGGTTAAACAGGTCGCTCCTTTACCACACGTTACAGGGAACATAGGCCTGACCCGCGTAGTGAAAAGCAAAAATCAAGTTTTTCACAACATTTACATGAAAACCAGTTTTTCACAACCAGTACATGAAAACCACGAGATGAACGCAACCAAGGCCTCGAGGTGCTACACTACCAGGAAAAAGTAGCTATTTTAAGTACCCTTGAAGAATACTAAATATTCAAAGCGTTCCGAGACGAAGACACAAGTCAACATCTGTTGAACGAAAAGATTGGCTTCAAATCACACATACTTTACGAGCTCCTGAGGAAGAACCCAAGATCAGCTGTTATCACTGATAACAACATCCGCAGTGTGGGGGAAGGGGATTACGTAATATCAGTCTTCCACCGTGTGATGCTCGTGCGTGTTTTTGTAGGTCTACTAATTGTGCTTTCGTGTTCGTGAACTGTTTTTATCGCTTTAATGTTGAGTTGTGTGATTGTGACTGTCAACTGCCTTCAGGTGGATTGTATGTGCCTGATGATGAAGAGATCCCTTCGAAACGTGTAATTCTTCAAACACTTTTTTGGATTACTGACAGAGGTAAACAACCTGTATTTTTGTCATATCAAATCCAAAGCGGCAAAGAAAATGAATTGTGAGTCTACCAGAAGGTTAAAGTTGGCGAGTTTGTGGTCAGGATTAAGATACGTTTTCCTGACTCTCTAATTATTGGCTTAAAAGTTGATGAGTTTGTTGTCGGATGACCTAACTGTCAAACCAACCGCCTACAAGGCAGCAAGGGTTTAGTTTACGGCTGCCCGTTTTCATGATATATTTGGAATCTTGAGGAGTTTTACAGCACTTTTACAGTTTGTCAAAAATTGTTCAATAGTTTCACAAATAAACTTTGCAGTTTCAATGCTTTTCAACTCCATTTTTTTACCATTAAAACGCATAATTTAAAAAAAAAAACTCTGTAGGAAAAACTCTGTAGGAAAAGCTCTACTCCTCTAGTTTGCAAATAAATCATGTTTATCAATGTAAACATTATTTTGAAAGGTGAAAAACAGGCCGCTTTAAACCCTTGCATCGGCGTGGCCAGCGGTGAACCTTTAAGGCAAATAAACGTTTCGCCTATAGGTGGCATGCACTAAAATCCGGCTCTGCACATCCCTCAAGTTAAAATTGGTTTTATGGGTCTATATAGATCAATATTTATCAAGTTTAGCTGAAAAAATCATTTTACTTTAGTTTTAAACTAAGTATGTATTTACTACATATATGCAAATGAGACGCTCGGACTGTGTGGTAAAATTTCACCACCCAAAAATATCCGTCCAACGTAATCAATATACTTATTTTTACTATTTAGTTATGGCTGAACTGAAAATAATATTGATGAATACAGTTCTAACACAATAAATCTTCTCTGAATTGGCCCAGAAGTTTTTTAACTGTCTTACAATGCCAAAAAGGGGTTCCTACATAAAGCTAGCTCCTCCATAGTGTGGCAGTCTTTCCTGCAGCACACGGTTAACTCCCTCCCTGAAATTAATGGTCAAAGATAATATTCCATTTGACAACATACAACACCGGAGATAGGCTGCGGTGGGTTACAGATATGAAATATATTCCTAATGGTTGTAGCGAATGTGTTAAACTATACTTTAATATTCACAATGAGTTTGACTATGCAACAATGTATAACTTGCACCTCTAGTTTCACACCTCTCCGATATACTGTATACAGTAACGGAACTAACTTTCTAGACAACTGTAGGAGTTTGACATAATTATCTGCAACTGTATTAGTTACATTTCGAACAATACTATCCTTCTCATTTTAGTAGCCTATCACAGATTAAGACCTGCAGCCTGGTAGGGAACACAGCCGAGTGGTCGTCTATGAGCACTGCGTGTAGGTGGTGACCATGTTGCCGACGCGCTGAGTGACGGTCTTGCACCTGCCCCCACCACCGTGGCCGCCCCAGCTGTTGTGCATGTGCGCGGGCCTGGCGTACTGTTGTGCCCGCCCGTGTTCGTGCCCTCCGCCAAAGTGACTGCCGAAGAACGAGCTCCCACCACCAAACCTGTGAGGGTCTTCTTCCCCGCTGAAGAAATCTGCAAACGGCTCGTCCTGGAAAGGTACAAAAGTATTAGTGACCTTAAAATGAATGGTACAAAAATTGTTAATAAATGTGTTGTGCTAAATTAACAGAAAAGATGCTGTTTAGGAGTCGAAATTCTAAGCTCAACCACTATTTTCCGTGGTAATAACAAATTTAACCTAACCTTTCTGGTAATAACGAGCATAAAATTGTTAGAACGTTACAGACCCCTGTTAATAAATAATGGTATTTTAACTGTTGTAAATTAGTACATTTTAGTAGTTTTATTGTATGCTAAGAGACACTTTAATTGTTACCAAGAAAGAAACATGGTTCATGACCATCATACCAGAAAAAATACAGTTTTGATTTATGAAGATGTAGGCTATGGATAAGCCTACATTGACCACACAATTTGAGGAGTATGACAATTCAATAAGCAACCAAATGCATGGAAACTGTTAACTCAAATAAATTTGTTAACAAAGTGACACTTGTCTTTTAAAATATTCTTTTTTAAATCTGGACATTTTTCCCCCTCTGACAAATTGTGGAATCTATAACAATGTTGAATTTAATTTTTAATGTGCTTAATAAATTATATTGAATTTAACTACACTAGAGTCTTGCTAATCCGAACCCTGCTAAAAACGAAAATCTGTCTAATCCAAACACTGTTTATAAAACTTTTGAGTTGGTAATAAATAAAACTATTTCTCCAAGTTATGTCACACTACTGTGTGTATTTTATAACAAACCAAAACTCACAATGACACACTAATCTATACACACAGGTATATGCACAATCCGTAGCTTGGAACAAAACACATCCACTCTGTGTGGTAGCAAGCGACACACTAATAGCAATGGCACGATACGCTGAGTGATTATTTGTTTTTAAAATGGATGGCACTGTGTACGCCTGGGCGTGGGGCTTGGGTGAGGATAGGTCAGTGTCCTGCTGTTAAGCACGGAGGCTGTACTGCCACAGCCATCTGTGTACTGCCCATTATATCTGTGCACATTACTTCCACGCTGTTTACGAGGTCTGTCCAATAAGTTTGCGAACTGGTTCAATATGGCGGCCTTGAGGCGACGTAAAGCTCTGCCCAATATATCACGTGAATACTAGACATCTAAGGAAGCGTTCAGTACTCAATTGAAAGTCGAGCAGTGCCTATCAAGTTGCCAGTGTCAGTTTATATTTTATTTGTTTTTGCTGTTCGTCGATGAAATCACAAAGCAAAAAATCAACATCAAGTTTTTAGTGAAACTCGGGAAAAGTTTTCAAGAAATTACAGATATGTTGAAAGCTATTTACGGAGATAATGCCTTGAAGAAAATGTCCATTTTCAAGTGGATCAAACGTTTCAAAGATGGCCGCAAAGACGCTAAAGGTGATGCAATGCAGGGACGACCTTCAACCTCATGTGTGGATGAAAACATTGTTGTCATGTAGGAAAACTCTGGTGTCTGATGACCGTCGGAAAACTGTTAGAATGACTGCAGACGATCTTAATTTATGCCCGTCATCAGTTCATACCATTTTAGTGGCACATTTGGGCTTAAGACAATTCTGTGCAAAAAATGTTCCGAAACCGCTGACGCCAGAAAAAAAAGATTGAATGTGTGAATGATTGGAAGAATTGGATTGATTGGAAGACTGACGGAAACGAAGGTGAGTTCTTACAGAGAGTCATCACTGGAGATTAATCATGGTTTTTTGAGCAAAATGGAGACGAGAGGGCATCACTGGATCACTTGATGTTGATTCATTGTTCAATGATTTCATCAATCACCATTTTTCGACGAACAGCAAAAAAATATATATATAAACTAGCACTGGCAGCTTGATAGGCACTGCTCGACTTTTGAACTAGTACTGAACGCTTCCTTACTACCGGATTCAAAAAGCAATATACTCGAGTTTGAGCGGGTGCTGTATGCAACTCAGTGAACGTAAAATTATGGCAATCACATCAAAATTTCCACCGTTTAATTCTACGTAAGGACATATAAGTCAATTATTTTTAAAGCAAAAAATATATTTTTCCAAGTATGAAGAGTCTAAAAAAACACGTTTTTGCGGTGTATTCGGACTAAGGATGAACTTTGAAAATTTCTACAGCCTTTAATTTTTGTTGTAGTGCAATGAAATTTTTATCCAATGTAGGTTATACAGTTATGTAACCAGTTACTAAGTTTTACAGTGTTAACAATTTTTTAAAAGTTGTTGTACATTTTATGAACCAGTGCAATCTTGGAAGCGGGTGGTCGTAGAATCCTGCGCCGTGGCTTAAAGAACCGCAATAAAAAGTTTAGTTTGAATAATTTATCAGAATTCAACCAATATTTTATGTGATTTTATAATGTGATATAAACAAATGAACGCGTAAGCGGCCGAGCAAATGATGCGGCGGACAGACAGACACGCCGGGGTGGGAACCGGTACATCTCCCGTGTTTCCGCTGTTGCCATATCGTGCAAATGCACAGCACGTTCCTTACACCAGGTTCCATACATATAAGGCTTTGCTTAAGAATTAAAAACCCGAAGAGCTCATCAATTTCCTAAACACTCATGACTCTTTGATTAACCGGATATCTCTTATCGTTCAACTGTTTTTCCCCTTTGAGCGCGAAAAAAACAAATAGCACCTTTAAAATCAAAGACATTTCTCTCTCAGAAAAGGCAGCAGGCATCTTGTGTAGTTTCTCGCAGTAAGTTGGGGCAGAAAAAGATTAAAACAATAACTTTGCACCCTTTATGAGGATTTGTAAGAGGACAAAATATTTATGTGGACAGAAAGGTACCAAAAGACGAAGGTGGGTAGAAGTCAATAACCTCAGAACATAGCCGTTCTGATTTTCTATAGTGCAGTGCCAGGATTGACAGGCAAACATAATTCCCTTAGACATTTTTTAGGAAAAGGGTGCAAATACCGACACGGGAATGTCACTGCATAAGCAAGGGGAAGGAGGGCGTTGTCCTCAGACCACAGTCCAACTGCATGACGTGGCAACACAGCCCCGGCGCGACTGTCTGTCCGCCCACATCATTTACGCTCCGGCGCACTTGCATGTTCATTTGTTTATATCACATTATAAAATCACATACAAATATTGGTTGAATTCTGATAAATTATTCAAACTAAACTTTTTATTGAGGTTCTTTAAGCCACGGCGCAGGATTCTACGACCACCCGCTTCCAAGATTGCACTGGTTCATAAAATGTACAACAACAAAAAAATGGTTAACATTGTAAAACTTAGTAATTGGTTACATAACTATATAACCTACATTGGATACAAATTTCATTACGTTACAACAAATTTAAAGGCTGTAGAAATTTTCAAAGTTCATCCTTAGTACGAATACACCGCAAAAACGTGTTTTTTTAGACTCTTCATACCTGGAAAAAAATATTTTTTGCTTTAAAAATAATTGACTTATATGTCCTTACGTAGAATTAAACAGTAAAAATGTTGATGTGATTGCCATAATTTTACGTTCACTGAGTTACTGAGTACTTTGAAAGTCCATTGCAACTCTTATAAATTGTTGAAGGAAAATAAAGGTCTTATTTCTCCTATTTGAATCTGTCATTGAAAGTGGAGTTTAACTTGAAGCTCAAACTGACATTTGTAAGGCTTTGTTATCTTGCTCTGTCAAGTTGGAAACTATTCAACTCACCTCTTCAAAGAAGTCGTTGAAGGTGAAGAAGTTCTGTTGTTGTCGGTTGTGTCTGTGGTGTTGTTGGTGGAGAGGTTCTGCATGGTCGAAATGGAAAGCATTGCCGCCCGGGAACTCGGACCGGAAAAAGTTGTGGAAGTCGTCGTCAAAGTGAAAGGTAAAGCCTTGGCCCGAGTTGCTGTGAGATGGGCCTGAGTTGTTGTCTGAGTGTCCAAACATGTCGTAGTGACGACGCTTCTCCGCATTGCTCAATACCTCGTGAGCTAAAACAACAACAACATATTCAGGATTTCAAGTGTTTTCTAACTCGTCTCAGCCTTAAGGTACGAGTCCTTAGCATCAACAGTAACGCCGATGTTGTAATGTAGCTGCGCTGATTGGTTGATATGTGTTTATCAGACCTCTTTTTGTAGCAAAGCGGCAAGGGACACGTTGCTTTTTCAGAGGCGGTTCGAATCGTGCAGATAATTGTTGGAGGGAGCAATTTAGTCGTTGAGGCTGGAATGTTTTCTAGGTATTTTGGCATTATTTCTGTAACATGAACTATTCAAAACTCATTTAACTTGTGCAATGCCACCCATATGTCTATAACCCAACACACCATTAAAAAGGAAGACTTATGTTAAAATCAAAATAGGTTTGAAACTGCAAAGTGTAATGAAGAGGTGACCTTCTCTTCTTTTCCCCTCACAACGAAGGCAGATGGTGAAAATAGACCCATTAGCCATGCAAAATCATAATAAAATTGGGCTTTGCAACCATTTAAAAACTCTTACAATCTACAGCTCAGGAATTCAACAAAGTGTCTAAGAACGTACCACTGCAGGCTAGAGTCTAATAAAAATGAACACGTTGTGTTTGAAAGGCCTCAGGCAAATAAAACCGTATGCCTATGATTAGAATATGTGTGGTAATTGTTTTAAGTTTTGTAATAATTAAAATAATATTTATTTCCTGTAAGAACTTGTACAAGTTATAAACAATTTCATAAATACAATCTAGTAATTAAATAAATACATGCTTGACCAAGTCAAATAATACATGCTCTTTCTCTAATTAAGATAATAACTTACAATTTACAATATTAACACAAAATAACCCATTTGTTTACCACATTCAACATCAAGCTATCCCAGTCACAAGCAGCCAAACTTGAAGTCAATGCCTGTATATTTTTATGTGGGATATAAGGATTTACTGAGTATCTAATCATTGTAGAGTAATTATTGAGAGACCCTATTTGATTTTTATCTACTGTAACAAAATCACAGGATTATATATATAATCTTTTTAACAAACAGGTTTTGTTATGCTCTGCCTTTAGATCTCATCATCAAAACCAGAAATGTCGAAACATTTCAATTTCACAGGAAGATAAATTACCACCTACCTTCATTGATTTCTTTGAACTTATCTTCTGCACCTTCTTCTTTGTTTTTGTCAGGATGATATTTGGCGGCGAGTTTTCTGAATGCTTTCTTGATCTGGTGTTGACTTGCTTTTTTGTTTACTCCCAAGGTCTGGTAGTAGTCCTGCTTAGCTGCTGACACCACTGCTATGACCACCACCAGCATACACAGCAGCCACGTTGCACTTAGAAGTTGCATTTCTGAAAGCATTCCAAGTTATGGACCTGTAGTGAATTTGTTTTAGTTTTAATTGGTTAAAATTGTACTCAAAACTGTTCTGCTTTACAAGCCGTAACCTTTTAGTACTGATGAACAGTAAAAATAGCGCTATTAGAATTAGATTTAGACTTAACACCCTATTCACCACTCATTTTTCCACATATTAGCAGCTTAATTTAACTAATCTACCCTCGAGCTTGAAATCAACTGTAGAACCTGTCTCTCATTTATCCGAAGTAAAGGGAGAAGGTTGTTTTCTAGTAGCCGGAGTAGCCAAATATTTTGTTGATAGCCACTGAAGCTGACAAAAGTTTCTCGACTCTATTTTCCTCGTCCCATAAACACACTGCCCTGAGGCAAATAGAATATACAAGACTGACATTGTTTGTTGTGATATAAAGATAATGATATAGATAAAGATAACAATACTTTTAACGGTAACAATGGTATAACAATGATTTGATACAAATAAATAGATAACAAGAATTAACAATGACATAGTTTATGAGTATAACTTGACAAGATCAACATAGATTTGAGTAACAATGCAAAAGAATTTGTATGAACAATATGACATACTATGTAAGTTGAATACTGTATGGAACGGAGGAAAAGATAGAGCTGGATAGATATTTAAGGACGGGGTGGGAAAACGGTCATGGTTATACTGAAAGAAATGTTGATCTAAGATGACAGTTACTCATGTTGAAGAAGTCGTACTGCGAGGAGACTAAGTTGTCAATCCTGTGAAGTCTGGAAATCACACTATTGAGTTCATGGCTGGTGGAGTAAGAACGACAGCTGAAGAGACTGGACGAGCGGGTCTGAGCAGGAACTTTGATGTCAATCAGGCTGAGTAGTTCAGGACAATCCACTTCGTTGTTAAGCAGCCTCCGAAGAAACAAGACATCATGCAATTGGCGTCTCTTGATTAAGGGGTGCAATCCGAGAGTCTCTTCGATCGGGGCCAACGGCATGTTCTGGTAGTCGAAGCCCATTTTGACACCCACTAGTCGCACAAATTTGTCCTGGATCTTCTGGAGTCGCTCAATTTCACCAAACTGATAGGGCGACCATACAACGCAGCCGAACTTAAGCACAGACCTGACCAGAGAAGTATACATTGTTTTCATGGCAGCTACGACTATTCCTCTTCTTGATGTTCTGATTAAGAAACCCAGTAAGCGAGATGCCCTGTTCACAATAGAGTTGATATGATCGTCACAGGTTAGTCTAGATGACAAAATTATCCAAAGGTCTCAGTTGGTTTCGACTCGCTCGAGGATGGATCCAGAGTCTGTATTCAAAATGAATGAATCTTGAAGAACGATGAAAGGTTATGAAGTGACATTTATTTTCGTTGAGCTTCATGCCATTAAGAGTGCACCAGTCTTCTATTCTTGATAAGCAGATATGAAGCCGTGGCAAATACTTTAATATCGTAGTCAAATAGGAGGCAGTTATTGTCACAGTAATCAATGATGTCAAATTGAGACGGATGGAAAACAGGAAAGTCCCCAGTGGGAACCTTGCTGCACACCTGAATAGGCTAAGTAAGGTTGAGAGAAGCCCCCTGATGCTTTGACGATTTGTAAGGTCAAGAACTGCACACGAGGTTGTAATCAAATTAAATAATTTGTTAGAGAATTGAGCACCTGTTAGAGAATTGGAAGCTAAGAGGAGGATGAAATTGTTCAACATAAAATTTCTTAAAAGATTACTGAGCGTGGGTTTAGCTCACATCGCTAGGTTAGCCTATAGAGTAGTATAAGCTAAATAGAAAACCTTAATCCTACAGTAATACCAGGTAAAACTTGACAATTCAAATTGATATGTTACAGCAAAGAGAACATATAAAACTGAATAACAAAGCACACAAACTAGAAAATGGTTTTAAAAAAGCGCGTGTGAGAGCACTTCAGGATCTTACTAGCCAATGACTAACCCAAAACAAAAGGTTTTGGGTCCGGGCCTGCACCACTTTGTAGTATAAACGGGAAAGCATCGTTATACCACATATTTGGAGGCGTAATGCAAAACAATGGAAAAGCATCACTGTGTTGCATTTTAAGGCGTAACTCGGATTATTAAACTGGTACTACTATAAGATTATCTCATACTATTTATTATTACAAGCTCATTCTTTAAATCCGATAAAGTACAAACAAAACCTAAAATACAAAGAAACTAAATTTAACAAAACTTACCCTACCAACACCATCAAGCTCGGCTCGCTCAAAAGCCATGTAGCCGATGCCCCAACACCACACACCCAACACCTGTCCAAGATCTCTCTCTGATCTGTCCCCAACCTATCTGTCCCACTATAACCTTACTCTAAGGCCTGTCGCACATTGGAGCGAGGCGAGGTGCAGGCGAGATGCAGGCGGAAGCGAGGAGAGACAGAGGTTGCCTAGCTTTGGTAGGCTACGTGTGTCACACGAAGCATTGTTGGACCTAGAATCCGATTCTGACAATGAATATAATAATTTAGTTTTGCTGTTTTTGTTTTCTATAAAAAACGCAGGAAAAGTGTTTGTGACTACATGAAAAAAAAGACAAAGTCATGGAGAGTTTGTATTATCAACAGAACTATCAGATCGGTTTTTCAGAGAATATTTTCGTGTGACCAAACAACAGTTTTGTGAAATACATCCATTGATTAAACGTGACATTAGTGGCCTTCATTTTCCCTCTCACGTAGTCTTCATAAGAGGTGTAGAAAAGCACAGGGTGGACTTGAGCCAACTCAATTAGGTGCTCCATACTCAAGTCGTACAAAATACCGGCGCAAAATACTGGACAGTCAGCGTAGGAACAAGCGGTGTGCAGGAAAACTATACCTCAGCTACAACGCCGCGGAGAACTGACAGAGGCTGCAGCTGGGCTGCGCAGTAACTGCGTGCAGCCTCTACTCATGTGCAGTATGCCATATAAACCTGTGTATTACAACATCAGACGTGCCCGCCTGCACCTCACCTGCACCTCGTCTCGCTCCAATGAGCGGCGGGCCAATTCATATACTGGTAAGCTAAGCCCTTGGCAACAAGGCTAGCCAGCTGGTTCAGAGGAAGATATCTATGGCAAGGGTCAGGAGGAGGGTGACAACCCTTCTGCGATCATTATTCCAGTGACTCAACCTCCATTGTTCAGTGATAACAGGCCCCAACTCTACCAGGCGATTTCGAGGCTACTCCAGTGTTTTGACCTGGTATCCAAGCTTTGACTACCTATAAATTTGAAGTTAGCCATGTGAATGTATAACTTCTTTTTACCAAAGATAGAAACCTGAAGTCTCCTTCGTTAACCAGTCATGCTGGATATAAGGCGTCAACATAACTAAAATACTACACAAACTATATACAAGAGGCGACACGGCTAGTTGACTGTGGAACCTAAGGATATACTTATGTATTCATAAAAGCACACTTATAATGAATGACAAGGCTTGCCAGTTGTTAAGGTTGGACAAACATCTAGGCCTAGTTTACTTCCCTTAGTCCCGGATACTTAATTGAGACCTACTTCGTTATGTTCTTTGAGTTGATACCTAAGTTTTGTTACAGGGCTAGCTACCTACCTAGAGGTTATGTTGCTCGAAATGGAAGCGAACCACACGGAAAAATCGATCGCTCTATAGGAAAGTCACTTTTAACTACTAGAAACATAGATGAAATGGTGCAATATGAAGTCTTCTTACACAATATTCAAGTTAACTTTCACTTTCACTATTATGACGAGCACTTGAAGTCTATCAGCTGATCACATCGGGGAAGCCTAGCTCTCAGATATTGCACTAACTAAACCATTATGATTGTTTAGTTCATATTTTACAACTAAATTTAGCCTTATGACTATTCCAGACTAACCTACCTTAGCTCAATAACGTTGACTTTATGCATTCACATTAAGAACTTTATTATAGACATTTTAACATACCTATTCGAGAGATAGGGTTACGTGGGTTTCGTTCACTGGTCGTCCCCTTTTTTGATATATGATTGAAAACACAGAGTACTAAAACTCGCTGTTGGACGGATGCCGTAAAGCATTATTTGCAATGTGTAAAAGCTACGGGATTTATTTCTCAACTGAAGACCAAACCCAATAGTTTTTAATAACATATTTGCTCTAGATACGTAATCGGTAATTGTAATAAAAACAAATGCCAGTTTTTGTATGTAAAGCATTCTTCAAACTGACACTTCCAAATGCTTTACGGAATAAGGCGTTGCCATTTCCATTGGTTTTAAATGTATAGGAGATGGCCCATCCTAATGTTATCCAGCATAAAGTATAACGAGAAAAAAGTATACCGTCAACAAGTATAACGAGTAGAGCCACCTAGCGATATCACTGCTAAACAGTGCTTTTTCAACACTGATCTTGACACGCTCTACCCACAGAGCAGGTTTCTATTTATCCTCCTTGGCTCTACCGGACATTTCTAGAACGTTCCAGCACAAGTTTCTTCCAAGAAATTTTAGTGCCGAGCTCGCCGCATTCAGGATCCTTTCCGGTTCAGATATGAGTCACCTACTGAGGCAGTTTCTGCGGTAATAAAACTTTTTCGCACGTCGATTTTTAAATCTTTAAAAATGTTAATTGGGTTTGAGATATTTTTCCGAGTATTCCTATCTAAAAATAATTGTTATAGTCCTTCTAATAGCTTGGCAAATAGATGTTTAATTTGACCAAATTAAAATAAATGTTTTGAATTATTCCAGAGGTAAAAAATTGATGAACAGTAATGGAATTGTTATTTTTAATTTCAACTGAGACGCGGTGTAAGCCGGAAGCCTTAGATACTAGAAATTATTATTTGTTTAAATACATTGACATATTTTTTTGAAATGGAAACAATTCAAGATCAAACGTTTTGTGTGGTGCAAATAATTTAGCTCTTCTCAGATGGCCACCTCGTTCTCCGGACCTTGCCGTATGTGACTTTGACCCTACCGTGTATGACCTCTGGGGCTACATAAAAAACAAAATATACATTCCTCCAATGCGGCAATGCCCCAAACTCTGCAAGAAGTTCGAGATCGAATAACCACTCCAGTCGATGTCATCAACTAAGATGTGTTGAGTAAAGTTTGGGCTGATTTGCAGCATCGGTTGGAAACCTGCTATGGGCATCACATAGAGCATTTGTAGTATCCTATTACCATATAGAACTAGGACATATTTCCTTTAATTCTGTGTAAACTTTAGCTGTATATGTTCAGTAATAAACGTCTTAATGCAGTATTTTAAAACCTGGTGAATCATTTAAAAACGCCCTGTACATTGGTTTGCTTTCTTGAAGTTAGCGAGTGTCATTTAACTCTCACAATTGTTCCCCATAGCTTTCAGATGATATATGCATTGCATTTCATTAATTATATTACGAGTATATTTGACTACTGCTGACCTAAAGGTGCCTATTGTGCTTATGTACAGTATGTTTTGGAGTCGGAAATTATTGCTTGGGGAGAAATATACAGAACCCATCTACAACCTCTCGCGATAAAACAAAGATTCATTATTAAATCAGCTTTGGGCAGATGTAGTTGATGTCATACTGACGTAATATCCTCAGAATTTAAAGAGTTTGATATTAAACGTCTATATAATAATTATTCTTTGCTGCGTTACTTGCATAAAGGAAACACTTTTTTGAAAGTATTTCACACGGTTATCAAACTAGAGCTGCCTCAATAATAATGAACATACGAGTTCCTATACTCATAAAATCCGTATAAAAATTATTAATTAATTATCTGCAACTCATTTTCTATACATAAATAGTTAAATACCCCGGATGAGCTGAGACAGTTTCACCTGTCTACACTGCTAAATCTTACAAAAAACTAGTCAATTTTGGGAGGTAATAACTTTGAGTCGATATTAGTTTTTAACTTCAGAGTATAACTCTGTAGCGGCGGACATATTTTAACTGATACCGATAGAAAGAAGAGAGAAGAATAGTGCCGCTTTCTAAAGTAGATAGAGTAAACTGTAGGATTTTACTCTATCTACTTTGACTTAGGTTTACGTAAGGGTGCTATAGCGCTCGATGTAGTGTGACGTCACTGTGTGGTGTACCTTACTTCAACCTTTAACGCGTGATTGCTCGCTGATTGCCAGAGGTACATCAAGTTTGAGTAATACAATGGATTAGGTAGAATTTACCTGTAATAGTTCATCCAAAGGATATTGAAATTGAGTTATGTAAGGGCGCTACAGCGCTCGATATAGTGTGACGTCACGGTGTGGTGTACCTTCTCCAACCTTTAACACGTGAGTACTCGCTGATCACCAGAGGTACATCAAGTTTGAGTAATACAATGGATTAGGTAGATATTTATCTGTAAGAATTAATTCAAATTTTTCTAAGAGTGGTCTGAGTCTCAAAGCAAAGTATGAAAAATATCATTAAGGCCATTAAGGTTTTGTTCATCATGCTTTGCACAGCTAGTCACACATGAAGACGTCAAGTGCTCATGTAAGTAAGTACTATAGTTTGTCCTAACTGTATTATCTATGGGCTCACCTACATGTTTTTTTATTGTCATTTCCACAACCGAACAAAACAGTAACCAAACCTATTCCGCAGCCGTATAAACAAAGGAGGTATTTTGTTGTAAGATATACGTTCTATAGTGTTTGTACTAATATACAAAAAGTTATGTCCAACTTCAAGTATTATTAGCATGTCTGAATTAATAAGGTGCTTTGTTGTGTAATCCGCATAAGATTTTCGCTGTAGTTCATAAAGACCCAACTAATCTAAGAGAAAGAAAAAGAAGGCACATAGGTAAGCCCTATGTCTAAGTCTAGTTTACCCTAATATTATAATACTACACGCTCATTGTGTCGCGACTTATTAACCATTGAAGTGAGGACTGTTATTAGCAATATGTATTTGACTCTACTGACTCATTGAAATCGAAATATAATTAACGTCTTACTAACTCTCAACTTCTCTTGCCATCTTAGCTAGGCTAGCGTAGCAATGAATATTATCACCAACACCTAACTCGTCATACAAAATATTAAATTGTTTCATTAGCCATATAGCCTCAATCCTTTGCCTCCTAAGTGCTTTATGACTGGTTATGCAGGTTCCATGTTACATTTTCTCAACATGCAAGGCCTAGGCCTTGTTTAACAATCGACTTGGTCTTATATAATATTACATTTTCTTTTACGTTTTTTTTGTAGGCTGGGAGTGGCCATAGGTCAATGGTTAAGCGTGTGCTTTGCAACAAAATGGCCAGGGTTCAGTTGTCAGTGCCGCAGTAATAACTTTAACACTGGCCACTCTCCATGGTTCAGAAGTTTGTTGAGCTGTTCATTTCTATTGATCTTTGGCTATTTATTAAGAGGGCTATTCAGAAAGTAAATTACACTTTGGAATACAAATTCTACGAAGAATAGGACAAGATTTTTATTATATACATTTGAAAGTCACACTAAAATACTACTTTTCTACATGATCGCCATAAAAATGTAAGCAATTATCATATTGATGGACGAGCTTTAAAATTTCTTTGTCATAAAATTCTGCCGCTTATTCCTTCAACCATTTTGTTACTTCTTCCTGTAGCCGTTCATCATTGTCAAAACGCTTGTCCCAATACACTTCACAAAGCTGCTGATAGATTTCAATCAGTTTTTTGCAGCCTAAAACCTTATTACTGCACGCACTTTACAGCTTGAGGGATTTTCAATTGACAAAGACATTTCCAAGTGAGACTGTAAAACGACACGTGTAAAAGTACGACACAGACCTTAGAGTTGATCGGCTAGATGCAGACTGAACTGGGGAACAACCACATGTCAAGATGGCCGTGCTAGCATCGTCCCTAGCGGCCGTAACCGAAAACGTAACTTACTTTCTGGATAACCCTCGGATTTACCCAACCTCGGGAATAGTTGGTTTTAGTTTTAACAAGACTACACCTCACCCTTAAAACACTCATCACACTCACTTGTATGTCCCATATTCTCCTTGAAATACCTTCTAAGAATGGTCGGTCTCTCAATTCATAAATCAAGTGAGGCTAGCCTACTCAGTAGACTTTCAATGTACTAATCTTTGATCCTAAAGGTAAGGACCAGCTTTCATTTATTTGCTCCAGCTAGCTTATAAGCTTAAGTGAAATGTTACATATCTTGAATTAACTGTGCCAAATCTTCAAGAATCAGACTCTTAGTATTTTATTTTGCTTAACAAATTTCAAAATTACATGCATGGTAAACATCAGGTTAGCTAATGGAGTGTTCCTACTCTTTCCCAAAAGACAAATTCTCGGTGGACTCACAGTTTTTCAGGTCCTTTCAATTAAATGGCATTGCTACAGGTCTACTCCCTTAAAACTGTTTGGAGATTTAGTCACTTTGGTCTCATTTCAAACCATTAAATAAAGCCAGATAACTAAAAGCGTCTTACAAGTAGACATGTCTTGGATATTGGCTAGCCTTATTAACACAAGAAATACAACCTGTACGATCCATGACAAACTGTAGGCTACTGTCTCTCTTGTCACTTTACCTTGATACCTTGTCTTGGCCTCTCCTGATATTGCGTCGGCGCAAATCCTACAGGTCCGGGTTGGATTAGCCTATATGTTGACTACACAGAGATATATGTACTGGCTGCAAACGGCTAAATGTCCAGTCTCTCAAAGATTGGTCAACAGTGTTTTAGAGGGCTAGATGAAATAATGTGAAGCACATCAACACATTCTTCTGCAGCATGAAAATTTCATGACAGTTTGGGGAATCGAACCCAAAGCATCGAGCCTATAGCTTGTAGCTCAGATGACTGTGGAACAGTATTACCAGATATTTCTCAATTAAGAATGATATTTCACAGTAACTTGATGATTTTGTTACCCTAGACAGATTGGTTTCAGTACTTACTGACTGACCCCAACACACAAATGCCAAACACTTCCTGGACTTAATAAGAGACGTCCAGATAGAGCCTGGGTGGTGTATTGTCTAAATAGGGAATTTTACATGGGGAAGTTGTGCACATGATGTTTTAAGTAAGCTATATAACTAAGCTACAGTTGTCCATATTTAAGTAGGTCAATTAGTTCAAAACATTGTTTGCAATCTATACTCCATGTTTAAAGTGGTGCCCAAAGTAGGACCCGTCCTCGTCCTCATCCTTATAAACAACATCAACCAACTTGGCAACACAGTTATCTTTGCACCACACTGTTTTCCTATGGAAAATCACCTGTTGTGAGTCTGTGTCTTGTCATCTTTGCAACACCACTTCCTGGTTTGGTGCAAGCGGCCTACAGCTCAACAGCGGTAAACCTTAGCAACTTGTGGGCTCTTTGTCCCAGAATCTGCTGCCAACTCCTAAGGCTGTGTTCACTCTAATCCTGGTAGCTTGCATTGCCGGTAACACACATATCCATGGCACGCAGGCTACCCATCCCGGCGCTTTTCTCCTGGATGTACAACATGGTTTTCACTAAATTTATGTATGTGTCAGAGTGTTCTTCGTTGCAGACCATGTTGTTGAGAGTGAAGCTAGTGTGTGCGTTATTGGTCACAAATCAATTTCATCTCTGTCCACCAATGTTGAACAGTGCCAGTCCTTTAGTACATCGCGAGTCCAACACCAACCCAAGCTCGTTCTCGAATGTTTTTGTCAGAATACTCAGGGTTTCTAAGAATAAGAATAAAAATGTCTTTTTTTTCTTAAATATTTGGTTTACAATTTTACAATATATTTTTAAAATTAAAAAGAAACAACACGAGTTGTCCTGGTCGAGTTTGCTAATCAGCAAAATCAGATTACCACAATACCCCCATTAGTTGGGGAACTTTTCAAAATAAGTTTTAATTTTCTAAAAACAGCAAATTTCATTTGATTTTATTTATTTATTTACATGCTGTAAAACAGATATCATCCAATTACATTACAGCAGTTCATTATATGATAACATGACATAATGTGGTGAAAATAATAAGTCTAAAATATAACACAAGCAATTGAACCATACATAACATTAAAAAAAAAAACACTTCATTGAGGAGACCAGTGCAAATATTAAAAAAACATATAACAGAACATAAATATAAGTATAGACTTGAGAAAAAACATACTAATTCTAGATATTTTACATACTAAATAGCGATTAATAAATAAAACATGCTGAACAATAAATAAAACATGCAGAACAATAAATAAAAACATGCAGAGCAATATAATATAAGCTAGTACAACAAATAACAACAAATAAATTATAATTAAATTAATTCCATAACAGTATTAACAATTAATAAATATCTCAGAGCTAAACAACCATAATTAAACGTGATATTATCAAAACAATTGTACATAAACCCAATAATTACATATAAATACATAAATAGTTAACATATACAGATGTAATAAATAAATTAATAACTTAACAATATAATTGGGATAGTATCATATGTACGAAAATGTATAGTTTGATCCATATTCTTAAAAATAACGTTACGTTATATCTAAGCTCACTCCCCCGGACCTAGGCACCTGAGTGTTCCTGGGCTGGACGCCAACACGCCAAAGACGCCAAATTTTGATGAAATTTGAACTAACTATATATTTTATAAAAACTATTTAGACGGGGAACTTTTCAAAAAAAGTTTAATCATCTAAAAACAGTAAATTTTATTTGATTTTGATGAAATTTGAACTAAATATGTATTTTATAAAAAGTATTTAGGCGGGGAACTTTAAAAAAAGTTTTAATTTTCTTAAAACAGCACATTTCATTCGATTTTGATGAAATGTGACTAAATATGTATTTTATAAAAATTATAAAGATCCATTTAGCCGTTGTGATTTTTGCTTTAACAGAGGAATAAGTGGTCTGATTCATTAAAATTTGAAATGTGTTTTCCTTTGATGATATGTAGTATAACTTCCAATAAAAAACACCGTTAGTCTGAGGCAGGAGGTTGTGAACTCAGCAAACAGCCTTGTAACCGTAATAGAACATAAAAAACTGAGGCTGAAGCGAAGCTGTGAGTGCAGTGAACTGCCTCGTAACGCCCGAGGTCATACAGTAGGCCAAGCTGAGGCCGAAGCAAGGCTGTGAGCTTAGCAAACAGCCTTGTTGTAAGAACATAAAACTGAGGCTGAAGCGAAGCTGTGAGTGCAGGGAACAGCCTCGTAACGCCCGATCTCATACAGGAGGTCAAGCTGAGGCCAAAGCAAGGCTTGTGAGCCTAGCAAACAGCTTTGTAACACTTGTAAGAACATAAAACTGAGGCTGAAGCGAAGCTGTGAGCCTTTCAAACAGCCTTGTTGTACATAACAACTGAAGCTGAAACGAGGCTGTGAGTGGGGCGAATTAGATTAACAAATTGCATAGGAAATTCGATTTACTCATGTCAGTGGTGCTTTAGCGCTTAGTTCGGCCTGGTTGATAGTCATCCTGTTTACTAAGCGGGTAAGTATCTTAGTGAAGGCTTGGTTTTTCCCTGCAGAGACTTTCCTTGTGTGCCTTTCTGTGTTCTGCTATATATTTGTGTTTTACAGCTTTATGAGTTATTTTATTAGCACCCCAGGTGGTCAACACAAATAAAATGGTTATAGAGGAGGTGGTTATAAATTGTTGGATACATTTCTGGATTAAGTGAGCGAATGGCTGATTGAGCCAAAAACTTGGGAGTTGTTTTGTTAGAGAGCAAATTTTAAACCGTTTTATTACTAACAAATGATAAAACATTACTGGTACTCATTCTTTAACAATTGATGTTAAGTCAAAGTCAAAATGTCTTTATTCAAATTTGTACATATTTACAGTACATGAATAGTGTCAATATACATTTCAGTATCTTACATAGCTACCTTATAATATTTTAATTTAACAACTCTCTGCAATAAAATAAAAATAAAATAGGTACTTTAAACTATCTTAATTAGATACTCCTCATGTCTGCAATGGTAGTTATTGTTATAGGCCATCCAAAAAATTAGTTTTAATTTAAGTTTCTAGCTCATCTAATGATCACGGAGCCAAACCTATAAAATACTCTTTAAGAGTCTTTTTGAATGTGTTTTGAAAGTGTTTATTTGTAATGACTTGAATAATAAGGTGCACAAAACCTTGGTTAAAATATCGTGTACTTTACTTAATCTATAAAAATGCATACAGTTACTTTAAAAATAAATCTAAGCTACATAAGTATGCGTAACTAGTGAAGGGAATAATTCAGTTTCAGTAAATAAATTGCTGAATGATATTTAGTACCAATTTAAACAGAATTTGTGAGTCTGCCTGATAATATGGTAATTTTCTCCTTCATTCAAACACAAATTTTCTATCTAAAAATCCGACGAGTTTATTGAGTTTGAAGGATGTCATCTTTCAAGGTTCCGTATAACATTTGTTTTCAGTCCATAATTTTCAGTATGTTTGCTATTCTCCTTATATATTTAGTACGTCCTTAAGCACAATGCTGGTATCATAGCCTACAGTCATAAATTGGGGCCTTCAGTTTAAATTTATAATAATGATTACAATACAAATTAGATTATCAATTGGATTGTTTTTTAATAAGTATTATAAATATTTTAAACAACAGCATCCAGTCTGTAAACCAATGATGCTGTTTGAAAAGATACAAATGACCTTAATTTAATATTGGCAGACATCTCATGTTGCACCTCTCATATGAAATGAATATTAAAATTAAACTGGAGTTAAATAATGTGTAAATTTCGAAATAAAAATAGTGAGCGTTTACATCTGTGCTTAAAATTTTGATTATTTTAATATTCAAAACGATTCTGTACTCTATTAAAAAAAATTGGTTTAGCTTTTTTTTTAAAATTTGCATACCGTTGACTTTTTATTTTAGTTATCTTGCATTTGCCTACTTTTTAATGCGATGTTCATTTTTAAAGTTTGATTTCTACAAGCAAGTTTTAACAACATATATATTTAAGCTATGTATTCATTACAAGAGTGAATTAAGAGTTATCTGTGTAATGACATAATGCCTGGGGGTTTTTTAGACTCATACTGGGAGGGTCTGAGACTGCTCCTGCCCCAGAGACTGCGCCTGCGCCTTCTGCTCCCGATGCTTACGCCACAAATGTTCTGGCAGAAGTTTTTCAACGGTGTAGACGCAGTCAGTTAGTTCCAACCCTGTCATATGACCAGCCTATAACAAGCAAGCATGAATACATAAATGAAGGATCCAAGAAGCCTAAAATAAGCCGCAAGAGAAGTCCGAAGCCTTGTTGACTTCGCAGACAGGGAGAAGCTCGGGCTTGTGCTTTGCTGTGATGCGAATGCCCACAACACAGCCTGGGGCAGCTCTGACACTAATAAGAGAGGTAAAGCCCTACTAGATTATATAGTCTCCAACAAACTTGTCATTTGTAATACAGGAAACGAACCCACCTTTATAAACAGTGTTTGAAAAGAGGTAGTTGACATAACTATGTGTACCCTTTAAGTGGCTCACTTGATACATAATTGGCATGTGTCTGGTGAGCCTTCTCTCTCTGATCACAGGCATATAGTATTTAATTTGTACCTCCCCTGGTCAGCCGAAGTGCTCTTTAGAAATCCGATACACACCTGCTGGATGTCATATGAAGAACAATTGGGTGGTAAGTTGGTAACCTGCTCAGGAAGGGTGCGTACAAGCAGGGACCTGGACTGTCAGACTGAGGGTCGTAGGGAGGCGATTGTGTCCACTTTTGAGGCTCACTGTCCCCCTACTGCCGATAAGAATAAAACAATCAACTGGTGGAACCCTATGCTTGCATCCCTTAGGAAGAGGTTCCGCCCTCTTTAAGGTCTCAAGGATAACAGGCTGTTGGGAGGTTTACCACAGACGTTTGACTGAATACAATATAAAGGTAAGACAAGCTAAGAGAGACGCCTGGTATAAGTTTTGCTCTGACAATTCAAAGGAGCAGGAGGCAACCAGGCTACGCAAAGTCCTAGCTAAGGAACACATCTCTCCTGTCGGCTTGCTCAAAAGTCAATCTGGTATGTTTATAGTCAGCCCAGCGGATACTCTTGGGGATCTTCTGGGCACCCAATTTCCTGACTATTTGAATGAAGGGGATGGCCTCCTGATGCTGTGGGAGCTGCAAATATCATCAGGGCAGAAGAAGCTGGGTGTGACTGGGTAGTGCCAGTCGCATTGTCACCTATGGCAGAGTAAGGTGGGCCCTAAAGACCTTTAGCCTTTGTCAGCACACCTGGCGCCTCTCTTGACTGTTGTCTCAACATCCGGCCACTCGACATATTTATCAGGTCAGTAGCGAGGAAGTGTGCATGTCGTCTTCAACGTGGCCAGTTGTGGAGGGGGGTTCATCCCTACGTCCACGGCAGAATAACTCTTCTGGTGGAGGACAATGTCCTGGACATGAACTCTGACGAGATGAAGGTATGTTACTCCTTCTCCAAGCCATTCAGGATCACTATCCCGGGACGTCAGGAGTGGCTCCCTAATGGCAGGCCTATCCCTCAGGCACAACTGGAGTGGTACACCGATGGATCTAAAGGTGAGAGAGGCACTGGGGCCGGCGTATAGTGCAGAGGTCCTAGGACAGAAGCGTGTATCTCCATTGGAATGCATCAATCAGTGTTTCAGGCTGAGGTTACTGCAATACTATGGTGCACTCAGGAAAACTTTGGACTTGGTCATAGGAAGTCTATTAACATTTTTTCGGACAGTCAAGCGGCCCTTAATTAATACTCTAAATTCATGCGAATTTAGGTCCAGATTAGTTTGGGACTGCTATAATACACTTTCTCGATTGGGTACGCTCAACATGGTCCCCTTGTGTTGGGTACCAGGACACTCGGGTATTGAATGAAGGTAATGAAGGAATGATATTTAGTACCAATTTAAACAGAATTTATGAGTCTGCCTGAAAATATGGTAATTTTCTCCTTCATTCAAACACAAATTTTCTGTCTAAAAATCGGACAAGTTAATTGAGTTTGAAGTATGTCATCTTTCAAGGTTCCGTATAACATTTGTTTTCAGTCCATAATTTTCAGTATGTTTGCTATTCTCCTTAAATATTTAGTACATCCTTAAGCACAATGCTAGTATCATAGCCTACAGTCATAAATTAGGGCTTTCAGTTTAAATTTATAATAATGATTACAATACAATTTAGATTATCAATTAAATTCTTTTTTAATTAGTAATATAAATATTTTAAACAACAGCATCCAGTCTGTAAACCAATGATGCTGTTTGAAAAGATACAAATGACCTTAATTTTAATATTGGCAGACATCTCATGTTGCACCTCTCGTATGAAATGAATATTAAAATTAATCTGGAGTTAAATAATGTGTAAATTTGCAAAAAAAATTAGAGCGTTTACTCAACTTTGCTTAAACTTTTGATTATTTTAATGTTCAAAACCACTCTGTACTCAGTTAAAAAAAAAATTTGGTTTAGCCCTTTTTTAAAATTTGCATACCGTTGACTTTTTATTTTAGTTATCTTGTATTTGCCTACTTTTTAATGTGATGTTCATTACTAAAGTTTAGTGTCTGCAAGCAAGCTTTAACTAAATATATATTTAAGCTATTTATTCATTACAAGAGTTAATTAAGAGTTGTCTGTGTAATGACATAATGCCTGGGGTGTTTTTAGAGTCATATTGGGAGGGTCAGAGACTGCGCCTGTACCAGAGACTGCGCTTGAGCCTGCGCCGCAGAATGCTCCTGCCCCTGAGACTGCGCCTGCACCTTCTGCTCCCGATGCTTAGGCCACAAACGTTCTGGCAGAAGTTTTTCAATGGTGTAGACGGAGTCAGTCAGTTTCAACCCTGTTATGTGGCCCAGAGTCCAAGCTGGGACGGCGGCGGCCGGCCTTGCCAGCGTCCAGAGACTGGCGTCCTTGGCCGTCACAGGTGCCTTTGTCAGCACACGTGGTGCCTCTCTTGACTGCTGTCTTAACATCCCGCCACTCGACATATTTATCAGGTCAGTAGCGAGGAAGTGTGCATGTTGTCTTCAACATGGCCAGATGTGGAGGGGGCTTCATCCCTACGTCCACGGCAGAATAACTCTTCAGGTGGAGGACAATGTCCTGGACATGTACTCTGACTAGATGAAGGTATGTTACTCCTTCTCCAAGCCATTCAGGATCACTATCCCGGGACTTCAGCAGTGGCTACCTAATGGCAGGCCTATCCCTCGGGCACAACTGGAGTGGTACACCAATGGTTTTAAAGGTGAGAGAGGCACTGGGGCCGGCGTACGGTACAGAGGTCCTAGGACAGAAGCTTGTATCTCCATGGGAACGCATCACTCAATGTTTCTGGCTGAGGTTACTGCAATACTATGGTAATATGAAAATTTAATTTAATTTAATTTAATTATAGATTTTTTTTATCTAAATTATCTAGAGTGATCTTCCTTATATCGCGACTAACACAGTGTATTAATCTAAATTACATTAAATCCGCTTACTTTGCATACTTTCAATCCATCTTTAGATATTGTCTTATTTTTTATGGTAATTGCAGCAGGATAGATGAAATTTTAATTTTGCAAAAGAAAGTCATTAGAATTATTTCCCAGGCACCTTTTTTAGAACATTGTAGACCACTGTTTATAAAATTGCAAATACCCACTGTTATTAACATCTATATATTTGATTTGTTATTATATATTCTGAGAAACCCTCATCTCATTCAAAATAAATCCCATGTTTATAACACTAGAACTAAACTACATGCTTCCATAGATTTTTTTAGACTAAGCAAAACTACAAATAGCCACATTGTCATTTCATTGAAATTATACAATAAGCTCATAAGTTTAATATCTAAATATTCTGTAAATACTTTTGAAACTAAATTCTATATATGGCTTCTAAATCACCCTTTTTATAACCTAGATGAGTTCTTTAATCTCTCTAATATAAGTTTCTAATACATCAACATTTGTATCAATAGGGCTGTCATATGTTTAATTATTTATCTCCAATTATTTTATTTGATTTATTTATTATTTAACTGGAGTTAAATAATGTGTAAATTTGTAAAACAATTTAGAGCTTTTACCCAACTTTGCTTGAACTGTTGATTATTTTAATGTTCAAAACCATTCTGTACTCTGTTAAAAAAATTTGGTTTAGCTTTTTTTTTAAATTTGCATACCGTTGACTGTTTATTTGAGTTATCTTGTATTTGCCTTCTTTTTAATGTGATGTTCATTACTAAAGTTTGGTTTCTGCAAGCAAGCTTTAACTAAATATATATTTAAGCTATTTATTCATTACAAGAGTTAATTAAGAGTTGTCTGTGTAATGACATAATGCCTGGGGTGTTTTTAGAGTCATATTGGGAGGGTCTGAGACTGCGCCTGTACCAGAGACTGCGCCTGCGCCGCAGACTGCTCCTGCCCCAGAGACTGCGCCTGCACCTTCTGCTCTCTTGACTGTTGTCTCAACATCCCGCCACTCGACACATTTATCAGGTCAGTAGCGAGGATGGAAGTGTGCATGTCGTCTTCAATGTGGCCAGTTGTGGAGGGGGGTTCATCCCTACGTCCACGGCAGAATAACTCTTCAGGTGGAGGACAATGTCCTGGACATGTACTCTGACGAGATGAAGGTATGTTACTCCTTCTCCAAGCCATTCAGGATCACTATCCCGGGACTTCAGGAGTGGCTACCTAATGGCAGGCCTATCCCTCGGGCACAACTGGAGTGGTACACCAATGGTTCTAAAGGTGAGAGAAGCACTGGGGCCGGGGTACGGTGCAGAGGACCTAGGACAGAAGCTTGTATCTCCATGGAACACATCACTCAATGTTTCAGGCTGAGGTTACTGCAATACTATGGTAATATGAAAATTTAACTGGAGTTAAATAATGTGTAAATTTGAAAAAAAATTTAGAGCTTTCTGTACTCTGTTAAAAATTTTGGTTTAGCTTTTTTTAAATTTGCATACCTTTGACTTTTTATTTTAGCTATCTTGTATTTGCCTACTTTTTAATGTGATGTTCAATTCTAAAATTTGGTTTCTACAAGCAAGTTTTAACAAAATATATATTTAAGCTATGTATTCATTACAAGAGTGAATTAAGAGTTGTCTGTGTAATGACATAATGCCTGGGTTTTTTTTAGACTCATACTGGGAGGGTCTGAGACTGCTTCTGCCCTAGAGACTGCGCCTGCGCCTTCTGCTCCCGATGCTTACGCCACAAATGTTCTGGCAGAAGTTTTTCAACGGTGTAGACGCAGTCAGTTAGTTCCAACCCTGTCATGTGACCAGCCTATAACAAGCAAGCATGAATACATAAATGAAGGATCCAAGAAGCCTAAAATAAGCCGCAAGAGAAGTCCGAAGCCTTGTTGACTTCGCAGACAGGGAGAAGCTCGGGCTTGTGCTTTACTGTGATGCGAATGCCCACAATACAGCCTGGGGCAGCTCTGACACTAATAAGAGAGGTAAAAGCCCTACTAGATTATATAGTCTCCAACAAACTTGTCATTTGTAATACAGGAAACGAACCCACCTTTATAAACAGAGTTTGAAAAGAGGTAATTGACATAACTATGTGTACCCTTTAAGTGGCTCACTTGATACATAATTGGCATGTGTCTGGTGAGCCTTCTCTCTCTGATCACAGGCATATAGTATTTAATTTGTACCTCCCCTGGTCAGCAGAAGTGCTCTTTAGAAAACCGATCCACACCTGCTGGGTGTCATATGAAGAACAATTGGGTGGTAAGTTGGTAACCTGCTCAGGAAGGGTGCGTAAAAGCAGGGACCTGGACCGTCAGACTGAGGGTCGTAGGGAGGCAATTGAGTCCACTTTTAAGGCTAACTGTCCCCCTACTGCCGATAAGAATAAAACAATCAACTGGTGGAACCCTATGCTTGCATCCCATAGGAAGAGGTTCCGCCCTCTTTAAGGTCTCAAGGATAACAGGCTGTTGGGAGGTTTACCACAGACGTTTGACTGAATACAATATAAAGGTATGGTGCAGAGGTCCTAGGACAGAAGCTTGTATCTCAATGGGAACGCATCACTCAATGTTTCATGCTGAGGTTACTGCAATACTATGGTAATATGAAAATCAAACTGGAGTTAAATAATGTGTAAATTTGAAAAACATTTAGAGCTTTTACTCAATTTTGCTTAAACTTTTGATTATTTTAATGTTAAAACCCATTCTGTACTCTGTTAAAAAAATTTGGTTTAGCTTTTTTTTAATTTGCATACTGTTGACTTTTTATTTTGGCTATCTTGTATTTGTCTACTTTTTAATGTGATGTTCATTTCTAAAGTTGGTTTTCTACAAGCAAGCTTTAACAAAATATATATTTAAGCTATGTATTCATTACAAGAGTGAATTAAGAGTTCTCTGTGTAATGACATAATGCCTCGGGTGTTTTTAGACCCATACAGGGAGGGTCTTAGACTGCGCCAGAGACTGCTCCTGCACCAGAGACTGCGCCTGCCCCAGAGACTGTACCTACGTCAGAGACACCGCCTGCGCCTGAGACTGCTCCTGCAACAGAGACTGCGCCTGCGCCAGAGACTGTACCTACGTCAGAGACACCGCCTGCGCCAAAGGCTGTCCCTGCGCCTGAGACTGCTCCTGCCCCAGAGACTGCGCCTCCGCCTACTTTTGTAACTTACTTTTATAAGTGCTAACAGATAGCTTCGATAAAAATAAGAATACTTTATAACATTATAATAAAAATAATCATATCAATGAAAGTCAAGACAGCTGTCCTCCAAGGATCGGTTCTTGGCCCATTTTTCTTTATTGCATACAGGGTGTCGGTGAACTCTCTGGACATACTTTGTAGACATATTCCTTGGGTCAAAACAAGAATATTTTAACATGTAAACAGGGGTCTCCCGAGCTTCTTTATCCGTCTGTCTGTGTGGATGTGTTTTTTACTAAAATAATTATGACAATAAAACCAATAAACAGATTTTCACCAAACTTTGGTCAAAAGTTTAAAATGTCATTGTCTAATTATGAAAAATTATTATTTCATTTAACCTTCAAATTTCAAAATGGTGGTCGTTTAAAAATGTTAAAGTAGAATAACTCAAAAACAAATAAATACACTAAAAGTAATTGTTCTTATAAATTTGTTGTAAAAGTACTCGTTTTTGAGTTATTCAACTTTGAAATGTTTAAACGACCGCCATTTTGAAATTTGAGAGTTAAATGAAATAATATTTTTTCATAATTAGACAATGACATTTTAAATTGTTGACCAAAGTTTGATGAAAATCAGTTTATTAGTTTTATTGTCATAATTATTTTAGTAAAAAACACATCCACACAGACAGACGGACAACGAAGCGCCGGAGACCCCTGTTTTTATGGTTAAATATTCTTGTTTTGACCCAAGGAACATGTCTACAAAGTATGTCCAGAGAGTTCACCAACACCCTGTATATTGACGATCTTCCAAATAACATAAATATGCAGTCATTGGTTTTCAGTTAATTAATGTCCTGTAACTCTGAAAAAAAGTTTGAACTAAGCAGAGCATTAATTGGTTTCACTACTGAGAGACCCACCAAGATGTTAATTCTTGATCAGAATTACTTATTTTGCCCGGCCCAGGACTGAGCTTTACACTGAGCCTCAAACCCGAAATCGAATTTATTGATGATCGAGGTCCTATATTATTACCTGGAACGGAGAGGAAATGTCCACTTTCCTGATGTTTCGAGCCTTATTTACTCGTACTTCTGTAGGCAGTCGACATTTTGTTTTCATCACTGCTGTCCGTAGAAGCACCTTGGTGAGTTCAATGTCTTGAACACACCGCTGGCACTCCTCGACGTTGATGAAGCGAAGCCCCACAGATCTATCCTCAGGGAAGAACTCATACGGAAACGCGATGAATGTAGCGTATGCAGCATACTCCCTACAAAAGGAAACAAGCTATTATCTTCATCTTTGGTAATTGATCTAGTTTGGATTATTTGGTCATTTCAGAGGGAGAAGATTGTTCAGCGGTTCTATTCTCATTTCATAACTGGAAACATTCATTAGATCATTGCAGACCACTTTTTATCCAGACTGTAATTAACTTGTACATATTTGATCATGTATACATAAAAAAAATTATGACTAAAATTCACAGCTAACATACAGGAGGGAAAAACAATACTTACATTAAATTTCACAGACTAAGTAAGACAACAAATAGTCATATGGTCATCACTTTAAAAATCTTTAACTCAATAAAACATTTATTAGACACTTATTCTAATAAACAGTTTTTATGTAAATTTTACCTCTGGCTAATTCAAAATCCATTCTACAATACTTTAGAATTTATCGAAAAAAAAATACAAGTAGATTATAATGTGTTGAATTTATTGTTATTGTATGTTAACTGTTATTTTCTACTGTATTTTCTTTCAATTATTATAATATAAAGCAGGCAATGTTTAATTTTAATTTATGTAGTTATATTAGGAAATTCTGATGTCTAACCTGTTAAAGTAAATAGCCTTAAGCATGACAATTGTCAATGATTGTAAAATCCTAATGACAAATAAAGATATATTTATTTATTTATTTTATTAGTGACCCTGAATGCAACACGCTGGACTCTCACACTTCCGTGAAGTGCTTTCTATAAGGACTTTTTTCTAACAACCAAAAGTTTGTAAACATTTAAAATAATATGAGTTTAAGAGTGTGCAGTAGTGACCAATGTCTATAAGAACAATGTTCATTTTCTTGGGACACTTTACAGTTTACAGCTTTCATTGGATTTTTAGGAAATAAACTTGTTTTAAAGTGCATTAAATGTTTTAGTGACTCCGATGAGCCGAATTTCAAGTTTCTCATTTATGGACTGTGACATAAATCCAAAAATAGAAGAAACATAGTATCCACAAAAATCCCACCACAAAGCGAAAAATCCCTTTTAATCTTTACTACAAATACCTCTTTCCCTTTTAAACTAACTTTCAACACTTTTCTTTCCACAGGTTGGCTATGCTGCCTTACCAATGTGTCCAAATCGGAATGTGTCCGTATTCACCTGTGTCCCTATTAGAATGTGTCCCTATGGAACGTCACCTATTTGAATTTCTCATTTTTACTAGTAAACAAAAAAATGTTCAAGTTGTCATAATTCAAATACAACTTATTTCAAACAGATCTGATGAAAATTGTAGACGTAATGTGTCTCAAGAAAATGCTTGTTTTAAATTGTTCTTATGGGACAAAAAACAAAATGGCTGACAGGTACAATGCACTCTTAAAGTACTTGACTAATTGAGTGAATTATTGTCAGATGTTTTCTTTCTAAAAATACTTGTAATCGGCCAACTAATGAATAATTTAATAACTGATTCATTTTCCAATACTTATAAAATATTTAAAGTAAGTATATTTAAAAATATTTTTATGAATGCAGAAACAAAATTATTTTTCCTTGTAGACAGGCCCGGTCTGGCCCACCGGGACCTCGGGCCATGAGGCCCACCTGCCCCTTGCTTCAAATTGCCGACTTTTTTAGTCGGTCTACGATTTGTCAGTGATTACTACTTCTACTCAAGCATCGCTGATCGGTATATATGTAAAAATAAAAACAAACATTAATTAATGTGACACAAGTTGCCCGGGTGGGGTGCCCTCACTAGTCCACTCAAACACAGTAAGCATAATAATCTGTGGACATGAATGTCAGCGCCCGGCGTGGTGGGCACATGGTGGTGAGTGGGTGGGGGCGATGAAGATATGGTGAACAACTGTATTTTATAAAATCAGATGTTAGGTTTGTTTTGTTTTGGGTTCAACAATAATTGTAAATAGTTAATGGCAGATACAAGTAATGTTTCCACTTAACTAATTTTATAACTGATTTAGGTAAGTTTTAATACCTACAAATTGGTGACCCCGACAAGTTTTAATATATACAAAGGCAACGACGACAACCAAGAAGAAGATGACGAAGAATACCAGATCCGCAATACTTCAACATCTTTCAACAATTACGCCAAATACCGCCTTTGGGCTCGCTAAGAGGAGACTTCGCTCGCCTGTGGCCTCGCTTTCGATAAAGGCCATCCACCGCGCCAGACATTGCTCCCACGGCTCAGCATACCATTCGCTTCGCCATGGTAACTGATGAGAGGCGCTATCTTCGTATTCATGACATTGCTCGCCCCACGGCTCAGCGAGCCATTACCCGCTTTCATGGCACTTGATGCTTTACCCGCTGGCGCCATGATTACTGTTCCACGGTTCGCTGCTACCATTCGCTCATGGTAACTTGATGGCCATTCGCCATGCCATGACATTGCTCGCCTCTTAGTTCGGCGGTTACCATTCGCTTTCGGGCCATGGTATCTTGATGAGAGGCGCCATTCATCATTATGACATTGTTCTCGCCCTAGGGTTCGGCGATACCTTCATTCGCCGCCATGGTAACTTCGATGAGAGGTTTATTCGCTGGCGCCATGACATTGCTCTTAGGGGTTCGTTGACTACCGTCACTTAGCTCACGGTAACTTGATAGGAGGCGCCATTAGCGGCCTCGCTAGATTTGCTTCATATAAGTCGGCGTTAATCGTTTGTATTTATGACACATTGTAATGTTAATAATCATCTTAAAACGCCATAACACGTCATCATTTATTTTTATATTTTGGTACTTCTGGTCATTCTATCAACTTTCATTAATCATATTATTTGAAACCATAAATTTACGAATCTTTTAGCATGACTTTTGCCGATGTATGACTTATACCACGGGTGGTATAACCGTTGTAAAAACATCAAAATCTAACGAAAATATGCACTTTGGGTACGTATAGAAGATATAGGCTACGTATGGCAAAACTTTTATTTTTTCCGCATATAGTGTTTTTTAGCCGTTCTAACTTAAGTTTGTTTTCGTGGTCCTAAAAGGTGTATAAGTACCCGTTAAATTAGCTTAAACACACGAAAAAAGTAAATTTTGACCAGTTTATCTTTGAAGCAAAATAGCAAATTACCTATTGGAGATAGGATAATATGTCAAATACAAAAGTGGTAGAAAACTTCAATCCACCCTAACAATTTTCGTCAAATCAAAGATCCGATCACTATTTTAGCCGCTACAGTCAAAATAGTAAACCACTGCTCTGCACAACCCCATTTTCGGCCGACGCCATTAACGGCCGCTCCCGCGCCGGGGGTTAAAAAAAGTCGGGTTTTCACACCAAGACCTTTAAAACGAATATGTGGTTGAGAGGGGATAGCTCTACGGGAAGTGCCTAAACATTTCTCTCGTTCACCAGTCACTCACCCAAACGGCTTTGTAGTATATTAACTCTGTGTTAGTATATTAACTAGCGTTTTCTAAACTGAAACTTATTAAAACAAGATTAAGATCATAATTAACGAACAACAATTTGGAAACTTTACTAATGATGCATTCGGAAGCTGATATTTTGAACTCAATCGATTCAGTCACTGTCATTGATTACCTCATACAGTCTAGTTCTACGTTCAATTATTCTATTTGACGTAAGAATTTAGTAAACAATTAACAGATTTGTTTGGATTTAGCTTATATGCCACCCTTAACATAAAACATTAAGTTTTAGCTTTGGTTCATGTCAACACAATTCTACAAGGAATATTCCAAAACAAAGTAAAATATATTTGATTAGCCTTAGTATATTAGAAACATTGTCAGAAGCATACCACTATTAATAGTACAAATACGTCAATATTTACATCTTGGATACAGTTAAACCGGAGCTCCCTTCCCCGACACCCCGGTAGAAGCGCCCTCTGATCACGCTCGTCCCGCGCCCTCAGAGGGATCCCAGACCGGGCCTGCTTGTAGACAATTATCTAGTTTAAGTAGTTATATATCAGTTAAGATGGCTAGGGCGCGATGTTGCCATGCCAGCTGTGATGAAGGTGAAGTACTTACTGGTTATCCGGGAGCAGCTCCACCCGCCACAAGGGAAGTCCTGACTTCCTCTCAGCTATGATGAACTCTGCACGAACCTCTTCGTACACTGCTTTTGTAGCCGTAATAAGACACACCGGAACCCCTGTCAGCTCTATGCCCCAGATCCTGCTCATCTGTCCCCTCAACTGGAGGTCTGTTTCGACCCGGCCGACGGTGAGGTGCATGGTGGCTAGGCCCCCGTACACAGAGCGCACCTGTCTTCTCTCTCTTCGTGTAAGAGGTTCCTTATTGCTGGAAACATTTCTCTCCGAGTAGTACTGCTGAGCAAACTCTTTAGACATCATGTCCATGCAGTCAGGCTCAAAATCGCCCAAGCATCTTTGCTGTTTGCACTGCAAGTAAAGGGCGTTTTCGACATGTTCGATCGATTCACTATACCTCACGGTCATACCCAAGCAGTTAGAAGTTCGGTTCTTAAATGTATTTCGGTTGTAAACTTCTCTGGCAAATTGGGTTTTTGTAGCCTCTTTTTTGGTCTTTCGACTCAACTGGATTGGGTGTTCTTCCAATGATTCACTTATAGCCAAATTAAAGTTCATTTTCTGAACTTCCTTCTGAAGTTTCAAGTTTTTAATATTAGTTTTTTCCATCTCAAGAAGAACAGCTGAGACTGAAGACACCTAATTATACCCTGAAAAGTTAAAAACAACATGATTCATACAGTTGTCATATAGACTCAGAAAATTTCAAATATTTTTTCGGAACAACTTAGCATCATGATGTACTACATTGGCTGTTTGCGAAATCCTAAACTACTCAACTAAACTAATCTTGGATCCGTCCTTGAAGGTACCATAATCTACCTGAAAACTGTTACTCGTGGGACTTATGGCGAGGTCCTGTAATCCAGCTTCATCGAGGTCAGGTTTTGAGGATTATATAGGTCTAAAGCGGCTTAGATAGTCTCAGTGATCATCTGAAGATACCCGCATCAACCCCCACCATCGTTTAGACATACCAGACCATCACCTGCGTGGTTCGGAAGTCACGTTAAGCCGTTGGTCCTTGTAGTTCCATTGGTCATTGGGCTATTAATTAATGACCCATTCTAAGGAAGAGTCAGCCTTAGTTTGTAACAGGACTACACCTCATAACTCATTACTACCACTCATCCTTCACCACATATTTGCCTTAAAATACCCTCATGAGAGTGGTCGGCATCTCGAATAGTGATAGTGATTGCAACTTAGAACCACTGTACTTGTAATCAATTATGTTTAAATCTAACGTTTTAGTTGGTTTTTATCAGTAGCAGTTATTTGCACAGGGTATTAGCACCTCAAATCAAGGGAGTGGTCGGCATCTCAAATAGTGATATAGTGATGTTAAAATGTACCTCCCTTCAATAGAACAAAGCATAACAGACTAACAGTAGACCTACCACCTTACCTTGGCTGTAGCTCGCAGGATTCCTACTCAAGTAGGCAGGATGTCGAGTTAGAAGTCACTATCACCACTGGCAGCTGACTCAATACTTTCGAGTGAGATTGGAAAAAATAAATGCAGTAATAGGCAAAGTAGTGGGATAAAGCACGGGGAGGGGAAACAATCACGGCCAAGTCACACAGCAAAAGTCACGTTCGCAAAGAAATGTTTGCAAATTACTCAGATATCGGTGTGATAACAGTGGCAGCTCTCAGATAAGCCTCAGTGTAGATGAAATTCCAGCCAACACACTGGTTGATTGATACTGATATGAGTCATCTACCTACTTAGGAATAGGATGTTGTATTGTTCGCACTAAATTTAGTTGGATACTAGCTGAGAGTACCCGCGCTTCGCATCGGGGCTTTATTAACATAGCTGTGTGTATATTTTAAGAAAATTGCAAATTTTGAATAAACAAAAACAGTGTCCTATACAGTATATCCTTAGAAAACCATTTAGTTTGCCTGTTAGTTCACCATCTTCTCGTTATCACTTATAAGTGTTGCCATTTATTTTGTGGATGTTGTATGGGTTTGAAATATAGCTAGACACTTTGCGTAATGATCTAAACCCTTCAAGAAAGTTTCACCGCTTTAGATTCGTCCGATTTTGAGTTATAATCAGTCCAATATGCCTTAAAAACGTTACAGACAGACAGACAGGATTTATTACGCCAGTTTCGGTCCATCCAAAATATATAAACACCAAAAAACCAAAATCTGGCTTCTTTGCAATGTACAGATAAAAGCCTTATTGGATTTATATAGATAAGTGTTAGCTACCTTGTGAGAGTCATAGTTACTCCCACCGGGCCGCTTGTTTTGAGGATGTTGTATGGACATTAAATATAGCTTAAACACACTGCGTGATGGACTTAACCCTTGAATAAAGTTTCACCGCCATAGCTTCAACAAATTTCGAGTTATAAGTGGTCTAAAATGCCTTAAAACGTGCAAAGTGCCCACTTTCGTTCTTCGCCATTTATTTTCCGGATGTTGTATGGGTATAAAATATAGCTAAAGACACACTGCGCAATGGGATTAACCCTTAAACGTAGTTTCACCACCATAGCTTCAGTAGATTCTGAGTTATAAGTGGTCTAAGACGCCTTAAACACGTGACAGACAAGAATTTTTCTGACACCAGTTTTGGTCTATGCAAAGTATATGAACCCCAAATAACCAAAAACTGATGGATTCTTTGCAATGTACAGACAAAAGTCTTATTTTATTTATATAAATTGTTCGAAATGAGCCAATTACCCGGAAATAAGGTAGTAAATTCCAACTAGCAAAATATTGAATAGGTAATTGGAGAGCGATAAATCCTTAAGTGGTAATAAAGTGTGAAGTCTTTACCATCCACAGTTACCGTTAAATTATGTACTGTTTCCATCTTCTCGATCTTTATAGCTAAGAGCATTTCACCCTTTATTTATAAATATAATGGCAAAAGCAACTTAGCAACACATTTAGTTTTAGAAGACCCCTTTTTGTTTTGGTTCTTAAAGAAAATGATTTTCGAAACGGGCTGTTTTAAGAGTTAAAATATTACCTTCAAAATAGTATCGAAAATCCGTCAAAGAAGGAGTGGCCTACTAGTTATTTGATAGAGCTACGAGCTTGCGCTCATATCAAGATGGAAAATTAGAAGAAATCAAAACGGTAGAAAGTGATTTGATTAAGAATTGGCAGTTTCAGTAAATGCTAAATGAGTGCAAACAGCCGAGTCAGAAAATGGGTATGTTGATAACTCGGTGTTTACAAGGGGTGTTTGATAAGTACCTGTGTTTACGTATAGTATAAGCCGTAAATTAATTTATGTATTATCAGCTGTTACTACAACTGAACACGACAGCTGATCAAATTTCAAGCCAACACCATGTTTATTTACGTTTTGACAGCTGTTTTAAGAAAACAACTCAGCATCTTTTACCAAAATGGAGAAAGAACAGTATCGATCTGTGATTCGATTGTTTTAATGGGAAAAGTGTAAAATCCGACTCCTCGACTCCTTCAACAAGCACAGTAAATTTGGTTGATCAGAATAGTTTTATTTTTTCTAAAAACGCCTTTTTTCACGATATATATATATATATATATATATATATATATATAGTGAGTTGAAAAGATTAATAAGTACTTGGATTAAACATACTTTTTTAATCAAAAAAAATATATATATATATATATATAGTATGCAAAACCTCGATTTTGACCGAAAAATAAAAACGTTCTAATCGTTACCATTTTCAAGGTCATTATAGAAGGGTCGAGGCATTACAAAATACCATGTAACGGGAAAATAATATTTTTCGCCTGCTAGACGATGTAGAGTTTTTCTGAAAAATATATTTTTCTTCTTATAGACTTACCGGAAAAACATTTCCTCCGACCATTTATTTTATGTTTGGCATATCCTCGACTCCTTCTACAAGCACAGTAAATTGGGTTATGATCCGATTAGTTTTATTTTTTGCCAAAATTATCAATTTTCACGATACAGATTATGCAAAATATCTCGATTTTGACCTAAAATAAAAACGTTCTAATCGTTACCATTTTCGGTCCTTATAGAAGGGGTCAGGGATTGCAAAAATACCATATGTAACAGATAATATTTTTCGCCCATTGGTGGATGTAAAGTTTTCTGAAAATACTTTTTTCTTAGAGATTTACAGCCGGAAAAACATTTCCTCCGACCATTTATTTTATGTTTGGCATATCCTCGACTCCTTCTACAAGCACAGTAAATTGGGTTATGATCCGATTAGTTTTATTTTTTGCCAAAAATTATCAATTTTCACGATACAGAGTATGCAAAATATCTCGATTTTGACCTAAAAATAAAAACGTTCTAATCGTTACCATTTTCACAGTCCTTATAGAAGGGGTCAAGGGGATTGCAAAAATACCATGTGTAACGGGAGAAATAATATTTTTCGCCCATTGGGGGATGTAAAGTTTTTCTGAGAAAATACTTTTTTTCTTAGAGACTTACAGCCGGAAAAACACATTTTCTCCGACCATATATGTTATTTTTGGCATCCCCTCGACTCCTTCAACAAGCACAGTAAATTGGGTTATGATCCGATTAGTTTTATTTTTTGCCAAAAATTATCAATTTTTCACGATACAGAGTATGCAAAATATCTCGATTTTGACCTAAAAATAAAAACGTTCTAATCGTTACCATTGTCATGGTCTTTATAGAAGGGGTCGAGGGGATTGCAAAAATACTATATGTGACGGGAGAAATAATATTTTTCGTCTGCTAGGCGATGTAAAGTTTTTCTGAAAAATACCATTTTTTTCTTAGAGACTTACAGCCGGAAAAACATATCCTCCGACCATATATGTTATTTTGGCATCCCTCGACTCCTTTACAAAGTAAAGACAAAAGTCTTATTTTATTTATATAAATTGTTCGAAATGAGCCAATTACCCGGAAATAAGGTAGTAAATTCCAACTAGCAAAATATTGAATAGGTAATTGGAGAGCGATAAATCCTTAAGTGGTAATAAAGTGTGAAGTCTTTACCATCCACAGTTACCGTTAAATTATGTACTGTTTCCATCTTCTCGATCTTTATAGCTAAGAGCATTTCACCCTTTATTTATAAATATAATGGCAAAAGCAACTTAGCAACACATTTAGTTTTAGAAGACCCCTTTTTGTTTTGGTTCTTAAAGAAAATGATTTTCGAAACGGGCTGTTTTAAGAGTTAAAATATTACCTTCAAAATAGTATCGAAAATCCGTCAAAGAAGGAGTGGCCTACTAGTTATTTGATAGAGCTACGAGCTTGCGCTCATATCAAGATGGAAAATTAGAAGAAATCAAAACGGTAGAAAGTGATTTGATTAAGAATTGGCAGTTTCAGTAAATGCTAAATGAGTGCAAACAGCCGAGTCAGAAAATGGGTATGTTGATAACTCGGTGTTTACAAGGGGTGTTTGATAAGTACCTGTGTTTACGTATAGTATAAGCCGTAAATTAATTTATGTATTATCAGCTGTTACTACAACTGAACACGACAGCTGATCAAATTTCAAGCCAACACCATGTTTATTTACGTTTTGACAGCTGTTTTAAGAAAACAACTCAGCATCTTTTACCAAAATGGAGAAAGAACAGTATCGATCTGTGATTCGATTGTTTTTAATGGGAAAAGTGTAAGGAAATCCGACTCCTCGACTCCTTCAACAAGCACAGTAAATTTGGTTATGATCAGAATAGTTTTATTTTTTTGCTAAAAAACCTTTTTCACGATATATATATATATATATATATATATATATATATGAAATAAAAAGATCTAAGTACGGATTATATATATATATATATATATATATATATAGTATCAAACCTCACGATTTTGACCGAAAATAAAAACGTTCTAATCGTTACCATTTTCAAGGTCATTATAGAAGGTCGAGGGCATTACAAAATACCACATGTAACGGAAAAATATATATTTTCGCCTGCTAGACGATGTAGAGTTTTTCTGAAAAATATATTTTTCTTCTTATAGACTTACAGCCGGAAAAACATTTCCTCCGACCATTTATTTTATGTTTGGCATATCCTCGACTCCTTCTACAAGCACAGTAAATTGGGTTATGATCCGATTAGTTTTATTTTTGCCAAAATTATCAATTTTCACGATACAGATTATGCAAAATATCTCGATTTTGACCTAAAAATAAAAACGTTCTAATCGTTACCATTTTCACGGTCCTTATAGAAGGGGTCAAGGGGATTGCAAAAATACCATATGTAACGGGAGAAATAATATTTTTCGCCCATTGGTGGATGTAAAGTTTTCTGAGAAAATACTTTTTTTCTTAGAGATTTACAGCCGGAAAAACATTTCCTCCGACCATTTATTTTATGTTTGGCATATCCTCGACTCCTTCTACAAGCACAGTAAATTGGGTTATGATCCGATTAGTTTTATTTTTTGCCAAAAATTATCAATTTTCACGATACAGAGTATGCAAAATATCTCGATTTTGACCTAAAATAAAAACGTTCTAATCGTTACCATTTTCACGGTCCTTATAGAAGGGTCAAGGGATACAAAATACCATATGTAACAGGAGAAATCATATTTTCGCCCATTGGGATGTAAAGTTTTTCTGAGAAAATACTTTTTTCTTAGAGATTTACAGCCGGAAAAACATTTCCTCCGACCATTTATTTTATGTTTGGCATATCCTCGACTCCTTCTACAAGCACAGTAAATTGGGTTATGATCCGATTAGTTTTATTTTTGCCAAAATTATCGATACAGAGTATGCAAAATATCTCGATTTTGACCTAAAAAATAAAATGCTACTAATCCAGTTTAACGATTTTCTCTACTTCCAAATAAGGGAACAAAACCCACTTACATAAAAAGATTTAAACTTAACATTCAGTAAATAAAAATTATTTATGTCTAAAAATAAATAATCTAGAACAAACTTGTATACATAAATCAAACTGTCTTCGTCTGTGAGTTTAGGCAAATAACCTTGTGTTTCGTTCAAGATAATGACCAAATATTGATAAATTAAGCAATAAACAGTTAAACTGATATTATAACAAGAACAGAAACTATAGAGATTATAATGTCTCTATGAGATTATAAGCAAATGTAAATTTGCTTTAAATGCTAATGGAAAAATGTAAAAGTATTAACACACAATAGTTAGCTTACTGTTTGGCTAGTCATCGTTTCAGGTAGGTCCTCCACCCGAGTCGCGATCCCTCGGTTGCCGTCGTCGACGATCCATGTGTCTATGGCCCAGGTGGTCCCTCCGTCAACGGCGGCCGCCTTCCTGAACACTTCAGCAAGTCAAATCCTCCTGTTACGTACGGAATGCTATTCATTAGCGTATTTTGATTATTAGTCTCATTCTTATTCTTATTCTCATATTGTACTGTAATAAAGACTGGACAGTTGACCCGTAACTAAATTCTCCCAGTTGATTGGTCAAGCACCAGCCCCAAGCCTGTCCTCATTGGCCCAAGGCTAGAAACACATGTTCGCGCCAAGACGCTTGGCGTCACCTACCCTTAAAGACAGTCCACCTGAACTCCCAACCAACACACAAGGTGTTGGTCGGTATCGCATCTCTCATTATCGCCGCTTTATAACGCTCACAATTCGGTGACGTTATCGCTCCTTCATGAACTTTCTATTATTACTGTACTTTTATGTCTTGTGTGTATCATCAACTCGTAACCCTTTCTTGTGCAAGTGACTGTGACTCTTATTGTGAACTTGTGTGCGGTCTACTCGCGTCTTCCGTGGCTGTACTCTCGTTGAGTGAGCGATCATCGTACAGTGTGCGCGGACTCTACCTTAACCCATCCCTACCTTTTATCTTTCTCGTCACCGTCTACAAGGTGTGGTGAGTAAAACCTCTATGTTTCATTTTACTGTAGTTCCAATTGATTCGTACCGTACAAGACTCTCTCTCTTTCCCACATGGTGGGTGGTCCTTCGAGCGAAGTTTCTATGTAATTGTAATTGTAATTGTATGTAATTAATGTGTTCTTTGTCCATTAATATTATTATTAAAATATAACTCAAACATTCCTTACGAAACATTTTGGTCCTTCCAACCGGATCTTTAATTTATTTCTATCCCCGTACGAAACATTTTGGTCCTGATCGAGCCGGATGTTAATTGATATCAGTCCTTTGGAAATATTAGTTCACTCTCTCTAATACTTATTGTAATACTTTATTGTACTGTATGTTTTTGTCTTGTACGTTACAATCACTTGGAACTGCGTTGCCGCGCTTTTGTGCCTTTGTCTCTACGCGCGTCCCTTGTACTTCAATTTGTCACAGCTGATGCTTACCAGATGTGGAACTAGACCCTCAGTGTTTCGCACCCCCATAAATTGCTTTCACAGGGTCTCTCTCTGGCCCTTTCACTCCAAAACAAACCTGACACGTTACCGCGATCAGCTGTGACGGAGCGATTCCCTTGTTCTGTCAACTGCCCAGTCAACTGTGTTTTTGTTTTGATTTGGTACTCCTCTTTTAATCTTGTATGATTATTATTCTATTATTTGGGATTTGTAATTAGTTTATTTTGTTTATGTCGTTATTCTTTGTAAACCTCTGCCAACGTTAGATGCCCTAGTGTACCTATTGTCTCATTACTTTTGTCTTTGCTTTACACCGTTATTTTCTATTATTGTTGGCTATTGCCCTTCTTACATCAATGCTGATCTATCTTAATTGTGTCGTGCTTACTCTCTTTAGATTAAGTACTTATCTAACTGTTTTAAGGACCTAACTTCAATAACTTCAATTTAATTACGTACTTGATTGTTCCCCTAACTACCTGTATTGAATTGTATAACTTTTTTGTTTGCTAGGCGATGTAAAGTTTTTCTGAAAAATATATTTTCTTAGAGACTTACAGCCGGAAAACATATCCTCCGACCATATATGTTATTTTTGGCATCCCCTCGACTCCTTTTACAAGCACAGTAAATTTGGTTATGATCAGAATAGTATTATTTTTTGTTAAAAATCGCCAACTTATACGATACATACATAGTATGCAATATCTCGCGATTTTGACCGAAGAATAAACACGTTCCAATCGTTACCATTTTCAAGGTTATTATAGAAAAGGTCGAGGGAATTACAAAAATACCATATGTAACAGGAAAAATAATATTTTTCGCCAGCTAGACGATGTAAAGTTTTATCTGAAAAAATATCTTTTTTTTTCTTATAGACTTACAGCCGGAAAAACATTTCCTCCGACCATTTATGTTATGTTTGGCATATCCTCGACTCCTTCTACAAGCACAGTAAATTGGGTTATGATCCGATTAGTTTTATGTTTTGCCAAAAATCATCAATATTTTACGATACAGAGTATGCCAAAAATCTCGATTTTGACCGAAGAAAAAAAACGTTCTAATCGTTACAATTTTCAACGTCATTATATGAGGGGTCGAGGGCATTACAAAAATACCATATGTGACGGGAGAAATAATATTTTTCGCCTGCTAGACGATGTAAAGTTTTTCTGAAAAATACCTTTTTTTCTTAGAAAACTACAGCCGGGAAAAAAACATTTCCTCCGACCATATATTTTTTTTTGGCATCCCCTCGACTCCTTCTACAAGCACAGTAAATTTGGTTATGAACAGAATAGTTTTATTTTTTGATAAAAATCGCCAACTTTTCTCGATACAGAGTATGCAAAATCTCTCGTTTTTGACCGAAAAATAAAAACATTATAATCGTTACCATTATTAAGGTCATTATAGAAGGGGTCGAGGGCATTACAAAAATACCATATGTGACGGGAGAAATAATATTTTTCGCCTGCTAGACGATGTAAAGTTTTTCTGAAAAATACTTTTTTCTTTGAGAATTACAGCCGGAAAAAACATTTCCTTCAACCACATATGTTATTTTGGCATCCCCTCGACTCCTTCAACAAGCACAGTAAATTTGGTTATGATCAGAATAGTTTTATTTTTTGCTAAAACGCCATTTTCACGATATATATATATAGTATGCAAAACCTCACGATTTTGACCGAAAAATAAAAACGTTCTAATCGTTACCATTTTCAAAGTCATTATAGAAGGGGTCGAGGGCATTACAAAATACCATATGTAACGGGAGAAATAATATTTTCGCCTGCCAGACGATGTAAAGTTTTTCTGAAAAATATATTTTCTTAGAGACTTACAGCCGGAAAAAAACATTTCCTCCGACCATATATGTTATTTTTGGCATCCCCTCGACTCCTTCAACAAGCACAGTAAATTGGGTTATGATCCGATTAGTTTTATTTTTTGCCAAAAATTATCAATTTTTCACGATACAGAGTATGCAAAATATCTCGATTTTGACCTTAAAATAAAAACGTTCTAATCGTTACCATTTTCACGGTCTTTATAGAAAGGGTCGAGGGGATTGCAAAAATAACATATGTAACGGGAGAAATAATATTTTTCGTCTGCTAGGCGATGTAAAGTTTTTCTGAAAAATACTATTTTTTTCTTAGAGACTTACAGCCGTAAAACATTTCCTCCGACCATATATGTTATTTTTGGCATCCCCTCGACTCCTTCTACAAGCACAGTAAATTTGGTTATGATCAGAATAGTATTATTTTTGTTAAAATTATCAATTTTTCACGATACAGAGTATGCAAAATATCTCGATTTTGACCTTAAAATAAAAACGTTCTAATCGTTACCATTTTCACGGTCTTTATAGAAAGGGTCGAGGGGATTGCAAAAATAACATATGTAACGGGAGAAATAATATTTTTCGTCTGCTAGGCGATGTAAAGTTTTTCTGAAAAATACTATTTTTCTTAGAGACTTACAGCCGTAAAACATTTCCTCCGACCATATATGTTATTTTTGGCATCCCCTCGACTCCTTCTACAAGCACAGTAAATTTGGTTATGATCAGAATAGTATTATTTTTTGTTAAAAATCGCCAACTTTTACGATACATACATAGTATGCAATATCTCGCAATTTTGACCGAAGAATAAAACGTTCTAATCGTTACCATTTTCAAGGTTATTATAGAAGGGGTCGAGGGCATTACAAAAATACCATATGTGACAGGAAAAATAATATTTTTCGCCAGCTAGACGATGTAAAGTTTTATCTGAAAAAATATCTTTTTTTTCTTAGAGACTTACAGCCGGAAAAAAAACATTTCCTCCGACCATATATGTTATTTTTGGCATCCCCTCGACTCCTTCAACAAGCACAGTAAATTGGGGTATGATCCGATTAGTTTTATTTTTTGCCAAAAATTATCAATTTTTCACGATACAGAGTATGCAAAATATCTCGATTTTGACCTAAAAATAAAAACGTTCCAATCGTTACCATTTTCACGGTCCTTATAGAAGGGGTCAAGGGGATTGCAAAAATACCATATGTAACGGGAGAAATCATATTTTTCGCCCATTGGGGGATGTAAAGTTTTTCTGAGAAAATACTTTTTTTCTTAGAGACTTACAGCCGTAAAAAACATTTTTTCAACTGATGCAGCCTAACTGTCATACCCTCCGCTTGCAAGGGTTTTGTAGAAAGTAGATAGAGCTCTTATAAGAAGGTTTATTTCGGGTATGTTAATTGCAATGGAAAGAGGAAGAGTTTATCTGTGTTTGCCTGTGATTAGATTTATGATTAAACTATTTTTAGCTTCTTTAATAAGGATTTAAAACACTCTTTATTTTCGAACTTTAACCGTTAGGAGCATAAAAACTAAAAGACATTTTGAAAGATGAGCTACAGGAAAACCTAGACAATATGTTTATCTTTCATTTAAGAGTTTTTTGTTAAAATAACATAAACAGCTAGTTTCCATTTTATTTCCCACAAACCTCTGCAACGACGCTCTTCCAAGCAGCTGAGGCGAACCCATAAGAAACAACTTTGCAGTGAAACAATCTTTTGGCTTATAAACCTATTAAATAGGAAGCACTTTGTTTACTATTCGCTCCAAATATTACAAACAATTCTAGGGATTAAATACGTATCCTGGGAAAAGTTTGTTTTAACAAAGAATTTACTCAGAACAATGTATTTATATAAATTAAAATGCTACTAATCCAGTTTAACGATTTTCTCTACTTCCAAATAAGGGAACAAAACCCACTTACATAAAAAAGATTTAAACTTAACATTCAGTAAATAAAAATTATTTATGTCTAAAAAATAAATAATCTAGAACAAACTTGTATACATAAATCAAACTGTCTTCGTCTGTGAGTTTAGGCAAATAACCTTGTGTTTCGTTCAAGATAATAGACCAAATATTGATAAATTAAGCAATAAACAGTTAAACTGATATTATAACAAAGAACAGAAACTATAGAGATTATAATGTCTCTATGAGATTATAAGCAAATGTAAATTTGCTTTAAATGTACTAATGGAAAAAATGTAAAAGTATTAACACACAATAGTTAGCTTACTGTTTGGCTAGTCATCGTTTTCGGGTAGGTCCTCCACCCGAGTCGCGGTCCCTCGGTTGCCGTCGTCGACGATCCACATCACGCGTCCGTCTATGGCCCAGGTGGTCCCTCCGTCAACGGCGGCCGCCTTCCTGAACACTTCCTTAAGTCAAATCCTCCCTCATGACGACTCCACTGCCTTTGAGCTTCTTCTTCTGTGCGAACACACTTCGCCGATCACGGTAGCTGCCAAACTTCACGATGATCGGCCGGTGTCGGGGTCTTCCATCTTTGTCGGCTTGACACCAAGGCTATGTAACCGGCAGATAGCGGTGACGGGCAGGTCATCATCAAGCTTGTTCTTGCACAGCTTGACGATCAGCTGGTCGGCACCCTCCTCTCGTGACTTAGGAACACCAAACTCCCGGATATTGTTACGTCGCTGATATTGCTGCAGGTCGTCGGTTCTGAATTTAATTTCTCGGTCCAATAATGTCATAGAATCTGTTAAATTTTTCACCTGTGTTTTGAGACGTTGAACTTCCAAGCTGAGTGGTTTCAGTGACGTATCTACAGCCCCCTGCACATTCTTCTTGATATGTACGGCTAGCTTGCTCACTAACTCCTCTACGATCTTATCACTGGATATATATGTCTGAACACGATCAGTATCGAATTTGAGAGCAGCAGGAGTAGGAGCTATGGAGGCTGCTGTTTGTTTACCTTTGTTATCAGTAGGTACAAATTACAGAGATAGCGAGCGCCTGGCTCTCTTCTTATCAGCTGATGTCTTGCGTCAAGTCTGAGCAGCTGATGACGAATCAAAAATGAACCGGTTATATGAAAAGCTCGATTTCACATAGCTTCACTGAACAATCGGAAATAATATTCATACATGTTAATGTAACATCATTAATTACAAGTACAGTGCAAAAATCAAACTAGTAATTTCAGAAAAACCCAGTAAATAATCAGAATATTTCTTATTTTGTTGTTTAAAGAAGGAATAGTCATTATTTTATACAGAAGACATTGTGTAGGGAGGGAATGGAACATAAAAAAAATCAAATTTCCAAAGTTTTAAATATTTAAAAATTATTAATTATTACTAAAATACTAAAACAGTTACCAACTGTAACTTCAATCAGGAACTTAACTTTCGGTTCGGCACAACTCACTGTTGGAGCCTGTAGATTTAAAAACTCTCTGATTGGTCGACCAAGTACATCTGAATTGCAGACATACTTCTTGACCAATCAGAACGCAGCCGTTTCACACTTATAGGCTATAATCCAATTTTAGGACCAGCAGTACATTCCAAGTTCTATTTTCTTTGTTGCGCTGTTATTCCGTTTGGGTAAGTTTTAACTTTTGACCTTAACTGTCCTTTTCTAATTTTATGCTCATATGTAATTATTCCGTTCATTCCGTTTCTAGGGTTGGCTCTTCAAGCAAATGCTACTTCAACCAATAGCAAAATGCTTTATTTTAGGGCTCAAAATCACCATTAAACAGAAGAAATTAAATTCGGTCATCTACCATATGAAGAGTTGTATTTAAAAAAAAACATCCAACATCCTGTAATGAAATGAAATATATATTTTCAAAACTGATGTACACCTTAAACAATAAAATTACAAATAAACAGTATAATTAAAGAGTGTTACACGATTATCAGTTAGGTAGGGTCTGAATAAGACAAACAAGATGTATCAGCTGATGCCAAGGAGTGTTGCAGGTGCCTAATGTTGGCAAGCAAGCTGCAATATTGAGTTGGTGGAGAACGCCTTCAATTATCCAGCGACAAGACCCGCAACACACGTCTGTAGCAACTTTGCGTTCAGGATTCCACACGGCGCTCTGCGTCCCAGTCTTGTTTCACACGCCACCGCACGCTTGTTTATAACTAAAATATATGACTTTTGTCCGTACATCGTTAAGAATAGAGTATCGTACAGTTGTGTAATTAGTCATGTTATACCTTGCAAAGATAGAAGCTGGCGTTAGAATAATTTCTGTCGGATTATCTGACCCCTGTCTGTCTGATCAAAAGACCGTTTTTGAAACGTGTTCACTCGAAAGTAACTAATCAGACATGGATGAAACTTCGTTAATTTGTAAAATACATTAAACTTTGTGCTTAGGGCTAGCTAAAATGGTCATATGGCGTTTGAAAATAGAATGGCAGTAGCTCAAAGTGGGTGATTTGGGAGGTTTTTGGCAATACGACTATTTTTATAAGATGATTACCCGAAAGCTGCTGGACATATATGATAGAAAATTTGTGATACGGTTAGGTGCATTGACTTGTTTGTAAATTAATTTATTAATTCCATCCACTTTTCACCAAGTATACACGGAAGAAAAATCAAAACTTAAGAGATTGTCATAAACACCGAGTTTTCACTATTCTATCTCTGTTTCCTAGCTCTACGCTGTTTGCCCTTATTTACCGTGTAGGGTATAAAGACTTCTTAGTAGTTTACTAGGAAAACCTGATTTATTCATCAAAACCCTAAAGAATTTTCTCCACTAGGTGATTCCCTTGTAGGGATCTTCCAAAAGTCTTGTGAGTAACTGAACTCCTTTGTTAGAAAACCCTGATTAATTCATCAAAACTCTAAATAATTTCTTCTCCACTCAGGCATTGCTTAAATAGGTATTTTTTCTTCTCAATTACAGTTCTTAATCACAGCTGTGATTGGTCGTCCACTGCTTCAAGCCAGCCAATACGGCTGTCTGGTGGCTGGCTAGGCAGTCAGTGGAAAGCTGTCACTGGCTGTGGACGTGATTGATTTCTCAATTTGTCTTTTAGTTTTTAAGTTTCGTGCATGTTGTATTGCTGATGGCTAGTTGTTTATCAAATCAAAAAGGTTGAAAGGGAAAATATATTAATTTAATTTGCCAGATGCTGGTCAGCTTGTGCTGATTACTTTAAGGATGGCTCATTACGTAGGTTACTTTTCACCTGAAGACGGAGTTAGATTACAGATCCCGAAACGTCGTGTACTTTTTGTTCACTGAAAACTATAGAACACGTCCGTTATTGTATTTCAACCTCAGAAATTTTACCATCATCAACAAAAAACCTCAAACAAAGAATTAAATTACGGTTGCTCTAAGACGGTGGAAGCTGTGTCATCAAGATGCTGTTTGTGGCCGCCGCCTTATGAACGTTGCTATCAAGAAATGGCACGTATTATTATAATAAACCATCATCGACTATTAAGGAAACCTACTGTAACACCTAAACAGTACTCAGAGTTGAATTATTTGAGACCGATCTACTCTTTATTGAATTTATTCTGCATCAGGCTCGCCGTACGAAAGATCAACGATCATCACTAGCAGGAACGTTATGTTGTTGCCTGCTCAACTTGAAGGAGCTCTTGAAACGCCATAAAGAGCTCATTCAAGTTATGTATTGCTTGGATCGATATTGCCTCCTTTGTTGGTATTGCCTCCTTTGCTGGTCAGCTAACCGTTATCAGCTTTTATCTAGGTCACCTGAGTAACCTGACCACATGGCGATTCAGCTGAAATAAAGACGAAAAATGAATGCAAATCATACGAAATCAATAATAGCCTAATATTTGGCGACTGAATTCTTCCAATGCAGTTCCTTTCCTGAACTATTCTTTTTGTGGTACTTCTTTTGTACTTTTCAATTAATAGCGATTCCAGAGTTTAATCTGTTATTGTGGACATTTTCCATCGTTAGAGCCAGATTATCAAGACGTTTCGAAATCTGACCCCTTTTTCAAGTCACAATTCTTAAACGAGAAATTGACGGACCCGGAGCACGTAATGTCCGGACTCTGACATTCTCCCATCGTCAACAACAAACTTCAAAAAAAGAATAGCGATTCATTGTTCGGGGTGGTTATGTGTAACAAGAATTCCGGGGGTTGTCATAGCTCAGTAGTACAGTGCGTGCTTCGCACCAAATCAACCCAGGTTCGATTTCCGGGCGAATTGATAACTTTTCACGATGACCATTTACCGTGGTTCGGAAGTCACGTTAAGCCTTTGGTATATTCCATTGGTCGTTGGGCTATTAATTAAAGACCCAATCTGGGGAACAGTCGGTCTAGTTTTAACGCCATCTAAGTCGGGGTGGGTTAGAAGAAACGAACCTCTCTACAAATCTTTTTCATCTGTATGTATTCATGCTTCTCTTTTCAGCTAAATGTTTCTTTACTATGTTTTTACCATATCTTGTAAAAAACGATATATGCCGTATATAAATAAATAAAAGCAAGAATACACCTCAGTGCCCATTAAAAACACTCATAACACCCACCCTTCATATTCACCTTAAAATACCCTATAGTACAGTTCGTTAGGTGGCCTTTAGATTTCCTGCTGACCACTTATGGCCCTATAGTCCATCTCACAGGCCATTCTAAACCTGACGAACTGTAGTGGTCGGTGTCTCAAATTAAAGTATCAAAAGAAAAAGGGATAATGTAGGGTACCGGTAATACTTTAAATACAAAAGTTAAACATAATTAAATAGAGATGTAATAAGTAATGGCCAGACACGATGGAAATACGGATAATAAATACAGTATCCATAAATAAATGTGGACAATTCTGTACAAGGTAACGTTTACATACGGGATGCACAACAAACTTGTTATTGTTCATAGGAAGGCCATATGAACATCGATCGAGTGGACAGGCTCGACCGGTGCTGCTACCTAGCAGCAACAACAACAACCACGCGGAGCACGTGGTGTATATCGCATGAACATCGATCGAGTGGACAGACTCGACTGGTGCTGCTACCTAGCAGCAACAACAACAACCACGCGGAGCACGTGGTGTATATCGCATGAACATCGATCGAGTGGACAGACTCGACTGGTGCTGCTACCTAGCAGCAACAACAACAACCACGCGGAGCACGTGGTGTATATCGCATGAACATCGATCAAGTGGACAGACTCGACTGGTGCTGCTACCTAGCAGCAACAACAACAACCACGCGGAGCACGTGGTGTATATCGCATGAACATCGATCGAGTGGACAGACTCGACTGGTGCTGCTACCTAGCAGCAACAACAACAACCACGCGTAGCACGTGGGGACCTTATCTTGAGACATCTTATCTATACCAGTTTTCAACACACTGATGGCTAGAACTGGTGATGCAGTTTGGTTATCCAACTACTTTGGAAGCCGATTAAGTGGATTCACCCCGAAATGCGATGATGTACGTGATGTATTGTCGTTCGCAAGCGACCGCATCCTGGTGATGTCGGGTACGGTGCATAATAATGATGCATAATATAGTAACTAATACATAATATCCATACATAATACAGCTCTCTAGCGTGATCTTTTGTTTGTTTTGAATAAATTGTTCCAACCATCAACGCGTCGGAACAACGTGGTGATCCTACATTATTTAGAAGTCAACCTGCTAATTCCAGCATTGTTTTGACGATGTTCTAATCACACCTTCTCATTTCCTTTTCGCTATAGATAAATAGTGATCGGAGTAGCATATTCATGCTAGTGTCACCAAGTGACACGTGACACTAGTGGGAGAGATTGCGGCACTGGTAAATAAATATAAGTGTTCCATTTGGAAAATTATTGGGACCTGCTGTCTCTCGTACTGTGAGCTAATTACAAAACTGTAGAATTTATAAATGACTTCACATGATCTAATATTATCATCAATAAGCAGAATAACATTTTAGTTGAATTAGTATGTAGCCCATTATTCTAGTTTTGGTTTGTACTCGTATATACTACCTACTCTGAATGTGTGCAGATGATTTTTTTTCTTGTATGCCTAATCTACTTGTTTTTATTGTATAAAAAAATGTTTTCATTGCACTGTTTAACATATTAATGAATATCTTGCATTTTGTTATGTCAAAATAGCTTGTAAGGTGAAAACTGTAGCTATTGTATAAATAAATTGAATAAATAAAAAAAAAGTAAAAATAAAAAAATTACTTTTATTGATCTGATGTTTTTCAAATAGGCTCAGGAAGGAAAAATAATTTAAATGAAAATTTTGTATAAAACATATGACAAAATACAAGTTCAAAAAAACAATAATAAAATTATACAAAATAAAAAAGGCTCTATCGGTATACCACAAAGAATTAGTTAAAATAATTTGAGGAAAGGTAAATTTGGAAATAGGCCATGGTTAAACGTTTCTAAATTATATACTTCTGTTAAGAAGAGCTTCATATCTCCATGGAAAACTATATGTTTTATGCAACTTGAATCATGAAATGTAATGGAACATACAGATTGTGATGGTTTGTTTTATAGTGTTTCACTTCTAAGGCTTCGGCCTGCGGTCTCGGCGTATGTGGCTTTCTGAGGTTTGCCCTCAAGTTTGTTATAGTATTTGTTCTGAAAATACTTTATTTTAGTTTGTTTGATTATAATGGCAGCTGTGAGTTTTATTTTAATATGTTGTAAACAAGTCTTCATAAAACTAAAAAGTGAGTTTGTTGATGGTCGCTAATAAAAGCAAGTGTAATTAGTTTTCACACAATTTCTTTTTCTTTTACCTTAATATTGAAAACCCACTAATTTATTTGCAATAGGTTATGGTGCCCAGTGTGTTCGATTGTTTAAAGTTAGTTGTTTATAGTTTGAATTTTTAATTAATTTAAAGTAAACAAAGTTAACTTAACTAGTAAACAATGGATTTTTTCAAAACATGTTAAGCCTTTAGGTAGTGAGTCAGAAAAAGAAAAAGTTTTTCTATTTGGAAAAGAAAAATGCGAGATTTGTTAGACTATCATGAAGGGGCTCTAGACGTCATTGACAAGAAGCTAGTGAGACCTCAACCATTAAAGGAGGATGCTACGGATTCAGAAATCAAGAAGCACAAAGAGACTTCAGATTTGTACCGTAAGGCAAACAGCTATGCTAAATCAATGATAACAAGCTCAGTAACAGACGATGTTTACCAGAAGATAATGGACCAAGAAACTGCTAGTGAGGCATGGGACATGTTAAAAGTAAACTATGAAGCAACATCAAAAGATCAGTTGTTTAAGGCATGTTCAGAGTTCTTTAGTTTTAGTTGGACACAAGGGAGAGATGTTTCGTCCCACATAGCCAAATTAAAAACTTTATGGAATGAACTAAACAATGGCCTAAAGATGAAAGGTGAAAGTCAGTTGCCAGACTTATTGCTAGTGTGCAAGAATTTGCACATCTTACCAAGAGAGTTTGAGAACTTTTAGTCTAGTTGGATGATGTTAACCAAAGATGAGAGTAAAACTTTTGATGAGATGATAAATCAGTTGTGCATGTTTGAAAGAAATTTTGTTAAAGACACAAAAGAGGTAAAGTTTGAACCTGTACAAGAGGCCTTAACCACAAAAGTAAATAAAGGAAAATTTACTCAGAAGGTTGATACCAAAAGCAAAGGTTTTAAGGGTAAAACTAAGGATAATGACCTGTGTAATTACTGTAAGAAGAGAAGGCATTGGGTAAAAGACTGTCGAAGTTGTTTAGCCGATGGAAAGCCTAGTAAAACTGGAGCGAATCAGGGCAAATCTAGTCCAATTCCTGTTAGTAATCAAGCGAAGTTTGTCAGTGAAGAGGCTTATGTTTGTGAGCTTGATCCAACAGTTTGGTGGGTAGACAATGGAGCAACTAGGCAGGTGACAAAATGTCCGGACTTTTTCTCAGAATTCGAGAGGTTTACATGATCTCACGGTATCAAAGCTGCCGGCAAAGCGACTCTTAAAGCTTTAGGTAAAGGTAGCATTGAATTGTCAAACGGATACAAGCTGGTAGATGTATGGTACGTTCCCGAGGTTAGTAAGAATATATTTTCTACGCTATCTGCTCAAGACAGAAATCCAAACAGTGAGTTTAGGTCATCAGCAACAGAATGTTATTTGAAGATAGATAATAAGATTGTTTTGCAAGGAGCTAGACAACTCAACGGATCTTTGTACAAAACAGATATACATACAGAGTTTCCCAAAGAACAAGCAGAAGTAAATGTTCTAGAAGACAAGGACATGTTACAGCTGTACCACGAAAGATGGGGTCATCAAGACAAGAGACACGTAAGAGAAATGCTGAAGAAGGAGTTCAACGCAAAGCTTCCGCTAGAAACAGAAGCTTGTGAACCTTGCATTTACGGTAAAGCTCACAGATTACCATTTGGACATAGAGAGAAATGTACCAAACCTGAAGAACTAATGTCAGTAGACGTATGTGGACCTTTTGACGAATCTTTTCAGAAAAAGCGATACTTGGTACTGTTTAAAGACAGCTACACAAAGTTTCGGTACGGATTTTTGATGAGGGAAAAATCTGAAGTGAAAGATATGCTAGGAAAAGTAATCCAGCACACGAAGACTTTAGGTAACAAAATTCAACAGTTATTAAGCGATAATGGAGGTGAATTTGACAACAAAGAAGTCAGAGAAATCCTAAGTAAAGAAGGGATTGTTCAGAGATTGACAGCACCTTACACGCCTCAACAGAATGGCAACACAGAGCGTGAACTGAGGACAGTCGTGGAGATGGCAAGAACCCTGAGGTTTTCTCGAAACGACGTCGAGTTTCCTGCTGCCATGTGGGCAGAGTTGGTTTCAACGTCAACTTACATCCTGAACAGAACCGGAAAGTCATCCGTAGAAGGGGTGAGTCCTTATGAGTTGTGGATTGGGAAGAAGCCTAGAATCAAGCACCTGCGGATCATAGGATCTACATGCTACGTTCACGTTCCAGATCAGAAAAGACGGAAGATGGACAGAAAAGCAGTCAAAGGATACCTTATCGGATATGACGGAGATGAGCGGTACAGAATCTGGATAAAAGAAGAGAACAGAATTATTTTGAGTAGAGATGTAGTGTTCCAAGAAGTCACAGGGGAATGTGATAGCCAGGTTGAACTACCTTTTAAGGGCAGAGTTTCAATTCAGGGAAAGGAACCAGACTACGATCAAGGCTACTTTGAAGACAATTCAGACAGTGAAGGAGAAGAAGACGAAGACGTCCACCATTCCCAAATTCAACTTAGAGATCGATCAAAACTCAAGAAGCCAACACGTTTTGATGATTACGTCATGATGACTGAAGAGTTAGTTAATGGAATAAAAACTCCAGAAACTTATGAAGAAGCAGTCAGCACTGATCAATGTCGAGAATGGAAACAGGCCATGGACAACGAGATCAAATCTTTAGAAGAAAACCATACATGGGACTTAACACAATTGCCAGAAGGAGTCAAAGCAATTCCAAGCAAGTGGGTGTACAGAGTGAAAACAAACCCGGATGGAACTGTTGACAAGTACAAGGCAAGATTGGTCGTTAAAGGTTTCAATCAACGTTATGGAATCGACTACCATGAAACATTTAGCCCAGTAGCTAAATTGAGTACAATTAGATCGATATTAAGCGTTGCAGTGAGTGAAGGTTTGCATCTGATGCAGTTTGACGTCTCAACCGCATTCTTATACGGAGAACTTGAGGAGGCGATCTACATGCAACAACCTGAAGGCTACAAAGATAACACGAGTCGAGTTTGCAAGCTGAAGCGAAGTTTGTACGGACTTAAACAAGCACCCAGATGTTGGGCAAAATGCTTTGGAGGATTTCTTTCAGAAAAAGAAAGAATTACGTACGCTTGAAGAGAGTACTGAGATATGTTAAAGGAACTAGTGACATGGGCATCATCTACCATCCAAACTCAAGAAGTGGTGTTTTGGAGTGTTACAGCGATGCAGACTTTGGAGGTTGTAACACAACTGGTCGATCAAAATCAGGAGTCGTCATAAAGCATGCTGGTGGAGTAATTTCTTGGCTGAGTCAAAGACAGGCAATTACAGCAACATCAACTACAGAAGCTGAACTTGTGGCTGCGACAGAAGCAACGAAGGAGATTGTTTGGTTGAAGAGACTGTTTCAAGGATTGACAAAACTTGAAGAAGTTCCAGTGTTACAAGTGGACAATCAAGCAACAGTGAAACTAGTTCATAATCCTGAGTTTCATAGCAGAACTAAGCACATAAGGATTAAATACTTTTTTGTTCAAGAACGAGTCATGGACAGAGAGCTAAGGGTTGAGTACATTCCTACCGAGCATCAGCTAGCGGATATAATGACTAAACCTCTGGCCAAACCAAGACTGTAAGCTCTTTCACAGAAGATGGGCATGACATAGACTGTTGTGAAGACTTGGCATAATTAAACAAAAGGGAAAGTGTTATAGTATTTGTTCTGAAAATACTTTATTTAAGTTTGTTTGATTATAATGGCAGCTGTGAGTTTTACTTTAATATGTTGTAAACAAGTCTTCATAAAACTAAAAAGTGAGTTTGTTGATGGTCGCTAATAAAAGCAAGTGTAATTAGCTTTCACACAAATTCTTTTTCTTTTACCTTAATATTGAAAACCCACTAATTTATTTACAATAAAGTTTACTCACACCTTAATTTTTTCTATACCATCGTATTTTCTTTGGAAAAAAGTATATTCATGCCTTCAGTATGGTAAGACTCAGACCCGGGACCATGGAATGAGGACCGATCCTGACCCCCAGAACACGTTTTAAGTACTTGAGTAATTGATTTTATTTCGAATATATATTTTTGCCCGACGCATTTTTGTCCGATTTTCGAGTTCCTTTCATAACAATCTCGGTCAAGTTCGTTATCCAGCAAAATCTTGCTACCAAAAGTTACCTTTTGGGAGGTAGTTTTGGTAAAAAATGTGGGTTTAATGGTCTAAAACAGTACATTTTATACGATCTGGATAAAATTCAATATACATTTGTATTTTAACGATATCTATCAATATACTAAAAATTATCATAATCCAACGAATCGTTTCTAAATGGCGGCCAAAAAGGTGTTCTCTCGCAATAACAGCGGACGAATAGTCCTATTTCAATGGAATTTGAAATGTGTTAGTGCTTCAAGATATGTAACAAAACTTGCAGTACAAGAACACGTAAGTCTGAGGCCGAAGCGAGGATATGAGCGTAGCGAACAGCCTTGTAGCGGCTGTGATAATGGGCCACGTTAGTCTGCAGCCAAGGGCCGAAGCGAAGCTGTGAGCGGATCGAAGAGCCTCGTAGTGGCTGTGATAATGGGCCACGTTAGTATGCAGCCAAGGGCCGAAGCGAAGCTGTGAGCGGATCGAATAAGAGTAACAAATTGCAAAATCAATTCAATTAACTCATGCTAGTGGTGCTTTAGCACTTAGCTGCGTATCGGCATGGTTTGTTGTCAGTTTATTGCCCAAATTTCAATAAATAGTCTTAGCTAACTGCTTAGGTTTTGGTGTTTTAATTATTCCAGAGGTTGAATATTGTTGAACCGTTCCCATGAATCTTTTAACATGTTAAACGCTATTAAAATTAAAAACAAACAAGTACGTGTGACAAATAAAAATTGTAAAATATTAAAGAATGTAGCTGTAAGCTACACTGACAAATGAGCCATTGACGTGTACTAGCCTACTGTTATCTGCAAAACGCTATCGGTTCCTGTTGAGTAAGGGACAACGATGAGTATTTCTGAGCTATCACAAAAGGAAGTGGATTATAATGAGAATGAGTTTAGTTTTAATAGACTAATCTCACATTTTCTTGTGCCAATTTCTAATTCAGTTGCAATGTGGGCTACGAGAGCCTTCAGATTACCTCAGAAAGGATAACTTTGTCTATACTTTCTGTTCACTGTGTAATGTATTAAAGAGCTCATTAATGTTAATGATCTAGTAGTTTACTTCATTAGTTTCAAAACTGTTAAATTGTCTTCACTGGTTTGCATCTGTAGCCTACTACTCAGAAGGTAGGAACTGATTCGGGCTGTTGTCCGTTCTTCAGTTTAAACAAATTTCACGTAAATAGTTTTGTAGTTTGTTTACTATGATTGGTTGAATTGTGTTGATATATTTTATTACAAATCAAGTCAGTTATGGTAATATTTAGTTTATTATGTTATCCCAACAAGTTATGGCAATAAATAGGCTGTTGCCATTTTCAATTTATTCATTTGATGTGAATGTGCTCGCTTCTCCGGTCCTTGGTTATTCATGATCAGTACGGGCTGGCGAAAAGCCATCTGCCTTTATTTTACATACAAGCAGTGTCTGTGTTGTCGTCCAGCCCAGGAACGCTTGGGTGCCTTGGTTCGGGGGGAGGGAGTGAGCTCGCATAATTGTTTTGAAGGGATACACAAAACCTTTGTGTAAGTATAAAATTATTTTTGGCACTACAAATTAAAAACCGATCTTGTTTTAATCATAACTTTTGTTTATACTTCTCCTTCGCTGTATTTTCTTAACTGAAATTGAAGGAATCTCAAAACAGGCAATGCCTTTGAGATCCTATATTTTCTTGTATTATTGTATAAATCATCATATACTGAAATTATTTTTATAATAGTCTATTTTACTTGCATAATAATGTGTTTAGCTATCTCTAGGTTGTTTTATTCTGTATTCATTTAGTCTGTAAGATTCAGCCCTGGCAGGTAGAAGATTTCATGGTTTATTTTTGAATTTAAATTATCTGATTTAGATGATGTATGTATACTATGTAAATAATCAAGAAAATAAATACATTCTTATTCTTATTTCAAAAACCAAAAAGTTCTGTTATTGTGTTGTATAGAGAATTACTTGTCTAAAAATGCACACGACCTTAATTGATTCATGATTAAGCCTTCTGAAAGGCCAGTGCATTTGACGTTGAAAGGTACGTAACCTGACACATTATTTAACCTTAATTTAGGAGAGTAAGTGATATTTATAATAAATTAAAATTTCACTGAATAAAAATAATAATCATACTCGTATTTTAGGTTTGCCTGTGTATTCCTGTAGTTATAAGTCAGCAACGTATCAACTGTTATTATATGAAGTAAACAATATTGTGGCTCATAAAAACTGAGGAATAATTTTGGATTGTAGTTAGTAGGCACGACCATTATAACCATTTAGTAACTTCGGCTTTAACATTTATTTTAAGTTAACTTTGGCTGAAATAGGTTTTATTGGCTCTCACGCTTATTGTATTTTACATGTTCTTGGAAACTACTGTATTTTACCAAGATTATTGTATTGTACCAAGGCGTGTGTCGCCATAATATGAAATAAGTGTGCTCGCTCAAATAGTTTTTAAACGGTCCATCCAGATTGCTTACGACTTTATTAAAAGTTGGCACAATTTTAGTATTTTTTTGTAAGAGATACTTTCTTAATAAAAGTATCGGTATTCCATATCGTAGAATGAAAAAATAAAATGTATTTCGAAAACAATGAACCATTACATTATCTTTATTTATATTGGCTCACTAAATCATAAAACAAAGGTTGAAATATTTTATTGGTATTTTTTATTTGACTTTCCCCATGCTACTTGGGATCAGTCCTTCCCCACTTGCTACCCATGTTTCTGTCCTTTCCCTTCCTTTCTCGCCCTTTCCTCCCTCAGATCCTCTTTCCCCCTTTCCCTGCAGCTCAACTTTGGTCAAACCATTTTTTTTACACCTTTTATTTAAAACTATTTTATCTTTGGTCAAATAGTTCCTCAGCCTCCTTGGACCACCTCAGCCTTCACACCCCTTTAAAGCTTAAAACCTGTCATATTATGTATATAAATGTGCGTATCTCGGACATTTCCGGCCCTTCAGAAGAAAAAAACTACTCCCTACGTTTTGGGCAGTAGGGGAAACTTCAAACGTTTATAAGGGCCTCAGTATACAATAATTACTTAACCTAGGATCTAGTGTAACATGTTAAACTTGTCTTAAAGCAGGCCTTAGGTTAAGTAATTACTGTACTGTAGTGTAAGGTTAGGTTATACCCTTGACAAGGAGTGAAGTTTCCCAACCACACGAAACGTAGGTAGAAAGACGTAGTTTTCCTCTAGAGGTGGCCGGAAAGGTCCGAGATCACAATTTTATAATTGAACTCCGTTACATCGGTAGTTCGGTGGCCCGGGAACTTTCAGTCTAACATTTTCTGTTTGATGGTGTGTTTCCAAAACAGGATGCCTCCAGCAGGACTGGTTTCCTTGCCAGAAAAGCTGCTTCTCCACATTTGCTCATTCCTGCCAGAAGACTCACTGACCAGCTTGTCCCGGACCTGCTCCCGGCTGCTCCGTGTCCTCAACAGCGATGCTGTGTGGGAGACATTGACGAAGTGCAGTTTTACAAACAAAACTACATGTTTGTGAAAACCGATCGGGGTATTCAGTTTTGTGACATCAGCAAAACTCCTGTGCTTTATCCAACACGAATAAAACAGAGTAGTCAAGGTGAGTTTGGAGTAAGGTTGTTCCTGGTTGAGGACTATTTGGTGGTCGCTGACTCGTGTGTGGTGAATGTGTACCGCATCGATGTTACGAACAAAGAGTTCCCATTTCTGTACTCGTTCGCGATAAAAGACGAGAACGTGGTCGGTGGCTGTGTAGCTTTAGAGGATGGGTGTGTGCAGAAGCACGATTGGGAGTACAGAGCAGAAATGGACTACCTGTTCTGTACTCAAATATCATCATCAGACCGTTTTCCTATTTTACACATTTGGAATATCGTTACCGGATTGAAAATGGGGACCTTTCAGGCCCCTGTGGCCGGGAGCGTTCTAGTGATGGAATCATTTGCTGACGACAACTTGCTTTTACACGTCAAACGTGGTCCGGTCGCTTTCTACTTTAGGTTATGCATGTCAACGAAAACGTTCTCCAGTACCATATTCAGACTGCCGTTTATATTTGAACACATGACGGTTCGTTCGTTCGGTGACGGCTATTGCTTAAAGTATATGAGACCGCGTAGTGCTCTTCTTCTGTTGGAGACTGTAAATTTGATACTAGAACTCTACTAGAAAAAGGCCTGAATTTCGCCATTGCACCTAAGAATATTCCGACAGAAGAGATCATCTGCTCCGTTGAAGCTGCGGTCAAGGACCTAGATCCAGTGGAAGCTGAGGAAGTAAGACAGGATGTGGCTACCGTTTTGCGAAAATCTAGGCCTCCTAAATCCAACTTAACGAAAGAAGAAAGAAATGCTCTACGTGTTCTGAAAGAAGATGCAACGAGATTGGTTCTACCAGCAGACAAGGGAAACGCAACAGTGATCATGGACACCACTGTTTACAAAGAAAAGATTCACCAGCTGTTAGAAGATGGACCCTACAAGAAAGTCAGAAATCCTACAAAACGTATTACCACTGCTATAAATAAACAGATTAGATCAACTACGGCCATCGAGGAAAATAAGAAAAAGTTTTTAATTAACTCGGACCCGAAACCACCTCTACTCTATGGTTTGCCCAAAATCCACAAACAAGATATACCTATGAGACCGATCGTTAGCTCTATTGGTTCACCCACGTACAACGTAGCTAAATATGTCGCAGGAACTTTATCACATTGTGTAGGCAAGACAGCTTCTTATGTTAAGGACTCAAGACACTTTATTGAAATGATAAAAAACATCAAGTGTGAAGATGATGATATTCTAGTGAGTTTCGACGTGGAATCACTCTTCACCAAGGTGCCAGTCCCCGAAACAGTGAAGCTCATCAAGAACATGACGTCACCAGAATTGGCGAGCTTGGCAGAGTTATGTCTTCAGTCAACGTATTTCTTCTTCGACGGAAAGTATTACGAACAGATAGATGGAGCGCCCATGGGTTCACCGCTTTCGCCCGTAGCTGCAAATTTGTACATGGAGCATTTCGAAGGTTTAGCACTGGAAACGGCAACGAAGAAACCAAAAGTATGGTTACGATACGTAGACGATGTATGGGCTGTGTGGTCTCATGGAAGAAAATGCTTAGAAGAATTCCTTCAACATCTGAACGACATTCACCCGAACATCAAGTTTACTGTTGAAGTGGAAACTGACGGGCGGTTGTCATTTCTGGATGTTCTTACTACAAGAAAAGAAGATGGAACTCTGGGCCATTCAGTGTATAGAAAGCCTACACACACAAACAGATACTTGAACGCTCAATCACACCATCATCCAGCACAGAAGAACGGGGTGTTGAACACACTAATAAACAGAGCCATCCACATATCAGATAAGGACAGTTGGAATTCAGAAAAGAAAATATTACAGAAAACACTGCAAGAAAATGGTTATACAAGACATCAAATCAACAAGGCATTACACCGACAGATTGCAAGAACGAGCTCAGCCGCCATCCAAAGTGAAAACCAGCGACAAATACAAGATAATGTTCCACCGAAACGAGCCTACATTCCATACGTCAAGGGGACTACAGATAAGGTTGGGAGAATTCTGAAGAAACATAACATTCAAACCATATTCAAGCCGGCCAACAAAATCAGGAACTGTTTACGACCTGTGAAAGACAACATTCATCTTTGTACACCTGGAGTTTATGAGATACCTTGCAGTTGTGGCTCAGTCTATGGTGAAACGAAACGGCTAATTTCTACACGACTTCAAGAGCACATACGGCACACAAACAAGACATAGAAAAGTCGGCAATAGCAGAACACAGCTACAAGACAAAGCATGGAATTGATTTTGACAAAACCAAAGTCTTGGCAAAAATTTCACATTATTATCCAAGGAAAATTAGAGAAACCATAGAAATAATCAAGCATGAAGACAACTTTAACAAAGAAGACAGCATAAAATTATCAAAAACTTGGCAGCCAGTTCTTCAGAAGTCCTATTGAAGCCAGCCAATCCAGTTCGACAACGAGCAACAGGCTCCGCCCACTTCGGCCAATCAGGTGACAGGACCCCCACTGGGGTATATAAGGAAGACGCCACGGCCGGCCAATCCAGTCTCAGCCAGTCAACAAGCTACTGAGGATGACTCTCCACAGCGAGGTCGAAACGTCTAGCAGTTATTGTATTTCAACTGTGACGCGGTGTAAACCGGAAGCCTTAGATCTTAGTGATGACACCGGCCGCGAAAGCCTAAGAGTTAAGAGAAGTGCTGTTATTAGAATCTTACCACTCACTTTCGATTTTGACGCATTCATTAATTTCATACACAGTTACAGTTACCTTGTTTGAGGGCCTGTAGATCCTACGGTGCAGGTTGTAGTCTATACACGTGTTTCGCAGCGCTTGTGCTGCATCATCAGTAGACACAATAAGTCACTATTTACACTGATATTAAAACTAAACACTATTAAAACTAAGAAACTTAATTAGAACTATTTACATGGTCCACGGCACTTGTTCACTCAGATGCAGCACAAGCGCTGCGAAACACGTGTTTAGACTACAACCTACACCGTAGGATCTACAGGCCCTCAACCAAGGTAACTGTAATAAAACAAGGTCCTGCAACTGGGAAAATAGATATTTATCATACAAAGTTACTGTGTCTCATGAGTTATGTCAGCTCATGTTCATCCTAATGATATCCACACTTTTATTGGGGTGCTTTTGTTTGTTTTGTGTAGCCTGTCCTTTCTGTCAATAGGCTATTGATTGTACTTATTATACTAGCATTGTTTACATGATCGCTTTAAATTTGTTTACGACACAATTACAGACCTACCAGTTAACTTAAATTACTCGAAGTTAATATTGTAAAACTGTAACAATTTATACGTCATTCGGTAGTCGTTTTTAGACCTTTCTGAAGTTGCTTACACTTTATGGATTATAAAATCCAAGCTATAATACTGTTTTCGTCAAAGGTTCCAATATTTGGAAGCTTCGAAAATGTGGCCATAGGTTCCATATGATACAGAATACTACATAATCAAATTAGTTAATTCTATGTTAACTAATATAATTAGTTAATATAGAATTAACTAATATAATTAGTTAATTCTATATTAACTAATATAATTAGTTAATTCTGTAAATAACAAACTGGAAATCTTTCGAAGGACAATATTATCATTAGTATTCTTCGCAATAACATCATTGCTGTTCCAAAGAAAAGTTGCCAAATCTTCTGATCACCCCTTTACATGGTTTTGGGGTGTTCCCTTGGGATGGCAGAGTTTTGTGTTAATCGTCTGAAAAACACATTAATAATATTTTAGCTAAAATATTCTCTAATACACACTAAATTGATGTCTTATTAAAAAATTATTAAACATTGACAACAAAATCATTAGTCATAGTCACTTACTTTTTCATCATTTACATCAATTTACTTTGATTGTGATTCAGTCAAAGTACAATATTTAAATTAAATATGTTGCAGTGAAAACAACATTAAAAGAAAAAACATACAAGTATGTAGGATCTTAACAAAACAACTAAACTAAAATTTTAGTGAAAATGCACATTGTGTAGGCAAGAAAGAAACAAAAAATCAGTTTCGCAAACCCTGAGATCTTTTTATGTGGACTGTCCCGATACCAAGCGAGGTACTCCGGAACGCTATAAAAGCAGTGATTAAATGGTTAAGAAGAAAATCGAAGATACTTTTGTTACACTCCCCTTGGAAAGCTAAGGAGTCGGAGACTAGTGTAGCCAGATGGTAGAGTAAAAGCACTCGCAAACCAAATTAAAACTTATGTTTATTGGAATAACAAACTGGCTATAAGAAAGCAAATAGGCAAATAAAAATTAAATTGTCAAACATATGAACTACTATAAAAGGTCATCGTGACTGGGCTCTATGTAAAGATGAGTTCATACTAGTAACTTCAAGATTTCAGAATATTAAATAGCTGAATCTAATTATCCAAAGTAATCTCATTTAAAAAGTAAGCTAAAATAAAAGTATTATAAAATTAATCTAAATCAACGTGAGACAACTAGAACTGCAAGAGCTGAGCAAGTAAGTTTCGGAGTTAAGTTAAAATTAAAAGAACATAAAAATTTGTTTTTTAGACTTAAGGTTGGGATTGGGCCTAGGTTAGGATCTACCTTCCCAGGGCAGCATCGTAAAGGGGGACCCCGACACGCAGGGATTCTCCTAGACAACTGAAGCCAGAGGAGCCAAGCCACCTGTTATTACTTGCTCAGCATAACCTTGACTATCAAAACAATCTGGCCAACAATGCTTTGATAACAAGGAAGCAGTTCTGAAGGCTGTCAGCACAACATAGTGACACTAAGTTATTAAAATAATGTGTTAGTATTTAAACCTGAAGGCAAAAGAGATTCTTTATTGAACTTACTCGTACATAAAATATTAAAACCATGAAATTTCTAACCATCGTTATACTTTGTTTGAAGTATTTAGGAGAGGTCTCATTTTTCAGATGGGTTGATAGTTTATTAAAGAGATTTGTACCACGATGTTTTTTTGAAAAAAGTTGTGCGATGACCAACTTATTGCAGAAGAGTGGAGTTTCGAGTAAAATGATGATGTATGTGGTTTCTACCGCAAAACTTGTCTGGGTGTGAGTAAACAAAGAGAAGGCATTTGAAAATATACAAACAAGGAAGGGGGAGTATTTCTAACTGCTTGAAAAGAGCTCTACAGGGTTCCCTGAATGGTGATTTTGTCATGAGTCTTATGATGTTCATTTGTACACGAAAGACTTTAAAAGCATCAGAAGGGTTTTCCCAAAGCATTATGCCATACGAGATATGTATGTGACTGAAAGTATGCAAAATATACCTCACGTAAGGTTTGGAAACTGTTATATATGTGTTTTATAATTTATTATTATTTCTCTTTTGATTTGATTACTTTAGAATTATAACATATGTCATCATATTGTTATTACAACAACAACGTTTGGTCTGAATTAATGCAAGAATGGAAATAGATGTTTTGCTTATAAACTTAAAACTACTCTTGTTCATTATTTTAGAACATAACATTGGCGAAGAGGAAGAAAGAACCCAACAACTAAGAACATGTCTTACAATGAGAATTTTTTATTATTAAAGAAAAAACGAACAATTGTCAAACGACAGATCACAAAAGCTAGGAAGGCAAGACCCTAGTGACATTGAACTAAATGAAAAATTACATGTATTAGAAGATTATTGGACACGATACATACAATTACAGGACAAAATAGATGAACAAACCGATGATATTGATATACAAAATGAAATAGAATACAGATGCAACATGGAACATGAATATTTGCAATTCAAAGTTGAGATGAAGACTTTGTTGCAAGAAAAGCAATCTAAAGGTATCGTACTATTTTCCACTACTCTAAATGAGCAGTTGAACAATCCATCAGATTCAGGTAAGAGTACAAATGTTGCTAATTTCAACTTTACACCTTGCCAAAACGATGAATCTTTTGGAAACTTATTAAAAGACTGGAAATATTTTTATTGATAAAACAACAAGATTTAGATGTGAAAACAAAAGTTTACATTCTTCTACACCCACTTACACCTAGTTTACATCAACACCTCTATGATATTTGTGCTCCAGAGAATCCCTTAGATAAAACTTACGATGAACTGGTAAAATTAACTGACTGCCTAGACCCCAAGCCTAGCATATGGGCGTTGTAACATAAGTTTATTACGCGTACCCAACATCCAGGGGAGAACATAACAGACTTTTCTGTAGCTTTAAAGAAAATGTCTACTGATTGCCAGTTTAATTGTGTCTGTGGTAAGAATGTTGCAGGTATGTTCTTGAGCTTACAGTTTATAAGAGGCCTAAAGGACAATGACATTCGAGTAAAGCTTTTACAGAACCAAAATTAACAAGACTACAAAGATATTGTACAAACAGCCTATACAATGGAGCTCGGAAAATCAGAGAGTAATATTGTACACAATGAAACTAGACCCTTAACAGATCATGTCCACCAAGTACAGAGGAACAAAACACCATCACCTTCATTTCAAAAGAAAGTTTGGAGGACAGATACGTCAACACAAAACATGCATTTTGAAAAGCTCAAAGGTAAATGTTTCAGATGTGGATCAACCAATCATAGAGCGAACCAGTGTAGATTCAAGGACACTACATGTAATCGATGTGCAGAAAATAGGACATTTAGCAAGCGTGTGTCTACAACCAAAGAAAAACACCGGACTGGATACTAACCAAACTGAAAATGCATTTCTGAATGAGGAGAAAGAACATGAAATCCACAATTTTGGAGGGAACGCTACTGATAAATTTATAATACACGTAGAAATTTAAGGTAAATAAATAAATCTTTTATTGCGTAAAACATATACATGTCATGCAACCGTCGTTTGTATTAAGTATCTAAAATTTTGCATTCATACACATCGAAATCCCATTCAAACATACAGTATTTGCATTCACCCAATTCTCATTCACTCGAATTTGTTGCACTCTAGCCCCTTGGTCCGTGGTTTGTTTACGCGGAGCCCCAGTCGTGTGCCATAAACTCGTTTATATTATAAAATGCTTCTGCGACCAAAATCTTTTTCAAGCGAGTCTTGAATGCCTTTAGCATAGGTGCACTTTTTATCGAATTTGGGAGTCTGTTGACTAGTTGAACTCCTGCCTGTGAAGGCAAACGTTCATGAGCTACCGTCCTGTGTCTCCCAGTTCGGTAGTTCTCCCTGCCCCTGGTTACGTAAGAGTGGATATCACTCCCTCTTATGGGGTCGCATTTTTGTCTGTAAAAAGGCAGGTTTCCAAAATGTAGAGGCAGGGTAAATCACTAAGGCAAGGTAAATCTATACCAATGGAACTCGATACAGGAGCAGCACTGAGTACTACATCCTTCAAACATTTTAAACATTTAAACCTTTATAACAAAATCTTTCACACGAACGTTATGTTAAGAACATACACCGGAGAACCAATTACATCCAAAGGAGTATCATATGTAAAGTGTTAACTATAACCTAGGCTTCCGGTATCACACCGCGTCATAAAACTACTACTATCGTCAGACGTTTCGCCCATACTCTGATGTGGCATCCTCAGTGACATATCTGAGACTGAGATATCAGACTTGCAAACTACTACAACAAGTTTATACCAAAACTTGCCACTGTACTATATCCACTAAATCAATTACCAAAATGAACCAAAGCTATGAATGGACCACAAAATGAGAAGACAGTTTTGAGAAAGTTAAAAATGAAATTACTAGTGACAACATCCTTGTACATTTTGATCCCCAACTACCACTTATTCTAGCCACAGATGCTTATCCTACAGGACTAGGTGCTGTACTTTCTCATCGATATAAGGATGGAACTGAAAAAACCCATTAGCTTTGCGTCACGAACATTAACGGAATGCGAACGAAAATACAGCCAGATTGATAAAGAAGCCCAGGAATATACTGGGGGCTTAAGAAATTTTCCCTTATTGTTAGGGACGTAAATTCATTTTGATAACTGACCACAAACCCCTAGTATCTATATGCAGCCCACAAAAAGCTTTACCAGCAATATCTGCTACAAGGATATTCAATTATGCACACTTTTTATCTGGATTTGATTACACGGTTGAATTCAGAAGAACTAATGATCATAGCAATGTAGACTGTGTGTCTAGATTTCCAACAGAAAAATCGTGCAAAAATATCATTCATGATATAAGTTTCTACCGAATGAATCAGCTTGATAATTTACTAATTGATAGTAAACTGATAGCTCAAGCAACATTAGAAGATTATATTTGAAACCTGTTTTGTCAGCATTGGAAACTGGCCAGAGCGTTGAGCCTTTCGGATTTCATGACAATGAATTAACTTTCACTACAAAATGGCTGCATTCTGAAAGGATACAGAGTTATAATGCCGCAACAATTGCACGGCCATGTACTCAAGGAGCTACATATAGGATATCTGGGAATTGTGAAAATGAAGGCTTTGGCTAGAAGTCACTGTACCTGGAAAAACATGGACACTGACATTGAAAATGTGATCAAAGCATGTCAGCAACGTTGTATGAAAAGAAATCAACCCATAAAAGAAATCGTACACCCTTGGAAATCTCCAGATAACCCGTGGGAAAGAATACACGTTGATTTTGCGGGACCTTTGAATGGACATAGTTTCTTTATTGTGGTTGACACTTACACTAAGTGGGTAGAGGTTATACCGACAAAGAATACAACATCAGAATGGTGTGTCAAGGAACTGAGAAATATTTTCAGAAAATTTGGGCTTCCAGTTCTACTTGTCTCAGACAACAGAAGTCAGTTCACATCGGAATTGTTTGAACGATTTCTAACAGAAAATGGAGTTGTTCACAAAACTACAGCACCTTATAATCCATCATCTAATGACCAGGCAGAAAGATTCGTCCAGACGGTCAAGAACTCCTTAAAATTGTATAAACTAATTATTCAACTGCGACAAGTGATAAACTCTTCAGGACTTTCAGCATACCACTTAATGTTAAACCGTAATGTCAGGACACATATTAGTTAGGTAAATCCTATGAATAAAACTCAAGAGATCATAGAAGATTTACAACAGAACTGCAGAAGAGAGTTTACGACTGGTCAAAGAGTGCAAGTAAGAGATTACCGGAACAACAAACAAAAGTGGAACTTTGTTACAGTGGTGAAGAGAGAAGGACGAGTGAATTACCAAATCAAGCTACATGATGGAACTCTCTGCCGAAGACACGTCAATCAGATGCTCAGCTGTCGGTTGCCATTTCCTCCATAATACGGAGGAGGACTGTTATATATGTGTTTTATAATTTATTATTATTTCTCTTTTGATTTGATTACTTTAGAATTATTAACATATGTCATCATATTGTTACTACAACAACAACGTTTGGTCAACATTCTGAATTAATGCAAGAATGGAAATTGATGTTTTTGTTTGAACTTAAAACTACTCTTGTTTATTATTTTAGAATATAACAGAAACCAACTACGTGAGAAAGTGTCATCATTGCATAAAAAGCCCTACTGAGCTTTGGAAGTAATTTGTTTATGTGGGGTTGCCAAGTTAAACTTGAGTCGATCTCTACACCAAGGAATCTTAAAGAAGGCATAACGTTAAGGTTATCTGGAAGATAAGAAGAATCGCTTTGAGGTGACGGTCAGTAATTTAAGTGAAAATTCATTATTTGAGTCTTGTCGGGATTTAGTTTGAGTCCATTGAAAAGCTAATTATCAAGGAGATGAAACTGTTCGACCAGAAGATTTGCAGTTGATACTTTGTTTTGATAATATTATAATAATTGATGTATCGTCAGAATATAATGCAACATGACCTTTGATGATAACTCGAGGAAGATCGTTCGAATAGATTTAGAATAAAAGAGGCCCCAAAATCTAGCCTTGAGGAATACCAGAAAAGACTGGAAAGCACTTTGAGAATTGCAACCCATGACGACTCTCTCATGTTAAATATATCGCTTTCAATTTAAAGGACAAGAAGAGTCTTTGGGTTTTAGGATGCTGCATAAAATTGAGTAATTAAACTATATTTTACTATTTATCTATGAATTTATTTACAATCTTCTTACAAGATAGTCTCCTGTGTTTGGTTGTATGTTCTATAACGTACCCTTATACTTAGGTAGGAATTGATACATTTGTTATATTTCACATTGCTTGCGATATGGATCTGATAAAATTACATAACAGGATACACCAAAGCAGACTTTAGTTTTGTACGTACTAAAGGTACTATTTACGAATATACACGTGAAACATTAGTTATATATCCGACACTTACCTTAAATAAAATTATTATTATTTTCAATGCATCGGGCTTTAAATATGTGTTATTGCGCAAACATGCGTAGATCATCAAATTCATCAGTCGTACCAAATATCACGTTTTCCTTAAGAGTGCACAGTACCTGTCGGCCATTTTGTTTTTTCCATAGTAACAACAATATATGGTATTTACCTCCGTCGATCTGTCTATAAGTTTCAGTCTGGATGACGCGTTTCGGGTTGACTAACCCACTGTCAAATCCTCTTCATTTCAGCCGTAGGCTTCGTCACTGTCACATTGAAGACAAACACACACACACGAACATAATTACAATTAACACGAACTGTACAGTTTTTACAATTTACACGGCCGAGACGGGAAGAGCGCGATGCCGGTCGGTGCGCGCAGGGGACTGGACTGGAGCCGTGACCTGTGTTATCTAACCCCCTCCTCCTCACCCTCCCCATCACTGCTCTTATCATCAGCTGATTCTGGCGGTCTCGTCCTTTGTAGGAAAGTGTGAAACAAGCGATTATGTTCATATTTTAATTTATCATTGAGCAGATTGGGATCGTTTCTATTTTTATATATCTCAAATGATTCCAGTGAATTCAGCATGTTACCCTTTCGGCAGTAATGGAGTATTTGCAGGCTTTCTTCGATATGTTTCAGAGAGTGGTTAGTGTCTAAAAGAGCTCCTCGCTGTTACCAGAAGCCAAATATGAACTAATCGCATTATTAAAAGAAGTATTGGATCAAAATTCCTTTTCTTTGATACACATTTTTTCAAACAACCCGACGGTTTGGCTATGGGGTCTCCTTTATCAGGCTTGTTGGCAGATATATATTTGAACCACATAGAAAATCAACACATTTTCTCTGACCAAAACAAATACAGAAAGAAAATTGTTATGTATCATAGGTACGTTGACGACACGATTTTGTTATTTGATGGGAATTTGCGACAATTAGATTTGTTACTTGCATACCTAAACAGTCTGGAACATAAACTCCAATTCACAAAAGAGACTGAGGGATCCAACAGCCTAAACTTTTTAGATATTACGATCACAAAAAACAAAAGTAAATTTAAATTTTAATATAAAGTATACAGAAAACCTACTACTACAACTCAAACAATCCATGCCACTTCATACCATCCATACTCCCATAAAATGGGAGCATACAATTCTTTGATCCACAGGCTCTTAAACATTCCTTTATCAGATGCAAACCATAAAAATGAAATAAATATAATTAAACACATAGCCCTAACCAACGGTTATAAGCCGGAAATGATTGATTCCATGGTCAAAAGACACAAGAACCAAAAACCTGATAAAACTAAAAGTTCAAAATTTGTATGTGTCGAATACCACCAGCCACTCAGTAATGCGCTTAAGAAAGAGTTAAAACGGCATGACATAGATTTAGCCTTCAGAACGTCAAATAAGTTAAGCAGGTTTACCCGCACAAACAAATACACAAATGACAAGTGGGACAACGCAGGGGTCTACAAGATCAATTGTGCCGACTGCCCAGGGGCATACATAGGACAGACAGGAAGGTCCTTTAGGACTCGATACGTTGAGCACGTTCCTGACCCCAGGTGTAAGAAACAGAAGTCGAATGTCGCCCAACATCTTTTAGACACTAACCACTCTCTGAAACATATCGAAGAAAGCCTGCAAATACTCCATTACTGCCGAAAGGGTAGCATGCCAAATTCACTGGAATCATTTGAGATATATAAAAATAGAAACGATCCCAATCTGCTCAATGATAAATTAAAATATGAACATAATCGTTTGTTTCACACTTTCCTACAAAGGACGAGACCGCCAGAATCAGCTGATGATAAGAGCAGTGATGGGGAGGGTGAGGAGGAGGGGGTTAGATAACACAGGTCACGGCTCCAGTCCAGTCCCCTGCGCGCACCGACCGGCATCGCGCTCTTTCCCGTTTCGGCCGTGTAAATTGTAAAAACTGTACAGTTCGTGTTAATTGTAATTATGTTCGTGTGTGTGTGTGTGTGTGTTTGTCTTCAATGTGACAGTGACGAAGCCTACGGCTGAAATGAAGAGGATTTGACAATGGGTTAGTCAACCCGAAACGCGTCATCCAGACTGACACTTATAGACAGATCGACGGAGGTAAATACCATATATTGTTGAAATAGTCTGTCTTGGGGCCATAATGAATCATTTTAACATAGTAACAATGTAAAAACTACTATTTTCTCAAAACCTTCACGCCTACAATTTTTATAGGATCTTTTTAAAATAAGTGTTATTTGAAAGACGACAATGTTCTGCAGTGGCTCTGATGACCAATTCTTTGAAAATGTTATTTAGAGTAAATGTACAAATTGTACAAGACATTCAAATACAAAGCTTCTTCAGTTTTCGGATTTTTGTCACGGCTTTATAAATGCGAATTCGGAAATTCGACCCAGCGGAGTCACTAAAACATATAATGCACTTTAAAACCAAGTTTATTTAACACAAATCCGATGAAAACTGCAGGCGAGAGTTGACCCAAGGAAAAAGACATGTTTTATATTGTTCTTATGGGACGAAAATTAAGGATCGTATCATACAGTGCTCACCAACATGCGAAAATGAAAACCTATTCCCTTTTATTGAAAACTTATTCCAAAATAATATAGGCTACCTTAATTAAGAGTATGCTTTTAAAAAATATAACTATGTAGATACTTTTACGTTACTGTAAAGTTAAAACCCCGAATCAGGTTGGGGGCCGGATTGGACTGACCCGTGGGCCGTACTTAGCCCATGTCTGCTCTAGTCAACAGAGCCTTTAAAATAAAGCAAAAGTTCATTTTAAAAACCAGAAACCAGCTTAATTTGTTGCTAGTCTTTATAACTTCTGGTTTATTTAGTAATTATATTTTATTGAATTTAGTTTGTATAAAATTAACGATAAGTTTACACGAGTTGTTCTGAAAACCAGATTAATGTACTAAGAAACGCTCATGAAAAACGGCTAGGTAACCTGCAAACCGTTCAGCGCAATTACCTAGGTTGAAGATAAGTGTATTAGGAAAAGAGTTTGTTGCATTGTTGGATACGGGCTGTACTAGGTCAATTGTAACTCCAAGTTTGGCTAGGCTTGGAGGAGAGCTGAGGAATGCAAACCAGAGAATTGTGATGATGAGTGGAGAATCTGTGGTGAGTAACTCGGCAAGTACTGTGCAAGTGTCGATTGGTAGGAATCAATTCGAGTTGGATTGTTTGGTTTCAAAGGTTTCGTTGCCCTCATATGACATGCTTCTGGGTATGGATGCAGTGTCGGCGATGGGAGGAGTCACCATTAGAGGAAATGGCGATATCTTGTTTGGGGTTTGTCAGGATATTGGCTTGGGTGCAGTACTGAAACTGAACAGATTAAAATACAAGATTGTGATTTCAAAGCTAAGTTTGCAGATGGAAAGTGGACAGTTGAATGGAATTGGTTAAGCTCGGATAAAGTACCAACGTTACAGAACCAAGTTTCACTCTACAAGGTTCAGGATGATTCTCAGCAAGCTTTTCAAACTGAGGTACAAGAATGGATTACAAATGGATGGCTGAAAGAGTACAATGACGAATTTGATGGAGTTAGACCTTTGATGGCAGTTATTCAACATAACAAAGACAAAGTGCGTCCAATTACCAGTTTTAGACTACAGGGAGTTAAACCAATATGTTTCAAGTCACACTGCAAATAGTGAGGTTTGTGGAGAGAAATTAAGATTGTGGAGGAAAATGGGAGATCAGGTTAGTACTATCGATCTTCGTAAAGCGTATCTCCAGATTCATGTCACCTCTCATTTGTGGAAGTTTCAAGTTGTTCGTTTTAAAAGGAAAGAACTACTGTTTGACACGCCTTGGTTTTGGATTAAGTGTTGCTCCAAAAATCATGTGTAGTATTGTGAACAAAGTGCTATCAATGGATGAACAAGTTAAAAATGGTACTGACTCCTACGTCGACGATACTATTGTCAATGAACAAATTGTGAATAGCAAAACAGTGATCAAATTGTTGGAGAAGTATTGTTTGGCCGCAAAGCCAGCTGAGCCACTTGTTGGTAGCAGGGTGTTAGGGTTACGCCTGGCAAAAATAGATGACAAGGTTGTGTGGAGAAGAGACAACAAACTAAAGACCTTAGAAGAGGTTGTGTTTTCACTCTGTGGACAGTTGATTGGTCATTTTCCTGTTGCTGGAATTGGCTTCGTCCTGCGTGCAGTTTTGTAAAAAGACAGCTGTCTGACAAGAAGTGGGAGGATGAGAATGAGATTGATGAATCTAGTTTCAATATGTTGGCGGATATAATGAAAGGTGTCAAAGAAAAAGATCCGGTGGCTGGAATATGGGCAGTATCTGCAGGTGAAGATGGAGTGGTGTGGTGTAATGCTAGCAGTCTTGCAATCGGAGTAAGCGTTGAGATCAATGGTGAAATGGTTGAAGATGCTTCTTGATTAAGAAAGGTAAATGATTCAACACACATAAACTTGGCGGAATTAGAAGCACTATTGAAATGGGGGTTGAAAAAACTGCAAGTGTTTACTGATTCAGCAACAGTGTATGCTTGGGTTTCCTCCATACTCACTCAAGACAGAAAAATTAAAACACATGGACTAAGTGAAATTTTAGTAAGAAGATTGGAGTTGTTTGGAAGTCTTATTTCTGAATGTGATCTGAGTGTTCAAATTGAGCTTGTTAGGTCAAATTTCAACAAAGCTGACTGTCTAACGATAGTTCCAAAGAAGTGGCTAAGTAGAGCAAACAATGCAGGTGCACCTTTGGTGGATGAAAGTGAAGACATAGCCCTGTGGGTGATGTTGAAAATGTACTATATCAGCAAAAACTAATAACAGAAGTACACCTTGAATACAATTTTGGAGTGAATTGAACTCTCTTCACAGTAAGTCAACGTTATACTGGTGAGCAGTTTAGGAAGCAAGATGTGGAACAAGTTGTTAAATCGTGTAAGGAATGTTTGTCTATAGATCCGTCTCCAATTAAATGGGAGCCAGGCCATTTAGACTGTGAAGATACATGGCATAGGCTTGTAGTTGACGTAACTCTTTATGGAACGGGTAAGTACTTGACAATCATAGACTGTGGACCAAGTAGGTTTTGCATATGGCGTAAAATTATGAGCGAAACAGGAGAGAATGTCTCAAAGATCTTGCTGCAAGAGATCTTTGCTGAACGAGGACCAAAAGAACAATCCAAGAAATGGTGTGCTGTTACAACTTTGCTCCTAAATCTGAAACTGAAGGTGACAGTTCACCAAGTACCTAGTTGTTTTCTTACAAATGGAGGTGCAAAGGCGAGCCGATCAAAGAGGATGATTTCAAAGATAGTCAATTCGAAACCGGGGAAAAAGTGTATGTCAAACCCAACAACCCTAGGTGCACAACGAGATGGCAAGAAGGGGTTGTGACCAAACAGTTATCACCAACTAGTGTCGAAGTAAATGGAATGCCACGACACATAGCTGATGTTAGAAGAGTGCAACCTATGAAGACTACGAATGGTGTTGACACCACGGGGGCGTGTGCTTAGAAATCTGTTTATAATCAGCTGTTTGATTAATTATGAATTGTTGCTTTTGTTTGTTTATGTTTTGATTCAGTTCTGTAATATTTTGGATTTGTCAAGTTGTGTGTTAATAAAAGTAAGTTTTTAAAATTAAAGGATTTTTAACTACACTATTACATCTGGGGGCAGGGGCTGTACACAACAATTATTGAATACATTGTGGACTGGTTTTCTACATGTAATTGAATTCCAGCAATCCCACATATTCCCTGCAAACACATATTGCTTTGGTCGACTGGCTCAAGATAGAACTTTTAATCAAGATAGAATGCACGAATTTGAAACAACAATCAATGTAATCCTAGTTTAGGTTTTCTCCTCAGTTCGTTTTCTAAAGAGGTAAATTTGTAAACTGCTTGTAAACAAAGTAATTTTTTCTGAATAAACGTTTTTGAATTTGAACTTTTATACACACATGAACTGCACAAAAACTAGGTCTCTTTGGTGGTTTGTGGTCTGTCCCTCTCATGGAAAAAGAATCAAAAAGAAAAGCAATCATCATGTCAACAATACGTAAATATAACCTTAATCAGTATATTGTTAGCCTATTTACGATGAATTTAGGTAATTTAACAAATAATTCTGTCTAGTTTTTGTTATCTAGTTAGTTAATTGTTAATCCGATGATTGACTGTTCTAGTGTCTTGCTTAAATTAGCGTTTTTTGTAGGCTGGCGCAAAATCTTCTGGGTTTAGTGGGTAGGCTAGGGTTTATGTACAGACGTCGCATTACACAAACCTCCAAAAAATACGGCTTTTTACAATGGATAAAGAAGGGCCAAGAAGTAATGTAAGATCATGTATACCTTTACGACACAAACTGCAGGAATTGATTTGCCACAGGTAAGTTTAGTAACTTACCAAGTGAAGTTACATCCATGTGAAGTTTAGCAACCTCTTTCAGCTAGGCGTAGAGGTTGAAGTTTTAATGAATTATTATTGCCATTTGTACTATCATAACCATTACCATCTTCTTTGTAACTAACCCAGAGCTGTAGCTGTCAAGAGTATTCCACCTCAGAAGTTCAGCCATAGCAACCCATTAATTGTTGAAGTAGCTTAACCTCGACCCGGACCACCTTGCTTAACCTCGGTCCGGGGGGGATCTTACCCTGAGAAACTGAAGTGGGTATTTGACAAGCTTGATAACGGATGTTGATGATGAAAATTGTACTGTCAGACATTGTTATCAGACCAGCTAAGTGTTTGACAACTGAGATTTTACCCCACTTCATTGTTGTTTGAACGGATGCATTAGGCGATAATAAAGTAACAAGTAATAAGTACTTAGAATTTACAAATTATTCAGACAAACAAATAACAAAGATTTCATACTTAATGAGAAATTGCAGTTCAAATCCAACCGGCTATACAACCTCTTACTCTATGGACAACACAAATCAGCTGACCACGGCCCTACTGATAACAACGATAGAACAGCTGTCACCTAGAGTACTCGTCAGTCTGCTACAAGCCGTGCCGTGCAACCCGTCTTTGCGTGTTTTGTGTGTAGGCCTACTGTGACTGTCTGTGCGTGTCCTGTTTAATTTATTTTAATGTTTTCGTTCTCGTGTGTTTGTATTTTTATCTTCAATGACGACTCCGCAAGGATGACCACCTTTTGATCTTCACTTCAGCCTGATGATGATCCGTAAGGATCGAAACATGTAGCCACTATAAAAACTACAAGAACTGTATGACGGAGGTAAATACCTGATTTAGTCTAAATAAGTACTTAATCCTTAAATAAAGTTTGAGCTTAATGCTTGATCATAAACCAATTTAAACCATAACTCTGTGTTCAGAAATAGTTTTGTTCAAACCTTTTCTTAAGCATAGGGAATGCAGTGGCCCAGTAGGTTGAACCCAATGAAATGGTTGAAGGATAGGGCGTACTACTCTGTCACCGAGTTCCTTAATGATAATGTTGAGGGACTTGTCTAGATCTGCCGCCAAGATCCAAAAGCTTTTAATGTTGACAATCTTTTTAACAAAGAGTATAATCATAGTATAGTTTTATATTTTTATGACACAACCTATCCCGAAAGGGTCTCGGCGATGAAGAAAGGTATAAGGTATAACTAGAATATTAATTAACTCCACAAAGGTTGAGGAATGAATTCATAGGAAATGGATAGTGATTAGAGATCCAGGTGCCATTTGAATTTTTATATCAGACTACAAGTCTAGTAGGGTCTAAATCTAATACAGGAAAAACAATAACATAATTTCTAAACTACCCAAGATTTTTCTACATTGTGGAAGGAATCAGCATCATGTAATTGCTAATACAAATTTCACAGTTCTAATAATGCTGAAATTTTGATCTTGGAATGTTAATTCTAAACCAAGACAAGTGTTATCGCTTTTCGATATGTTCTTAGGCTTTAGGCCAACTGCTAGTTCAACAATTTGCAGAAATGCCTTTATTGCTTTCTTTCACTTGTCTTCAATCTTCAAATCTTCAATCATATACACTATAGTCCGATAACTTTGCATCTGGGATTTGTTCGACATGACAACGATATGTTTGACCCACCTTGGCTTCAATATTTAAAACAATATATCTACTTCCACAAGATAATTTTCCATAATATTTGACCCTCCTGCATTTCTGCAGCTATCAATTGTCTGATTAACCATATTTTTATATGGAGAATATCAGTAAAATTCACTTAATTATTCAAATACTTAAAACACATTTTGTTAACATTTACAAAATGTTTGCTGTTGAAAAAATGACCCAGTACAAAGTTCTTCCAAGAATGCTCATTGATTTTTAAAACGTTCTAAATATTTATATCAAGTTTGAACATTTTTCTGAGTACTGTATCCCTATCAAAAAGTAATTTTTGTCGGCCCTCTGTTGGCTTGGCAAATTGATGTAGAAGTTGGCCTAATTTGAATAAATGACCATGTATTTGGTAACTGTTTATGTTTTGATGTTTTAATTATTCCAGAGGTACAGTAGAATATTGCTTAGTAGTGTTGGCATTTTCACTTATACCTTGAGGAGGCCAGATGCAAAGTTATAGCGGCTCTAGTGTAAGCACGTATTGATTTAATAAACCGTCCATGCTTTTATCACAACTAACTTCTGACATCAAAGCAAAAATATGAGTAGGTTGTGTTTATTAATTTCTGGGATACTAAAATGTATTAGATTTCTTACTGTATGTCAATAAAGTATATGTTCAGCTTTGGAACCATCCTTGATTCATTGTTAATTTATATTTAATTTTTCAGAGCAGGCATAACTAATTGTTATTTTGCAGATTCCCCCAATTAACCAGGAGAGGATGTTAACATTTATAAACAACTTTGTTATAACAAACGTTAGTTTTTTGAACCACTTTGATGCGACCTGTGAGCACAAGTTGATTAAAAATCATCAGAAAATACTGAAAATTGAAGCAGAACTGCGTATTATAGAAGCTAAAGTAAGTATTGGCATTTTTGTGTTTTTTCAATTAAATACAGTTATGAGGAACACATATCATATTTAGTGCCTGTAACACACAACCCTTTTCTTTGAAGATTATTAAGTCAGTAACTTTTAAATAGGTTGTTCACTGAAAAATTAAAAAGTTAAAAATTGTGGAGAGTTTATAGTGGACTGTATCAAATTTTAATTAAGAGGTGGTAAAATTCGAATGTTCGCACTGACCTTCTTGAAGATGATGAGCTGCTGCTGGGTGCACCCAGGATCGAGGAGTCGCTGTGAGGATGATGCTAAAAAACTCCCGATTTTAATTATTTAATTAGAGTTGCCATTGGTAAAAGTTCAAATTTGAAAAGGGTGCCAAATTAAAAATATTACTGAGACTATGGAAAATTAATGTGAAGAAAAAATGATGAAATTATTGGGGCAGTATAAAAGCGTGCGGTTCGTATGTCAGATGTAGCGGGAATAGGAGGTGGTCAAAGTTCAGTTTGCTGACGTAGTGCGTGCGCCCTGTGGGCTTGGACGGAACTATTATTGTTGAAAGTTGTGTTCAGATGGCGTGGGTGTGTAGTTTGGAAGAGATTGCGGACTATTGTATTGAAATGGGACGTTGATTAGTTTAAGGAGTTTTAAAAATAAAATAAAAGTATAATCTTTATAATCGTTATGCCAGAAATATGGCACATATTCCCCCTGTTGAAGCATTGTTGGCTTCAAAAAGAATAGGCGAAATAAAAATGAATACTTGAAGAATTAGAATTTAAATAAACATAAAATATCTGGGGGGTGAGCTGAGCTAAGGATTAGTTGAGGGGTAGACGGGAAACTTTGACAGCAGGTATGCTGAGATGTCCCATGGCAGTTTTCATGTGGATGATGTGGACGACGTCGTCGGCTCCTGGAGACACTCCGGTGATGCGGCCGAGCTTCCAGGTGAGAGGTGGTGTGTTGGAGTCATGGATGACGACAAGATCTCCAATCTTGAGGTTGTCTTGAGGTGAAGTCCATTTAGAGCGGTGTTGAAGCGTCTGAAGGTATTCCTGCTGCCATCTGCTCCAGAAGTGTTGGGAGAAGGATTGCACTAGCTGCCAGCATTGAAGTCGGTTGAGAGGTGTTGCGAGATGCTGAGGCTCCATGACGGATGTGAGTAGTCCTCCTACCAAGAAGTGTCCTGGGGTGAGTGACTCCAAGTCGTTCGGATCTGCGGAGAGGGGTATGATGGGTCTTGAGTTCAACATTGTCTCGATGTGTGTAGCTAATGTAGTAAACTCTTTGTAAGTTAAGATGTGGTTCCCAACTTCTGATGTAGATGATGCTCCACGGCTCGTTCCCACAATCCTCCTTGATGTGGAGCATGCGGTAGTAAAAAGTGAAAAGTTCTTTCATTCCTTTCAGCGAACAGTTTGGTTTTCGGGTCTTTGTAAAGGTCTTGGAAACATCATAGTCAACTCCTGAAACTGCAAAGCAACGAGTAGGTACTACGCGCCCTTTGGGTAAGTCTCCCATGAGAGGTGCGGTATCTTTTGGTTTCATTCTGAAGCATTTAAATATTTTAGTGCGAATAATGCTGCGGGCGGATATAATCCAGAAGCGTTGAGAAATGTAAGGAATCTGATTCCGTGGTTGCGAGGGTTTCAGAAGTATCCCGTTTAAGTTCTGGTAAGTCACTAGTGATAGTTTCACGAGGCATTGTAGGCCATTCAGTCATTCACCAAGGGGATTCATGAGCCAAGGGGGACCTGACCACCAGAGTGTGTGGGCAAGTAGACAGCTAGGTGTAAGACCACGCGACGCGCAGTCGGCAGGATTAAACTTAGAACTGATGTGCTGCCATATTCGAGGAGGGGTGTTTTCCTGTATCTGTGACACTCTATTTGCTACAAACACTTTTAACTTGTTTGAGGGTGTATGTATCCATGCCAGGACAATAGTTGAATCTCACCAAGCTGTTACGGAGTCGATTTTGCATTTAGTAGGTAAAATGTTAGAGCAGAAGCGTAGCAGTTTTGATAACAAGTATGCGCGACATAGTTCAAGTTTGAGGAGGGTTATCTGCTTTAGAGGGGCAACCCGAGCCTTGGCTACGCGAAGTTGAACGGAAACTTTTCTTTTAGAGTCAGTGAGTCTGAGATAAACGCAGCAAGCGTAGGCAGTTGTACTACCATCGCAAAAGCCGTGTATTTGTATGTTCCTTGCGGTAGAAACGTCTAAAATACGGGGGATGTTAAGTCTCTATTGCTTTTAGTTCAGTTGTAAAAGAGTTCTATTTACGATAAAGATCGTCCATTTACGTAACTTATCTTCCCATTTTAGCCCTAACACCCATAAGTGCTGCATTATTGCTTTTGCCCACAAAATAACCGGAGTAAGCCAGCCACAGGGATCATAGATCCGCGCAATAGTAGACAAGACTGCTCTTTTAGTGTACAGTGTACTAGGGGTACTGATTGCATATGAAAAAATGTCATTTTGGGGAGACCATTTGAGCCCTAAAAAATTAAATGTAGGTTGGTCTGCAGTGTGAAATTGAAGTGGAGTTTCACGGAAGTCTTGAGAGACGGAGTCCAGAAGAAGTTGGCTGTTTGAAGTCCACTTGCGTAGGTCAAAGCCTCCCTTCTCCAGAAGTCGGATGACATCTTGTTGCAGCCGTAGAGCATCTTCTTCCGTGTCGCTGCCCAGAAGCGCGTCGTCGACGAAGAGCCTGTCTCGGAGAGCCTGCGCAGCTAGCGGGTGGTTGTGACCTTCATCAACGATCAGCTGTTGAACTACCTTGTTGGCCAAGTACGGAGAACTTTTCATGCCATAAGTGACGGTTTTCAACTTGTAGATTTTCAAAAGATGAGTTGGCTCCTCCCTCCAATAGATTAGCTGGAAGCTTTAATCTTCAGGTGCGATTTCTATCTGCCTGAACATTTGACTTATGTCGCAGGTAAATACAATGTGGGGTTGGCGGAAGTGGAAAATAATGTTAGCTATTTCATTGTGAAGCTTAGGACCTTGATGGAGAATTTCATTCAATGATACATTTGATGAGGTAGGTGCGGAAGCATTAAACACAACTCTTATTTTATTATCTTTCATTACACCGTGGTGAGGAAGAAAGTAATTAGACTCCTTTGGAGGTGGAATAGTGCTAAGTTCCATGTGCCCACTACTCAGATAGTCATTCATGAATGAAGAGTACATTTGTTTAGTTTGAGGATGACAAGCGAGTTTTTTCTCTAAGACAAAAAACATTTTCAAAGCGTGTTTTGATGAATTGCCTAACATAGCAGGGTCAGAGGCGAAGGGAAGGCGGCACACGTATCTACCGTTATCGGTGTGGCTGTATGTAGATAAGAAGTGTTCCTCACACTGTTTATCTGATGGAGATAGTTTAATAGTACTTGGAGGTTCCTCTACTGCCCAAAACCTTTTCATTGACTAGTGAATGTCAATGTCATTTACAGTCAACAGTGTAACTAGAGCATTGTCTGTTGTGTTAGAGGTTAGAGTAGGTGCTGAGCCGATTAAAATATTGCCAAAAATCGTGCTGGTAGTAGAGGGCATATTTTCACCAAGTGAGAGAGGGGATCCTTGCAAACATTGAGGAAAGAGATCTGCGCCTATTAATATGTCAATAGAGCCAGGCGTGTCAAAGGTTGGGTCAGCGAGAACAATGTGTTTCAGTTGCAAACTTTAATAGACATAATGTACGACTATGGGGAACAGGAAACCCAAGAGAGACTGTAAAGCATATACAGTACGCGATTCTTCTAAAGTGAATGTGTTTTGCGCTTTATCTTGTGAAAAGGCTTACGGGCCGTTCTTCTTCCAAGAACTATTAGTAACTGAAATAAATATTTTCAATAAAAACTTTAAGAGTTCTTCTATATTATCATGTAAGGTAGTAATGATCTAAACTTTTAAATAATTAATTTTCTACAAGCTATCCAAACTGTCTATTTCATTTGTAATCACCCGGTACTTTAATACATGTTACACACTATAAAAACTTACATAGGAGAGTACTAAATTACTTCATTATTATATACGTGACAATAAAACTACCTACTGAAAAATAATAGGGGACCCGTAGGCCAGTCCGAGTTGGGGCTTCCTTCACAAACATTAATATAACATGAGAGAGAGAGTTTCTTTCAAAAAGTTTGAAAGAAAAGACAACATTCACAAGAACTTGTAAAAATTATAAATACAAACACAACAAGTATAACATCTGCCAGTAATACTGACTGACCAGCCACATTGGCTGGCTTGTAACAGTGGAAGGCCATTACACGATATGAATATACATCTAGGAGAGTTTCTTATTGGATTTATAATTTTAAAGTTGATGAAAATACATATTATCCAAAAAAATTTGTATAGTTGGTTTAACCAACTACTGTAATCATCCAACTATAAAAGAATTTATTGAATAATTTTTTTCATCAACTTCTAAATAAAAAAAGACATTAATTGTTTTTATTTAATTTTTCACCTTTAAACTTGCAGTACAGTCTCTATAATCCGGCCGTTCGCCACTCCGAGACGTCTAGTAATCCGGCGCTGTGATCGCGTCATTTAGCCACCTGTTTTCAAGTCTCTATAATGCCCAAGACCTGTGAACTCTATAGACTTACTTTGCAGTCCACACATTGTGACAACCACACTTGATGATGGATTTGACTTCTAAAGTGCGAAACAGTTTCCCTATTTTATTGGATTTCTGTAGACGCCCTGATCTCTCTGCTAGGACATTATCGTTATCTACCAATGACAATCAACTTTTTCAAACCGAAAACTTCACATACAGAGAAAGGGAAAGCAAATGAAAACCATTTAAGACCAGCTGTTGTTAGCAATGCTAGTACTTCAGCATCCTTGTAGCCCTGAAAATCTCAAATTTGAGAACTTTACCAATGCATATAGGATCAACGAATATTGGTGTATCGGTTCATAGTTAAATAAGGTTCATTAATTAAAATCATAGCTCTCAGAGTTCTCTGACTAGCAAACATATAATATAGGACAACAATAATATCAATACAGTTATTAAATAGTTTTATTTTGACAAAATGCAAAACATTAGAATATAATCATAGTACTAGATTCATCTCCACGTACAGGCCTATCTGATGAATAATTTCCTATAAACATTACAAGTTTATGATCATAATATATAAGTTTTAAAATACTATATGTTTGATTTAATTTTCAAAATTCCACTTTTAAAATTTTAATTACTTGTTAAAGTTCCTATTTATTTTTGAAACACGTCATAGCTTCTTCGCCATGACGATGGCTCCCGGGTGGTCTCTGCCCACTTTGGGGTTGGTCAGGAAGGGTTTGCCGGCAAAGCTCTTGTCCTGGTAGGACACGTGGACCACCTCGTTGAACTGCAGGGTGCCCACGCGGACGGAGAAGGGGGATGTGAAGATGGCAGTGGCCAGAGGTGGAGCAGCCAGGGGGCAAGAGGGACCTGGCAGAGAGCGCGCGCGAGCCAGGGATGCTTCCACGCAGGCTGCAATCACAAACAGGTGCATGGAAAACCATATAGCTACAAGTTCTACCGTGAATCTTGGCGAATTTCTTATATGGGGTTAATTTAAGTCTGAGCCCTTTGTGGGTGAAACGTTTCCCCGAAAAATGGTTAGATTTCACATCCAATTTCACTTCTTGGTCTGGCTGAACGGATTTTGTTGATTTTTGGTACACATGTACCGTAAACACCAACTTCAAAATCAGATCATAAATAAAGCTCTTACATCATAAACCCCCATTTTTTGTGGAACCTCCTCCCCTCAAAGGTTACTTCCCATAAACCAATTTTTCTAGTTAACGAACCAAACCTAGAGATTTGCAAAAGGAACATTTGTACCAAATTTTGCGAAAATTGGACACAAAATGCAAATGGGGAGTGGTCACACACTGACATGTGTATTGTCGGGTCCCGGAACTAACTGGAATACTTTGGTAGATTTGTTCCCTGTGTGAAAACATATTTCACTATACAGGGTGTCCCTAAACTACTGGGCCAAACTTCAGGACATTGTTCCTTGAGTCAAAAAATAGAGAATGGTAAATTATACGAGTTTATGTTTTTTTCTTTGGCCACCAGCCGTCATGTTGCGCTTTTCAGTAATAATGTTTATCTTCTAAACTACTTGATCAATTTTCGCTGTTCAATAATGAAGAACCTTTCGGATTCGACTGTTTGTCTTCTAACCCTGCCTTGCGGCCCTGTTTAGAAAGTGAGTGCCTAGAGCGTTGAATCGAACTGTGTACTTACCGACTGCAATGCCTTGTTTTCGGAACTCCTGGTGCACTCCGAGAAACATAAGTTCTAACGAACATCTCACATTGTACTGGGTGTACAGGTCCACTTGGCTGTCAAACTGAAACGGTATTGCTTTCTTTCATAACCGTAGACAATATTCTAATTCTTTGAAATATCATCATATGCACTGTAAGCCTTCAAGGGCATCAGGCTACACTAACAATACTTAGATTGTTTTGTTAGAAGCAGTAAAAATGTTTATACATTTTGAATTTTTGTTGATGGTAAAACTATTGGTCTGACTTACCCATAACATTTCGTTGATCAGACCTACAGCAGCTGTGGTGTTGCAGTGGGAATCTCTGAACTCCTCGAAGTAACTCTTCTGGCCAGGAGGGGGGGCTGTCTGAAAAATATACAATACGGCTTCCAAGCTTGACTCGTTATTCCGATCCAGATATTTTGGGATTATATTGATAACAAAGCTTAATAAATCAACCAAAGACCACAGGCAGTCTACTAGTTGGTACTAGTGGTAGCCCACAAGAATGAGTTCAGGATAAAAAATAAACATTGCATTGATAAAATAAAAAATAAACTGTCATTTCAAAACTGTATTTTCTAAAAAATTAAAAATGGCAGTAATTTAAAGATTTTGAACTTAAGACCTCCACGGGGTTGGATAGAATTGAATCTTTGGAATGCAGCACTATTTTCTAATAAAAGGTATGATATTTTACTTTAAAACCAAACTAAACCTAAAACATTCCAAAACCTTTTGAACTTTCACAGAGGGGGTTTTCAGAAAAATACTTGTTGCAAGAGGCTAGATTGAGTTAGGACTTTGGTATCAAATTACAGGTCTGACTTATTAGAAAACATTGTCGCGAACCCTTTCTTGAGAGGTTCACTCTTAATGATCAGACTTCAAACGCCCACCATTATTTTTTAAAGTAAATGATTTTTTGAACTTTTTACTTTTTGATGCATGTATTTTTATTGTAACACGGCATATGCTCTTACTGAAGATTTCTACTGTCTTGTGGGCTGTTCCCCATCGGTACAGGAGGTCTAGAGTTTAAGGTAAAGCTGATTCTCAAAAGTTAAAAAGAGTCAAAGGTTGATTTTTAACCATATTATTTCATAAAACTATAGGTTTCTTTCTATTACAAACCCTATCTATCTTAGTGAAACTGAAATAAATTGAGATTTTGTTGAACATAGTTATATTGAATACAAGTTTTAAAAAATTAATTTAAAAACAATGTTTATATAATCATGTTATATATGGTAATAGTAGTTGCAAAATGTTGACTTTCACTGGGATATAATTTTGGTAAACATAAGCCTTAAATCCCTTATGTTGCAAAATCTGCAATGCTAAAAAGTTAGACCTTATTTATAAATTTATTTTGAGGTTGGTAATTCTATTAGTGAATAATATAATAAAAATCTACAAGACTTCAACAACTGGGTACTCATACCTCAACAGGTTATACTCATATCTCATACATACTCAGACCTCATACCAAAGGGTTGACGTGCACGTGGTCGAGTGGTACCAGTTCTACCTTAACAGTTTTAAATCTGACTAAAATGTGAAAAGAGACACCTAGAAACAGTAATCAGTATGCATGTAATATGATTTCCTCTGCAATGCCTTTTCTTCTCAGTTGTTAGTGCAAATACAGTAAACTGACTTGGTATTTGTTGTAGCTGACACCAACGATGCGTCCAGAGCATTTCTGCATAGCCACGACAGAGACTCCATCCTTCGCACAGTCCACAGCCAGGCTCTCCAGCTCCCTGGTCGAAATTAGTTGATTAACCCATTTTTTATACTTTTAATAGATTACTTTCGACTGCGCCAAGTTGTGTGTTGGTCTTTTTTAATAAAACCATTGATTTTAAATGTATATTTAAAGTAAATGATAAAACTCACATGTAAATTGTATAACATTAAAATATTTATTTGATCATAAGTTAGTGCACTTTACTTTATCATGTCTTCAGGGGCGGCTCGAGCATGCATGCGCTTTTGGGCAGACTCAACGGCAGGGCCCCCAGAGGTGGTCTGGGGGAGACCCTCAATCCTAAGGACTACGACACATACTAAAATCGCACGGAGTTAGGTCTGGGTACCTACCATGCCAATCGATTGTTCCTCTTCATCCTATCCATTTGTCAAAATTATCATTTAAAAAGGCTCAAACATTTAGGCTGTAGTGCAGAGGTGCTCTGTATTGCTGCCAAATAAGCGAACTACGACGCAATTGCTCAAAAATGGGACTGTTTTCCAACTCTAAGAACACTTTATGTAGCATTTCCAGATAATTTTTCGAATTCACAGTGCCATGATAAAAGTAAGGGCCTATCACACCTCCACTCCAAATGCTGGCCCAAACTGTAAATTAGATGTTAGATTGAGGGGATCAAGTGGTTAGGAACTGGTTACCCTTATGCACGTCTGCTACGTCTTTTGGGCATATTGAGCTACCACCGGAATGAAAGGAAGTCTGGATTCAGGAGAGGCGACAAACAAGCCCGCTGACAACCACTTAGGAGACTCTAACCCCCAAGACATGGGGAGCCTTGCCAACACTCGGAGGACCTTTCCCCCCAAGATTATGGCAAGCCTCTCCTGAAGTCGCGGTCTACCCTGCTGCCGCGTTCCCTTAAAAAATTTGTATCTGATCCAACCTCCCCTGGTGGTGAATGGAGCGTGTTCAATATCCGGACAACTACAAAGCTGCCCAGTAATTTTGTGCAGGCAACCACAACTGGCACTGACTGGGGGCCCTAACTGTAACTCCTGAGTGATTCCACTCATGAGATATCACAGCATGAGAGTTTTCGGCAACCCAATAAACACAGCAGAATAGAACAATCGCTACATACCGCTTTTACTGTTTTTGATAATAGGGAGGTAACACAATTGTGACGGTTAATGTGACCATTTAGTTTGAAAGTAGCTCCATCTGACCATAATATTCGTTTATAAAAATGTGTATCGGCTTCCTGTCTTATTATGTATTGCTCACAAAATTCAATGTGGCGTTCTGGGTCGTCTTCATGAAGTGCTAGCTATCAATAGCAGTGGCCTGTAAGGCCTTAATTTTAAATCATAATGTAACATTCGCCTAAGACAAAATAAACCATGACTAGCCGTTGGATTAGGTAAGGAGTGAAATGAGAGATAATAATAGCGTGAGAGATAAACATGACGCTCACTGGCCTGCAGCGGTAGACTGACTTTTGCCACACCCGTATATTGAATGTTTTTTGCAATTACAACATTACACTTACCAGTTGTAATTTATTAATTAGCGTGTTACCTGAAAAATAAACTAGTTACAGTTACGGCTGGATAAGTGAAAGCAAGTCCAATGCTGGACCCGTTTAAAACATGGATAAATTGCTCCGAAGGACTATTTAAGCTAGTTAATGTAAATAAATGAGAAACATTTTCCCTAGAAGCACAGCTGAATTAGGATTGCTACATATGTAATGTAAATACATATAATGTGTTTAATAAATATTTTATTGATTCGGTTAATGAAATAAAGTAAGAAACTAAAAGATTTTATAACAACACTTCTTCTTCACAATTCTTGAGCCAAAATAAAACTATTCCCACAAACAAATTTAACTGGTTCACAGTAAATACAAAAGACCTCTTAGATGCAGTAAAAAAGATGAATAAATCAGATTGATGTGATATTTATTGTATGTCAAACAATTTGCTGAAAAGTATAATTATAAGTTTTGTGGAACCTTTGACACACTGCTTAAACTGCCTTCTACAAGAGGGAGTATTTCCAATGTTCTTAAAATCTCTCGAGTCAGTCCTATTTTTAAAAAAGGCCCTACTATCCTACCACAGTTATCATCAACCTGTATCAGTCATTCCAGTGATAGGCAAGTTAGTAGAAATCATTGTACATGAACAAATGAGTAATTTTTTGGAAACTAATAATATGCTCATCTCAGTTTGGTTTTAGAAGGGGGATGTGCACTATAGATGCTTTGGATAAATTAGTCAGACATTTTAGTCTGAGCCTTGAAAGGAAAACCTTTATCCAGGCAAGCTTTTGCGACCTTAGCAAGGCTCTTGACTGCGTGGATAGTCAAATTCTGTTAGAGAAACTAAAATTCTATGGTTTTCAGGATTCATCCCTGAAATTTTTCAAATCATACCTCAACAATCATAGGCAGCTAGTTTATATTAACAGTAAATGGTCGAAGGAAGTTCAGGTCAAATGGTGTGTCCCTCAGGGATCCATCTTGTGACCTCTTTGCTTTCTAATTTATATCAATGACTTGCCATCATATGTTGAAACTACCACTATCCTCTATGCTGATGATACATCCTTTTTAAATGTATGTAGCAATATTAATGAACTTACTGGCATTACAAAAAATACACTGTTGGTAGCCAAAAACTGGTTCCATTGCAATGGGTTTTTACTAAATGATGAGAAAATCCAAAATATACATTTTAGTCTAAAAACATCTTCTCAACTAAATTCTGACCTGATTACCACCACAAAGTTTTTAGGGATTTATATAGATAAAAAACTATCCTGGAGTAACCATATTGACTATTTATGTTCAAGACTGTCAAGAGTTATTTATCTTCTAAATAGACTTAATGAAGTCTTTACCTGATAGCTACATCAGAACAGCCTATTTTCCTTACTTTCAATCAATTATGAGGTATGGTTTAATTCTATGGGGTAACTGTCCTAGGGCCCAGGAGATTCTAATCATACAAAAAAGAGCGCTTAGAACAATAACAAGAGTGGAGCCCAGAGCTCACTGTAGACCAATCTTTGTTCAACACAACATTTTAACACTAATAAATTTATACATTTTTGATATAATAACTTATATTTTAAAAAATCCTAATCAATTAAAATTCTACTCTGATGAACATAGTTATAACACAAGAATGAAAAATAAAGCTGTTATAGACTCACATCGCCTTAGTAAAACAAAGAACAGCCATATTGTTGTATCTATTAAGATTTATAATATGGTACAGCATTTAATCAACTCATACCCCTTTTCAAAATTTAGAAGAAAATTTTATAAATGGCTTAGTGACAACCCCTTATATAGCCTAGATGAGTTTTTTGATACAGATATTATTTCTTGTTAATTTTATTAAACTGAGAAGCATAATTGTGAATATATAAAGTGTTTTGTATAATATTGTAAAATTAATTTTACTGAAAATAATTATAGAAAAGGTTTATTTTGTGTTAATATTGTAAATTGTAAGTTATTATCTTAGTTAGAGGAAGAGCATGTATAATTTGACTTGTAAGTTATTATTTTAATTAGAGAAAGAGCATATATTATTTGACTTGGTCTAGCATGTATTAATTTAATTGTTAGACTGTATTTATGACATTGTTTATAACTTGTACAAGTTCATAAGGCAAATAAAGATTATTATTATTATAAACACTAAAACTTGTACTTTCGTCAAAAATAGAGTTTTTTTATTTCAAAAGTTCAAACTTTCTTTTTCAATAATGAAAAACCCACGGCGGGTCTCAAAGTTTTGGAATGAATATTTTATTTGGCTCTATGTATTTAGAGAAAATCTGTCCATGTTTAAGTACATTATGACAATGACAATAATCTTTATTGATACATTCATTGAGACATATACATGGCGTCAGTACAGCAAGCTTAATATGTCGTTAATTTTTACTATATTAAAGTCTGTAAAAATGCGACTCTGGCTCAGGCCAACAAGCTCTCAATTAAGGTAAGAATATATTTATAAATAAAATGCAATCTTGCCAAATAGTTTCTTTAACCAGACTGTAGCCTTTTTGCACTGACTGTCCGGAGCGCCTCATACAACCACCCCAACTCCTGGGCAAGGTTAGTTCTTCACAGAGTGCGTCCAGAGGTTTTTTATATTTATTACTGAGCCTAGATTGTATTTTCCCAACAGCATACCAGTGTTGTAACCTTGTTGGTTGACAGTGTCATAGTTTCTATGAGTGGGTACCTAGTTGTAAATATTTCACTAATGTTAGGACAAAGTTGTATTTTTCAAATACTATTTCAACAACCTATTAATTTTATGTTATTTAGTAAAGTTAAATCTGCGTTAAATGGTTCATTTTGCTTTATAAGACAAGTTTTCTTTTTAGTTGTTAAATTTATTACTGTATACTAATTATGTTAACTTGTAAAAGCCACTATATTCTATCAACAATTAATACAAAATTTGTATAAAAATGTTGAATTTTTCCATGCATTTTTTATCATTTGGCCATATAAATGTGTATATACCAGTTTGATTAAAGAAAATTGTAGCTGATTCAAATTAAAATATCAGATATAATGTATTTTTCATAATCTTTTTAAGATGTTTCAACTTTTACAATATTTTGGGTTTCAATTGAAAGAAATAATGTATTTTTGTACTGGGAATAATTTAAATAATGTTGTCTGCCCTACTACATTTCACTTGTTCAACAATGTCACCGGTTTTTATGAGCTATGTACGAAACGTTTATTGTGACATTTAAGAGATGATTTTTGATGTTAATGAAGATTTAGAACACTCTAAATATCATTTGTTTGTATAGTTAATTAACAAATATTATATTTTCATGGTCATTTTCCAAAATGAATTGTACCACATAGATTTAATTTATTACTAATTGATTGTTTAGTCAACTTATTATTGTTATTCATTTCTTAGTTTATACATTTTACACTATTTAAAAGTTATGCCTTGTTTTGTTTATAAAGTTGTTTTCCTGTTACTCATCATTATCAACCAACTCTTGCGTGGTTGTATTATTATTATCATAGCTCTCTACAATCACTGCACTTGTTTTTTCTTTCAATGTAATGTTGTCTGCATTTTTGCATTGTTCGTTATCTATTATTGTTGAAATCTATGATTGTTGTCATCTATTATTGTCGATATCTACTTATTATGATATATCTATGCATTTTCATTAAGTTCACAACTTGTATTACCACAATATAAATGTATGAATGTACCCTGTTTTTACCATTAATAATTAAAGAATCGAACTTGTTCAAAACATTCTTTTTCAATCCAATCTGTATTTAAATGTTTAAAATTCCGAGCTTTACCTTATATGTTTATGTAGTTGTTAATGTTTAATAATGCCACCTGAAAATGGAAAAAACATTATGAAACTCATTAAAACTTGTTGTTGGAAAAAGTGTTTTATTACCTCAAACAAAAATATTACTTTAGTAGTAAATTTACTACGGCATAACAATAAAGATACAATTTTAAGGTATACGAATGTAGGGTTAAGAAGCTGCGGTATGCTTTACAAAGTCAGGTATCTGGATGAGTGAATAACTGACAATGAGTGTAATTTTACTATGAGTATGTTTATTCTCCAGAAATCCACAATAAGAATCATTTGTCAACTTAGCATCCGAGACACTTGCAAGAACGCTTTTTGAATTCCATGCATGACCGCGGGTATTTACCCCGGGGGTTGGAATTATACTCGACTCTGGAGCTTCTCAATTCACTGGTGTGGGTTCGAGGTAAGTCACCACTTACATTTGTAAAGCGACTAATAACTTTGTAGTTCTAACTTCGCCTTGTTAAACAAGACAAAATTTACCTTTGTTTATCATTTTGTGGCAAAACTTACTGTTACTCAACTGGGGCTAAATAAGAAAACTTTTTTTGTAGAGCTCTAACCGAGAAACCACTGATTTCCTTCAATACCAGCTTCAATAAGTGTCTTTATTTTGATACCTGCTGTCAAGAGCCATTAACAATCACAGACAGAAACACACACAAATACAATATTTTTATGCACCTTTGACTAGTAGGGTCCGCATCTACTCCGGTCGCTATACAGAACGATTCATCCACAAAGAATGCATTCCTCAGCACCTCCAAAGCCTTGATAGCCGTGTCATCGCTCATCGTCAAGTACTCTATTCCGTTCTTCTCCCCCCACTTCGTCATTCTGAAAATACCAAACAACGCACACATATCTAGAAAAATAAGATTCATAAACAAGCCACTACAAAATAGTGGTAAGAGGTACAATCCTTTATTTAAAAAATATTCAAATCTTAAAAGACCATAATTAGTTTATTGTATTGCTCTCAGATATTTGAAGAGTATACAAAAATAACTGTAGAATTTTGCCAACCAATTGGTACATTAGTTTTAAACTGTGACTGGACTATTCGAAACATTAAAGCCAAGGGATTATATGACTGTCAAACCATTTTTAAATTAACACTTAATTTTATGTCTGGGAAGAGACTCAAAACAGCCCTCACCAACTGGCCACTGGACCAAACCAATTATTATTCGCAATGCTTCTTTTTGTAACACTAATATTTTGTTCAGATTTTTCTTTGCAGTTAATTGCCTTATATATACCTTATATATAATAATATCAAAGGCTATGTGTAAGTGGATTTGGGCGTAATTAATTACTTTTTAAGAATCTGTACTACAAATCTGTAACCTTTCTTCTTAAAGCGTAAAGGCCGGATGAAATTCTTTTCAGAACAGTTTCAATATGGACATTCCAGGTCAGATTTTCATCTACAAACAAGCCCAAAAACCTAATACATTGGGTTTGCTTCAGTTCCTCTTCGTCAATTTTGATGATTGAAAAATTTTTTCTCTTTGATTGTTGGGTAGAAAATTCAATAAATTTAGTTTTGTTTGAGTTAACATATTTTTTGGTCTAACAACTGTTTAATGTTAGCAAGATTAACATAAGAAGTCAATTGTACTGATTCGTTACTGTTCCCAATTGGTTGTGTTATAAAAGAAAAGATGTCTGATCCCTGAAATTTTACAAATATTGTATGAAAAGTTATTGTGTATTAAAGTAAATTGAGCCTGAACTTAAGGGTTATAAGTTTTAAAGGCTGCAGCAGTTTTGCTTTGTTTTCAATTTACAATTAAGATAAACCGTTCCTGAATGCCCTCTTCTATAACACTTTCTTGAAGGATTATTTATGAAAGCACACACACAATTGACTTATTCACTTAAAAATGTTCATAAATTGGTCAGCCTTTAATGAGCATTGGACCCTAATAGGTTAAAGTAAATTAACACTTTTCTGACAATATTAATTCAGCTAGAAATCCAGTAAAGGTATTATTTACTATATTACCTTATGTAAATTCACACCAAACTTACTTGATTGACTGGAGCTACCGTGCAATACAATGAAGCCAACTAGAAAACCAAGAGTACAATGACTTGGTGAGCTACTGCACTTTGTGAGATAATCAACAGAACAAAGAGAAACTCAAGATACGAGATAAGAATATTCCATGATATAATTTCCGTCTTAGCTCATATTAGTTTGTTAATTAGCTCTGGGTAAACATTAACGACTAGACAATAGCGTATGTTGACAATAATACTCATGTATAACTCCTTCTTTGGAAGTCCAAAGATAAGTAGACAGACTTAAACATCTCTACTCTTATCAAATGACGGTTAAGTATCAATATTGTTCTTTGTTTTCTACTTAAATCAAATGTGTGTTTCTCAAGCAAATTTTAGCAATTGTGTTGAATCTTGAGTGAGTACATTAATTTTTGATGACAGCAAAATAAACAAGCTTTGTTAAAATCTGTCAAAAATTAAAATTGTCTTTATTAATTAAACCTTTATACTTTTAGTACTTATATAGTATCAATCCGTAGTTGGGCCTGGTAGTACCAACCTATTAGACTTTCAACTCATTACATTGTATAATAGTCCCTTTGTATTTGAATTTCCATTCACCTAAGTATTTGTCAATATAATTTGGTGAAATGACAACACAAAACCAATACTTTGTATAATTAATTTGCGAGGACTTTTGCTAGCAAGGTTAGCTTCTATGGGTAACACAAATTTGGTAAACAATTAGAAGAAATATGAGCTACTCATACCGTCAGCATGGTAAGACCCATAACAGGAATCATAAAATCCTAACCTCAGAACACATTTTTCAAAACTTTACATCTGCATTAAATGTGTACATGTGTATATATGGGTTAACTCTCAACATAGGGAATTTTTGTCTGATTTTCATTAGTTTTGGCACAAGTATAAATTCCTTTCTGCGTGGAATGAGTATAATCCGATTCTAATGACATTTGGTATGAATACTTCCTTTTGCACAGAAATGTGGGGCCGAAAAATCAGGTTGCGAGTCTAGCGAATAAATTTACTGAATTTAGATTTTGATTGGATATTTTGAAAAAAAATAAAGCCTTAAACAGTTTTGCAAGAATAAGTTTAAGCAGAGTTTAAATGCAATTAATACCGAAACAAGATTGAACAATCACTAATCAGTACAACAAGTTCAGTACCTTTCACATCTCAATTCCTTAAATAAAACTATAGTTTACTAGTTTCCACTAACAAATTTAATCATTATCAACATTCCACTTTGAGTAATATTGACATGAATAAAAAGTTAAATACAATCAATAACATTTTATCTGCACGTGAAGAACACTTAAAACCAGTTAGTTCAAACCAACACCTCTCAATGATGTTACTATGACGAAATCACTGAAGATGGAACTACTAAACAATAGTTTTACAAAAAGAATTTTGACGTGAAAGGTATGTAGCCAATTAGATTGAATCAAATGAAAAATCAAGGTAAACAACACAGAAACTCTGGACAAATTTGACTGGAAGTGGCAGAACAGTTCCCTAAAGGACTGCCTCCCATCTGACATGGGGCTCATCTGTTACAAGCTTTCCTTGTAGACTTGTTGTTGGCACATCTCAGTTGTTGTTTGACCTGTTTATGTCGCACAGGCAGGTCTTGTACGATGCAAATTATGTGTTGAAGTTTACTCGTATTTTACGTCAAATTGGCAGTTTTCACTTTGGATTTCAGAAAATGTATATTGTTTTGAGATAAAAAGGAATACAGTACATGAGACTAATGTTGTTAGGAAAAAACATTTTATTGGAACGTTGAACAAGTATTTTATACCTTAACAAAAGAAAATCTATGACAAATTAATAAATGATTTTCTTTACACTTATAAGTTTGTAAGCTGTTCATTTTTTTCCTTCCAAGACTTTCGGTGTTAATTTAAAAGGAAATTACTTAAACATCCATAGTTCAATTAAAACCTTGGTAGTCAAAATTGCATTGAAACAAAATAACCTTAGGAGTTGGTTCAGCAATAAAATTGATTGGTGCACTTTAAGGTAGCGTTGAACAAAAACAGGATGCACCAATTTAACTTATAAAAATTGGGTAAATGACAACTCTTGCCCGACTTAATCTAAAAGATTAAAATAATACACATAGTGAAATCAAAATAAACACTTCAACAATTAAAGTTGGGAATACCCATATCTAATTACAAAAGAAACCAATCAAAGCAACAGGGTTGTGAAATGTCAATACAAATTGAAAAGAAAAATCAATTAGATGACAACATTCAAATAAATTAGTCAATAAGATAAGCTTATATAAATAACAAAAAAGAAAGAAGGTAATATTCAAAGAACTACTAAGAATATATTCGCTAGTGAACAAGTACTTTCACTTAACACGTATTGAAATTTACATAAATTTGAAACATCAGAGTGATTAAATATGTGAGTTTTGTAAGGAACCAACTTTAGTCATGTTATTTCAAACTTTAGAGGCGGTCGGATTGAGCAGCCGCAGGTCCAACTCTGGGTCTCGGTTATAATAAGGTGTACAAACTGTAAACAACAGTTTAAGCTAGTTAATGTTTAAAATTTGAAAACTTGTTCTCTCAATTCATATGAACACTAAAAGGCATTTCATATTTGCTATACAGTTGAAGTGCTTCCTGGGCTCTCTCCGGCCGCCTCTTAGTACAGTCATTGCAGTAAAGCGTTTCCAACACACTTCCTTACCCAGACATCAACCGTATTGTGTTTTTCACAAACTCTCATACCATTAAACTTGTTTAAGAATGTCTAGAGATTTAGTTCAACTCTGATGAAACTAATGTCAGGTGTGCATTTGTAACTTTTTCCCTGGAACAGCTTAGTTTTGTTTGTCAACTGTCACTCAAACAACATTGACTTGGTATACATTGAAAATCACATCTATGACTACTTTGTTCCATAAAGTCGAAAAAAACAACGAATAGATTTAGTTTGGTTGAAATCTAGCTATTTACAGGTAAAACATATTGAAATGGATTATTTTAAGATACTTCAGCCAAAACCATACATCTGGCAGGGTGCTTCACCTAAAACTTACTCTTGAAACTGTAGGCTGTTCCAGCATTAACTCACACTTTGCAGTTCCACAGTTACCGTTACCAACCTGCAAAGTGTGACTTGTGAGCGAGTGCTGATAAAAAAGAACAAGACAAATTTAATAAATGTAGTGTTTATAGTGATTTTCTGAAAAAGAGGACAGCATCAAGCCACGCTAGAGTGGTGAAACTTTGCTTCTAGACCTCAACAATCCCAGGATGTTCAGTCCGAAAACAAGGTATTTTATTACACTTGAAAATATGACCTAGCTGGGTTTTGACAGCTTAAAATTCCTCATTACAATCATTTAACAACAGACAAGTTAAATGATTGTAATGTGGAATTTGAAGCTATCAAAACCCAGCTGCAGGTCATATTTTCAAGTGTAATAAAATACCTTGTTTTCGGACTGAACATCCTGGGATCGTTGAGGTCTAGAAGCAAAGTTTCACCACTTAAAGGCTTGATGCTGTCCTCTTTTTCAGAAAATCACTATAAACACTACATTTATTAAATTTGTCTTGTTCTTTTTTATCAGCACTCACTCACAAGTCACACTTTGCAGGTTGGTAACGGTAACTGTGGAACTGCAAAGTGTGAGTTCATGCTGACAAGACACAAGCCAATAGCCTACTGTACTCATGAGGAAGAGGAGCACACAGATGATGTCATACAAGAGCAGAGGAATACATATTTGCTTAAAGAGTTGAAAGAAATACCTTCGTACTCCCGATTTAGTCATAAGTTAGAGTTATTTTTACTGTCTTCAGTTGTTTACAATTATACAGATTTTAACAAACTATGTGCAAGTTATAAAAGATTTTAAAATTTTTCCATGTTAATATTAACTAGCCTAGTTAACATTTCACAATGTTTTAAAATTATTTAATTTATATTTTTGGATCTTAATTTGTATTTTGGGCTTTCATATTTAATTTGTATTCTGTGCTTTCATATTTAACGTGCTTACGTATATATTGTATATAACAAACTGTAATTAGTTTTGATGAAGCCTTGTTGGATGTATGATTTTGGCCAATAAAGATATTTACTTATTTATTTATCTCGTCCGTGGTAGGAGTGGCTCTGTTTTCTGTCGTAGGGTTGGTAGCTTCTACTCTCTCTCTCGTCTCGGTTGCGGTTATCTCTCCTGCGTTCAGGTCTGCTGTAACCACTGGGTCTGTCATCTCTTCTAGCCTCACGCGCCTCGTAACCTCTTCTGTCATAGTCGCCCCCTCCACTAGCTTCTTGTCGGTCGTAACAGCTGCCTCCTCTACCCCAGCCACGGTCTGAAGGTTCTCCTCTGCTAGTGGAACCACTGGGTCTGTCATCTCTTCTAGCCTCATGCGCCTCGTAACCTCTTCTGTCATAGTCGCCTCCTCCACTAGCTTCTTGTCGGTCGTAACAGCTGCCTCCTCTACCCCAGCCACGGTCTGAAGGTTCTCCTCTGCTGCCTCCTCTACCCCAGCCACGGTCCGAAGGTTCTCCTCTGCTAGTGCTTGGGTACATGCTGGGCATCATGGGAACAGTGGGTGCCATACCAGACATCAAATTAAACAAACCCATCCCGGGAACCATACCAGGGATCATCATTTGCTGACTCATTCGTAACAGAGCATCGAAATCTGGAGGGATGTTAAAGTTTTCTGGTTGCCTCATTTGGCCTGAATGACGGTGCAAGTCTTTACGGTATTGTACATCACGTGCTAGAGATCCTTTACCTCTCAAAGCATTATATTCATCCCAGGATTGTGGTTTGTCTGAGTATCTCTCTTGGTTTGGGCCGGGTGACCTACCGCGGGATCTGCTGCGTGATCTACTGTGGCGGCGGCGTTTTTTGGATTTCTTCGTCTCATGCGGTTGGGAGTCTGAATGCTGCTTGTATGCTACTTGAGCATCCGAAAGATGAGTGTCTAAAACTGGAACATGGGGATCGTTGTTACCACGACAGTTGAGCTTCAATACTCTGTTGAATATCTTGGTCCCTTTGAACAGCTCTAAAGCGTATGGTACAGACTTCTCATGATTGTAGACAATAAAAGCAAAAGGTTTTGGAACTCCTGTTGGATCCTTTGGTCGTCTTACAGCCTCAAGTGGACCACCCTGCAAAAATAAAAATGAATTAAAATCTATTTTAAATTAACTGTTGGAAAAAGCCCACATTAACCTACTTGAAACATGTGTCCCCCTACAGTGTACATTATCTTGTCTGTGTATGTTGAGCCTAGGACTAAAGAGTTAACAAACATTTAGAGGGCAGTAATGATAATCCGTAGTAATGATAGGAAAATTCCTGATTATCTACTAAAGTTTTAAAATTGTATTCATTTATTTATTTCACTTGCATTGACCTGTCCAAGAAGAACTTGACGGATAGGCCGGTTTTAACTACTTACATGCATTCTTACATATATATAATTACAAATAATCTAATAATGACTTTTAAATAAAAAAAACTAGAACATAGCCTTATGAAAAACCTTAAAGTCCAAAACTATTCAAACTGTAACCCATCCACAGCAACACACTGATTTACAGCGCTTAAGAAATGAATCGTAAGCTCTTACAAAGAATCCCTGCGGTATCCAGAGAAGTTCCTCTTCTATTGATCATTTTAGTTCCTCATCATTATTGAAGCTATGGGTATAAACTTGTTTCTTCAAGTAACCCCATAAAAAAAAGTCACATACAGTTAAATATGTCGAGGTGGCCAATCTAATAAATCACTTCCACGACCAATCCAACGGTCATGAAGGTTGTCATTTAGTAATTGCTTGACATGATTTGGAAATGAGGTGGAGCACCATCTTGTCGGAAGATTGCTTGATCCATTTCTGGTACCGTCAAATAGGGCAAGACATGTTCATTTAAAACTCGTGCATACCTATTCCCAGTCATTGTATTGTCTGAAATGTCACGCCGTTACAACTGCGCCCAAACAGTAATTCCTTTTGATTTAATTGGAGTCTCTTCAAGAATGTGGGAATTAACCTACTTTGTAAACTGTGTAAAGTTTAAAAAAGTTCGTTGCATGAATGGGCAAGTAATATAAAATTAAACGTTTAAACCTCTTCGTGGGACACTCGGTATATTTAGATATACTTTTTTTAATAAACAAGCAAGATCTAGAAGTACTCTCGAACTTCTCCTCGAGACTCACTTCGCTGGCAGCAAACTTAGCAACATATTGGCCACAAACCGCAGCGAGAGCAGTTCAAGCCCGAGGGCTGCTAGAAATGACTGGGACAGGGCCAACAACATAGTTACACTATCTTGCATTAAGTGGGCTTTAAGCAAATTCAGCCCATTTAAATCACCAGGCAGAGTGGAATCTATCCTGCAATGTTGCAGCATGCTTCCGACACCCTACTTAAGCTGATATGCAAACTCTTCAGAGCCAGTGTGGCCTTCAGCCACATCTCACAGGCGTGGAGAGTGAGTAGGGTAGTCTTTATACCCAAAAGGGGCACGGCAGACTACAGTCAAGCTAAAGCATTCAGACCTATCAGCCTGTTATCGTTTCTATTGAAAACCTCTTCACAGGAATCAACACGCTTATCAGGCCGGCAGATCATGTGTTACTGCCCTCAATGAACTAGTCAGTAGAGCGGAGGATTCCTTGTTTAACAAAGAAATTGCACTTTGCTCATTTCTGGACATTGAGGGCGCCTTCGATAGCACATCTCATGAAGTCATAATTAGCAAAGCAATCGAGAGAGGTATACCACATACCTTGACTACGTGGATAAAAAAATATGCTTCAAACCAAAGAGTGCAATCAACTCTACTAAATTAGACTAGGGAAATCTCAACTGTCAGGGGGTGTCCACAAGGAGGAGTTCTGTCCCCTCTTCTGTGGAATCTGGTGGTAAACGATCTTTTCAAGGAAATCTCCCTAACAGGCACCTATATACAGGGCTATGCAGACAACATATTCCTGATGGTCCACGGTAAATTTGTTGACACTGTAGCAGACATAATGAATGCACGACTCAGACAGGTTAGAAGATGGTGTAGGAAGGTAGGGCTTTAAGTCAATCCTTCCAAGACTGACATACTACCCTTCACAAAAATAAGAAACCTGATTGCTCTTGCTAGACTGGAGCTAGAAGAGTTCCCATTAAGGATTTCAGAGAGCACTAAATACCTAGGCTTCACCTTGGACCAGAAGATGACATGGAATTTGCACATTAACTCAAATCCAACTAAAGGCAAACTGGACGCTACTAGCAACCAATCGTCTTATAACAAAAAAAAATGGGGCCTCAAGCCTCACATGCCGCAAATTACATATGTGGCCTTGGTCTGGTGGACAACAGCCAATCAAGTAACAATAAAAGCAAAGTTAGACAAGGTACAAATACTAGCTTGCTTATGTATCACAGGAGCATTTTCCACAACCCCAACACCCCCAGCACTTCAAGTGCTGCTGAACCTAACCCCACTGGACGCTTTCAGATAGAGGCCAGGAAAACAAGTTACAGACTCTCCATTGCTGACTCACTTAGACCATGAATAGCATGAAGTTATCTGAGGATTTCTTAAGGATAGGTCTCCATATGGGAGACACTGTTAGCAGACTATGTGAGCGCTCTACAGAGTCTGCCCAACATATCTTGACAGACTGTGATTTCCTAGTAGCAAGAAGAAGACCACTTCTGGGGGGTCTCGCATGGCAGGAAATCAAACCCTCTGAGCTAGACAGGAAGATCCTTGAGCTTTGTAAGCGAAAAAGGATCGGACTACCTGAGTGAGAGTAACAGGAGTTAGCACAATAAAACTAAGGTTGACGTGTATGCGGTCTAGAACTGCATCTCCAATTAAATCTAATCTTATTGGTCAGAAAAAACCTGGATATCTTCACTCTAAACTCTGAAACTCACACACATATTACAAGACAGTCAAAACAACTACACAAACATTGAGTCAACATCACTCTAGCAAAGAGAGGCCCTCAATTTGCATCAATAGATATTTACAACAAGATTCCAAAATATAGTCGGTATTGTCGAGAATTGAAAAGCTTCAAAACTTTACTCAAGAAGTACCTTATTCGAGAGCCATTTTATTAACTCCCAGAGAGAGCTAGATTTACCTACTTGACATGCTACTAGCTGGATATAATGAAGAATGAACTACTGGGCCTACATACTTGAAACTTTGCGAACCTATTTCTGGTAGTCCAAAATTACCCACTAAGAAAAGGTTTTGAAACATTGTTAATTTGAGGGTGATTTTTAGAGGAGGTTAAAAAGGCCACACATTCGAACCGCTAGCGCCTAAACAAGTGATCCAATTTCCAATCTGATGAAAAAAACATGTGAGTGAAATCAAATAACCTTAATTTTTTGTTTAAACTATCTATCTTAATCTCTTCTAATATCTGTATCTCTTCTTAATTTCCGAGCATTTAAGCAAAATGTAAAAAAAGTTGGGGAGCGGGGATTCATCACTGTGTACGCATCACACTTGAGACCTTCGCAAACCAAAGGTCCTCACAGTGGTGAGGTATACTCCGCTCCTTACAGGCAGTGATCCGACTACACCTCTCCACAGTCCACAATGAAGGTTATGCAAGTTCAAGATATTTTAATGTGGGAGGAAGTTTAACTTGACCATTTCTAAAACATATACAGTACCAAGGTTTTTTTTTATTTCCAGGCTGACTCTGGGGTCTCAAATTAGGTTGGTATGCCTAGCATATTTTGGAGCAAAAGAGGCCCTATAATTATTCTAGTTATAATACTTTAGGCTTAGCCTATCTAGCTGTAGAACCAAGCCTAAAGTTGAACAGACAATGACACAAATTTATATTCCAAAGGAGGTTTTCCCGCACGCTATAGATGGTGTTGCTCAATATTACCAGTAAAATGTTGTCACGATAGACAATAACTTAAAGAAAACTTATGAGCCATATGAATAAAACTAACCTGCTGAAAAAGTTCGTATAACACGGAATCTGAAACTTCTGGGGGTAAATTACCACACCATAATGTGCGGCTCTCACTATCGCGTCTCGAACGAAACATATTTTAGAATTTAAACTAAAGGCAACAATCTTTAAAACATTACGCCATAGTAGTTTCGTTATGTCCAAGAAAGCCTAGCCTAGCTTTTGCAAGGTTTTGGGTCGGGGATCGTGGTAACGCTCTATTTCTTTTAGTCTTTTGGTTTGCACAGATAAATCTAATCGGCACATAGATATATAATTCCGTGGATTCCGTTAGGAAACCTTGATTGTAATCATTGACTGTATATTATATACAAAAAAACATTTAAAGTCAATGTTGTAATCATTAACCCAGAACAATGGCAACAACATAACAACATCGACTTCACAAATAAAGGCATAAATCGTATGACATAACAATATAACAAGTGAAAGTTTTAATTTATTGTTATTATTATTATGTATTGTTAACCGTTTCTATATTTCATTCAATTGTTATAAAATTGTTGACAGTTACATTGTAATCACATAATATATAATCTTTACATCTTGGAAGATTTACCAAAAATGTACTTTTATGAATGTGATTTTTTTTATTGTCGTATGTAGCGAAATACATACGAGGGTCATCCAGAAAGTAAAGAACGATTGCGCATCACGCGCCGCGCGCACCCCTCACCACTACGAGCGCGCGTGCAGCTACATTACTCCTCTTCAGTTTGAGTGTAGGTTCGTTGCTGTGTGATTACGCATCTCATGTCCACAGTGAATAGTGATTAATAATGGCATCGACAATTGAAAACACCGCTAAATGTAAAGTGTGGAATTTAAACACTCGAAAAGGCATAGCAACTGTTTTTTGGGATCGAAATGGCTTAGTCCATGTAGAATTTATGCCAAGAAAAGAAACGGCTACAGCCCTGACTTGGTGCCGAGTCATTATCACTTATTCCCAAAGCTTAAGGATTTTTTGGGTAAAAAACAGATTGCTAACGATAAGGAACTCAAAGAAGCTAAGAAATCCTGGCTCATGTTTTTGACGGCAAATGAGTAGAACATGGGTATGGAAAAACTGGTCCCGCCTTAAAACCAGTGTCTTGAAATCCATGGTGACTGCGTAGAAAAGTAGAGGAAGGTTCTATGCACTTGTAAGTAAAGTTTTGTGTTGATATCTTTATTTTTTATTTGCCCATGCCAAAACGTTCTTTACTTTCTGGATGACACTCGTAAACGGTTGTAGTGGCACGATGTCTTCGCTAAAATAGACAGTCACATTATAAAGTGACTGTAGAGGCCGGGGCTATAATAGGTGTCTTAACATTGACTGTAGGCCTATAGTGTGTGTTTATTTAATTTTTAATACCATTGGCTTTCCATCTTACATTTGTAGGATGGAAAGTCAATGGTAGTACAAAGTGTTTATGTTATTTTATCGATGTATTTTAAGACTTGTAAACTCTGATATTTAAGTATTTCACTTAGTTTATTTAACTGTATTTTAATTCATTAATTCATACATCATGTTGCCATAGATGAAACCACGTTTTTTCTACTGAGCTCTACACTGGAATACTTGTAATAGATTACAAAGATTTTTATGTTATTTACCATGACCGTGCACTGATTCAAGCTGTAATAGGCTATATGACGATTGTCAATACATTTACCAATGTCAATGACAAATAAATTTCTCGTTGTATTATGTCATGGGCAGCTTCTAACATTGCTTGGCGAATAATAAATGTGAAAACAAAATTAACTAAGTTTAAAATTTGTTCTTAACGGTGGGAGAATTCGAGAGTTTAAACTATTATTGCGGACATTTCCCGTCGTAAGTGAGCAAGATGATTCCCGAAAGGTCGTGATCACCTTGCTCACTAACGATTGAAAATGTCCACAACAGCCTAATAGTGTATCTGAAAACTGTTCTCCTAATTTTTTTGATAGGATTTAGGTAACTAAATCAAGACACAAATAAGGGTAGTGTTTATTACTAAGTAAGTCACACGCTTTTATGCCTTTATAGTTATTTTATAAATTTAAAGCAATACAGAAACCTGTATGAATAGAAATCGCAGTTATCGTAGTATAGGCCTACTCTGTGGTTTGTTGCTACCATTAGCCAAGTAGGACCTTAACTTAGCCCTCTCCATTCGGATGTCGTTCTGGACAGTTTTTGTGGTCATTACCTGCTAAATATCATTTTCTACAAGTTTCAAAATGTCAATAAAATTTCAATTATATGTGTATTTTAGTCAAGGACCATGTCAAGAAAGATCAGCTGAATACAACCGGCTTAGGACCTGGGAACTAGGTTTTTTATATGTTTAAAGTCAATGTATATTTATATTTGGCTTGAATTTGATTTCGCTAGAAGCAACAGAGAGTATTTACGATGGAAAAAAGGAAGGTGAGGGCTCATCAGATCGAAGTTCAACAGTTCGAATTTCGATCATTTAAACTTCGGGCATTTAACCTTCGACCTGTTGAACATAACGCGAATTGGGTGGACAAATTCAGAAGGCGGGGTTCTTAAGGAAAATGGCGAGTAGTGGTTAGGGTAAAAAGTAGGGTAGAAAGCTGATAAACGGTACCACAAAAGGGAATTATGTATTGCTTATATTTCTAAAATATTTTTCGCTATAAGATATTGTAATACAAATTGAATAATTAAATATAATTATCGATCTTAATTTGTATACACGCTAAATAGCTAATGTGTTACTAAAGAAATGTAATAATTATATACATTTTAATAGAGCAGTTACAAAATTAGATTGGTAAATATTATTTGCGATTACTGTGTGTGAGTGCGAATGTTTCATTTAATTTTATTGTAATTTGTGTTTTGCGATTCAATATTTTTATTGTCAAAGCAAATATATATTGTTATTAAGCTAGGCTTATTGTATGGTCATGATTGTGTAAAGTCAAGTAATGTAAACGCATATTTTAACCTGGCAAGCCTAGTACGTGCATAACTTATCGAGTAGTAGACTAGTAGACTAGCCTATTAAGCCTAGCTTTTTACACCCCAGCAGTAAAGGTTTGAAATGATGTATTTTCAATTTAGATTAGACTTATTTTATTTATGGTTAGGTTCATGTTTATGAAGGAAGAGTGAGCCGCTAAAGGCCTAGTTTATCCCAATAATCAATCACTTTTACTGCTACGCACCAGTAGTGATCTTTTCAACAAAGTCAATGGTGTATGGACTGGACTGTTTTCAGGTGCACAATGACATGATATTTTTATCAATCTGGTTCAGCTATGGTTTCCTAGAAAGCGGTGACCGCTACATTACAGCCATAATATGACGGTGAGTTTTGTTTTCAATGTAATCAGATGAGCAGTGGCGTAAATAACACCCCCGCAGCCCCGCCGTGCGGGGGGGCGCAGCAGGTCAGGGGGCGCCGGAGGGCGCGACGCGCCCTCCACTATATAACTAAAGGTTTCCATAAACATTTTTTATTAAAAAATAGGCTCGCTATAAAACGCTTTAAACACGTTATTTTGCTTTGAAAATTCAAAAATTTTCCGGGGGAGCCCTCGGATCCCCTTTGAGCAGGGAGGTACGTTCCCCAGAGCCCCTCTGGAGGCGCCGCCGTTGAGTCTGTCCAAGGGCGCATGCATGCTAGGCCGCCCCTGCGTACTGTGAGCGATGTGAGTGCGCATCATATTATTATTATCACTAGTCATTCAACCACCAACCGCTGGGTGCACTGCGCAGGGACACACCACCCTGCACTGACGCCACGTCAGTTGTGCAATACCTACTGTCCCTGCGACGCTGTGGACCTAACCTATTTATTACTTTGTTTCGCGAGTGCTTAACGCAGTTACTGTTACTGTAGTCTGTAGATGTAGCGTTCAGATTTGATATTTCTGGAAAACTAAGTGGTGCTAAGAACGGGAACTCCCTACATACGTTTTTTTTTTTTAACACGTACTCAAACTCAGAAATCAGGTATAACTTTTAGTTATTAACCATAATTATAAAACCACAAATAACAATATCAATTAACAATATTAAACCACATGCCAAACTTAAAATTAACTTTTATTTCCTCAGGTTATACCATTGATTTTAAATGTATTACTATATACCTAAACCAGATATGATAACTAAAATAAACATGTCAAAAGTTGTTTTTATCTACATATGTTTAAATATTGTGTTGCGTCCACCGTCACGGTTACGTTCACTGCTACATTACGGTCGTAATATAGCGGCAAACCTTTTCCTAGGCAACCATAGCTTTAGGTTTGACCATTTCAGGTTAGGTTTGTTTATTGGCCTGGTCAATAAATTTCAAAAGATTTAAATCCAAGGTAAATGATTGGCTGATTGAAAATCCCTATTACACTAAAGTCCCGCTAATCCGAACCCCACTTATCCGAAAATCCACCTAATCCAAACACTGTTTATTTATTTATTTATTGACGGCCAGAGCCAATTACATTGAAACATGGAAATGAGGTAAATATAAATACTTGCAAAAAAAGCTGAAAAAGATGGCATGCACTGAATAAAGTGATGTGTAATGTGTGAGTGTGGTTTCTTCCAATCCACCCCTACTAAAGTGGTACTGTATCTTTTGTACATCTTTTGGTTTTGATATTTATTGGTAGGGGTGGTTATGGGTAACAAAGGTGTGCGGAGTTAACATATGATAAAATACAACGTAAATAATATGAAGCGAAAACAGAGGAAAATATAGATAAGAGAGATAAATATATGAAAGATACAACAGAGATAAACATATGGTATGGTAATACACATAAATAAATGTAAAATGGAAATAAATAGATAATATAGATATAATAACAGACTAACAGAGATAAATAAATATAAATATAAATAACAGAGATAAATATATGAAAGATACAACAGAGATAAACATATGGTATGGTAATACACATAAATAAATGTAAAATGGGAATACATAGATAATATAGATATAATAACAGACTAACAGAGATAAATAAATATATATATTAAAGCTATGAAAGTATAATAAATAACATTAAATAGATATAACAATATGTAGGTAAAATAATTGGGGAACATATAGCTGAATAGAAATTTGACACATGCAAAAATGAAGAAAAACAAAAATTAAATATTATCAAATATTATCAACGGTCAGTGCTGAAGAGATCAGCCAGCGAAGAGGCGAAGAAATCTACCTCTGCGGCGACTTCGTTACCGGACCTCAGCAGACGGGGTACAACACTGTAGTAGCTATAGAGTCTGTACACCAGATTCCTTCCAAATAGCTCTTGGGATCTCGTGTTTCTTGGTATGCGGAAATCCAACAGACTGAGAAGAGCCGAGCAGTCAATGCCACCATTCAAAAGTTTCCAGAGGAACATCAAGTTACACTGTTAGGAGGAAAAATGCTGTACAATTTTTGAGTTGTTAAAATAAATACAATTAGTTTTCCAAATTATGTCTTATGTTTAATAATGAACCAGCGCTCTCAATGACGCAGACATGCGCATAAACACTGTTACAGGCCCTACTGTCCCATCCAACTGTATACTGCCCGTCATATCTGCGTACATTACTTCTGCGTTGTATATAACTGCAGTATACTACAAGATTAAAATACTTAATAATTATTGACTTTAATTATACTTCTGCAGCTAATGATTTTATTCAATGCTATAAAAGTGGTATTCAGAGTTGGACCCGCACTCACTCTATCGTTGCCGTCCTTCCTAAGGCTCAGTGTTTTCTCGCGGATCAGGCCCCGCTGGACATATAACCACTTATAATCGGCGTTTATAGAGTTTGCAAAGCCGCAGGTAAACAATTACAAACATGCATAACCTGCATGAGCCCTAAAATGTAGGGTTTCGTTATATTCGACTCGATTGGCTAAACAATAATTAAACTGAGGAAGAAAATGGACAGCAATTTTCCTCAGCGACTTAGTCTATAGTCCCCCACAGGTAGGTGGTTTATGACCACCGAGTCGCCGACTTTCTGTAAAATCTTTATTTTCTATATCTTTATTTCCGAACAATATAAAATTGTGTAGAACATTAACAATAACAAGAAAATATAAATTATGAAATATATGAGCCACTATCCTATAATAAATATAATAGATAAATACTCTGTGACCTTTACCTACTAATTCTCCAATATCCAAGTTTCTAACCTACTTTGAGCTTGATCGGGTACTTTAAGGGCTGTGTAGAGTGAAAATAGTTCACAGGGCAATGCAGGGATAATACGGGGACAAATTCCCATTCTATCAGATGAGCGGAACACCAAAATTTTCGATCATTTGAGCGTAGCCTGTTTTCGAACATTTGAACCAGCAAAACAGACGAAAAAAACACGTTCGATCTGTTGAACTTCGATCATTTATTACCCCCACCGAAAATGCTGGAGCAGAAGCAAAATTAATGTTCTTGTCAGACCTAGGATAAGATTATTTACTACTTAGCGCTATCATACATTGAAAACCAATATGGTTCTACTATTATTATGACCCACAGAGCTATCGCGAGTTTAAAATGGGTACACGGTGCCACAGTAGGTCGTTAAGAGAACATCTGATTCTGCGATTTTTGAAAGACTTTTCAAAAAATTTAAGATTTTGAAAAATTGATTGCTGTATCTTTGAGAGGGCTTCCCACGTTAAGGTTCCAATACAAATACCACTGGTGTAGAAATGTAAAAATCTATGTAGGCCTACAAAGCCTCATCCACAAAACAAACTGTTCAAATATTAGTATATTGTCAATTGCACTATACAATATTGCAAGTCTTTCACCAAGGGTTTATTAGTGTTTGAATCAATCTAATCTCCAATCCTTCTTTTTAGCCTTTCGTTGAAAATTCTACAAAGGCCATATGGAGCAATCAGACTGTTTGAGAAAGAGAAGGATCCTCAGGGAGTAGAAACATTACGGTGGCTGGGATAACATAAGAGGAAGGTAGGTGAACAGCGGTAGATGCTATGTGAATGAGTATTGTAGCAGGCTAGTTATTGTTAGTGAAGTTAAGTGAAACACTTAAATGTTGTCCAAATGTCTTTTTAAGGAGGTTTCACAAATGTACTGTCTGCTTTTTTTCTTACACTACGGAATTAAATTTTTACTAGAGGTAATGTTTGACTAACCCTGAAAATATACTCGGTATTTGTTAGTTCATTAAGAACCTGTTTATGCTTTGATTATCATAATAATGCTTCCTTAATAGTTTATAGTCTATGTCTACAAATGAAATGAGTGAAGAATTGAATTTTGATTTAATTTTGAGTTGGATCAACAAATTTTCCATTCCTTATATTTTAAAAGTTCTTTTATCAATAACATTTGTAATAAACATCATTACTATTTTCAGTTCACAAACAAAACTAAGAATGTCTGTCCACAACACAACTCCAAAAAGAAAAGAGATCTACAAGTACGAGGCGCCCTGGCCAGTGTACAGTATGAACTGGTCGGTGCGGCCGGACAAACGATTCAGGTAAGATAACTCCTGTTGCTCTTTAGGAAGCGATCGAGAGGACGACGGTAGTGTTTTTGATGAAAGTGATCGAAGTTCCAGCCAGAGTTATTGGCTTGAACGAAGGTTTATTGTTTTGCTGTCAAACTCCCAGTTGTACACAGCTCATTTACGGATACAATATTAAAAAAAGAAAAGAGCAAACAGAAATAATGACAACTTAAGATTAAAAGACATGGCGAAGTAAACCGCACTCACGCCCGGCGCTGCAAACTAATTGGGTTCAGTAGCTTCTGGCACAACCAGGAATGTGGCCGGGAGAGGCTCAATTGATGTTAACTGGTCGGACTGATGCAAACGATATATTTTCTCTACATCACTATATCACTATCACTATTTGAGATGCCGACCACTCTCATGAGGGTATTTTAAGGCAAATATGTGGTGAAGGATAAGTGTGATGAGTGGTAGTAATGAGTTATGAGGTGTAGTCTTGTTACAAACTAAGGCAGACTCTTTCTTAGAATGGGTCATTAATTAATAGCCCAATGACCAATGGAAATACAAGAACCAACGGCTAAACGTGACTTCCGAACCACCCAAGTGATGGTCTGATGTGTCTAAACTATGGTGGAAGTTGATGCAGATATCATCAGGTGATCACTGAGACTATCTGAGCCGCTTTAGACCTATATCATCCTCAAAACCTGACCTCCATGAAGATGGATTATAGGACCACGCCACGAGTCCCAGTCGTACAATAAAACTTGGGATCTTAAGTTTAATATTTACAAGAGCGCTTCTAAACTGGAATTAATCCTGGTACGCAGCAAAAACTGACTAGTTCTAAGTTTTAACTGTAGCCAAAGACAAACTTCAACATAGATAATTTTTCCTATAACCTAAGCAACTAACCTGCAAACATTTCTCCGTTGTCCGCAAGTTGCTCTCCGAAAAGGTAGAAGTAGACTGGCAGATTTTGAAAACTCCCTGAGTTTGATTGGTTTTTTATGTTGACACTACTTTATTTTATACACTAAACCTAATCCCACATCTTAGCCTCTTCCAGTAATAGAGTTTCTTAAATTATCACTCAAACGGGTTAAGTCCAAGCAACTCATAATCAATTTTTTTTTTGTTCAACAACAGTAGGATGAGCCACACAACCGCGTTGAGCACAATGATTGTGAACCAGGTCTTCATGTTTGAAACTGTAATAGATAGCCTGACTGTTATTTAAGTGCTATGAGATGGTGAGTTTTAAAGGAAAAGAATTAGTTTTAAAGGATTCCATTCTTTCGAGACTTATAGCTGGCCTAATACAATTTGAAAATTTTTAGTCCCTGATGTGCCTCCTACAAAGTAATGTGTACCTTCAGAATAAAAATTCATTAGACTGAAGGAAAAAAGTGCAAAACTAGTGGGGGAGCTAACTTACAAAATATCAGTTATAAACCAATCAGTCCATCAATCAATCAATTCCATATTTGTTCTATATTATACAAACTAATACATCTAAAAAAGACAATATCCTTTAAACACTCCAGGATGTGTGATAGGGAGAATGAAGAGCAGAGTACGATTAGTGATGTATTTCCGAACAGGCGGACTAGGCGCACAAGTAGGGGAAAAAATTTAAGGTCGGCAAAATTTTAGAAATAAATTATTTATTTTTGGAGCAGGCTTTATAAATTTTGATCTTAAAAAGAATTAGTTAAACTGAATACTACTGAGTTATTAAAATGGCAATTTTTTTGTTGGCAATAAATATAAGTTGATATTGAACGTAAGTACAAGTTAAATTTAGTTTACTCAGAATGTCTATCTAGTGAATTCAACTCAAGGTGTTCAATGATAAGTCCCATTTTCTTCAATAAATAACGCTCCGCGCTCTTTGTTGTATGCCGTTTTCACAGTGTAAAACGAGATTCTGACCTCTGATTAGATACAGCTGAACAATGTTGCATCCTATTGTTACAATCAGATGTCAGAATTGTGTTTTACATGAAAACAACGCAACAAAACATATGTAAAGGAGGGTCTACACCACATTTTGGGATTTGATAATGCAGCAGGTATTTGATACAACCTTTCTACATAATCAGCAAACAGGGCATGTTTTTATGGGTTGTCTTAGTGACATCGGGGAGGCCAGTCAGGGGGTTGGGGTTAAAATTTGCTGCCTAGTCAAGGCAGATGCTTAAATAATTGTGCAAAAACAAAATGAACATTACCCAAACCACACCAATCAGAACTAGAACAAAACTCACCCTAACAAACCACTGGCACTAGACTAAGTGAGAGATAAGTGAAATGATGCTGGAGTAGAGTGTTATGTTTACAAGCCTAGTCTTCTCCTGGAGTATGGGGGTCACCCCTTTGTTTGTAAACACTAGGCTGATAAGAGCTGAGGCATTGGTCGTAGATGTCACCAAAACTGTGATGTGTTTGGGCCCAGTCATAACAATCACCTAAGCTAAAGTAAATCAACTCTGCTGTGGGAATGGATGGATCAATTTTTGACAAGTTGGAACATTAATTTTGTTTGTTCGCGATGAGTTCATTCGTTTTCTTCACCATTATAAACAAAGAAATAGTTACAATATTTTTCTGGAAATTTTATGTTTTCTTATTAAGTTGGTACGTTTTAACGACAATGAAATTTAAAATAGTCTTGATGACCTTCTTCAAAAACTGAAAAGTGTATAGTATAATGCATTTTTATTACAAAAATAATTATTTTTTGATAGTAACAAATGTTCTTAATTAAACTCAATTCTATAAATACAAAACTTCTAGGACAAAACAATAGGTTAGAAAGAAATGGTTTTCTTTAGACATTTTTTTCAGATTTAAACTTCAATTTTACTTAAAGATTAAAGTTAGACTGGAGAGTTTTTTTCTTTCAGGTATTACCTTTTAATCATAAAAAATTTAGTTTAATCAGTTAAATTAAATTTACAAGTTTTATAATAAAAACTCATTTATTTTACCTACACGGTATTAGACATTTAATTCTATACACCCATTCAATTGAAATAGAATATTATTTTCAAATTTAGAAACCAATCCTGTAGTAATTTATGAAAGCTTTATGTTTTATCTACTCATAGGTGTCGGTTAGCATATCTGTACCCTAGCATTGTGCTTGCATAGGCTTGCCCTCGGCAGTTTTGTGGAGGAGTACAACAACAGAGTGCTTGTAGTCTCATTGGACGAGGACACGTCTGAGTTCAGCGCCAAGAGCACATTCGACCACCCTTACCCCACCACCAAAATCATGTGGATCCCTGACAGTGTAAGTATTAGAATCAGTGGCCTAATAGAAAAGTATCCAGATAAAAAAGTGTATGCTGATGCATTTTCAGATTATTTTTATAGATGTTAGATTGAAAGGATCAAGTAATTAGTGACTGACTACCCTCATATACGTCTGATTGGGCATAATGCGCTACTACCGGAATGAAAAAAAGTCTAGATTAAGGAGAGGAATAGGACTGGGTTTGGCTGACCAGACAATCATGAGAGAATGCGTCAAGCAAGGCAGCTGGCAACCAGTCGGGGGCACTACCCTCAAGACATGGCGGGTTGTGCCAACCTTCGGGAGACAAGGTTATTGCAAGCCTCTCCTGAAGTCGTAGCCTACCCTGCTGCCACGACCCTCCCATTGATATTAGGGATTTGTTCAACATAAGAGTAATATTTGGCTTTAATATTCCTTCAAATATAATTCCTACAACAAAATATCCGAGTTTGAAATATCATTGTCGAAACATAACCAACTTCTTCTTGATCGCTAAACTATCAAAAATGCCTGTAATCACGAATAATGTTTCAAATTCTGAAATTCTCCATCATTAACAATTAATTCTAAACAAAGAACAAGACAACTTTTCTGCAAGCCCTTATTCTGCTGCTATTATTTAATTGATCATAATTTTTATATTGAAACGATAAGAAATATTTGCTCATCCAGCCAAACACTTGTAACACTTTTGATGTTAGTTATCTTGTGCAAAAAAATTGATTGTTGAAAAACTACTTTCCAAAAAGCTTAGTATTTAGTTTGCATTCAAGATCTATGTATAAATACAATCTAGTTCTTCCGGTTCACACCGCGTCCAAACTTCATAATTAGGTTGAAATATTTCGGTCTCGCTGTGGAGTACCATCTTGGGTATTCCACAGCTAGACTGAAATATTTCAACCTAATTATGAAGATTGGACGCGGTGTGAATCGGAAGAACTAGATTATAGTTGTGACACCGGCTGCAAAAGCCTAAGAGTTAAGTCTATGTACAAGTCACCTGTGACAGTTTCAATACACATTTTGTTTTGTGTATAACCGTATATCAATTTAAAACCATTTTGAATCACTTAACAATAATAATAATACAACATAAATTTGATAGTTCAAACTCTTTATAGTTTAGTTATGGGTTTAGCAGGAACGTTCTGTTTCAGAAAGGGGTGTTTCCGGACCTACTGGCAACAAGTGGGGACTACCTCCGTGTATGGAGAGCTGGAGAGCCAGACACCAGATTGGAGTGTGTTCTGAATAACGTGAGTGAGGTACCCACAGAGTAGTATCTTGATACTTTATAGTAATCTTGATACTTGGTGTCTTCATTGTTACCAGGTCATTCCAGATAGATTGCTTCAATTGAAAATGGCTATATGCACTAATTTGACATAAGTGCGACGGAAACTAAAGTAGTGGCTCATTGAGGGAACTGATAGGCCGCTGGATTAGTTTAGACTGAATAATAGTTTTAAGCTTAGCACTGTGATTTATTCAGTCAGGCTATTGAAATATTTCATAACAGCCGCTGGAAAACATTTCTGAGACTCAATTAGTCTAAAGGTAGGAATTTTGTTTTCCTTCGCTTTTCTGGTATTATAGCTATGGATATCTTTTCTCTGTTCATAACCCAGATGATTTTCCTTTATATATATCAGTGAGTTATATTGGCCAAAGACAGTCAGAATGTCCAGCCGGGTTAAGATTGGTTTACAGTGACCCTTATAACCAGCGGAAATGAAATTTTACATAAGGTCTCCTTGGGCAAGATCAGAACCTGATCACAAAATGGAGAAATGCCCAAGACAATAATTCAGAAGTTAAGTGGCTGTGGGATAAAACATGGTAAACAGATAGAAGGTATTTCACTGATATTATGTGTTTTTCCAAAAGGAACAAGACTCGAGAGAGATCTGGGAAACATGCTTATTCCAGCTCAGCTTGGGATCCAGCCAAAAGTCCAGCAGCTTAACAGTGTCAATATTTCCTTCAAAGACAGTTTGCTTGAGCATATTTTTTTTAGAGGTGTGCGAGTCACATTTTTTAAGTTCGAGTCAAATAAGTTTGTTAAAAAAAGCTTGAGAGTCAAGTTAAGTATTAGAGTATCGGCATTAAAAAAAGCTCCTTTTGGAGTTTTCTTGACAAATTTTACTATTAAACTCAGTTTAAATTAATTAAATATTAACATTCATATATCACATAAAATCCGCACAAAACAAAACGAAAGAAAGACTTTGTTAATGTCTAAACAAAACATTAAATAAATTAAATCCACAAAAATGTACCCAACTTTATAACTTTCTGCTATATTTTCTGCAGTTTTATCCCCAGGGCAGTATTCATTTCCAAGGCAAAACCTTATTTTGAAATCACGACTTTGATACTATTCGCGGCGATCTCTGACTTCCGCTAGCGCCTGCGTCAAAATCACGACCAATTTTTGAGCTTTACTGATCGGGCTCGAGTATCACTCAATACTCAAACTCAACTCGATAATCGAGTACTCGCACACCGGTACATTTTTTACATTTTATCTACATGTAACTTCAATTTATTAGCTGTAAACTAGAGCTGTGCGGGAGTAGAATTTTGGGTCCGGGACCGGAACGGGAGGGATTTTGAAAAAAATCCGGGATTCGGGAACGGGAACAAGAAAAGTTGGCAAATAGACATATTAAAGAAATATTAAATAAAATTGAGTTTTTAAAATCAAATTATTTGGTTTATGATACATGGCTTCATACAACACCATGCAGTTTTAAAATAAAAATTCCAAAGTACATCATAACATAATGATCACTGACTCACAGCCCAAACATTGCAAAACAGTTGGAGAGAGTCGCTAAGGAGTGAAAGAGAAGGAATCAGACTGTGCACAGAGATGAGGGGTAAAGGCAAAGAAAGAGATTACAAGTGGAAAGGACAAGGGAAGAGAAGGATATCAGAGAGGGGAAGACAACAGCTGCAGTGTGTGAGCAGGAGTGGGAAGGCTGGTGCCCAGTTTTTTGTGCCAGACAGCTGTGAAGGCCTGTTGTGTCCTTATCAGTTGTCACTTGTCTACTATGTCATTAGCTGTTGCTAGGCAACCACATAGGGGCGGGGTTACATAGCCAATCAGAGCATTTTCTCTGTATGCTTGTGATATAGTGAGAACGACCTGTGAGGAGAGGGTAGTGTGTGTTTGTTATTTCCTTTTCTCATCTCCATTTACTCAATGATTAATTTCATTTCCCAAATAATGTTTTATACTAGGTTTGAATTACAGTCAAATGCAAAGTTTCTAGTACAATAAAAATAGATATTGCAAGCTAGAATTGGATTTAGTACAAGTACAAAATGGATGTTTGGTTCTGTCTGAGATCGTTATTAGCCATCCTGACAGTGGCTGCCGGCCTCCATTGAAAATGCACTCAGCACGGAAGTAGGGGGGAGAGGGGTTGTTTACAGGTTGTTTACTTAGAACTGCTCAGCTCTAGTTCCTTATCTTATCTTCACCAGAAGTACAGTACACACTCACAACAAAAAACACCAGTAGTTTTTACTTCCCGTCCCGAAATTTCGGTAGGGCGATGGGAACGGGAAATGACCTCAATCCCGTCCCGGTACCGAAAATCCGGGATCCCGCACAGCTCTACTGTAAACCAAGACTTTGCCGCTGGTCTTCCGCTTCTCTTAGTCTCCCCTTCAAATGTATCTCCCCTCGGTGACCAAGGTTTTATCATCCGCAAAAAGCAAGGCTCCACCATCCAGTCTAAGATCATTTACAAGGATGATGACCCGGAGTCACAAAGGTCAAATCCCATGATTTTCAGGATTAATACTTTTCACTATATCGTTGTTATTATGTTAACATAGAAATCGATGATTTTTCAATCGATAATTATGTTTAAAACCTACACAATTTTTTGAGAGGTATGGAAACTCATTTCCTTTTAAGGTGAAACTATGCTAATCCTAAAAGCTAGTACCTAACGTATACTACAAAAACAAATCAAAATACTCATTCTATACCTGTAAGCAACATACAAATACTTAAGCAACACATTTATAATCCTAAACTAAAAATTGGAAACGACTCACTAAGGCTTAAAGCTGACACCAACCACTCACGATTCGGGAACCCTTACAGACTGGCGGTGGGTTGACAAAGCACCCCCAGGCACTTACTTTTAAAAAAAAGAGGGACATGTTGGTAAAACAATACTAACCCCATTATAAGATCAAATGTGGTTAACCCACCGCCAGTAATCCTAGTTCAGATGGTGTCCGTCAGGCTTACGGCTCGTATTTAGGTTTTTTTAAATCTCACACCACTTATGGTTTTGTAATTTGGGGAGGAAGTTGTCATGTTTAAGAAATGTTTATCATGCAAAACAATTTTTCATAATAGGTGGAGTAGGTTAAATAGATCACTGTTATGATATCTTTGAACAGTTGAACATTCTCACCCAGCCCTGAGTACTACAGCTGTTTCGCGGTCATCCTAGGCCGCTTCTTCAGGTACAAGGACGTGTAGTTATATCACTCATAGAGGTCGTCAAGTTGATTAAATAAAAGAATAAATACTACAAATAGACACGCGAACATTGAAGAGACATTTAAAACAGTTACGAAAAAACACTGCTTGGCCAAGCACACCCGCCTCGCATGACGGAACAGTCTGAACTGGAGTGGCGGTGGGGTGGGAGTGATAAGGCCAACTTGATATCAGCTGGTCTATCCGTTATCGCTGATGTGACGTGTAAGCCTACACCGACACCTGGATGTCTTCTTCCAGCATAGTGAGTCTTCTTAAACTTTTTAATATCTTTCAAGGAGCCACCAGGGGCGACTTGGTCCTTTCGACAGTTTTTCACCGACATCTAAAAACTCTGACTGCGTTTTGAGCTGCGCTCCACTGTGGTCACCGCCTCTTACCGACGTGGTACATGTATGGCCTGACGACGTGAGACACGTATGATACCCCATCAACTACAGGGTATTTTAACGTTTTCTGCCCTTTTTGCAGTTAAGCTTATTTTACTTTTTCACATCTTTGTTAGGACCTGTTAGGACCTTGCTCTCTAAGTATCATTTTTAATTGTCTCCAGGCCTTTTTACTACACGCTAGAACTAGGGGAGAGCCTAGTTTAGGGTTGGATTGAGTTTTCGCGGGGAAAACCCCAACCTTTTGGTTTATTGTAGATAACTCTATTACCACCTAAGTAACTTGGGCTTCTACAGCCTCCAGACAGCGGCCTCTAGGAACTAGTTGTGCCTTACACTGTTAATTCTGGATAAATTCCACGACTCTAAGCCCGTTATAGCGTGTGTCTGCAGAAATATAAATTCTTTTACTTTTCAACATTCAGCTGCAGAGGTAGGTAATTGGGCTACCTACCGACCAATAATTTAGTTTTTATTCCAAATTAAGCCGCTGACCAAACGAGCTTCCCCTCAAAATCCAATGCGTGCTCGAACACCCAGTTTGACCGGGACCCTGGAGCCGGCTCAACTGAGATCTTTCGAGCAGTAGTGTGATTTTCCTGGACATTGGGTCCCCGTTGGAGGATTATTTTCTCCCAGCGGAAAATCCATTACAAAATGTATCTCAATCCTCAACGATTTGATACTAAAATTTTTCTTTCCTTTAAACACTGAAATCCCTTTGATATATATAGTTTTTACAGTCATTCCCTTCCCTTCATTCGAATTTGTCCATTATAGTCCCTAATCGGTCAGCCTATCGCAAGGTCAGTATCTTCAAGTCAAGTCGCCTTGCCTTACCGTGCCGTATACTGCTCTTAACCAACGGGCGCGGCAAGGAAGGAAAAAAACATTCTGCCTAGCCGTGTCTAAATCGGTGTAGCAAAAAGTAACTTATGTATTTGGGAAAATAATTCTCATCTTGACATATGAATTTAATGTTAATATCATTCAAGCCTTTCCACAGGACAATCAAAGTAATGAAATGTCAATGGTTTTGTTTCCAAAACAGATACAAAGGGAGGGATTAAGGTATAAATTTAAAACTAATTAGTTGTTCTTACCGCTGCCGCTAACTTGCAGTATTTTTTAGGTTATTCCTTTTTAAACCGGATACAAATTAAGGGTTCACTCCCCCCACCACTGCTCAAAATGGGAGGAGCTAAGTGAAAGTAACTCTAAATTTCATGTGTTTCAGTATGCCAAGATGTTTATATACTGTAGGCAAGACAGATGTATGTTTGAATAAACCATATTCACCATACAAACAGTTTGCGGATTGACTTGTTCCACACAAGTATAGTTCTCAAATTGTCTTTAGAAAATTACTTATTTAACACTCTTAACCCTGTAACTTGTAAATGCTTTAGGAACCTGACTAATAATGCAAATTTGTATTCACAAAGAAACACAAAGACATTCAATAAGTGTAGGAAAGTTATTGATTTTGTCAAAAATCTTGAAAGATTAACATACTCGTGACTTTTCTTGTATGAACTGCTATCGATACTAGAGTTGAAAAGCGTCGACATTTTCTTCAAATAAATGTTTTCAAATTGTCTTCCTAAATGGAGCATTTTAGTTTCTGAAATTCTCAGCAATACTCTCTTCATGGGTTCCACAAGGGGAGAACCTCTCGGGAATACCAGTGGTGAGGAATAACTTTTCTCCAGACACTTATCAAGTGTGTACAATCTTCCCGGCTGAAAAACACTTTTTCCATACCTGGAGAAATAATTCAGTTGCTGTATATTTCCTATCAAAGCTGTACTATGTGGTATATATTCATCATTTTTCATTTGTTCGTATTCAGAAGCTGGTATTTCGACGTATTTTTGAGTTAGTTTTCTATCCTTGGAATTATATTGCGATTCCAGGAATTCAAATAAGTCGGGACTGCCTAAGATGTTCAGTGGGCTTTCCACCAGCTCTAACAAACTGTGTATGGTCAAGTCTCTCTGTGGCTTAGTCATCAGGCTGGACATGGATGCTAGGTACGCTGTGTTGAACATCAAGCTGTACAAGAGCCAACATGTGACAAGAACTCTCATGGAATCGGCTGACGAACGCAAGTAAAACGGTTGATTTTGTATTGTAGTGAATGTGAACGGTGGAATGATCAGAGAAGCTTTGCCCCCGTGTAATACTCTGATTGTATAAAATAGGAATTCCGTTAGCACTGTAGTTATCATGTGTATAAGCCAAATGTTTAAACTAAATTCGTCCGTGTATATCGACCAATATTTGTCATTAGGTTTCTTCCTCATGCTGTACGGTATGCCTGCTGTGAAGCACTCATTGAATATCAGTTGTCCCATCACAGTTATGTTATTGAAAAACTGATAGAAAGAAAATTCCCCTATTGCAAAATCTACCATTTTATTATTTATATTTTCGAGAATATCTCTCTTGGAATGTACATATACCAATTCTGAGTTTGAATGAAAACTTTTGTTGAAGTTGGCAAAGGAAATGTTTGTACTGAAATTCAATTTGCTTTTCAATGTATTAATTATATCTAAGGTTGGTCCTAGGAAAGAAAAATGTTTATTTTGGAGTCTCATCAAACCCATGGGAGGTCTACGGAAGCCCATACAAGTGAGAGGGCAGCCGTACAAGTTGTCGTATTTGTCCAGAGTAAATGGGTTAACCCCTTTAAAGAACTGTCCGTATCTAAACGCATCAATTGGATGAAACAAGTGAAGTCTGTCGCAGTTGCGTGGGTCAATGGGGTAAGTTGTGAGCATGTGTACGGTTGGCCCTGCCAGCTTCAAAAGTACGTTGAGCATATTAAAATCTCTGTAGGCTATTTGAGTGCTGTAAAATTTCGGGTCCAAATCCCTTTCACCTACCGCAATTAAGGTTGTCATCTGGTTTAGACTTTGTCGCAAATCCAAGGAGTTTTTGAAAGTCTGAGAAGTGAAGCTGATGATCAATAGTTGTTCTTCATGGATGTATGTTGACAGTGAAGTGATCGGTAAGACCATGAATGGCAGTTTGATATTCATCACCATGCCTTCCCAAATCGCTGACTCGTTTCTGTCCTCTTCGAACATCACAACTGTCGTCCTCTCACGAATATAGTTATCCATTATTTTCAACACACAAGTCCTCATTTCTTCTTGCAAATCGTTTGTTGGTCTCAGTAATATTAATTGAATGCTTAGCTCAATTTTTAAAATGAGACAAGAAACTGTAAGTAGCCTCATAACGAATAGTTTCGTCTCACTGTTTTTATTGCAATACTAGGTGTAACATTCAACAAAGAAGAAAACTGCAATGTTCTCTCGTACAAAGAATTGAAGTGTGTTGTAACATTTATGCTTTACATGTTTTATGCAGGGTTCCATCAAAATAATGATCTGTTTTCAGTATAATGTTTTAGCTATTTCACCCCTTAATTGTTTGTTCCCCTTTTTACCTTATCAGTTTAGTTTTTCAATGAAGGTGTTATGTCACCATTACTCTGTTTTATTGTTTTAGACCTGGTACTTTAGAATATGAAGCCATTCATTTGATATTAAAATATGAATGGCTAATCCCTTTGTTTACAAGAGTAATTTTTATGTTAAAGCCATTTGTATTTATTTATTTTGTTTCATAACTCCACAAAGAAAAAAGTGCTTGAAGAGTATAAAATTCAAAAATTCTTTACCCACACAAAGTATATTTATAAATAGCACAGACTAAAAAAGCAGCTGACATTGTCAATGAAGGTTTGTTTTAAACCTATTCACACTTCTTTCAATGAACAGCTAATTGAACTGTAATTAAAAAATAAAAAACTCACAATAACTACTCTTAGCAAAAATAGGTCACTTACGACTGGCATCAGTTACTTGATCAAAGTAAACACTTGGGTGCTAGTCGTTCTTTTGGATATTTTTTCAATATCATTCAAAAACCATTTAGTACCAATTATTTTAAAATAACTTTTGTATAATCATTTATTTTTAATGTAATTTTTATTTATGAACTCTGTATTAGTAGATTGTTCTACCATTCCACTAAGTTCCCTCATTTTCTTACTTGAAATTTCAGTGCCTCTTGCAACACAAATTCTTAAGTTTTTGTGTGTATTTTATTGATGAACAATTTTCAATCAAAAAGGTTTTACTTACATTTTGGAAATATTTTAAAAGTTTGAAACATAAAGTCAAAAGTATTAAAATAAGATCAATTTCAACTTGTTAATTGTAGACTACGTTCGAAATGTAAAGTATTAATCTGTGAAAAAATCCTTGTTTTTTTCTGTAGAGGTGTTTTATGTGATCTTTTAAAAATGGAAGTTAGTTTCAAGTAATAATGGTTTTGTTGCAATTATCCTTCTTTGACGATGATGATTACAAACAGTTATTTATTAAATGGACCGGATAGAATTTAGAAGACCAAAATGGACAATTTGTAGGTTAGGAGAAAATAGGTAATTGTACGTTTTAATTCTTTGAAATTAATTTTTTAACGATTGATTTCAGAACAAAAACTCAGACTTCTGTGCTCCGTTGACATCATTTGACTGGAACGAAGTGGATCCCAACCTGATAGGAACATCGAGCATTGATACAACATGCACTATCTGGGGCTTAGAGACAGCGCAAGTGAGTTAACTAATAAGGCTGATAAGCCAAGCAAAACTAATAAAACAGCATCAAACTAGCTTAAAGTTTCTCTAAACACTCTTTTTTTCACTGACACATTCCCATTTTTAACCGACTTCCTACGCAAGGAGGAGGTTACACAATTCGACTTGAGACTTTTTTTTTTTCTTGTATGTTTGTACACGCATAACTTTTTAACGCGGCTACCGTTTTAAACGCGGTTTGTTTTGTTTTGTAGAAGTTACCGCCCCGGTGGTCCCATATAAAAATATTTTGAATCAACCTTAAACTTCTATATAAAAAAAGTAAAAAACTCCCAAAAAATCCAAAAAATCCCTGTACTTGTGGCATATCTTGAGCTGTAAAAGCACTATTTTGAAGTACATAAGGGCTTAAAATACACTATTTCGATGTAAAATTAAATTTCCAACAACTTGGTATCCTTAAATCTCGAAAATCTTTGGTATCTGCTGAGATAAAACATATTTTATTCAAGAATTACATGAAAATTTTTCTTTGTTTGACTTTATACGTTTATAGAAGCCGAGCTGTACTAGTTATCAAAGTTTTGAAGACACCAAGTGAGGGTAAAATTTAATTGTCTTTCAGAAAATATGGTTTGTGAATGTGGTATTCCTTATATTTACGGAGATACGGCTTCCTTCTCGCTAAAAAACACAAAATTTTAAGCATTTTATTAAGTTTCAAAGCCATAACAGCTGTTATTAGTTGAATATGTTATAAAATAAGACAGCTATTTACTTACTGTATCCTTGGAAACCTAGGATAGTAAAAAGAATAAGCTCAAAATTGACAGCTTACATTAATTTCTGCCCAGTGCTCTGAATGTCAAAGTGAAGAAATTCCGACAAAATAATTAAATTGAAATTATTACTTAAAAACGGTCGGTTGCAGAGGAACAAGAGATGTTTTGATGTTTTAAAAGGTGATATTCTATTATATATGTATACTTGTACATTAATTTATGGTAAAGCTACAACTTATGGGTAAAACATGACTTTGAATGACTACTATTTTTAACCGACTTTCTACATAAGGAGGAGGCTACACAATTCGACGTGAGACTTTTTCTTATATGTTTGTACACGCATAACTTTTGAACGCGTTTGTTTTATAGAGGGCCTCCACAGTGATTCCATATGAAAATCTTTTGAATCAATTGTAAGCTTCTATATAAAAAGTAAAAAACCTTATATTCTGTATGTTTTGCGTAAAAGGACTATTTTAAGCAAATAAAACTTAAATGACAATATTTTGACGTAAAATTAAATTGCCAATAACACGGTTTCCTTAAATTCATGGGACCTTTGATTTCGCCTAGATTAAACATAATTTGTTCTAAAATACATGAAAATCTTTTTTTTGTGTCTTTACAGAGTTATAGAGCTATACATTGATCGAAGTTTTGAAGATACCTAGTGAGAGTAAAGTTTAACTGTCTTTTAGAAAATATGGTTGGTTAATATGATATTCTTTATATTTACGGAGACTTTGGCCTCCTTTTTTGTAAAAACGCAATATTTTAAACATTTCTATTAAGTTTGAAAGCCATAGGAACTATTTTTGTCTATATATATTAAAAATGGTATGGCGAATGTGTTAATTCTAACGTTATTGAACCGTTAACGAATTACACTGGAAAACAATAGACTTTTCAGAAAAAAGGCCCCAACTTGGTTCCTTTAATCTTTAAGTTGAAGGAAAACTAAAATTAAGAACCACTAATGGCTATGAAAAAAATAAATAGCACCACTAATTTGCGATACTATTGGCCAAAGCATGATCATGAGCAAAGAAAATGGTCCTTTGTATTACAAATTTACAAATCGAAGTACCTTAAGTCGAACAGATTAAGGCCAAAACGTCACTAAACGAAGATACCGTATCTTGTAACCTGGCAATAAGAAAACAAAAAACCTTCAACCAGCAAAAAGCGAAAAGCGAGTGAAGCTAACATTGATTAAGTTGCTAAATTCAAAATATCTCATTAGGTTCAATTCCGAAGAAATGTTAGCTCTTTGACCTTATTTCTTTTAAATTAACTAGCATTCTTGTATCATAACATTCGTCTAAATAAAACTATTGTCAAATAAAAATTTTTAATAAAAAAGTTTTAACCGACTTCAAAATTTGTTTATTTATTAAAAACCTAATATTTAAAATGTTTAGTCTACTATGATGATTTAGCACTGAAGCCCAAGGCCGACCTAGAAATTGCTCTGACGTCAAATTGCAATGCATTTGAAATTGACATGCATTTTCTCTCCAAAATGTATGGACTAACGCTGCCCAAACTAGTGGTGCAACTGGGTTTAAAGCCTTTATAGCCAGTCCAATATTTCACCTCATCGAAATGAAACATTCAAGTCATAGTAAGCCGATTTTAAGACTAAATATGGTTGTGGGAATTTCAATGCATTGTGCAAACAAGAAATTCGAAGTTCCATTTTGTAATACTTATTGGAAGTTTGTAGCAGTGACCAAATAATACTATAGTAGACTAAGACACGTGATATTATGCATTTAAAGTTATTTTTCCCTTTTTAGAGCTTTTCAATAAACAAATTTTTGAAGTCGGTTTCTTTTTTTTTATTAAAAATTTTTATTCATGAACAAAATATTACATAATTTTATAAATAAATGCGCTGGATTATATTGGAAACTACAAGGGCTGTTTGATAAGTACCTCTGTTTATATAAAGAATAAAACGTAAATCCATTTCCATATTGTCGGCTGTTACAACAACTATGTAAACCACAACTGGTCAAATTTTGAGCCGAAAAATTATTTTTTTATGTTTTGACAGCTGTTTTAAGAAATCAACTCCGGAACCTTTGCTAACATGGGAAAAGCACCTTGATTCGATCTGTAATCTGTTATTAAATTTGTGTGTGTTTGGACGGGAAAAATGTGGGGAAATCCGACAAAACTTATGGAGGTGTATAAGGATACAAGGTGTAAGGTCATTTGTCGGATTTCCTCACATTTCTCCTTATCTAAACACAAAAGTCTAATCACAGATCAATATGGTTCTTTTTTCATGTTAGCAAAGGTTCCAGAGTTGATTTCTTAAAAAAGCTGCTGAAACAACAACAAAAATTTTTTGGCTTAAAATTTAGCCAGCTGCTGTTTACATAGTTTTTCTAACAGCTGACAATATGTGAATATGAAAAAGAATTTACGGTTTAAATTTTATGTAAACATGGGTCCTTATCAAACAGCCCTCGTAGCTCTCAGTTTCAGTCTTTGCAAAGTATAAAACAGCCAAATAACCAAAAGCCGACGGATTCATTACAATGTACACACAAAAGTATTATTCTTTATTTTTATATGGATACAAATTTTTCAATTTATAGACACCAACCAAAAAATCATAAAAATAATATTTCTTTGGTAATGTTTGGCCTTTGAATCATTTTAACCTTTCTGTCAATAAAATACAAAACCTGAAATTTTTTTCTATTTAAGTCGAACTGCTTTTAGTAACTTGTATAATAATAGTCCCTTGCTTAAAATTGTTTTTTTGTGGAAGAACCTTCGTACCATGTAAATTGCAAAATTGCCAGAGAAAATCGGTTTGGATACAGTCTTTAACTACCTACTAATTATATTCAATTTACCATACCATGGCCTAAGGATAAAATCTATTTAAAGTGCTTTGGTGAAATGATATTTTTCATTATTAAAAACTTTCTGAAAATATTGTTTAATTAAACTTGAGTCAAAGCTGTTTTTATCAGGTCTGTCAGGACTAGTTTTCAAAAACCTCCTACTAAATTGTTGCTTATTACGAGGGTCATCCAGAAAGTAAAGAACGTTTTGGCATGGTCAAATAAAAAATAAAGATATCAACACAAAACTTTATTTACAAATGCATAGAACCTTCCTCTACCTTTCTATGCAGTCATCATGGATTTCAAGACACTGGTTTTAACGAGGGACCAGTTTTTCCATACCCATGTTCTACTCATTACCCGCCAAAAACATGAGCCAGGATTTCTTAGCTTCTTTGAGTTCCTTATCGTTAGCAAACTGTTTTTTACCCAAAAATCCTTAAGCTTTGGGAATAAGTGATAATCACTTGGCACTAAGACAGGGCTGTAGTCGTTTATTTTCTTGGCATAAATTCGACATGGGTAAAGCCCTTTCGATCCCTAAAAACAGTTGCCATGACTTTTCGAGTGTTTAAATTTCACACTTTACATTTAGCGGGGTTTACAATTGTCGATGCCATTATTAATCACTGTGGACACGAAACGCGTAATCACACAGCAACGAACCTACACTCAAACTGAAGAGGAAGAATGTAGCTAGCAGCTTGTAGTGGTGAGGGGTGTGCGCGGCGCGTGATGCGTAATCGTTCTTTATTTTCTGAATGAACCTCGTAGATCGACGAGGTAACTATAACTTTCGTTGGGTGCGCAAAATCGGGTTCAAACTTTCTCTGAGCTTATTGCCTTGTTGTTCTGTTTTGGGGTAGCAGTGTAGGAACACTTTCCTTAAAGCTAAGTATGAACATGTTCACACGGGAAGTAGTTTCTATTCTAGTTTCAACTCCAGTTAGTGTTTGTTAAAAGGGTTGTGGTTTGCAGGTGGTAGGCAGATTGAACATGGTCGCAGGACATGTGAAGACCCAGCTGATTGCACATGACAAGGAAGTGTACGACATAGCTTTCAGCAGAGCTGGGGGCGGCAGGGACATGTTTGCATCTGTAGGTTAGTATCAGTGAGACCATGTACGACATAGCTTTCAGCAGAGCTGGGGGCGGCAGGGACATGTTTGCATCTGTAGGTTAGTATCAGTGAGACCAAAACATACAAACTCACGACTAACTGTATGCTGTAAGTAAAATGTAAAAAAGGCAGTTTAAAATGTAACAAATGTAAAATTTAACTTGAAATAATGAAGTTTATTTCCAATATTTACAAACAAGCTGGATAATACAATATTTGTCTGGAAATACACTGATGGCTATTTCCAGCAGTAGCTGCCATTAGAACATAGAAAAAGTTAACAGAACAAAAACACCTAAGTCCAGTCATTCCTGACAAACACTGGCCGTCTCTGTAGCGTTCACTTTCACTGATAAGGACACAAAACCTGTGGCTTATCAATATGTCATTCTACAACTAACAAAAGCTTACTTCTAAAATATGCAAGAGTAATCTACTGGGCAACCTGTCTGTGTCTAGTCAGTCATATGTACAAAACATTAATTTTCAAACTTACTTCTAAAAATATATACAATTACACAATATCAAAGCCCCTTGAAAAAATTTACCTCTTCATTTAAAGCCAACCATTTTTGTACATTTTTACAAAATAGTTTTCTGTATTACAGGTCTTTAAAATCTTAGGTCCTAAGTATTGAAAATAACATTTAAAAACAAATGTATTTACTTTTGGTTCCTTAAACAAATTTCTACTAAAACTTCTTGTATTTTAAAATAAATTTTATGTACCTGTGTTGCCACTCCTTAAATAAAATAATCTCAATACTTTAAATATAAATAAACGTACTGGCATTAAATTTAGTTGGATGTAAAATGGAAGACTACTATCTCGCAATCTTTTTCTTAAAATGATACACATATAGAAATTCTGAGTGACTGTTAGTCTTTTTATCAAATATTTAAAAGTTCTACCCCACCATACAATTCCGTATTGTAACCATGAGTGAACTAACGCAAACTTTTGCTTGGATGATTTTTTATTATAATCTTAGTTAAGCTAAGGCCCAGCTGTCAAATGAGGAGTAAAATGACTCCAGAATGTATTCTTGAATGCAGTCAGATCACAGGCACCATTTCAAATATTCTTTTTTTACATTTAGAGTTGAATAAAACAATAAAGACTGAAAATTCATACATTTAGAGTTGAATAAAACAATAAAGACTGAAAATTCATACATTTAGAGTTGAATAAAACAATAAAGACTGAAAATTCATTCATGTATCATACACATCTCAAAGCGCTATTACAGTACGTACAGGCAGCCTCCCGTCACCAAATACCGCCAGCAGAGTGACTTCACTTTTCCCACGGCAATGCACTTTTCCCTTCTACCCTTTATAAAATGCCCTGTGGTCAGTATCCCTGCTGTCGTTGAGGTTGGAATGGATTGATGCAATTTGTTTGAGAGCTGAATACAAGAGTAGTTTGAAAGCAGGTACAGTAGGCCTTC